>ML685821.1:9202453-9234750 GCA_007922175.1 Pelusios castaneus
GATTTAAACTTATATCAACATCTTAACTGTTGAATGAAATCGGCTGTTCTAACACAATTTCCGTCAACTTGAACTGCATTCAGAATATATGTCCCTTGCTATTTTGGATACAACCTGGAACGAAAACTGCCATCACATTTTTTTGGTCTAGTCAGTCAGCTCCCGATTTCCCCAGAATTCAGGGGTAGGGAGACACATTGGATAATGGATTTGTGTCCCATTTCTAGTTTTAATGCTTTACAATGTTCCTTTATAGACATACATAATTTGATGAGTTTTGGAAAAATAATTCAACTCAGATTATGAAATCACAACTGAGCCAAGAGTGAATACAGTGATATTGTGCACAGGTAGTTTACTATCATGAGATTTCGAACACATGAAGAGAGTGTAACGTTGCATATGAAAGGCAAGTCACTTTTGCAAACTGCACTATAATTGGGGCCATTAGGTTTGCAGTCTAAACTTATTAAGCTGTACAGTACTAGTGTGGGCAAACGCTAAATTAACCAGAGCTAACTATTTCAATCATTTCAATGTTTGGCCCTTCTCCAGTCTCCTCTGCCTCTTGATTGATTATTTAGAGGTTTCTGGTGGTAGAGCTCATAAATTTTCAAAATTCTTTCAAGTTGTTTTTTGTTCTTCTGATCAAAGAAATGTTTATGTACCCTTCCCATACTGTGTCTCTTTAAACCACTGGCTTTTTCAAAGTGGTTTTTCTTTAGCACCATAATGTGATGTATACAGAGAGGTAAATGATGTTGGAATCCTTTCTGCCCAAAACCAGTGTGTAAATCTTCAGAAAAGCAAAGTTCATGGGTGCATTTAAAAGGGGCACAATCTGTTTGTGCTTAAAAGAAAGTCCCCCTTTTTTGTGTGTGTCCAGAATAACAATGCCAGAATGTGTTATTCTAAAGAACCGTTGCCATGGTGATGCCATCAATAACATAATTTTCTGCATCCTTGTCCTTTAAACACATAAGGAACGCAACAAGCATTGGTAAATGTGAAAAAAGAACAATTACCTTTTCTCTCTCAAAAGCAGAGAAGAGCTTTTTTTCACCTCATCAATAGAAAATTATGTAGAAAGGAATAATAAAGACTGTTACAAGAAGCACCAAGAAGCCTATTAGTGACAAAGACTTTTTTTCTTTCCATGAATAATTACAGCTCTTCAAGAAGAAATCAGCCCAGGCTAAGGACTCTTTGCAAGCTTTAGATGGTAAAACAAACATTTGACTATACAAGGATTTCCCTTTCATGTACCTTTCCAAGGAAAAAAAAAAGCAAGTAAAACTCCAGAGTGCCAATGGGAGAAAGAAAACGCAGAGAAACATCTGCTGCAATTAGATTTTAAAAATCCTGCACTCTAGAGAAAAAAAAACTCATATCAAAGCAGTTATGTTAGTGACAGGATTAATAAAAGCCTCAAAGCCAGCAGGTACAACTTGTCTGGGGTAGAAAATTCCTGCCATTTCAATGATTTGATGATGGAAAACTCTTCCTATTTCATGCCGTGGTTCTAATAAAACTGGGATTTCAACTGAAGTACTAAATTGTTATAAAATAACTCATAGAAGAATGAACTATTGGATTTCATTCAAATTAAAACTTCAAAGATGATAGCAACACGGTATGTTGTATAGAACTGAGTCATAATTATTAAGAAAGGCCATTGCTTAAGTAAACACCCTTTTATTGAGGCTACATGAGGCTGCAGAGACAGCTTTGGAAAACCATGGAACTTGCAAATAAGGGCAAATCCTGAAACACAAAGAATCTTCAGTGGGTGGAGCAGTCCTGAACATAATATGTAATTGTAGGAACTGGGGGGGGGAAGGAGGAGGATCATATTTCCCTATGCAAGTCCCAGAAGTTTAAAAAAAAAATTTCTTCCTCTAAAGAATCAGGGATGGTCACAGCCTGAGATGGGACACAGGACAGGGTGAGCTAATGTGGTACTGGGAATTCTCTTTCTCAGGTGATTGGCTAGCTAGCTGGCTGGCTGGCTGGCTGGCACCTTCTTACATGCTCAAGGTTTAATTGATCACCATATGTGGAGTCGGAAAGGACTTATCCCCCAGGATCAGAATGGCAATGATCTCTGAGTTTTTTCCACCTTCCTGTGCAGCATGGGGTGTGGGTCATTTGAATGGATTATCTGGATACATCTCACTTAATCAGTTCTCTGACACGGCGGGACTTCGGTCTCTTCTCGTCTGTCTGCCTGTGGCACATAATAGTCTAGTCTTCCGTGGGCTGTAATACTTTGGTTGGATTTAGTCTGTGGGTTCTGGGGACCTGTGATGTACGGAAGGCCAGATTAGATGGTGGTCCCTTTTGGCTTCAAAGTATATGACACTATGAAGGCATTCCTCAGTGCGCTGCAGTATAGTGAAGGTTGTCATGTACACCGCTGGCTGCTTTTGAGATTTCTTTCATAATAGCTCTGTCTACGTCCACATTACAAGCTAGGGGTGTGATTCCCAGCTTGAGCAGACATACCTGGGCCAGCTCTCATCTGAGCTAGCCCACTAGAAATACCACAGCAGCCATAGTAGCATGTAGTAGGAGTAGTATCTGCCTGGAATATGTAGCCACAGGATTCAGACAGGTTTGTACTCCAGGCAGCAGTCCAGGCAGCCATTTCCTGTGCTACTACGACTATATTAGCCTTTTGGCATGCTAGCTCAGATGAGAGCTAGAATAAGTATGTCTATGTGGACTGGGAATTACACCCCTATTTCTCAGTGTAGACACAGCTTATGATCTGAGCAAGGGGTAAAGACACCCCCCCCCAGCCTTATGTTTCCCTCTGCAGGTACAGACCCTCTTCACCAGGACAGGCGGGGCATGGGGCCAGAACTCCTCCTGCCCCTGCGCGGAGCGTCATGAGGGGGCGCAAATGTGATGTCTGATAGCCGAGTAGCAAACAATTTCTGCTGGTACTCACTGGAGAACCTGATCTGAAAAATTGTGTCAACCCCTGAGTATAAGAGTGATTCTTTTTGCTGGGAAAAATCTTCTGCCCTTTATATTGTCACATATTTAAAACTTATTAAGAAAATTCTGTTGAAAAGCCTTAACTAAGCAGATAGAATCAATAAAACTTGAGATGCTACTAATCACATTTCCAAGAAAGCTAAAATTAGTAAAATCTTTTTCTGTGCATATGGACATTATCCTTCATCCCTGAAATCCTAGGAGGAGAAAAAACCCTCTTGGAAGGAAACTTAAACATTCTCTCCCCTTCTGGTTTGCCTGATTCTTGGAAAGAAACAAAAAATCACCATCCACATCTTGTAGTTCCATAGCCAGACCAAAGAGGCCAAAAGTTGAACTGCAGTTCCCAGCTTAGTGAAAACACGAACTCTTACAGCAACCCACTGTGTGAATGTCTGCATAATGAATCAGTGTGGCTGATGAATTGGTAAGAGGCATACAAATGACCAAGATACTGTTAAAAGGCCACTGGATGATTAGATATTGAGAACACACAATTTATATGTTAAGTATTCAAAGTACACAAATATTTTGTGAAACAACCGTTTCTTAGCTGTTTCAGACACTTTCAGTCTGTCTGGTGGGGCTCTGTTAATCACAACTGCATACAGATCACTTCCTTGTGTATTGTGTGCCATTTGTATTATTTAAGTCTGATCTTCCTCCTATGGAATCAAGGAGTAAGTTTGTGTGTAGACTGTGGTACAGACTTAATCAACAGCCATTAACTTAATTAAAAACAGACAGAAGCCCTTTTTAAAAAATCTGAAATTTACTTTTGGGAAAAAAGCTCCTTTAAAAATATAAATATTTTAGAACACATGTGACTAATTAATATCTCTGGGATGCTTGCTGTGTGCTCAGTAGAAGGCCCCAAAGACTTAAACTTGTGAGTTGTTCCATTGATGCCAAAGGGACTACTGAGGTTTGTAAAGTTTCAGACGTGCATAAGTCATAGCAGGATCGGAGCCTACATTACAAAAGACTTTAGAAGGCAGGTCTGTTGTGTGTACGCTGAGGGGCAGCAAGTCAGGTGCGGCTCAGCATTAATGCTCTGCTATCTTCACAGAGAAGCCAGAACCAAATCTTGGTCTCAATGCCTTGATGACTTTGGAGTCTCCTTTCCACCCACCCACACAAACCCTTACCTTTTTATCTCTCTTCTGCACATTTTTAAAGGCCTTTTATAATGAAACACACTTGGGGGAGCGGGGTTCTTTATAGAAAAAGTAATGCACTTAGTCAGCAGTTTTCTGTGTGTTCTTTATCATCATCAAGGATATTTTTGTTTTAATGGGGGTCTCTCTCCCCATCACTACCTGGATCTTCCTCCTATTCAACCCCTCAGTGAAGTCAAGTTCCTCTGCTTATGTCATTGGCAAGTAAATAATTTGGATGTTACAAACATATCTGAGAATAAGAGAAAAGTCATAGCACTTTTTATACCTCCTAGAACCACAATAGATGGAGGTGGGGGAGGGGACTGGCTATACTATGGTGGTAAGGGTTCAGTGCTTGCTGTCTGTGCTTTCTTGGATGTTTGCGATGTAAGTGTTCACTAGCAGCCCTTATTAAATCTTTTCTTATAACTTAAGCTCTCCTACTGCTGGCCTACTTGTTGACGTGCAGGTCAGGAGTAAGATCCTCATAACACTAAGATATGACCTCCCTGAGGTCTTCAGTACAATCCTCTTTAACTCCTTGTTATCTGGGTGTCATAGTGGGCCACAAGATAAATATGAGTCAACAGTGTAACACTTGCGCAAAAAAAAAAAAAAGCAAACACCATTCTGGGATGTATTAATAGGAGTACTGTAAGTAAGTAATTCATCAGCTCTACTCCTTGCTGATTAGGCCTCAAATGGAGTAGTGTGTCCTGTTCTAGGTGCCTCACTTCAGAAAAGTTGTGGACAAATTGGAGAAAGCCCAGAGAAGATCAAGGTGAATGATTAAAGGTCTGGAACACTTGATTTATGAGGGAAGATTGAAAGAACTGGGTTTGTTTAGTCTGGAAAAGAGGAACTAAGAGGGAACATGATAACAGTTTTCAAGTACCTAAAAGGTTGTTACAAGGAGGAGGGAGAAAAATTATTCTCCTTAACTACTGATGATAGGACAAGAAGCAATGGGCTTAAATTAAGGCAAGGGAGGTTTAGGTTGGACATTAGGAAAACATTTTTAACTGTCAGGATGATTAACCACTGGAATAAGTTGCCTAGGCAGGTTGTGGAATCTCCATCATTGGAAGTTTTTAAGGGAAGATTAGACAAACACCGGTCAGGGATGGTTTAAGATGGTACTTGGCCCTTCCATGAGTGCAGGGGACTGGACTCGAGGACCTCTCATGGTCCCTTCCAGTTTCTATGCTTTTATGATTGTTACTGGGGAAACACTGGCTGTGTGACATGATAACTGCTTCCTAGGTAGGAGCACTGGTGGTGGAGGCTCCTTGCACCCATTTCTTCAGAGCATCAGTGGTGTTGCCACCATCATTTAGCTTCTAAATTGTAAGTTACACTAATGCTTAAGCAAGAGGGGGTATTCATTTTATTTAATGCTTGACATTCAGGGCCTGATCACTGAAGTCTATGGCAAAGCTCCAGCCAACTTAAATGGTTCTTTCATTGTGACAGAAAAAGCCATGGTGTTCCTCAACTTTAGAGTTCCCTTGGTGAACAAAATGTTGTCTAAAGACTATAAGACTGAACATCCAAGCTAAGAATATCCAACTGAAATCCAAACCAAAGAATGCAATTCTTAATTTTCCAAAGTTTATATATACAACAAAACCCAAACTTTGTCATCAATACAGCGGCACCCAAATGAATTCCCAGATAAAATGTTAATAGCTGGGTTGGGTAAAAATATAAAAATCTTATTGCTAAATATGCCTTTGGAATCATGTCAACATATAAAGATGTAAAATACACTTTGCAATTTCACAGGATGTCATCATGTCTGTCATCTCCTTTTAATTTTCAGCTGCCCTTTTCCTTGCCCCTAACATCCATATGACTGCAACTCGTCAAGACCAATAGCAGTTGAACGTGCAAGCTATGTCCAGAATAGATTCTCAAAGTTCTACAGTATTCTTCACTGAAACACACTGGATACAGTCTACTTCCCTGAGCAATTTTCTGTCCACTTAGCTGCATCTACATGGGGCGTTAGGTTGGCTTAGCTATGATGGTCAGAGGTGTGGATTTTTCACACCCCTGAGTGCGGAAGGTATGTTCACTTAAATGTTAAGTGTAGACCAGGCCTAAGATTAAAAAGCAGAAAGAAAGCCATACTTGATGAAGATCAGGTCAAGTGAGTGACTGAGGTGACTGGATGAAGGAAATGGAGCAAAGGTGAAGACAAGTGAAGAATTAGGGTGCTGAAGAGATAGTTGGGTTAACTACTATGTGATGACCCACCATGACAGCAAGAGACTAGGAACAGAGGAAGATTGGAAAGTCAGCTATCAAAATCAAGGCAGGAGAATGACAAAGACTCCTCAAATTACAACTGCATAGGTGAAGGGGCAGAGAAGAAATGGATGAAACAGGCTTCAGGTCATGAGCAGGGAGGCAGGGACTGAATTAACACACCCTTCAGACAATTAAAACACTTCTACATCTCTCTGTTACATTAAGATTACTTGCATGTCCCTGATGATCCTGATTTCAGAACAAATGTGTATTACAGCAGCTTCAATTGCACTTTCTGGGAAAGCTTGATTTCACCATCTCTAATCTCTCCTGCCATATAACTTTATAACCAATGCTTGTGCAGTGACATCAGACCAGGGAAATGTTATTAACATTTCTCTCTGACACTGGCATATCATTACAGATATCCAACAATACAATGAGACTGGAAACTCTACATCTTCAACAGCAAAGGTTATACTAGACAATAAGTGAAGATGTGGCACCAACAACTGTTTCAGGCTCCAGTTACTGCATTTGATGTGCTTCTTAGCCTTTTTAGGGCACCTATGAAATGAGATTTCATATAATAAAAAAGTATGTTTCTTGTTTCACCAGAAACTATTATTTGGGTTATTACAATCATAATAAAAAGGAAAACAAAACAGAAAAAACACACCACACTACCAAATTGTGGATTTGAAATTTTGCCACAAGGGTTTGGATTATACACCACTTTAATAGTTGTTTCAACATATCACTGCTGCATTTATTTTGCTTCAATCTTAGAAACAGTAAAGCAGACAAAGATCATGCATTTAACATTGACTTTAAATGTTTAACTCCAATGTTATGCTAATCCGTATCCTGAAAAATTATAGGGTACCATAATCTGAATTATGATCAACATATGCACAAACTCCAGTTACTACACATAGCCAGCCAAAATATAAAACATAATGCTCATTTTAGCATATGCGTGTTTACTGAATTGGAAGAGCTACCCTTACTTTGTGTGCTGAACTTGTTCTGCCAAGGGAATGAAGACTATAGGCCAAGTGCTGGGTGCCAGAAAGCAAAACTGGAACAGAACCTCTCATCTCCCTCAAGAGACTGTAAAGGAAGCCTTTCTCCTCTTTCTCTATGCCTAAAATGCTTTTGTGGAGCTGCTTTTATAAACTTCTCTGCATCAACTGAGACACACAATTTATGGGTCTGGCACATTTGTTAACTCGAATTTGTGATACACAGTCTACACAATACTTAGCCTTCCACCATTACTGAACCATTTTCTGTTATTTGTAAAGCTGCTGCTCTGGTGCCATCCAGTTCATGTCTTATAATTCATGATATGAACAAAAGAATAAAAATCTTCTTTTCCATTTATTGTTGTGAAAGGCTGTTGGCAGCCATTTGACATTTTTTCCCAAGATGCTAACTGCCAGATTTCATAACTAGTCAACAAGTTGCAATTTACTTATGATACTGGTGCTTGTTGTCTGGATCTTTGACAATGTATGCAACATTATTTTTAGAATGGCTTCTTTGCAATATATGTCAAAAGTTTAAAAATAAAAAGGAACCAACCTGTTAATAGTAAAAATGTCAGCTTCTTGTAAACAAATAATACTTAAATGGATTTGCACTGATTTACTTTGTTTTGTTGAGATGACGTGTAACACCATCAATATGGCCTTTTTTATTGGAACTCTGGGTTATGGGGATTAATAGAAATTTAGAAAATACCATAATTCTTTAAAGGTAATGTATACTGTTGCAATATATTTCAGATCCAGAAATTACAGTATGACTGGAGTAGCTATCAGCAATTTTTGATCCAATGTAGAGGATCAACATCTCTTTTTGTTAATTTTTCTCCTTGAATCATCCAGAGGGGTAGCCGTGTTAGTCTGTGTACAGCAAAAAAACAATGAGAGTCCTGTGGCACCTTATAGACTAAACAGATTTTCTTCGGCATAAGCTTTCGTGGGCAATAACCCACATCTGATGAAGTGGGTTATAGCCCACGAAAGCTTATGCCAAAGAAAATCTGTTAGTCTATAAGGTGCCACAGGACTCTCGTTGTTTCTTCTTGAATCAGTGTCCAGAATAGGGCCTCTATTGTTTAAGGCAATGTGCAAACAAACACACTTAGGAAGACACAGTCCCTGCATTTAATACATTATAATCCATGTTTATACAGGATAGGGGGAAGAGAGGCAATCAAAATATCAAAAATCAACTGAAACTGACAAATTATAAAGCAAATCAGTCAGCAATGAGTTAATAAACTAATTCAATAGATCGTCAATGGAGAAATAATGAGCAACCATGTGATAGCTGATGAATTCCTTCTCCAAATGGTTACCGAACCAATGAGAGGGGATGCCATCTTAGATTTAGTACTGGTGAGTAGCGAGGACCTCATAGACGAACTGGTTGTAGGGGACAACTTAGGTTCAAGTGACCATGAGCTAATTCAGTTCAAACTAATTGGAAGGATAAACAAACCAGGATCTTTGACTTTAGAAAGGCTAACTTTAGAAAATTAAGGGAATTAGTTGGGGAAGTGGACTGGACAGAAAAACTCAGGAATGTAAAGGTAGAAGATGCTTGGAATCACTTCAAATTAAAGTTGCAAGAACTATCTGAAGCCTACATTCTGAGGAAGGGGACAAAATTCATAGGCGAGAGCTGTAGACCAAGCTGGATGTGTAAGCATCTCAGAAAGGTGATTAGGAGGAAGCACAGAGCCTATAAGGAGTGGAAAAGGAGAGAGATCAGCAAGGAAAGCTACCTTTTGGAGGTCAGAACATGTAGAGATAGAGTGAGAAAGGCAAAAAGTCTAGCTGAGCTGGACCTTGCGAAAGGAATTAAAACCAATAGTAAAAGGTTCTTTTGCCATATAAATAGGACGAAAACAAAGAAAGAAGAAGTGGGATCGTTAAAAACTGAGGATGGGGTGGAGGTCAAGGATAATCTAGGCATGGCTGAATGTCTAAATAAGTACTTTGCATCTGTTTTCAATGAGAGTGAAGTTGAGCTGGGGGGTAGAGGTAGGGAAGCTAATGGGAACGAGGTCATGAAAGTGGAAATTACCATACCTGAGGTAGAAGCTAAACTTAAGCTGCTGGATGCGACTAAATCGGGGGGCAATCGCCATCCGAGGATACTAAAGGAACTGGCTCATGAAATTGCCAGCCCTTTAACGAGGACTTTTAATGAATCTGTAAACTCGGGGGTTGTACCATATGACTGGAGAATTGCTAATATAGTTCCTATTTTCAAGAAAGGGAATAAAAATGATCCGGGTAACTACAGGCCTGTTAGTTTGACCTCAGTAGTATGCAAGGTCTTGGAGAAAATTTTGAAGGAGAAAGTACCTAAGGCTATAGAGGATAACGGTAACTGTGATAAAATACAACATGGCTTTACAAAAGGGAGATCATGCCAGACCAACTTGATCTCCTTTTTTGAAAGGATAACAGAATTTTTAGATAAAGGGAATGCAGTGGACCTAATTTACTTAGATTTCAGCAAGGCATTTGATACAGTTCCACATAGGGAGTTATTAGTTAAGTTACAGTAAATGGGGATTAATATGAATATAGTAAGGTGGATAAGGAACTGGTTAAAAGGGAGACTACAGTGGGTCATACTGAAGGGTGAACTGTCAAGCTGGAGGGAGGTTACCAGTGGAGTCCCTCAGGGCTCTGTCTTGGGACTGATCTTGTTCAACCTTTTTGTTACTGACCTTGGCACAAAAAGCGGGAATGTGCTAATAAAGTTTGCGGATGACACCAAGTTGGGAGGTATTGCCAATACAGAGAAGGATCGGGATACCATACAGAAAGATCTGGAATGACCTTGTAAACTGGAGTATCAGGAATAAGATGAAATTTAATAATGGGAAGTGCAAGGTCATGCATTTAGGGACAAACAACAAGCATTTTCCCTATAAGTTGGGGGCACATCAGTTGGAACGGACTGAGGAGGAGAAGGATCTGGGAGTACTGGTTGATCATAGGGTGACTATGAGCCGCCAATGTGATGTGGCCGTGAAAAAAAATAATGCAGTTCTAGGATGTATCAGGAGAGGTATTTCAAGTAGAGACAGGGAGGTGTTAGTACCGCTGTACAAGGCACTGGTGAGACTCCATCTGGAATATTGTTTGCAGTTCTGGTCCCCCATGTTTAAAAAGGATGAATTCAAATTGGAACAGGTGCAGAGAAGGGCTAGAAGGATGGTCCGTGGAGTGGAAAACCTGCCCTATGAGTGGAGACTCAAGAAGCTTGGCTTGTTTAGCCTAACCAAAAGAAGGTTGAGGGGGGATATGATTGCTCTCTATAAATACATCAGAGGGATTAACATCAGGGAGGGAGAGGAATTATTTGAGTACAGCACCAATGTGGACACCAGAACAAATGGTTATAAACTGTCCATCAAGAAATTTAGGCTTGAAATTAGATGCAGGTTTCTAACCATTAGAGGAGTAAAGTTCTGGAATAGCCTTCCCAGGGGAGTTGTGGGGGCAAAAACCATAACTGCTTTCAAAACTGAGCTTGATAAATTCATGGAGGTGATGGTATGATTAGCCTGTTTTGGAAATTGACGGATATTTGGCTACGTGTGGTGGATATACAAGTGGCCTAAGCGAGGAGGGTACATGGGGTGGGTTCTGAGTTATTACAGAAAATTGTTTCTTGGGTAACTGGCTGTTGAGACTTGCCCATGTGCTCAGGGTTTAACTGATCACGATATTTGGGGTCGGGAAGGAATTTTCCCCCAGGACTGATTGGCCTGGGCTCTGGGGGTTTTTCACCTTCCTCTGTAGCACAGGGCATGGCTCACCTACTGGTGAATTCTCTGTATCTTAAAGTCCTTAAATCATGATTTAAGGAGGTAAATAACTCAGTCATAGGTTGGTGGCCTATTGCTGGAGTGGGTGGGTGAGGTCTTGAAGCCTGCATTTTGCAGGAGGTCAGACTAGATGATCGTACTGGTCCCCTCTGACAAAGTCTGAGTAAAGTCCAAAGGATGGGATTTTCAAAAGAGCCTAACTGATTTAGGAAGACAAGTCTTTTGGCTTTCCATGGTACTTGTATTCCTACAGTTACTTGGGGATTTTGAAAATCCTACCCCAAATCTATTAAAATCTATATCCAATACCATTGAAATCAATGGGAAAAAAAAATCACACTAAGTTTCATAGATATCAGACTGGGCCCTAAAACATCAAGCCTGACTTCTTCCATGTGAAGAAAGAAACTGCATACGACCATTTAAATTTGAGAATAAATCGTTAACATAAAAAGATATCACCCCATATAAAGAGAGCATAACTGTTCAGTTGTTTGCCTTTTGCTGGAATATGGAAATACTAGATTTGGATCTTGTTGCATCAGTAACCTTGGTTTGTCAATAATTTAATTCCCCTCTCTTTCATATATTGGAAACAGTTATGAATTGGGGAAGACAAAAAATGTGTGTATATGTTGGAGAAATCACTTCTATAAGGAGGACAGATCTTAACATATCAGCAACATGTCTTCATATAGAAAAAAGTTTAGAGCATTACTAAGGACCAGATAGCTAATTGTGTTATAGGAGCAGTAAATGCTCGCTCTCTCTCTCTCTCTCTCTCTCACTCACACACACACACACACACACACACACACACACACACACACACACTTTAAATGCCTAAATTACTACAAAAAACAAACACCCCCCACATTCGATAAACAATAATTGTGTTTTAAAAATACAATAAAAGATTCTTTGAAATTAGAGGAGAGCTTTTACAGTATTTGGCCTTTCTAATCTAACTCCATGCCAATACAAGATTATTCTTTCAATGTATTCTCTACGAGTACTTTGCTCGGTCCAGTTTTAAGTGACAAGCAACAGGGTTTCCACCATTTTCACTTGGGAGACTATTTCAGAACCTAATCACTCTCACAGCTAGGGATTATTTCTATCAATCCATTTTATTTTATTCATTTTCTTTATGCCCTTGTATCCCTCTAAAATGTCCTCTCATTCACTGTTGTTCTCTCCCTTCAAACCCATATGGTCACTGATTATCTCTCTCTTGTTTCTCATTAGGCCTTCAGTTGTGTGCCTTAGAATGTGCACATGCCTTGCAGCATCTGAACTTTTTCCTTCTGCCGTATGCACCTCCTCCATTTGGCCATCAGTTTCTAACTGCTTTTGTTGATTTTTGTTGCAATTTGTGTCTACAACTTTCCAGAATTTTTGAGATCACAGGTGAAATGAAAGGCTAAATTTAGACAAGAGTGAGCTGTTTGCACACAAAGAAGCCACTGTACCAAAAGGTTCTAGACTTTCCCTTGTGGCATGTGAAACAGAAAAGCAAGATGATGCAAATTAAATACATCTGTGTGCTCTCAGCCTCTGAAATGTTATTCCATAGTCATTATTTCTTCTATAAAAGAAAGCAATAGCTTCAAACAAAATGGTACAATGCATTAATATATATTGCTCACTAATACAGGTATTCTTGAAAACTTCAACATGCACTATGCTGCAGGGATTGTTATAAAATGTTATTGCTTAATCCATATAGAGGGTGACTATCGAGGTTTTTTTGATGATGTAGTCTTTGTAAATGACAAAGGTGATGCCTGTCCTGTTCATCAATGAAGAGCTTTTTTATTTACTTTTATATGAAGCAACTTTGTTATTCTAGCTATAGCTTAAAATCCAAATAGCTAAACAGTGTCTCACCATCTCAGGCACCCCAAAAGCATCTCAAAGTATAGCACAATCCAGTTCTGGACTTTATTTTCTAGGTGTGTGGAAAAACTAACATGCATTATTATACCCAGGAAGTGATATGAAGAATCATACAGTATCAGAGACAAAGAGGAAGAAGCAGAAAAGACTGTGCCTGAAATAACCATACTTTTTTTTTAAACCATTATCCAGGCTGTCAACTGATAGCTACGTCTACTCACAACATTCTTAAAACAGTCCAAAGAATTCTTGGATAGGATTGCCAGAACAATGAGACCAGTTAAATGGAGTGGCGTACCGTGGGTCTCCAGTGTCCGGGGGCCAACACTTGAATTTTCCTCATCCCAGGTGGCACCACGTGGCTCTGTGTGTGTGTCTGTCTGTGGGGGCGTTTCCTGCTGTGGGAGCAGGAATGACAAGAGCAGATGCCCAGTGGCAAGGGAAGGTATAACTGGTTATGTCCAGGAGCCCTGCCATTGGGTTGGCTGCCTAGTCCCCATGTGGTTAGGGTCCTCCCCGGCTCCCTGGTGGTGGTAAACTTCCATAGCTGGGCTTTCCCTAAGGCTTATCATCCCCTGAGCAGCAGAAGAAACTTGCTTCTGCCTTTTTACCATGTCAATATGAAGGCGAGGGGCAGCTCATGATGAAATCTGCAACATCCTTAGACTAACCACAGAGCCTGCTGAGAGCTTGCTTCCACCAGCTGAGCCTGTTTGGTTCAAGACTGAAAAATTGATTCAGAGTCCTGCTATTGACTCTGCCACATGTTACATTCCTATTGGCTGAGCAAAGATTAGGCCAGTGAGGGGAGGGGAAAGAAGAGCAAGAAATGTCATTGATTCTAGTCCTGGCCAGTGAGGGAAGGGGAGGGAGAAAGAGAAGCACAGCAAGCAACATTGCTCCCAACTGTTAGGAAAATCAGGATGAGACAAAAGCCCCCCAAATGGTACCCCTGTGTCTAGCATGGAAAGGATGCTGGTTTCCCCTGGAAAGCTCTCGATAACCAGGTGGGGATGTCAAAGCCAGACTCTTGCCCATCTGAAACAGCAGGGGGGACTCCTTCCCCAGGTTGGCCTCCGGCCTCCCCACCAAATGGTTAAATGAAGACCCTTAGAAGACTGCTTCTCACTGAGAAAGATGGTTTAGAGATTTCTGGGAAGTAAACAAGCTTCTTATATAAGCAAAAAATAAAGCCATCTTTGAGATGGATTATGGTAGTCAGTTTGAAGACACAATCTTTTTTTTTTTTTTTTTTTGGAGAGAGAGAGAGGAAGTGAAGAACATTAACATTGCACAAGCATTATTTTTAAAAGATGGGTAATTGTATTCTACCAAAGTGAGAATTAGGCCAGAACACTATGATATCAAGTAGTCCACAGATTATAAAGCTATCATGGAACACTGTGATCATCTAACCTGAGTCCCCTGTATAACATGGGCCATAGAACTGCCCTGAATTAATTACTATTTTAACTAGACTATATTTGTTAGAAAATCGTTCAATCTTGGTTTAAAAATTGTCAGTGATGGAGACTCTACCATTGGCCTTGGTAACATCCTTCTTGAACAGTGGACACTAGAAGTGGACATACTATTTTACTAGTTGCACCAATGTTGCAATTTTTTAAAAAAAATTAACCCTTCCACTTTTTGGATGAATGCAAACCACTTGGTACTACTATTAGTGAAGTCTTGGAGGAAAGTTTTTAATGATGATTGAAGCAAAATGTGTAAATAAGCTTTGTAGTGACAGCAATACAATTTTATGGAGACAGCATATGTGGAAGATACAATGAATACAAAGAGGTATAGCTACAAAAATCAACTGCGACAGGTTTGCAGAACCCACTTGCTGTTCCCTTTAAAGAAATCTCTGTCAAGTTCAATACCTGCCCATGACTGTAAGTCAGTGGAGACAGTAGAGTGATGAGAAGAACCTGCTTGTGAAATGAAATAGAAAAAAACCCTATGTCCTTCTCCCTTCTTTTAGGGGCCAATCCCGCATGGGAATTTGGGGTGGGCAAAGGATGTAGGATTATGTCCTTTGGGAGTAGTGCTGGGGGATGCAGTAGGACACACTTATGGAAAACTCAGTTAATTTATAGAAAAATCCTGACACAAGTGAGTGGTAACACTTTACATTACAGGGAACAAATATACTATCACTAAGTACATTTTATTTATGTGGTAACTACACCGATTTTACTTGGTAATTATCGTAGGGTTACATTATAATTACGTGTCCCTGTAGCTTACCTGGTAATTAATCTCAGTTGGTCCAAAAGTATTTACCTTGTATCTGCACTGCGGTTTAGAAGATGAAGTAGTCACGTATTCTCATGGTACTTATTATGTCTAAACCCTGCTATTATGTGGTGCGATATTTACCATGAATCATTAACAATATGGTCAACACAAATGTTAGTTTTGAGGAATGAAACCCTATATGGTTTGTGCCAGGCTCCTGAGAGCTGGACAAATATTGCTGAAAAAAGCCTTAATATGGTTGAATTTTTAAATTAAGTTTTATTAACTTTATGCTTCCCTTTTACATTTCCTTTCAAAGAAAATTCTAGCAAAAACGTACTGGCAGAAGTGTTTACTGAAGCAACAAATTTTAAGTGAGTGTTACAAATTAGTTGTGCAAAGTAAAATTTTGAATTTGTAATGCACAAACAGGTATTGCAGAGTGCAGTCTCATGTACACAGCACTCTGTGATGCCACAAGTGTGCCATAGTATTTTAATTTATGGTATAGATGGCCCTCTTGAAGTCCATTTAAGTCAAATCTGGTCAGCCATAGGAAATGAGCTTGACACCCCTGGATTATACCATGGACTTGTTGCATTATTCTAGGGGAAGCTATTTACCCTCTTTCTGCTTCTGCTTCTTCTCACACCTTTTTTCTACTTCATTTATTTAGATGGTAAGATCTTTGCAGCAAGGACTGTTTCTCACCATGTGTTTGTACAGCACCTATCATAATGGAACTCTAATCTCAGCTGGAGTCTCTTTGCACTACTGTCATATTAATAAAATAATAATAATAATGATAAGGCTTTTAATATTAATGATAAATTATTTAAATATTTTAACAAAACAATATAAGAAAATTGTAATCTGTTCATGGACAATTTGTAGATGGAAAAAGAGGTGAACTTAGCCAAATAATTTATTCTTTATGAATCATGAAGTCTTCTCTCTGACCACTTGACAGAATACCACTGTCCCTCTGTACTACTGGAGAGCACATGTAAAACTTTACCTAGATAGACATGTTACAGAAGGACATCAAAATTTTACCTGAGATCAGGGTCCCATAGTGTTGGGGTTCTACATGTCTATTTTGATGGCCCCACCAAAGAGGTTACTAGAGATGATTGATATCATCCTTTCACAATTTTTTTCCAATGAAAAATGGTATCCGTGAAAAATGCAAAATTTTAATTTTTAAAAAAATCTGTTTTTTTCTACAAAATATCCCAAACACTGAAAAACTGATTGCTTTAATTTTCTGCCCTTTTTTCCTCCCAGTTTTTAATCCTTTTCACTGGCAAAATAGAAAAATACATAAAAGAGAGAAGGAAAGAACAAAACTTCCTCTCCAAAAAAGTCCCAAAACTTTAATTAAAAAATGGAAAATTCCCCTCCCATCCCCAAAAAATCAGAAAAATGTGGAGTCAACAACATTTTTTCAAAACACACTTAAAATTTTTTGACCAGCTCTAAAGCTAAGTAGCTTTGTTAATCATCATTATATCTGCAAGCCTGAAAGTTGGTTGGAGCAGGAGACTGAGTAGAGGGACTCAAGTCTGGAATGTGTGCCCAAGTTATTGTTTTTCAGAGTTCAGGACATGATAATCATATCTCAGCTATTCCATCACACTTTCACCTGGTGAGAGACAAGGTGAGCCCAAAGAGGATACTTTGGAGGATCTTTGGGGGTGGTAATCCATTTAGCTTTGGGATCATTGAAAGCTGTTTATTACTTGTGCCTGCATTTAGAGCTCACTGGATAAGTACATTTTTTATAATTTGAAAATTAACAGATCTTAGTTCCATGCAGAGTAAACAAAACTTGTGCCTCACAAAAAAGTTTTATGCAAATATTTCACAATGGTCTATTGGAACTGGGGAACTGACTGATTTGTCCAGTGCATGGGCAGCAGTTCTAAGAGGTGAGGTTTGAGGCCTGCATTTTGCAGGAGGTCAGACTAGATGATTGTACTGGTCCCTTCTGACCTTAAAGTCTATGAGTCTACGGGTGCGTCTACACTTGTAAATTAAGTCCACTTAAGCTTGCTTAAGTCGACTTAATTTACTCTGTGTCTACACTACACTTTCCTTAAGTTGACTTAAGCAAGCTGCTTGAGTCGACTTAAGGAAAATTAAGTTGACTTTGTAAAATGTCATTTTAAGTCGACTTTTGGTTTAAGTTGACTTTAGAAAGTCGACTTAATCCAGTGTAGACCTGGAGTAGCCCTAAGTCGACTTAGGGCTCTCCAGGACTCCGTCACTGCCCTCCCTGCCAGGGGGGATGGCACATGGAGAGCCTGGCATGCCCCCCCACATGGCAGGGTAGAGCCCTGCCCACCCTGCCCCTATGCCCTGCCAGGGTCCTTGTCCCTCTTTGCCCCATTATACCCAGCTACAATGGGGCAAAGGCTGAGCCCCCTGGCACTTGGCAAGGGGTGCCCCCCTGCCACCGTGGACCAGTCCCAGGTACACCTAGCCCCTACAAGTCGACCTAGGCATCCAGTGTGGATGCTCTAGGTCGACTTTGTAGGGTCCCCCCAAAGTTGACTTAAAATTTAAGTGTAGACATGCTAAGTCGCCTTAACAAAGTTGACTTAGCTAAGTCGACTTAAATTAACAAATGTAGACATAGCCTATGAGTCTATAAGAGCATTAGATGGCAAATGAAAATGGATTGCACAAGGTATGCGTTTTATTCAGAGGTGGGCCAACACTTGAACTTCTGTTAGGAAGGAAGAGTTCAGATTTAAGTTACCAGGTTCAAATGCACTGATATAGTTCTGAGCTAGGATTTTCAAAGGATTTAATACCCAGCCTCACTTCTGAGTAGGATTCAGAACCAGTTTCACATGTGTTTTATTGAATGGAATAGTTCACGTGCAACTGAAATGGAGATTTTGTAGCTTTGTGCTCTTGTTTGCAAGAGTCTTGCTTATGATTTTTCAGTACCATCAAACCTGAACTTGAACCCAAATTTTGGGGTTCTTTAGGAATATTTGGATTTTCCAAAAAGAAATCCTCTGACTGGTCATTTTTATTTAAATATTTATAAAAAACCACTCTTATTGCATTTTGTGTCAGTAGAACTCCAAACACTTCACAATCTTCATTGTACTTATCCTCAGGTTAGAGCCCTGCAAATCTGCGGATATCCGCATGATATCTGCGGATACAATGAGGATATCCGCAGACCATTTCTTGCAGATGCAGATTAGATACGGATCCACATATTTTTATCTGTGCAGGGCTAGAGCCCTGCAAATATGCAGATATCCGCGGATAGCCACATTATATCCTCATCCATGGATACAACGCGGATATCCGCAGACCATTTCTTGCAGATGCAGATTGGATATGGATCCATATATTTGTATCTGTGCAGGGCTCTACCTCAGGTCACATTTGTGAAGCAGGGCATTGCCATTATCACCACTTTATGGAAGGGGAATGGATGCATCAAGAGGCTAAATGAGTTGCTTAAGGTCTCACAGGAAGTCTATGGCAGAACAGGGACTTGAACCTGGCTCTCCCAAGCAATGCAAATCATCATGTTACATTTTCTGCTTTAACAATGTGGTTTTATGAACAAACACTTGATTAGCTACTAAAACAAAGCCCATTAAAATGATTCTATGAAGGAGGTACACTGGCAAACATTATTATAAAAGCAACACATTTGCAATGTACTGTGACCTCATCAAATACTTGAGGTGAAACTGTGGCACCACTGAAGTTAATGGCAAAACTTCCACTAATTTCACTGGAGCCATGAATTTGCTCCTGACCTTTTAAAAAAACTATCCTCTGCCTTTTGCCTATAAATGAAGAAAGAGTTTTTTCACTATCTATGCTGTAATCATTAAGATTGCCAATTCTCCGCTGTTTTAGAAAAACCATACTCTCAAGGCCCCATCTCAACCACACAACAATTTTGGTGAAGGATTAGGCAGATTCCCATCAATGATGTTTTTTAAATTAGTAAGAGAATTCACAGTTGAACAAATCAAAGAACTTTCTGCTCCTTCAAGTTAAGGTCATTTTTTGAGGTATCTTACGTGATCAATATGAATAGGCACTAGCTCTATTCCTATTAGACACCCTCTATTCCTATTGTTCCTCTCTCTTTCCCTCACCCCTGTACTCTACCAACAGAATAATAATTTTCTGACAGAAGTGTTCTTTCAGCAGGTGCAATTTATGGTAGATCAGGGTCCATGAGCAGTCTTGTATTGAATATTGACGTGTGGCTCACAAAGACTGCATGACCCTATTTGTGATGCTTGGGCTTCATCTCGATGGAAAGCCTCTCGTATCAAAGTGGAACACGGCATTCTGAGACTTACGTTCTTTGTGAACCATACTTTTGAATGTAGAATAACCATGGATGCAATCAGCTCCAGGTTTTGCAGGTTAGGGCATGGTCCTCAGGCTCCTGAAAAGTTACCAGTGACATTGTCCATTTGGTAGCAATCAAGTGCTTCTTATTTACAGTTAAACTCTTCTAGTAGGTGATGTAAATTGCTTTTGAAGAGATCCCAAAGTGTGAAAGAAAGTTATTTGTATCTGATCATTCTATCTTAAAATGGTACTCACACTTTATCCACCATCCTTCCCCTGTGAATATGCTACACTGCATATTAATTTCTTGTGCTTATGAACAGGAAATAGGAGCATATGCTATTCTGAGTTTTTTCTTTCCTGTGTACATATATAGGTCAGCTATGTTTTATCTATTTATTTGCAGGATTCTTCCCCTCCACTTTTCCATTGTGAGCAGATTTGCCGCAAATAACATGTCAAGGAACAATTGAAAGTTTGTGTGTATTTGCTAGTTAAGTTTTGGCCACTTAACATAGAATGTAGAAATGGTGTTATCCAAAATCATCTCTATTGTTTATGTGGTGGGATAATAAAAAAATAATTGACACTATTTCAGTTTGCATATGGTGCTGGGTATTAAGCAATGTTCAGAATTGGCTCAGTGGGAAACATTTTCTTTATGACCACATAAACCTTTTTCATTAAAATCAGAGTTATTTATGCCTAGGACTACCTGTGCTTGTACTAGGCCTGGTGGGCCAGCAGAAACCCTTGCCAAGACCACAGACCAACCCAGACCTCCAGGGATTCCTAGCTAATCATAAGGAGTGGCTTAAGAAAGCAGTTTTTTGAAGTTGGGTTACGAGTCCCTGTGGGCCTCCTAGCTTATTTTAAAGAGGAAAAACCCCTGCTACCTCTTACTGTGCACCAACATCCATACAGCAAGACGAAATACCTGCAAACTCAGAACATTACCTTTTTGATATCACCACTGTGATCCATATTCTTGTGTACCTTCTGCGTGCTACTGTGCATCCATTAAAAAGCAGTCACTGGATTCTATCATAAAAGAATATTGTTCTAGTAATGTAATATATTGAAAAGGTAATATTTAGATAATTCTGAGCAAATATTTGTGCTAATGAAGGTTAAGGATTTGGCAGTCCTGGAAACTGAAGTCCTCTGTTTATCCACAGTCTAATTTCAATGCAGGCAGCTGGAGTGGAAGCTTCCCTGTATTGGCTTGCCAACGGTTTCAACCCTGACCTAAAGAGACCCTCTCTAGGAACAAGAAATAATTCATTCTTTTTGAGAGCTTGGCCCTGGACCTTTTTCAAGCAAAGACTGCCAATTCCACCGAATTCATACACAGTGGTTTCATAATATGGTCTATGGTCAACTGGGATCTGATCTGAGACCACCTAAGTCATTCCATTAGGAAAACAAGTTGTCGTTGAACTAGCATATTGGGAGTGAAAGGCCAAAGCAGTTATCCACTTCACTCTCTTTCTGTGTTTGAAAGGTGGTTGCAAAAGGAAGAGAGAGACTTTTCAAGCAAGCTGAGTCAGACCTAGAAGTCTCACAAACAGAACAATACAAATTAAGGGGAATGTCATGGAGATTTAGAAAATATTTTGGCCGTTAACCTATATAAATGACCATTCCTTTGAATACCACTATTGCCTGTTCATTATGCTAAATTAACTATGTCTTGTTCTATATGAGTCCTAGGCTCAGGGGTCTGATCCAACAGATATTAAAGTAAGTAAATAGCCTCATTGACTTCACTGGCAATTGAATTAGGCCCATGTTGATTAGATGATATTCATATAGGTCAAGATTTTCTAACGTGATTCAAGCTTCAGACTTCAGTTCCTTTAAAGCAGCCTTATATTCGGAAAGCATTGGGCACCAGCCTTCTGAAAACAAGCCCCCCTTGTAGTGCCTGAGGTTGGACAAGCAAAAATGAAGGTGCTCAAAATCACCAGTCACTTTTAAAAAGTGTGGCTATGCTGGTTGCTACTAACTGGGGCCTGATCTTCCTTATATTGAAGTCAATGACAAAATTCCCATACAGTAAGAGAAAGCCCGTGGACAGAATTATTTCAGATAACCTGTCTTCCCACCAGCCCTCAGAAACACCTCTTAATTTATTCACTCCAGGATGTGAATTGAAGGAGGAAACCTTCCATTGCACACAAGGTTCAGGAAATTACTTGCATTGCTTAAATCTCTGGCAGCCTCATTACTAGAAACACTGCCTATTGAAAAACATTGAACCTTATCACAATTTTCTTCCATGAAGCTAGATCCTGTTTAGGTTAAAAGCCAGTGGAAATTTGCCATTGACTTCAATGGAGGAGTAACCAGTCCTATAGCATGATTGCATTCACAAGCAATTAGAAAGCATTAAAAGAAAAAAGGCATTTTTAATGAGAATTCAAAGGTTTTTCTTCTGGCTTTGTAAAAGTGTGTTTCCCTTTTTAGAAATTTACTTTTTCATTGAAACATACTACCCACTAATCAAATTTAAGCCGTTCTTTACTTTCTAAATCTCAGAGGCAGACTGTGCAGTGGGCAAGGCCACTCACATGAGAAACCACATATTAGAGGCAACAATTAAAAAACGAAATAAAATGAATTAGTTATTATGGGGTTAATACTGCACCATTAAAGTTAATAAAAGGTTTGCCACTCATTTCGAGGAGTTAAAGACAGTTCAATCTGTCACCATATAATGATTTAACTCTCTATAATGTTTCATTTTGTTCATTTGTTACAACCAAAGAGTAATAGGGCTATGATGATTTTTTTTTTTTTAAAAGCAAGAAAAAACTGAATTGATAGCTTATTGCACAGCCGAATAGGTGCACTGGGGGGCATTTCACTTTGCCCAGATACATTTGATATAGGTCATACCAGGAGGCAAGTACAGTAAATAGAGCATGAGTCTGTCCATTCATGGCAATTCTTTCCCATGCATCTGTTCTCAGTTACTCCAGTCCTGCAAACATACTTGTTTAATTTCACACACAGAAGCAGTCGTCTTGATTTTGATTTCTATGGGACTGGTGCTATGAGTAAAATTAAACGGGTGTAAGTGTATCAGGACCAGAGTGATTTAAAAGAGATCTTTTAGTAAATTCCAGAATGCACACAAACCATAGGAAAATACTGTGGGTTTTTTCCTCTGCATTTCTTCTTACTTCAGCCCAGATAACCTCATGTGTCTAACATGTTCTCCCATTTGTATTCCCACCTCCTCGTATCAATACAGGTTGGAAGCTTTGCTATTCAATAACTGTTTCCTTCTGTCTCACGTACACATGAATCCATTTAATAATTTGAAAGAGCAACAGAGCATGAGAGTATAAAATATAAATAAGTGAGGATGATACTTCAGTATTTTTATCTTCATCAGACTATCAGAGAGGATCAATACAGAAGGGGTTTTAATGAAGAGTTAGCAACAGCCAAGGAATAGACTGGAAAGAACCAAAACAAATATCAGCATGGCTAGCACTAATGAGGCAGAAACCATTGCTATACCTTTAAGAAATGAAGGAGAAAAAAAAAAAAAAAATCAACCTTCCTGTAGTACTCCAAGGTATGTACTACAAAAATAATCATTTTTAAAAGTAAGTCGCCTTCAAGAAGCAGAACTATGTAAAATACTAACTAGCCTATTTGAACAGAAGGAAATATGTTCAAAGACTTTTCAGTTCTACTCAATATTTATGTTGAGACAGATTTGATGTTTGCATCTAAAGAGACCTTTTCCCCCCCTCTCCTTTTGGAAATAGCAAGTCTATCTCTGGTGTCATTATTATTATTTCACCATAAACAGAAACTTGATCATTCATTAGAAGCTGATTCTCTAACCCTCAAGCAGGCAAACTCCCATTGTTTGTGTAAGACTGCCTTATATGCTTCAGTGTGCATCAAAGCAATTTCAGATCCACCATTAACACAAGGCTGAAACCAAAACTGAGGTGTAAGTACCCCCTTTCATTCATTGTAGAACAGCACGTTGTCTTTACTGAATGTTTTTAGTTTGCTTTCCCAGAGAAAAGTACAAGAAACATTACTACATGTGGAAAGTTAAAACTGTAGAGATTATCTCTTGAGTATCCCAGCCACAGACCTCACACACAAAACAGCAGAAAACGCCTAAATTCATCAACTTAGTACAACCCACTGTGCCAAGTCTTACTCACCTTTCTTTATTTCTGTCCTTCAAGCATATAGTGCTTGGATGTGAGGACAAGGCAGTAGCACTACAGTGCAAGCATGAGTGGAGGCTACATATGGGTACCTATAAGCTTAAGCGCTCAAAGTATTCCTCTGCAGTGAATGGAATACGGTTGTAAGCCCCCTGCATGGGTCTTTCTTACATTCAACAGTGACAAGTAAGTAGCATGTGGGATGTAGGTAAAGAATGGGTATGTCTTAAGATGCAAGTGCTCACAATACTCATTATGCATATGAGGCACTTTCTACATGCTCCCCTTTGACCTTTCTTCTGCTTGTTGACAGAAACAAAAATGATTAGGGGGCTGGGGCACATGACTTATGAGGAGAGACTGAAGGAACTAGGCTTATTTAGTCTACAGAAGAGAAGACTGAGGGGAGATTTGATAGCAAAGAAGAGGGAGCTAGGCTATTCTCGAGGGTAACAGAGGACAGAACAAGGAGCAATGGTTTCAAATTACAGCTGGGGAGGTCAAGGTTGGATATTAGGAAAAACTTTCTCACTAGGAGGGTGGTGAAGCATTGGAATGGGTTACCTAGGGAGGTGGTAGAATCTCCATCTTTAGAGATTTTTAAGGCCTGGTTAGACAAAACCCTGGCTGGGGTGATTTAGTGGGAGTGGTCCTGCTTTTTAGCAGGGGGTTGGACTAGATGACCTCGTGAGGTCCCTTCCACCCCTATGATTCTATGATTCTAAGTAACTTGGTGACAAGTTCTCTTTTATTATATACCATGGGGTTAAGGGTGGTGTTTGTTTTGGAATTTAAGAATCAAATTCTGCTTTTAGATAGATGTGCAAGACCCACTGAAGTGAACTCTACTCACATATGCTTTATGTCTATGCTATGTATTATTACACTTCTATACTAAATCATAAATCATTAATACCTGTTGATACTATTAAATCCTAACCTCTGTTGCCCAGAGATTAGGAGCCTCGGGGCCTCCCAACACCGGTGGGCTTCCCCAGCATAGGGCCCTGCTCCCTGCAGGTGGGCTGGTGCTGGGAGAGGCCCTGGGACCACAGTCTGGCCCCGGCCCAGCTGGTTGGCTCCCAGGGGTGGCAAGGCTGACAGATGCACACGGTGTGTCTTCCACTGTGGCCCGAAGGCCACGCCAAAGGCTGTACTGCACGCAAGCTGGCCCTACCCCTGGAGCGAAGCGACCAGTCACGCCAGCCTGCCCCATCCCCGGGTCAGACTAGCCAGTCTGGGGGTAGGGTGGGAGACTGGAGCCTGGTCTCTGGTCCAAGGTGGCCTCTCCTCCTCAGCGCCGGCAGGGCGGAGCGCCCCCACATTGTGTGCGCCAGTTATCCTCCCCTGCTGTTGCCTGGGTGCATGAAAAATACAATAGGAGAGGGGAAATAGAGCCCCTTAGGTTCTTTTTCTAGGGGCAAGGGCCAGATGTCACCACAGCTCTGAAGAGTGCACTAGGAGAGGTGAATAGCTAAGGTACTGATTAATAACAACTTGCCTAGGGGTGGGTGGGTGGAAAGTTTCAGTCTGCATTAAAGCCAGTGTGTCCAGTTCCTTGCTGACTAGTGCATATTCCATTATTAGAAGCAAATGCTAGCCAGGGCCACATGCTGCTTCTCTAAACACGAGCAGTACAGCAAGTTCCACTGGTTTACCACACAGAACCCGGCACCATTTCCGTAACAGAGGACAGAGTGGTTACCGTCTCTGCTTCCTGCTACTTTATCAGCCTGTGCTGGTTGTGTAGCCTACTCAGTTCATGATCATTTGCACTGACAAGCCATTGAAATCAGCTGCAGTTGTGAAAATGATTCCAAGGGCAAAACTGGATTCTGCATATTTCATTTAATTTTGAAAATGCATTTCAGTTGTTTCCTATTTTGCTTTCAACTCTCATTAGCGAATTCACCTTAAGTATCAATGTTGGAGAGGCTCTTTTCCCCAGACTTCCTTAAAAACCCATGAGGAAGGATGGTCTTATGGTTAAGACTGTAGGTAGAGTCAGGGGGTCTGTATTCTGTCCCCAGGTATGCCACAGATTATCTGGCTGCCTCAGGTCCTTATCTCTAAAAGAGGGATACTACTTCCTTTTGTCTCTCTTGTCTATTTCTATTTATTCTTCAAGTTCCTCAGGACAGGCATGGTTTTTTATGCATGTGCAACATCTAGCACAATGGGGCTACAATCAGACCCCAAGGGCTACTGTAATACAAATTAATAATTCTCCCATCTGTACTACCACTAAGATGCTTACATGTATTTGTCTGGCCACAGTATGCCACTGCAAAGTCATTGCATTGCTATAGAGTTTTCAGCCCCTTGGACT
This sequence comes from Pelusios castaneus, assembly GCA_007922175.1. NCBI lineage: Eukaryota > Metazoa > Chordata > Testudines > Pelomedusidae > Pelusios > Pelusios castaneus. The sequence continues at coordinate 9,228,758 of ML685821.1, forward strand.
ACCAGAGCAAAGCACCCCTTTTAAGCAGACTTAGTGGCATAAAAAGAAAATAGCATCACCTTGTTCAATGCCAGCTCCTTTACAGAAATATTCATCACCTAAGTGATAGTTATGTGCCTTTCCAAAGTGCAAAATACACAGTCTTTTCAAATGGAGAGTCACTATGTTTTACGTTTAAAGCTATATGGAGCAGAATGGATTATTAACTTGCATAGCCAAAATTGTTGGATTTTAAAGGCACTGCATATTTTTAGTATAATTATGTATAAAACTTGAAAAAAAGAGTTAACCTCAGAAATGAACATCCTCAAACTTAGCAGTGTTAATATACAAATTCAGATCTGATCCTTAATTTTGCAAGTAGCCCATAACTTTACAATAGATTTAACTAAAAGGAGGATCCAGTACCTTATGAAGTATAGGAAATAATTTTTAAAACATTACCTATAGTAGTGCAAATGAATCAACACATTATATTTGCTATTTTTAAAATTATGTTTATTTACTTACTCATAATGGATCTCCTCAAAAACAGTGCCTCTTGCAGGAGTTCCTCTATAGATAGCTTGTGTTCTGCTACACATAATATTTGTAGATATGAGCTGATATGGTTTGAACTGATACATTTTTGAACAAGCTCCCGGACCAAATCAAAAACAGATTCCTACATGGCTACTTTTGAAAATGCAGCTGGGAAGCAAACTTTGTGTGGGGGACTGTAGAACACAGGACTCAGCTTATTCAACGATGGGCTGGTCTACACACACACAGCATGTCTCGTGAAGATGCTCTACGCCAATTGGAAAGAGCTCTCCTGCCAGCATAGACCTGTGTACACCGGTGCTTGTAGCAGTGTGACTTACATTGCTCATGGGGGTGGTTTATTCACTGACAAACTGTCCTGTAGAGTAGATATAACTGAGATAAGCTATAGTGTAGACATAGCCTGTGTCTTACTTGGTGACTGTCTATCCATAAACAAAGTGGGTTTATCCTGACAGAGCCAACATCAACTTGTCACTTGCCAAGCACATATTCCCTGCTAGCTGTTCTGCTGCCTTCAGCAATGCAGTAGCTAAGGATATAGCATCTCAGATTTAGCAAAGATCATTCAACTGAGATTGAAGCATCACTTTCAGATGTTCTTCACCTTTTAGAAATGGTACTATTGAGCAGGGCAGCATTTCAAATACAGGAAGGCAGAAGGGCACTAAACCTGCAGGAAATTGCTATTCTAGTATTTGCATATCTCAAGAAAAATGTGATGGTGATGATGATTATTTACCTAACATACAAAACAGGGCTAAGCAACTCAGAAAATACAAAATGACAATCCCTGCCAAAAGAGTTTACAATCTAAGGGTGAAATCCTGGCTCCACTGACGCCAACTGAAATTTTGCCACTGAGAAACAGAATCAGGATTTCAACCTAAGGCTTAGACAAAGGACAACAAGGAAGATAATAACAATATAAAAGGGTGGGAACAGACTCAGAACTGGGAACCACAGGATATTTAGTGACTAAATTATACCAAAATAAAACATGCCTATTGTCCCTTGAACCATAGCTAAAGAGCATACACATTCAAGAGCGTCAGATCATGTTCTGGGATTTGCTTAATTCAAATGATTAATTTTTCTCTTTCAGGGAAACTTTTAAAAATCATAAACAAGGAGTCCTGTGGCACTTTTAAAGACTAACAAATTTATTTATTGCGTGAACTTTCACATGGGAGAAATCCCACTTCATTATACACTTGAAAATGGAAAATTTACAGCATGGGAGGGAAAAATAAATGCAGTGACGTGTAATTCACAGGATCAGGTCAGACTATTTCAGCAAATCAAACAAGTTGTTTTGATTCAAACAGTGTGGAACAACATATAAGAAGGTGGGAAGGTTGAGAGAGGTGAAAGTCACTTTTGTAATAAGAAAGCTATCCCATATCTCTATTCAAGCCCAAGTTAATAGTGTCAAATTTGCATATGAACTCTAACTCTGTAGTTTCTCTTTGAAACTTTGATTTACAGTTAACTTGTTTAAGAACTATAATGAAAAACCAAGTTTACTCCAGATATTAATCTGTAGAAGCAAACTTCTGCTTTTCCTCTCTCAATGTAAAAAATCTCATTGACTTTATTGGGAACAGAATTTGACTCAATGACTGACCAAGCAAACAGATTACAGTTTAAGCAGTCCATTTTTAGCTGTGTGTGTGAGGAAGCACTTTTGAACATATCTTCCATTAGTATTGGAAATGGACTTAAGTAATGAAGTTAAGATTCAGAATAAGCTCTGAATCAAATCTTTCTCAATGTTCAAAGGTGTTCAGGTGTGGTATCCTGCAAAACAAACAATGAGTCTGGTGGCACTTCAAGCATCTGAGAAAGTGGGATTTTCTCTGACGAAAGCTCATGTGATAAATAAACGTGTTAGTCTTTAAAAATGCCACCAGACTCCTTGTTTGTTTTGCTGGACTAAACTAACATGGCCACCCCTTTGGAAGGTGTATCATCCTGGCTCTCAAAGAAAGAAACCCAAATTGTGAAATTCAGGGCAGGATAAGAACTCTTCCTAAGATAAGAGGAAGAATGTTGTATCTGCAGCTCCATTTTGGGCTCATAATTAATCTATATATTAATGGAACTTGTGTTTGTAAATGCCCCAAACCAGTAAGACCATGCAAGAGTGGGAAAGACAATTAGTGTGAAAATTAGAACTGTGCTGTTTATTTTAGAATTTTTTTTTAGATTTACTTAAAAAAATATACACTTTATTTCCTTCTGCTTCTTTTCACTTCTCCCCACCACAACCAGCTATTAGACTCCTTCAGTGTTCCACAGAGAAGCTTACATATTCCCTTAAATAAAAATAATTTAATTAACTTAAACTAGCCAGTAATTCATTTGTATGCATTTACTTTTACTTAAAAAATTGTAGGTAAGTACCTAGAATTAGGGATAAGAATTCTTTTTTAAAAAATTCAATTAAATTAATAGTTGCCATAGTATGGTATTTTTTCTTTCTATTGTATTTTTTCCTTTCAACATTTCAGTTACCCAATTAAAAAATTTCTTACAACTATATTTGTGAGAGGAAAAGGGAAAACTTGAATTAATTTTGAAATGAGCAAAAATCATAAAGAGTTCATATGGTTCTTATGTTAATTTATTTACTTTACAACATTCTACTTAGTGACCATTTTAAAACCTATGTTTTTTTTTCCAGTCTCCTAGTCTTGCTGGATCTGATGTTCAGTATGAGTTAGCATTAGAAAAATGCACCCTCTCCAATTAATCTGATAAAATACCATACATTTCTAGATTTCAACTCCTAATGTGTTAAAAAGACAATGACCAGCTTCACACAGAGCCCATACAAATACCATTTTAATTGAAATTGCCCCATCTTCCCTACTTTTAGAATCTGAAAGGTATCAGGCTACAAATTTCCCTGAGGGCTTTACAGAACAGTGTTTGGTTAGTGCCTTTCTGTCATTCTGCGTCTTTCTCTCATCTCCTTACACTCTCATCATTCTTGTTCTTTACACAGAGACATAGTAGCAATTCAGTATCTGAAGGAAGCAATATTCTTGAAGTCATCTTAAGAGTCGGAGACATATCAGCTCATTCTAAGTCTGTCATGGCTGTTTTTCAAGTCACGCACTTATTAAACTTTCTATCTGTCATTGTGTCTGCCTCCATAAAGAAAGCAGAAGAATTATATTTGAACAATTATAAAATTTCACTTTGTATCTGAAGAGAACAAATGGTCCAGTGCAGAGCTACAAAAAGTAATCTGAAAACTAATTTCTCAGGTTAGGATGCATAGGTGAACAGTCCCTCAAAGGAATAAAGAGTTTATATTTTATTATTGTATTTCAGCTGTCAATCAAAAAGGTGCGCATCACATTCTTAGTTTGACATTTAGAGGATGAATAAAGGCCAAACAAACAGGACAGCAAAGTGGAGTGGGCTGAGCAGGTGTTGAAATTAAATACCAAGACTTTTGAATCTGACCCTTCCTGGTTTGTGAAAGAAAATTATGAACAATAGGGGTGCCACGCCTCACCAAAATAGCCAATATATCTTTCAGAGAAGGAATCTCCTCTTCCTTTTTCAAAAAATACAGTAGTCTGATCAACACGGAAGAAACCCACTCTGTAAGCATCAGATCTATCCAAATACTCCTCAAGATCAAACCTCCCATTTCTGATCAAACCCACACAGAAGCTAGCTAAAGGCCAGCTACAAGCTCATCTAATTGTAGCTAATATTCTAGACCTGGCACAATCTGGATTCAGCACGGGACATGGAACTGAGACTGCTTTAGTAGCCATGATGGATGGTTTCTTCCTGTCAATGGAGAGAGGGCAGCTAACCATTCTCATCCTCCTGGCTTTCTCTTCAAACCTGTCCTCTGGCTTTCTATAGAATTTCAAATCACTTTCAAAGTCTTGATCCTCATCTTGAAGGAACTCTATGGCCTGGGCACAAGATATCTAAAAGAGCACCTATAGCTCCACGAAGATGACAGTGGTTGAAAATGTCTCTCCTTTGACACAATGGAACCTTCAACAGAAAGAGTAAAGCTTGTCTGTGTGGGAGACAGAGCTTTCTTCAGGGTTGGTCTGAGACTGTGGAATTAACTCTCCTGAGAACTAACGGCCATCCCACACCTCACCTCCATCCATACCAACTGCAAACTGCATTTCTTTGACTTCACCTTCTCTAACAGAAACGTGTGTGTGTGTGTGTGTGTGTGTGTGTGTGTGTGTGTGTGTGTGTGTGTGTGTGTGAGAGAGAGAGAGAGAGAGAAACCTACAAAAACAAGACACTCCATTGCACACACTTCTCCCTCTTAGGGAGAGGATGAGAAAACTAACATTATGTGACAGATGTTACTCATGTTGCTTAATGCACTTCTGGAAAGCACTCTGGTACTATAGTAATGAGTGAAGTATGAGAACCTATAGAGAATAAAATAGGAACTAAAATGGATTAATGCACTTGGTTTTTTACTTCTGAAGATACGGCTTCAAATCCTGAATCAAGTTCCAGAATGAGGTCTTTCATCCGGTTTCTGAGACTGGTTATCATCATCCATGTAACAAAAACACTGCACGCATTTTACCACGATTGACAGTTTCTGTTCAGAATTGGCCTCAGGACTGTAGTAACAAGCATGTTGTTACAGCTCAGAATTAAGAAGCTGTCCGGCGTGGAGATGCTTAGCCTCGTCACAGATGAGAAGATCTTCAAGATTTGCTTCTTCACAAGACTTTTCCTTCAGTAATGCATGCCCCGCTCCACACTAACTGAACCCAGGATTCAGATGATCAAAGCAGATCAATACAGCTTTTGACATACAGATTGGGAGATCAGGGGATGGAGCCTGGACCAAAGAACAAAACCTCTGAGGAAAGCTAAGAGTATCACATGAATCATTCACACTTGCTCTTGGCTTACACTCACAAGGCAGTTGCAGAAGATGGTTTTATAAAAAGTGAACAGAGAAGAAAGTGAAACCAAATTAGTAAAAGCAACGAGACACCACATGAGGGTGCTGCACACACTAAGTGTACAGCTCACAGCAGGAACAATTGAAAGCAACCTGATTCTATGCTCTCTGTAGCACTTTAAAGCAAAAAGTAGTACTTTTCCCTCATAGCTTCACAGAGTGAAGTGATCTACATGTAAGCAGAGCCATTCCAAGCAAAACGGAGAAAGATTCACTACAGCTACTGTGTGTGTGAGGGGAGGCAAGGTACCAATTACACTATCAAACCCAGGATCTATTGAGAATGCAACCAGGGTTCAGAATTAGCTCAACAACTGATTAATTCTATAAAGAGCTTTGGTAACTATATAAATAGTTTCCTGTGCAAGTACCATTGTACAACACTATGACAGTGGGTCACTTTTCTTTATCCTTGAGTTACTTTTACACACACACACACACACACACACACACACACACACACACACACACA
>ML685821.1:9234760-9454971 GCA_007922175.1 Pelusios castaneus
ACACACACACACACACACACACACACACACACACACACACACACACACACACACACACCCACCCCAGATCACACTTAGGAGTAGATAGCAAGACACGATAATTTACTGTAAATGTTATAGTGCATATATTGTAACCTCCATTTTCTTAAGCTGTTTTGAACAACTCATTTTAAAATTTTATTTTTCAAACACTGCTCCCTTTGACCTTTCGTTAACATAGTCAGATCAGGTTCCTCTGCAAATATATATTGGAGGGGTTAGGAAATTCTACAAGAAGAATCTTACAGGATTTCTCCAACTTTTTCAGGGTTGGGGTCACTCCCTGCTGTCCCCCATAGAATAACCAGGGCTTGACACACAAACCCATGGATCTTGTGGGCTCCGTGTCCTTGATAATGTGACTTTCCAGCCATACCTGTTCTTGGGAGCCTGTTTAAAGGCTCTCCAGCAAACATGAGGCTCTGCACATAGTTTCTGCTATCTAGTGTTTTCACCCCAACACAACACTGCTCCACCTTTTCATTCTCATAGATCTTGGGCCTGTGGAGAGACCGTCATGGAGTCTGGTGGAAGGAGAAAAACAGCCTGTGCTATAGAGGCAACTGAATGGTTTGCCCTCTTCTGTGTGCGGGGAGTGAGGGTCAGAGGGATGGGTGAAGGGAAAGTCATGCAAAGAGCTTTCAAGCAAAGATCCTAAGAAAACAATGTGTCCTTGATTCCTTCTTTCTGACCATCACTTTATTCCCTTCAACATTTCCCCTGCCCATTCTTCCAGGCATTCTCTGAAACCTAATCCATCAATATCTGACTTCTTTGTTGGGAGCCGATGGTCCAGAGCTTCACTCTCCTCTTCCACCTCCGGTAGCTCTCTCTAACTTTTTAAACTCCACTTTCTCCTTTACCTTTCATTCATTTCTTCCAGTGCCCTTTCTTTTCCACTAACCATGGGCCAGGCAAACTTCTTCCACTACAAATTCATCCTTGCCTCCTTTCACTATCTCCCCTTCCTTACTGACTCTTAGATCTGTAAATGAATACCTATTTGCTACCTTCATATTGTCCTTATATCCCTCTCCTCTTTCCTTGTCCCTCTGTGCCAAGGAATATGAGAACTTCAAGGAATGAGCTCATTCAATTATCTACTATCTAACCCTTGCTCCCTTATACTACAATACCCTCCTTTAAATATCACCAGCTCTGAGGTTTATTGAGTTCTCTCCCTACTAGCCCCTCCCCCCATTGGTTCTCACACCTCTCTCAATCTTCACTTATTATCTAGCTCCTCTCTTTTGTACATGCATGTTCTCATTTTCCTCATCCTCAAAATTATTATGATTTATTGTATTTCCATCAGTACCACAACCTGCTGTACAAAAAGAGGCACAGATCTCATCCCAAAGTGTATGCAGACGTACAAGACAGATAGAGAGAAGATGTCTGCACTGAAATCACAGGGGATAATGCAGCTCAAGCAGACATATCTGAGCTATCTTTAGTTTAGCTCAGGAGTTGGCAACCCCTGGCATGCATGCCAAACTTGGCATGTGGGCTGAGCCTGAGCAGCATGCGGGGCCACTCAGGCTCCCCCCACTGGCCCCGCCCCCCAGCTGGGCCGGAGGCCACAAGAGCTGCATGCCACAGCTCCAGGCCCCTGCTGGCCATGCTTCCCTGCTGAGGAATGGGGCCTACAGGGAAAAGAAGCTGTGGGGTCAGGCTCCTGTCCCCTGGTGACCCCGCCCCCGCCGCTGGGGAGCACACTCAGCAGGGGACAGGAGCCCTGTGCATGGGTGCAGGGACACCAGGGATAAGGAGTCCCTAGCCCCGCCCCTGGTACCTTTTGGCCCCACCCCTCGCACCTGCTGAGGGCATGGTGGGCGGGTCTGGCACAGGAGCTAGCAAAGGTTGCCGACCCCTGGTTTAGCTACTGGTGGTCCCGAAGAAGTGGCACGCTGCACAACGCCCTCCCACCCGAATCCCAGATAACCACTGAAGGGGCTAGCCTGCTGCTATGGCTTCACTAATGTGTGACCTGAGCTACTTAGATTAACGCTATTTTGAGTATACTTTGATCACACCCTCTGACTGCAGTGTAGACATAGCCAGAGAGATGGAGGGTAGGACAAAATGTTACAAGCAGCAACCCTGGTGGTGACTAGCCATATCCTGACAATACAAACTTTTAATGACACCACAGAGTTCACCTTTTTTTAATATAAGAAGCATAGACATAAAAATTCCCCCATCTATGCCTGTCCCTACCACAACCATCCCATCTGACTGTCACTCTTTTCTTCTTTTTATCCTGATAAAAATGTTTTTTTTGGGGTTTTTTTTTTTAAATAGTTGCTGCACTGGTTTCCCTTCATCCAATCCTTCCTAAATCTACTGCACTGAAATGGCAGCTGTTGGAGGCCCAGTGCAATTTGAGTGGCCTGACCGTTGTCCTATAGGCCTAATATATCTTTAGCTGCTTGCATGTCTGTTCTGACCCCTGTGGCTGACATCTTCCAGTTGGCAGAGATGGACAGGGTCACTGATTAACCTCATAGATGTGTCAGTTTCTGCATACCACGGCACATCACAAGACGAAAGAGACAACACGTATGCTTGCAGCTGCGCATAGATAATGGTGATGGGAACAACAAGTTATCCTTGAACGTCTGGGGGTACCCTTTTTCATTGCCAAGGGGCATATTTTTACACCGCTTCACCTATCACCAGCTGTTTTTGATTACCCCAATTATCATGGTGAGAATGGAATGTAGTCAAGGGTAAGAACCCAATTTAGGTACTTAGCATATATGATAATGAGTAGAGAGGTCATTAGGTGAAATCTGTTTATGAAAGGGTATAAAAAGTTATTATTCAAACAAAGGGGCATGCTCCGCTGACACCTGATTCTGCTGGTGGTGCTGCCAGTTGGACCAGAGGCCACTGACTCCTTGGTGGGGTCCCATGAAGAAAGCCGTTCTGGTATACAGCCTTCTGAGTCACTGCTTAGCTCTCCAGGCTTATTGAGTAAGATATATTGTAATTTTAGGCTTTGTAAGCAATTAGTATATCTAGAGAAAACCTTGCACATTAAACCTTATTGATCTGCAAATTGGGCGCACTGTGTCTCACTGGTATCCACACTGATCACTAAGTGTCCAGTATCAACAGCAGCCACCCAAGGCTTCAAATGACCTCCTCCTTGAAAATCTTCCTTAATACCATTTATCACACTGTTCTTCTTTGAGTTTTGCGGCTCTGTCTCTTGTCGTTCTCCTACCTATTCAACTTCTCTTTCGGAGTCTGCTTCTCCTCCTCTCTCTACAAGATACCTCTGGGAGCCCCACAGGAAATGTTATCTACCCCCCTTCTTTTTCCTTTACATTTTAGACCTGGGTGACCCTGTCTGTCGACATGACTTTTAATATACCTCTTTATACCAATGACCCTCACATATACATCTCCAGTCCTGCCCTGTCCCTTTCAGCCCACCCCTTTTACCTCTGCTTCCTCTTAGATGGCCTGCTACCAACTAATGCTTAAATATGGCTAAAGGTGAGCTACTTACTTTCTTCTTAAACCTCCTTATCTTTCTTTTGTTCATTGGTGTCAATAAGACTAGCCTTCACTTTAGTGGTTAAATTAGGTTAAAATAAGCAGAGGAGCTAAAAAATTTGGTCGTTAGGTTGTTTAGTGCCCTTTTTTCTTACATCATGTGGTTCAGGATGAACTACTGGTTAGGGAATGGGGGGAAAAGGGATTAAAATGGTGTTCAAGTCTCAAAGCAGGACCACACTCAGCCAGGTCAGAGAGAGTATGTGTGTGTGAACATGCACACACTGGCATCTACATATTCAGGCACAGGTACAGTTCAAAGGGCAATTTTAACACCTAAATAACAGTGATAGCTCCTCCCCTACTAAATTTTCACAGGGTAAAATACTAAATAAGAAGAAACAATAGAAACCTAAGCATTAGAATTAAAACTTGTTTCCTAATGTTAGCGATTACAGATTAACCGTGGCAAGAAATGGTTTGACCAAAACTGTGACAAACAACACAGTTTGAGTAATCCCAGATAGACTCATTGATTCAGACTCTAAGGTCAGAAGGGATCAATATAATCTCTAGTCTTACCTCCTGCATGATACAGACCACAAAACATCACCCACCCACTCCTGTAATAAACCTCTGGCCTACAACTGAGTTATTAAAGTCCTCAAATCATGGTTTAAAGAATTTAAGGTACAGAGAATCCACCATCAAGAGAGTTGTGCCCCATGCAACAGAAGAAGGTGAAAAAACCCCAGAGACTGCGCCAGTCTGTCCCATGGGGGTGAACAGGGGGTTGAATTCCTTCCAGACCCCAAGTATGGTTATCAGTTAAACCCTGAGCATGTGGGCAAGATTCACCAGCCAGACACCCAAGAAAGAATTTTCTGTAATAACTCAGCACCAACCCCATCAATTGTCCCGTCACAGGCCATGGGCATAGCTACAACCAGTGGCCAAGATCAGTCAACTGCCAAACTAGCCTATCCCATAGTACCATCCCCTCCATTCATTTATCGAGCTCAGTTTTGAAGTCAGCTCAGTTTTTATCCTCCACTGCTCCCCTTGGAAGACTATTCCAGAACTCCACTTCTCTGATGGTTAGAAACCTACAACTAATTTCAACTTTAAACTTCCTGATGGCTAGTTTATAGCCATTTATTCTTGTGTCCACATTGGCACTAAACTTAAATAATTCCTCTCCCTCCTTGGTATTTATCCCTCTGATGTATTTAGAGAGAGAAATAATATCTCCCCTCAGCCTTCTTTGGGTTAGGCTAAACAAGCCAAGCTCCTTCAGTCTCCTCGCAAAGTGCAGGTTTTCCACTCCCCGGATCATCCTAGTAGCCCTGCCCTGCACTAGTTTCAGTTTGAATTTATATTTCTTAAACATGGGGAACCACAACTGCACACAATATTCCAGATGAGGTCTCACTAGCACCTTGTAAAATGGTACTAACACCTCCCTGTCTTTACTGGAAATACCTTGTCTGATCCATCCTAGGATCCCATTAGCTTTTTTCACAGCCACATCACAATGGCAGTTCACAGACATCCTGTGATTAACCAATATGCCCAGGTCCTTTTCCTCTTCTGTCATTTCCAACTGATGCATCCCCAGCTCATTACAATTTTTATTATTAATTATTAGTTACTTTTGTTATTAGTCCCTAAATGCATAACCTTGCATTTCCACTATTAAATTTGATTCTGTTCCTATTAATCCAGTTTACAAGGTCATCCTCATCTTCCTGTATGATACCCTGATCCTTCTCTGTATTGGCAATACCTCCCAACTTAGCATCACTCGCAAACTTTATTAGCACATTTCCACTTTTTGTACCAAGGTCAGTAATAAAAAGGTTAAGTAAGACTGGTCCCAAGACTGATCCCTGGGGAACTCCTCTAGTGACCTCCCACCAGTGTGACAGTTCACTTTTCAGTATGACCTAATTGTAGTTTCCCCTTTAGCCAGCTCCTTAGCCACCTTTCAATTTACATATTAATCCTCATCTTTTTCAAATTAGCTGATAATTCAGTGTGTGGAATTGTACCAAATAGCTTACTGAAATCTAGATAAATTAGATCAACCTCATTCCCTTTCTCTAAAAAAATCTGTTATTGTCTCAAAAAAAGGTGATCAGCTTGGTCTGGCATGTAAAGCCATGTTGTGCTTTAACCCAATCAGAGTTAACCTCGAGGTCTTTAACTACTTTCTCCTTCAAGGATTTTTCTAAGACCTTGCATACTACAGATGCCAAACTAACAGGGCCTGTAGTTACCGTACTTTTTTTTCCTTCTCTTAAAAACAGGAACTACGTTAGCAATTCTCCAATCATACAGTACAATCCCCGAGTTTAGAGATTCTGATGGGCTTGCAATTTCAGTGCTAGTTCCTTTAGTATTCTTGGATGGAGATTATTAGGGACCCTTGATTTAGTCCCATTATGCTGTCTGAGTTTGGCTTCTACCTTGGATGTAGTAATTTTTATCTCCATCTCCTCGTTCCCATTAGCCACCCTACCACAATCCCCAAGCTTGCCATTAGTCTCATTAAAAATGAAGGCAAAATACTTGTTTAGATATTCAGTCATGCCTAGATTATCCTTAACTGCACCCCTTCCTCAATACTTAGCATTCCCACTTCTTTCTTTATTTTTTTCCTATTTACATAACTATAGAACCCTTTACTATTGGTTTTAATTCCCTTTGCAAGGTCCAACTCTAATTGGCTTTTGGTCTTTTTCACTTTATCTGTGCATGTTCTGACCTCCAAGAGGTAGCTTTCCTTACTGATCTCTCCCATCTTCCACTCCTTGTAGGCCTTCTGTTTTCTCTTAAACACCTGTCTGAGATGCTTACTCTTACTGCTTGGTCTGCAACTCTTGCCTATGAATTTTTTCCCCTTCCTTGAGATGCAGGCTTCAGATAGTTCCTGCAACTTTGACTTGAAGTGATTCCAAGTCTCCTCCACCCTTAGATCCATGAGTTCTTCAGTTTAGTTGGGGAAGTGGACTGATTTCCTTAATTTTTTTAAAGTTAGCCCTTTTGAATTCAAAGACCCTAGTCACAGATCTATTTTTGTTTATCCTTCCAATTAGTTTGTACTGAATTAGCTCATAGTCACTCAAACCAAGATTGTTCCCTACACCCAGTTCTTCTATGAAGTCCTAACTACTCACCAATGCCAAATTTAAAATAGCACCCTCTCTTGTTGAGTCAGTAACTATTTGATGAAGGAATTCGTTAGCTATTTGTCAGGAAAATCTGGGCCCTATTATTATTATTAGCACTTGTTCTCCAATCTATAGCTGGGAAGCTAAAATCTCCCATAATCTCACAGTTCCTGGTAGTATTTACTTCACTATAAGCCTTAAAATGGTCTTTATCCAAGTCCAAATCAGATTCTGGTGGTCTGTAGCACACTCCAAGCACTGTCCTGGGGAAATGCTATTCTTCCCCAATGTGGTTTTTACCCAGAGAGACTATGTCTTATCAATTCCATCACTTCTAATTTGTTTACAGTCTACTTCATCATTGATACACAATGCTACTCTACCATCTTTGGCTTTATTTCTGTCCTTCCTAACCAGCACATACTCTTCAATACTTGTGCACCAGTCATGACTACTATTCCATCATGATTCTGTCCCTATAATATTTGACTTTGCTTCCTTTATCAGTAGCTATAGTTCCTCTATTTTGTCATCTAGACTCCTTGCATTAGTATACAGACATTTTAATTTTTGCTCTTTGGCTCTGCTCATGTTCCTTCCTGATTTGGTACACTCATTCTACTGCCAATATCACCTATTAGACTGGTTTTTACACTACCCTTACTCTTTATGTCCATTCTGCTCCCCACTATGAGTTCTTGATTACTTCATTTTCCCCTCTCCCCCAATGCTAAAATCAGGCGGCAATAATTTGGAGGGCATTGGCACCTGGATCAGCCTAGTCCAGATGTGAGCAGCCACACTGCAAAGCCATAACTGAGTTACCACATCCTCAGTGGTGTTGCACTCACTAGTGTGTTGCTAGGAGTTTTGGGAGCACATTGCATAGTTCTTACTACTGCATTAAGATGAGCCGCTCTGGGATAGGCTTCATTGTCAAAACTGGGAGGATGTTTTTAGGGGGATCCTGCAGAGATCTGTCTTGGCTCTGGTACTACTCAATATTTTCAATAACTTGGAAAATGGAGTGGAGAGTATGTTTATAAAATTTGTAGATGATACCACGGTGGGAGGGTTCATAAGCACTTTGGAGGGCAGGATTAGAATTTTAAAGGACTGTGACAAATTAGGAAATTGGTCTGAAATCAACAAGACGAATAAGGACAAATAGCTTCAGGTGCAAGCAGCACTACACTCAGTTAAGAGATGGTTATGTTTGCATGAGACAATGTTTAGGAACAATACCCAGGTAAAAGTCAGAGTTAGCTCTACAGTGAAAATGTACCCTAAGTCATTACTGAACCAATGTCCCAGCAGAGGGACACTTTGAAGGAACTGGGTACTGTCTTCCAGATGATATATAAGACTGCCTATTTGTTGATGCAGGCACCCTGGTTAAAAGAATCCAACATATGTAAAATTACAATCAGCCTGTACATGTACTTTTTTGCAATTTCAGTTGAATATCATGCTCTTCCTTAAGTAAAACTGGTGTATGGTGCTGCTGAGCATAGCTAAATCATTGCTCTACTTGACCTCAGTAGGTGGCTGCCTTTGAGTGGTAGAGGAAAAGATTCTTGTGCATAGTTCAACTATAAAAGTTTATTAAGGGCCTGATCCTAAGCATTACCAAGTGGCTGAAATCCCAGTGGATGTCAATGTGAGTTGCAGCTACTCAGCACCAGTTAGGATAGGATCAAATATGAAAAGAGCTCTGGGATCTTTCAGGATGAAAGGTGCTATATAAAAATGTAAGATAATTATCACAGAGACTCCAAAGTGAGCGTACAAGGCATACTACTGACTTTTAAAATACTTGCTGCTCTACCAGTCGGTGTAGGAATTCTAAGTTAATGTGTCTAAGCGTGGGAGACAGCACCAAGATGCAAGATGGAAAAAGACTTGGCAGCCCAGAAAATTATGTCAACAAACAGCGTGGGATGGATCCAGCAATATTGCACTCTTCAGGGTTGGGAACTCAGGCACTAACTACTTTGGCAATGCAAGGCCTTGATTTGAGAAAGCCACCAAATTTAAACAGCAAGTGAAAAGGGGAAACTTTTAAAAAACAGGACTAGAAATCATTTAGTGAAAGTAGAACTCAGGCACTTGCTGCCTCATAAGCAGCACGACCAAGTCTCTGTACTCCACAGCTCAGACCCTGGACTGAAAGTTTAACCATAAAGATGAAAATTTGCCAGGGAATTCTCATTTGTTCTCCAATGCTATGGGTAAGGAATTATGCAACAGATAACAATGAGCTCTTTAAGAAAAGGTATTAGCATTTCCCATGATGAGAAGTCAAACTATATTGAATATCTCACCCCTCCCACCTTTCTGGTCATCTGGCAGCTAAATCCAAATTCTAACACTGCCTAAGGGCTAGTCTTTCCTGACAATGGCAAATTCACCATCAAATTCACCATCGTCAGATCGACCTTCCCAATCTGTCATCCTGCTCAGGCATCCTATGCAAATACTGGAAATGTTATACACCTGGAAAAGAGGAAAAAGAATGCTCTACACTGAAATGTATGTTAATTCATTACTGCACTATGATTCCAATCCATGGAAATACTTAAGCACATGCTTAATCTTAAGCATATGGATGGTCCCAATGACAAAGGCCTGAAAGACTGGCTGTACATTAAAGCAATGTGGCTACAATTGTCTGTCTTAAAAAACAAAACAAAATATATAGACCCCCAAATATAAAATATTATTGACTTTCTACGGATGTCACCAGAGAAGGAACAGGATCACAAACATTCATCTGTAAGAACTGTAGTAGAATTTGGAATCAGTAAAAGAGATAGATGGAAGACTTAATGCAGTTGCATATATTTTTTACACGCACACGCACCCCTTAGTATTAACAAAAAGCTAAAAAAGCTTCTTCAGCAGATTCCAATTTGTGTATCACATGCAAATCTATTTGCAATCTCTCTGGATGACAAATACAAAAAAATTTCTTTTTCTTTTATAATGAAGGAAGCGACAGTGCTTTGGAGATGGAATATGTCACTGTTTTCTTGAGAGAAAGAATTTGAATAAAATGCCAGCTTGAAGCAGGTGGGAAGCCTAACACACACAAATCAAATTTCAGGGCTCAAGTCAGAGCGATAATGATAATGTTTGGTGGGAGCATGGCAAGAGATGAGTGATTTATAGTCATCTAAAAGGCCTTTTGAAGGCAGGGTTGGGGGAGCAGTGAAAGGTGCTGTAGAAAAAGACAGATGCAGGGAGGAGGAATCAGACATGTTGCCATGTGCCAGAAGTTGCTTGTTATGAAGAATTATCCAGACAGTATATAAAAAAATATTCAGGGATATCAGACTTCCAAAAATCTTCATTATCTGAAAAAGCAAGTTACTGAAAAGAACATTTTTAATGCAGTTATATTTTAACTTTAATCTGGGTAGCTATCTTAATCAAAATAGCCCTCTTGCTTTTCTTCCCTTCCTAAAATGCTCCCCCCCCCTTTGCAGGTGTGGAAGTCTTATATGAGACATCAAATTCCACCATACCCCTCTCACAAAGGGTTGACTTTTTCAGGGGCACCCTGCACCATGTCTCAGATGGAGGTACCTCTATCAAGAGATCGTAGAGTCTATTACTCTTACACTGAGTACCATCATAATCTGCAAGTACTATCTTAGAAATCAGTGAGGCTACTTGCCAAGTACTACCCAGTGTGCATATAGACAAAGAACTTGGCTCTCTTATAACACTGTAAAGTTGTACAGAACACTATATTCAGAGCAAGAAACATCCCCTGTACGATCTTGACTAAATCACTGGTCTACCTCAATGTTCTTGTTCTTTCAGTATGTATCAAGATTGCTTGATGCTGAGTAGATCATATGAAAACTCATGATTTGTTGATCAGCAGCATCTCGGCAAAATATGTGTGGCAACATTTAATGTAAAGTTATGGGATTCTACTGTGTGATATTATAGGGACTTTTCAACATGTTCTGGAGAGCAGTCACAACCCAGTTCCCCAGAGACAAAAGGCTACCCAACTCCTTAGCCAGGTGTCAACAAGATTCAGTGGACTATCACCTGATTAAGTGACCACTCTTTTGGCAGGAGAGAGGCAATCTACCTCAAAATCTACATTTTGACAAAGAAACAGCTTAAGGATCCTGTCCACAAAGGCTTTCTGTCTTCTGAACCTCAGCTGGGGATAAACAGGGAGTCCTGTGTTACTTTCAAAGTTTAACAAATTTATTTATCGCATGAGCTTTCTTGGGAGCAAAAGCGTCTGATGAAGTAGGATTTTCTCCCACGAAAGCTCACGCAATAAATAAATTTGTTAGTCTTTAAAAGTACCACAGGACTCCTTGTTTCTTTGGCTGACCTAGACTAACACGGCTACCCTTTTGGAACTTGTCAGCTCGAGATGATTCTTGTGCAATAGAAATGACAATAAAAGGAGATAGCAGATGCCCCAAATCATCTCTCACTTTCTCTTCACCAACATCATCAACTACACTGGAAGAAGAAAGGAAGCAGCATTGAACTAGGGGGAGATAACTGAAGGATTCAGCCAGTAAGACTGTTAGAACTTGTGATGAGAGAGACCTGTGCTTTGAATTCATGTAGCTTGTTAAGTTAGGTATTAGTTGTGCTTTACCTTTTATCTCTTTATAACCAATTCTGAATTTTATGCCTTGTAATCACTTAAATCTATCTTTCTGTAATTAATAAACTTTGTTTTATTCTTTTATCTAAACCAGTGTGCTAAGTTTGTAATTCCATTTGAGATAATAGGATTTGTACATATCATATTCTGTTCATAAAATGACAGATTCTATATGGGCTAGTATTGTCCAGAAGAGTTCTGTGCATTATAAGATGCACATTTCTGGGGGAAATTTGGCACTGGGAGTTTGCTGATAATGACCTGCAGGGTAATGCATGAGTGACTGGCTATCACACTAATACAGGGCAACTGGGAGTGATTTACATGCTGGAGGCTACATGTGAGAAAAGCTTGAGTGCTTCCTCGTACAGCAAAGCTGTGTAAAAGGAATTCAGGCTGAAGAATTATGGGGACACAGGTGTACCCTGGTGTGACAGGCCATCCCCAAATCAGGTCTGGTGTGCTGCTATGACCCCTCGAACCCAACTCCTGAACCCCAATTCACACTGCTCTGCTAGGTGACCGTTTGCTCCTGAGTCAGACCACACCAGCCACCAGTGTGTAACTGGCCCCAGGCAGTGGGAGTAAATCCACAAGCCACATAGGCGTTGGTCTCCAAGCGAGCACCGTCAGCCCCAGATCCCACAACAGGAGTCACTGTCTTACAGGTACTGGGATCCACTCCCAATCACCCTAGTCTCAATTCCGACCCCTTAAAGAAGTGGATTGTACCCAGCTTTCCACATCCACACCCTCTAAAGATCACACAGCTTTAGATAAAACAAATACTAATTTATCAATCAGAGTACAATTGCAAGTGAGAAAATAGCCAATCAAGGCAGAATCATAATATAAATGAGTCATGAGCGACCACTATCAAATAAAAGGTATAAACCACATACTAATCTAACATCTCTATCTAAACTGACCTCATAGTCCAAGATTATGTGCAGGGTGTTTGGCTGCCTATTACATTCTCTGCCTATTACAAGGTGGGGGCCACATCTTCCTTGAAGTTGCATAAAGTTGCAAGATGGAATCTCCCAGGCAAAAGCCTGCCGCTTCTCTCTCAAACAGTCTGTGTCTTTGTTTTTACAAACGCTTGACAGTCCCTCCCCCTCTGTCCTGCTGTGTGATTCTCTTTACATCTACCTGAGCCAGGGAGGGCTTTAGCATTCCCTTTGACATGTAATTCTCCAGCCTTTCTGCTAGAGATAGTCCCCAGAGTCTGCACACTGTAATGTGCTTCACATCTGTACACACCTGTTGCTGTAGGAAACGTGGCATCACCGCAATTATGTAGAATATGTTATGAGCATTCACAAAGGAACCTGGTATAGCATATTTGGCATCAAATCACACAATCACATTGCAAAACTGAACAGAAAAGTGAGACAGATTATATCCTAGGGGAGCACAGATGTGCATCCTGTGACACATGGGTAATGTCAGAGCCAGTTTATTGCCAAAATCAATGCCCTGATTTTCAGGGGTGCTGCCCTCACCACTGCCACTGAAGTCATCTAGGAGCTGTGGGTACTCAGACCCTCTGAAAAAAGAAGGCACAGATTTTTACAGTTATCAATAACGTGTGACAATATGGCTGTTGAAGGATGACCCTGGAAAAAGGGAAAGAGAATGTTGCCTTTGATATGCAGCTCTGCCTCATTCATGTAGCATCAACAAAATCACCAGCTAACGTCTGATTCTGGAGTCTATTGCTGGCAAGAGCTAGGATGTTGTATTAAGGAAGAAAGAAAAATCACACCATTTTTTTTCCTGACATCAGATTATGGTGGCAAGTGAGAAAACCTTGTAAATATCACCTGGAAGTCGCTGGGAAGAATAAATTTGGAATTTTAGGATGTCATTTTAACAAAGTCACTTTTCAGACCGTAATCACACTTTTGACATGGCATGACTTATATAACTCAGTACAGGAGTACGCCATGCAGTGATTCATACCAGAAACTAGAATAAAATGATGTCTTTTTAGATGTTTTTATAGGAAATAAAGAAACAAAATAAGTCTAGCTACCCCTGAAAAGATTCCAATCATATGATACATAAATAAACCTTAAGTACTTAAATCAAGAATGGAAAAATATCTCTAAGACTTTCAAATTATATTAAAAAAGAATTATATTTAAAAAAATACTACATAAAGCCACAACTTACACCACTCACAGCCAACACTGATGTGCCTCAAAGCTGTATTAAAACTGAACCCACAGTATGGAGAACAGGAAAGCTTCTTCATCACTTTATATCAGGGAGAACACTGTACCAGAGTCCATCCCTCTGTGGTTATGGACCTGTCTACTTTCATTTGGGAGCAGGCCTGCCAGTCTGGGTTCACAGATTTATGGTCATGGGGCTTGCGCTGGTGCTCTAAAAATAACTGTGTAGATATTGTGGTTTGTGCTGGAACTCAAGTTCTAAACCTGAGGACTTGGGGGCGGGCTTCAGTCTTCCAGCTCCTGCTGCAGCATCTACACTGCTACTTTTAGAGCATTAATGGGAGTTTTATTAGCATGAGTCTGGGGGAGTGGGCTGAGAGGCTCACTTCCAGACACAGTGTAGAGATACCCTAAAGAGAAGAGCAAACAAAGAAAATACAAAGTTAGCTCCCTGCTCCCACTAAAATTGTGTTTTATTCTGCTTTTTTTTTTTTTAACTCTGTGTACTCAGAATAACTATTGTTATCCTTTTATTTTATTGCTGCAGTTTGTTTTCTGCTCTCTTACAGGCTTTTTCCATGCAGTATTCCAGTGACTGCCTGAAATCCTCCAGATTCATTTAGCATTCAGTAGGCAGATAACTCTTCAACTTCTTTAAGACGTAGCTCAGGAATGACAGTTGACTAGCTCGTAAGATTCCATGGAGCAAAGTATCTCAGCTGAGGCCAGCTGAAAATGAACTGTGTATTAGCCAAATGCTAAAAAGGTATATCGATATCTAGGTACCAAACTTTTCTGAAGTATGTATGGGTAAATAAATTATTCAGCATAAGCAAAAGAAATATAGGTTAGCTAGGAATTATTTGCTTGCCATATCCTGTTCTCGGCACATTTATTACAGATTCTTTAATGACATGTTCTCAAAGCCCCAATTACAGCAGCATAATTCAGTGTCCATTAAAGAAGCATTTGGGCCAAATGATAGCTCTTCCTGAGGAAGATGACTGGAGGGATATGGAAACAACTCTTTCTAGCAGTCCTCTTTCATTGAGTAGCATCCCAAGGTTGAGGAAGCCAAAGATTGACACCTAGCACAGGTAACTGGAGGGGCGATGGTGCAAACTGCCCTATCCCTACTCCTTTCTCCCCCTCCAAATTATTCTGGTTGTTTCCAAGTCCTGCCAAAAGATGAACAAGTTCTGTAAGTGTTAAATAACTAACTCATATCGAAGTTATTGGGAGCTGAGGGATCGCAACATACTCCCTGGTTGGACTGTGTCTCCCATGATGTACCACCTCCCTTCTTTAAGACAGAAGACTACGGGGCATCATGTGAATCACACGGCCATGGTACATCATCCTGGGAGATAAAATCTGACTCAATTTCCCTTCAAAATCAGTTGTAAGGGAACTCTTTTGACCTGCCTTTTCATTCAGTAGCTATGATTGTGCACTTCTTCCCACACATACATGCCAGTTCAGGATCTGTGCACTTGGAAAATAATACTGGCCTCCCCTACAGTCTTAGGCCCTGATACTGCCAATGCCAGATGATTCAAAGGGAATGAACAGAACAGGGCAATCACCAGGTGATCCATCCCTTGTTATGCAGTCCCAGCATCGGGCAGTCAGAAGCCAAGGGACACCCTGACAACGAGTTCCAAAGGATGACTGCAATGTATGAGAAAATACTTCCTTGTGTTTGATTTAAACCTGTACCTATTAAAATTTTATAAGCACCTGGAGGATAATAGGGTTATAAGGATAGCCACATGGATTTGTCAAGACTAAATCACGTCAAACCAATCTCATTTACTTCTTTAACAGGTTTCAAAGGGTTAGCCATTTTAGTCTATTGTAAAAAAACAACAGAGTCCTGTGGCACTTTTAAAGACTAAACAGATTTATTTATCACATGAGCGTTCATGGGAGAAAATCCCCCTTCATCAGATGCTTTAACAGGGTTACTGGCCTAATAGGTAAGTGGGAAGAAGAAGGTGGAATATATCTTGACTTTTTTGAAACAGTTTCATGTGACAGTCTCACAAAGAAACTGGAGACGTGTGATCTTGATGAAATTACTAAATGGGTTAAAAGAACACACTTGAAGAGTTCTTATCAAAAGTTCATTGTCAAACTGTGAGGATGCATCCTGCAGGGTCAGTCCTGAGTGCAATACTATTCAATATTTTCATTAATGACTTGGATTATGCAGTAGAGAGTATGCTTATAAAATTTATGGATGTTGCCATGCTGGGAGTGATTCCAAGCACTTCAAAATGCCTGACAAATTAGAGGATTGGTCTGAAATCAACAAGATGAAATTCCAGTATGGAAAAGTGCAAAGTTCTTTAGTTAGGATGGAAAAAGACAAATGCACATCTACAAAACGGGGAATAACTGGCTAGGAGATAGTACTGTAGAAAAGGATCTAGTGCAGGGGTTCCCCACCCCTGCCCCATGGGCCAAAAGTGGCCGACGGGGCTTTTTAAAGTCCCGTGCACTGGCCGGGAGCCGGCAGCTGGACAGCGGTCGCACGCCTCCTGCCTGTGGACCTGCCACCAACTTATCTGTGCTTGGCGGCGCGTGGCCCACCACATTCCCCCACTGCCCTGCGCCCCCTTCCCCATCAAAGGGGCCTTGGCAGCTGTTGCAGTGGAGAAGCCAACCACCGCCCAGGAACCACCCCACCCACCGGAACCCAGCCTGTAGTGGTGGGCGAGTGCTGCAGGTCAGGTAGCCGGGGGGAGCGGGCAGACTCAGTGCCTGGGGACAGAACAGGGCTCAGTTGCAGGGGCTCTAAGGAGGGGGCTCTAGGGGTGTGGGGAGGGTTCCTATGGGGGCTCTTTGCTTGGGGGGGCTCCATGGGAGGCTCTGCCCAGCCTGCCTCCTGCCCAGTCTCAGCGTGCAGCTGGGAACTGGGCTGAGGCTGTTCACCTCCCCTCTGGGCTTGGGTATGAATGCAGCCCTTTAAAAAATAATTTTGGGGTGTTTTTTTAAAAAAAAATTAAAGGTATTTAAAAACCTTTCTAAAATGTAATTTCAGTTTAAAAAATTCAAATGTAAGTAATTGAATTTAATTAAATAATTATATTTGAATTTAATTAATCACAATTTAATTTTAGACTGGTGGCCCTTCAGGGTTTAAAAAATTATATTTTTGGCCCTCGAGCCAAAAAGGTTGGGAACCACTGATCTAGTGGCTACAGTAGCTCACAAACAAAATACGAATCAACAATGTGATGCAGTTGCAAAAAAGGGCAAATATCCTTCTGGGGTGTACTAACAAGAGTACTGTATGTAAGCTATGATAAGTAATGGTCCCATTCTACTCAGCACTGTTGAGGCATCAGCTGGAGTACCATGTCCAATTCTGGGTCCCACACATCAGGAAAGATGTGGACAAACTGGAGAGAGTCCAGAGCAGAACAACAAAAATGATGAAAAGTTTAGAAAGTCTGACCTATGAGGAAAGGTTAAAAGAACAGGGCATATTTAATCTTAAGAAAAGACAACTGATAGACTGCAAATATGTTGAGGGCTGTTGTAAAGAGGACCGTGATCAATTGTTCTCCATGTGCACTGAAGCTAGAGTAAGAAGTAATTGGCTTCATCTGCAGCAAGGGAGATTTAAGTTAGTTATTAGAAAAACTTTCTAACTAGAAGTATAATTATGTTCTAGAATAGGTGTCCAAGGGATATTGTGGGATCCCCATGATTGGAGGTTTAAAAACCTAGACTGGATGAACTCTTAGCAAGAATTATCTCCTTTTACCGGGTGCTGCCACGGCACAGGACTAAACGACTTTAATGTCCCTTTCAGATCCACATTTCTATAATTTGACCCTTAAAAATATAATATAATGTTCGCTGATTATAAAAGAGCCCTGGATGCTGGCAACAGGTTACTAGATCAGATGGTCCATGGGAAAAAATGGATGTTTTATGTTTAAAGTACTGAAATCCAGAAGTTCCAGGTTGTATTCTCAGTAAAGCAGTGAGAACGGAAATTCCATTTTGTGGTACAATACAAATTTTGGTTTTGCTCTAATTAGGAACAACCCACCCCAATAGGTAAAATTCTTTATACAATAAAATAACGCAGTTGATTATGTTTCATTTTGATTTTGACATTTTATTTTATGTTGGAATATAAAACCACATTTTAAAAGACTGAAATGAAAAAGTAGATTTGACAGGAAAAATCAAAATGTTTCATTCCAATAATGTAAAAATGAGACTTTCGTATCGTTAGGGCTTGTTGCTCCCTTTTTTCCTCAAACTAAATTTTGGCACAATTGACATGATTTCACAAAGTTCTTTTTAATTTAGATGGAACTCCATTCTCTGAGTACAAAAGGATCAGAGGTGGTGTAGGTCCCATACTGAATGGGACAGGCATCCTCGTGGTGGATGGTGCGGAAAAGGCTGAAGTACTCAATGCTTTTTTTACTTCAGTCTTCACAGGGAGGGCCAGCTCCCAGGCTACTACAAGGGGCAATGCGGAATGGAGAGGAGAGCAGCCCTCGGTGATGGAAAGTCAGATTAGGGAACACTTAAAGAAATTGGATGTGCACAAGTCCATGGGGCTGGATGAACTGCATCCAAGGGTGCTGAGGGAGTTGGCAGAAGTGATTGCAGAGCCGCTGGCCATTATCTTTGAGAACTCGTGGCGAACGGGGGAGGTCCCAGAGGATTGGATAAAGGCAAATATAGTATCTCTCTTCAAGAAAGGAAAAAAGGAGGATACGGGGAACTACAGACCGGTCAGCCTCACCTCAATCCCTGGGAAAATCATGGAGCAGGTCCTCAAAGAATCCATCCTGAAACACTTGGAGGAAAATAGAGTGATCAGGAACAGTCAACATGGATTCACCAAGGGCAAATCATGCCTGACCAACCTGATTTCCTTCTATGATGAGATGACTGGATTTGTGGATGCAGGAAGAGCCGTTGACGTGGTATACCTTGACTTTAGCAAGGCTTTTGATACGGTTTCCCACAGCATTCTCGTCGGGAAGTTGAGGAAGTATGGGTTGGATGAGTGGACCGTAAGGTGGATTTAAAACTGGCTAGACCAACGGGCTCAGCGGGTAGGAATCAATGGCTCGATGTCTGGTTGGCAAACAGTAACGAGTGGAGTGCCCCAGGGGTCGGTCCTGGGGCCGGTTCTATTCAACATCTTCATTAATGATCTTGATGATGGAATAGACTGCGTGCTTAGTAAGTTCTCAGATGACAACAAGTTGGGGGGAATGGTAGATACTCTGGAGGGCAGGGACAGGATCCAGGGAGACTTGGACAAATTGGAACACTGGGCCGAAAGAAACCTCATGAGGTGCAACAAAGACAAGTGCAAAGTCCTGCACTTAGGACGAAAAAATCCCATGCACTGCTACAGGCTGGGGACCGATCGGCTAAGTAGCAGTGCTGTAGAAAAGGACCTGGGGTTATGGTGGACGGGAAGATGAATATGAGCCAACAGTGTGCCCTTGTTGTGAAAAAGGCCAATGGCATATTAGGCTGCATCAGTAGAAGTAGTGCCAGCAGATCGAGGGATGTGATAATTCCCCTGTATTCAGCACTAGTGAGGCCGCATCTGGAATACTGTGTCCAGTTTTGGGCTCCCCACTTCAGAAAGGATGTGGACAAATTAGAAAGAGTCCAGCGGAGGGCAACAAAAATGATTAGGGGGCTGGGGCACATGACATGAGGAGAGACTGAAGAAACTAGGCTTATTTAGTCTACAGAAGAGAAGACTGAGGGGAGATTTGATAGCAACCTTCAACTAGTTGAAGGGGTGCTCCAAAGAAGAGGGAGGTAGGCTGTTCTCGATGGTAACAGAGGACAGAACAAGGAGCAATGGTTTCAAATTACAGCTGGGGAGGTCAAGGTTGGATATTAGGAAAAACTTTCTCACTAGGAGGTTGGTGAAGCATTGGAATGGGTTACCTAGGGAGGAGGTAGAATCTCCATCTTTGGAGATTTTTAAGGCCCGGTTAGACAAAACCCTGGCTGGGGTGATTTAGTGGGAGTGGTCCTGCTTTTTAGCAGGGGTTTGGACTAGATGACCTCGTGAGGTCCCTTCCAGCCCTATTATTCTATGATTCTATGAAATGGCTTTTTCAAAGCTTTTCTGACCAGCTCTGATACTAAACTCTGCCACAGACCATGTGTGACCATGAGCAAGTCAATTAACATTTCTCTCTCATTCAATGGGAGACAACACTGCCCACCTTTTAGGTGTATTATGATGTTTAGGTGGAATTTGTAAAGTTCTTTGATGTCATCAGATGAAAGATGGTATCAGAAGTGCAAATAATTAGCAGAATATTACTTTGAAAGACAGACCCTGTATTTCATTTTCAAGAATGCACGTTGTAGGATACATTGTATTACTACTTCTCCCAATTTTGTATTTGTAACATTCCATACAAATGTCAGTTTAAATAACTGATTCTTATTACACAAAATGCTGATATGGCCACATAGATATGTGAACATCTGACAAAAATAAGCTCCAGAAAGGAGGAAAAGTTTGTTTTCTTGGCTGTGACTTGTTTAGTACTTTTCAGTTTGATGTGGATTGAAGATTGCAGCTATAACATTATTCTCAGCCCATATTACCTATGGGGGAAAAACTGCCAAGACTGGTAAATCACCATTGTAACTTGATGCTTACAGCACACTATGCTAGGTTATATTGGGTTACATTGCTTGTATTAAGATTTAACCAGACGTGAATACACTGGAAAGCATATGAAGAGGCACTGCATGTCATGGAGAGGAGAAAGGGTGTTTTTCTATGGGTAGATGAGTTATGTTGGAGCAGTGAATGAAAAATATTTTCCACAAGTATCTAACTGAATGTTATTTTCTTCCCAGAATATTAGAGAGACAAAGGAGTGAGGTAATATCTCTTATGTAACCATCTTCTGTTGTTGAGAAAGAGAAATTTTCAAGCTTACACAGAGACTTCTTCATGTCATCTTGTCTCTCTGTGAGTAAATGAATCTTTTGAAGCTGTAAAAAAGTAATATATGCTGTGCAGAAGTAGCAGGAGCATATATTATTGATTGCATCAGCTTATTCTTTTTAAGTGAATGGGAAACTAGTTTAAAAAGAATTAACCTGGACCCTTGACCAGAACTCAAATATTATAAGAAATTTCTCTCCATTATTTTTCCCATGTGTACCTATGTATTTCTGGAATCCAGACAGAAGCAAAACAGATAAATACCTTAGGAGCAGCCATTTTCTCTAAAACTCTTGCCTGAGTAACAGATTAGTACTGGAATCTCATAAGGAAGCCATTCCCATGAGACTTGAGTCCAGTTCTGAGCAGATAGGAGAGAAGATATCATTCCTGCACAGAAAACTTTAAGACAAATAAGATAGCAGAGTGTGCAAATACTCAGACTAATGCTCATTGCTAAGATGGATGATTGCTTCAAAAGAGACACTTATTATGTTCGCCATTTTAATCACTTCTGCAAATTCTATATTATATTAAATTATCCAGAGCAACATATAACTCTCCCTAATTTAAAATAGTTCATGAATGTAATCAGTGAATTATACAACACAAACACGCACCTGTTCAGTATAAAATAATTAACAAATATTTGAGATTTTCCTTGAATTTCCTTTGTTTTAGCCAGTCAAAAACATATTGTGTCATTACCCCCCAAAGCAGATGACCACTACTGGATGTCATCCTCTACATTTGCCTGTGAGGAATCATGGATCTCAAACCTTGGTCCAAGGGTCCTCACAGTCAGTCCTCAGATAAGAACAGCCACCCAATAGTTCACTAGTGCCAGCAGTGAGTGAGAGCTGGTGGACCCTAACTCATCAGAGGCACTGTCCATGAAGTTCCTGATTGCAAGAGATGTCTGGCTTCTCTAACCATCTAGGACTCACTGTTTAAGTTAGAAGACACAGGAAGCTGTCTGAGCAATGAGATAAATCCCAGGCTGTTTACTGCATTGGATCCTGTCTTCTCACTTGACTTTTAAGCCTTGCCTGATTCCTGCCTTGTTCCCGATTCCTGATTCTATGGCTGACCCCTGGCTCCTGACTGTGACTCCAGTTTGGGCTCTGGTCCTTGGCTTAACTCTTGATTCTGAATGTAGCTCTGATCCAGACTCTGGTCCACGATTCACGATTCTTGCTCCAACCACTACACTTGACCACCACTGTTCTGACCATCTATGTCCTGATCCATGAAACTGCCATGGGCCAGCAGGCAAGAGGAATGTAGACTGTGCTTTTGTCTGTGGCTAATTCAGCTACATAGTGAAAAATTTGTAAGGTCCAAAATTAACATAGTAGAGGACTTCAACAGTGATTAAGGGACCTGAATGTCTTTCAGGTACTGCTCAGAGCATCTCAGAACTGGGTCTGAATAGTATCCCTCCACTATCAATCTATCCCTTCCTGCATTTGAGATATATACCACAATGTATAACATGTATATTTAATACTCTTCTCATTTTATTATGGTCTGCATATCAATGTGAATTTCTTCCAGGATATTTTGGCTTAGTTTTGTCCCTTGGTCTTTCTCTCCTGAGGTTTCAGTCTGGTGAACATTAGGGGCCTTTTAAAAACATCCCAGTTCTTTTATTCATTATAATGTTGCTACATCCTATGCAGACAGTATGAACCAACTATTGGTACATTTCCAATATTATTGAATGACTGAGTGCGAAGGCCTCCTTTCTGTGTTTTCTTTTTAAAAAACGTACGGCTTTCCAGTGTGTTTTCCCAACCATGCATACAACTTTTGATTCTCATCAGTGCCGCTAGTCAGTCAAGAGCTGAACTACAAACAGTTCATTGCACTCTGTGTCACACAGGTGTGGAGAGATTTTTGATTTGACTTACAAATCCTCTTCTTATTCCTGGCAAGTAGTCTGTCTATCATGCTGCATTTTAAACAGCTGCGCTTTCCATGATACCCTTCTTGGTATCTCCAGCTTTGTGATTTCTAACAGACTCTTTTGTTGCAGGTCCATCCTCCACTCTGTCAAAATGTACTTAGCCATTGCAACCTTGCAGAGGTAATTACTGTTCCTCTAAACGACTTCGGCTTTTGGTTCACTGAGAAGGGGAAAAATATTCTACTTTTCCTTTTAGATTTTATTTAATCTTGTTCAAGCATCCATCTGTTTTTATTACTGTTCCAGTCAATCAAATAATACATGCAAAGTAGACTTGTGGCTTTCTGACTTCTTGCCAGCTGAGGGTTGCAAGCAGTATATATTTGTGATTGTATTTAACATCCCCTTTAACCTTATTGAAAAAAGAGTTTTGTAATTCTTGGAAGGCTCCTATGCTTCTGAGCTGCTCTGCAGGCCAGCTTCTGCAGAATGCCCTAAAATTGAACCATAGATTCTGGCATATGTAAGCCTATAGTTACCTCTGCAAGGTAGAAGATTTGGTTTTTCAGTTGCAGTGAAATCACAGCTTCGAGTTTAGCTTAAGAACATAAACCATCGCCAGAAATAAAACAAGGATATGGTTTTGGTAATTCAAGCAGTGGTACTCCAGAGTCAGTACTAAGCCAAAACTCTTGCAAAGTGTTAGGGGGCACTCTCTGGTCTTTCAGAAGACATGTGAAATGTCAGACCATAGTACAGCTCATAGTATTTTTCATGACAGATGAGATGAGAAAGGTACTCGATTATTCAATCCTAGCTCTGCCACCAGCTCCCACTGATGCTCTGGGTAAGTCACTTTGGGTTTTCATAAAAACAGAGTAAGTTTCTACCCCACATAGTTGCAGAGAAAAGCTTGAAAACATCAACTGAGTGTAAACTAAAAGCTCCAAATCCAGAAGATAAATAAAAAGAAACTCAATTTTTAAGCAAATTTTGTGATTTTTAAAGGTCTATCTTGATTTTTTAAAAATAAGTAGGATGAAAGAAACTACGTTAACTTAACAGTAACTATTACTGTTTTATATGGTACCCTACTTTTATATGTCCCTTGCCTCAGCGTTCACAACTGGAGAGGGACGAGACAAATACTAGACAAGCCAGGAACAACAATAGAGAGACAAGAAATGTGTAAAATTATAATATAAAATGCAGCTTAATAAATTCCAAATGGCAACACTGTTTTGTTTGTTTTTTAAATTTTACTCAGACACTTAGCAGATTAAAATCAATCCCCATAGAACTGGCCAATGTTTACTTTTCTATTTAAAAATCACCTTACTAAAGTGGTACATGTTAGTGCAGAGACTGTTGAGTGTTCTACTCTTTTACTATTTATAGAAACAACAAGGATTAAAAATGTTATGGCTACAGATTACTATTTAAGAATAAGGTGACTGATGAGTAATTTATATGTTGGACTAGAGCAGTGGTTTTCAACCTTTTTTTTCTAGGGATTCAGTTGAAAATCATCATTTATGCCCACAACCCAACAGTTAGATCTTTGAGCAATGCACTCCAGTCTTTGGGCAGCGGCAGCAGGGGGTACCATGACCCAGTACTGGGTCCCGCCCCATGGTTTAAAAACCACTGGACTAGAGCAATATGCAGAGAAGTCAAGTGGGGAATACACTCACAAAATGCTCATCTAGCAGATGAGGAACCCTACAATCCAAACGGTAGCGATTTTGGCAGGATATACATATACATTTCCACCAAAGCACAATGAGATGCAAAATGTTATTAATATTACTCTTTGTCTCTGTATCCTCCCTCTCTAATGCAGTCACAGATAAGCAGTCATTGCAAATTGTTTACTGAAGACCTACAGTACAAATGAACGAACGAAAAGACGGGCTATAATTAGTAGTAGTACACATAAGTAATATTCGGTTATGGTTTAGAAAAAGGTTCCTGATACAATAGTGTTTTAACAGACAGAATACCTGTTAATCAAACATAATAGTGTACAGGTATTGAACTACATACGTGCCTCACATGCTCTTCTCTGTTAACATAATCATTGTATTTTAGGATTTCAATTTAGAAAACAAAATGGGACAGTCTATTGTTACAAAAGCTGTTCCGCTGCACAGGGCACTTACACTAGCCAGCTCAAAGTTAAGAACAACAGTGAAGCCGTAGGTCCACAAGAAGCAATATGGTGTAGTCCTGCTTGACGTGATTCTAAAGGGATAGCCATATAGGGTAGGTAGTGCTTACTATACTAATCTTCCCAGGATTTCTGAAATGCATGCTTCTTAAGGGGTTAAACATATGTTAGGCTAGAAGGTAGCTAATTCTTGTTTCTATTAAAGTCACCAGGAAACATGTTTTTTCCTTTATATAATTTACTAATCACCACCGCCTATCACTGCAACCAAGATGCACACTATTGATATAAACAACTGCAAATTCCTTTTATGTTCTGTTGAGTTTTGTCCCACACCATAAGATACTCTTCTTGTTTCTTCTCTTTTCCTTTTGCGTAACAAAGTGTTGAAACCTCGCTCAGTTGAAGGGAAATGAAGTATATTTTAGGCATAAATAAATGAATCACATTGTACTGGGCATAGTCTCTTCCCAAAAAATGCTGTGACTAAACGCAAGAGAGTAATCAGTTGGTCAGTAATGGAGAAAGTAAAATAAAACAAACATTGCAAAATGATTGTTTGTCCTGACTATCATCAGTCTCACCCCTCCAGTATAGAATTCATAGTTCTCTGTGGATAGTTTAAGTTGATCCTGCCTGCCCATAAGAAATAACGAGAAAGCTTCATTGAAGAATGGAGAGATGCCATCCAAGATACATGGAAGAAAATATTAAAACCCCTACCATACTCTGTTGTGGCTTATAACCACAGCAGCGGCTCCTAGAAAGTTTGATATGAAGGCGGGCATAGTACGCTGAAATCTGGGGAAGTGTATCCTTAATGGGATACTGCACGCACCCCCCACACCCTGCTGACTAGTGCAAAAGGGCAAAACCTTAGCCTTCCTTATCTCCTTGGGGAGTGTAATGCTGCCATCCAATCCAGGGTCTCTGTAGCAACCTATGTGGACCTTGGAGGGAAAAAGCAGAGATTGCAAGAGGAAAACGTTTGGAGGAGGCACCAGCCTGCATTTGCCCACTGCCCTCAGAATGGTTTTATTTGGTCATATTTCTACAGTCTAATATTTCTGCTTACCCGTGTTCCAGGGTGCATGGCAGTTGGCTCTGTGCTCCTGCTTTGACTTGACCAACAACCGAATAGCATAATTGCAAACATGGCAGCAGAATTTCTGTCAGCCTACTTCTGAAATGCATGTATGTTGAGAATGCTGTGGAACACTAGAATCACACGGCAGACACTGGCCTCTTCACTGGAAATCTCTACATCCCTCTATCACTGCATGTTCTGCTGCTTTATGTTTCTGAGGGTATATTTCTGAAGCACTGTGACAGTGGTTTCATTTTCCACACTCCTTACACCTTTGCCCATAGGCAGGGCATTTGCTTTCTGCCTTTCATGTTGCTTTCCACAGTATATACGCTAGACCACGATACCTGCATTCTGAGTAGGTAGGTCTCTATCCAACTCCATGGGTTGCATTAGCTTGAGCCTATGTACTTGATCTGCACTATTGACTGTCATTGTTTTGATATTTTATTTGTTCTCTGCTCAGCAAGGGTGCCCTTGCTATTTGGAGGCATTTCTCTAGGGCTGCATCTGTTTCTATCCACAGTCTCTGCTGTAACCTGAGACCACATGCCCCACAAAAAGATCCCATCTTTAATTAAGGAGTCTTTTAATGTTTCCAAAGTTGCATGTATATGTCAGAATTCTCAGCTTTGGAACTATTCCCTCTTCTGCTTCTTTGTTTTGGGTAAAACACAAAAAATACCCCCAAATCTGTCTCGCTCTCTCTACAGTCTTGTTCTGTCTGGGAACTCAGCATGCATCAAACAACTTTATCAGCTGCTCCAATGCTTCAGGCATTTATTTCTGGCAACAGTGTCTCACTCCTTGTCTTTTCTTCTCTCCAATGAGAAATTTAAAAAGCTTTACCTTTATTTTTTCATCTTTATCCCCCATAATCAGTTCCATATACAGACTCAGTTCTTGTGTCAATGCTTGTGCAGGGATTTTTGTCTGGAAATTCAACATTCCTAGTGGTCTGGGTCCCTCCATACTGTTTGTTTGCTCTATTTCTAGCTGCTACTTTATTTTCTTGTTAACCTCATGCTTTTTCCCCCTACCTATGAGTTTTATTAACAGCACTGCAAACCTCAAATGATCAAAGATCAAAGTCACACCTCCAAAAGTCAAGAAACTGCCCCCAAAATCATGAGATGTGAAAAACCAAAAAATGTGTTTTGTTTAACTGGTTTTTTTCAAAATTATTTTTGAACTCACCATCCACTCCCATGCAGGTGTGTGATAATTAGCGTTGTCCATGATCCCAAGTTTATTAAGGTGATTTTGAACACTGCTGAAGGTGTTCTCATCTCCACATCTGCCCTGCTCCCTGACCCTCATCAATTCCACCCCACATCAGTTCTGCCTCTCAGGCTTTGTGTCTATTCCTCCTGCAGCTGCTGGGGCTTTTCACAAGTAAGAGATAACAGATCCATTATTTACCCCCATGTAGGGGTAGACACGTTCAGCTTCCTTTTCCTGGCCTCGGGGGGCTGCACGCAAAGAAATCCCAGGAGTTGGGAATACAGCACTAGAATGACTGCTGCCATCACATTTCAGGTAGAACATATTGGCTAATAACACGAGAAGACACCATGTTTTTAAAATTAAACTGTCTCTTTATTAAGAGAACTATTTTCAAAGGCACTGTAACTGTAACTGTAGCTAGCAGTCCAGCCATGTGCACACAGACTGACTTTCTGGTGCATCTGCCAAACTCTTCGTTCCTGTGACCTTTGCTTGCCCTTCAAGTTCCATGTGGATTGCTGCAGCCCTGAACTCCAAATCACAGAAGCATGAATATAACTTTGAAGCACATGAGTGATACTGACACAGCTGCGGTCCACAGAAGCTCTCAATCTGGAGCCCCATTACTATAAATAAGAAGAGGATTGAAGGCTGGGATTTTTCTGTGAGGGCCCCACAGATTGGGAATATATAATATAATCAGTATATTCTCCCCCAACTGAAACAGTGTAAATCCAATGCCCTTTAGGGTACATTGCACAATTTCTTTTTCTCCAGGCATTTGAAAATGGTGTGGGGGAAACATAAGAGCAGGAAATTGTGAGAGTGGGGAATGAGCTTTGTGGTGGATTATCTTAAAAGGTGTGGCACATGGGATGTACTGCCAACTGATAACAAGAGTACTTGCAATGTATGGATAGGCACCCATTTTTACATAGAAGTCAATGGGACAAGTTGTGTTTAAAGTTTATGTGCATGCTGAAGTGCTGTGATGGATCAAGGCCATTGTGCTTGGAGACTGGAACCTACATACTGAGGCAGGGTGTGGATAGGGTTGAGGGATCCTTATTGACCTTCTCCAACAATCCGCTGTGCACTCATGTAGACACGTTCCAGCACTAATGAGGCCTCTAGTTAAATACTTTATTAAAGTATCGCTCTGTCTTGTCCCAAAGTTTTTTATATAGACACCCATAAGTGATGCCAACTGAAAATAAACAATATTCCTAAGGTTAACAGAAAGAGTCTGACATACATCTCACCACACATGGTTACTGTTTGCACTTCAGTCTGCTTGGACCATGAAAGAAGATCACAGTTTCATTTCCTCGTTCTAATGCACTAGCCCAATGTATTTGGGTACCCAAAGCTACAAAATAATGTTTCCTTTTTTTTTTTTTTTTTTTTAAAAAGGCAGTATTTGTGAAAAGCCATAGAGCTTTTGTGTCATAATACCTTTTATAACTGCCTCCTGCTCTTTTATTTCAGACCCAGAATAATTTGACGGTGTTGCTTTAATTAAATCTTATTCACACATTCTTTATAAGCCAGCTAACACAAACACTCACCCTATGCATTTTTATTACTAGCATACCTCAGTCACCCATTAAATCAGCTTCCCCTGTCCTCTGCAAACCAAGAATCATCCTCACCATAAAAACTCACCGTTTCCCTCAATAAATCTACTTCATATAAAAATCTTTTGCCTTCAGAATTTCATTTTCATTTATTTCATTAGCTTCCATCTCAGATAGCAAAATTTCCTTTTATTACATCTGGGAATTTTTATAATGTGCAAATTGAAATAATGATTGTATCCCAGAGCTCTGCAAATGGTTTTCATTAACCTTCGAGCTACTATTCCTTGCTCTGTTGGAGATCTTTGTGTCAGGGTTACTTTATGTTGGACAGAAATTTGAACAATTTATATTGAACAGAATGACTAAAAACCTACTAAATAACGACCTATAAAATACATTGGCTGATGGAGCTTAATTACAGGCTCTCCTAAAAAATCAAAGTGCTTTGGTTGTTTTAAACTTGACAATCATTTTAAAATACAGAGAAGCTAAAAGTATATTTGGGATCATGCATATTCCTGAAGTCAAAATGATTATTTATTTCTACAGCTCTAAATAAGCAGGCAGATTTTGAAAAATATATTGAGTTTTAAGAAAGCTCCTCCTGCTGGACTACAAGGTTTTGTTTTTGTCAATAGAATGACTAAATTCACATCCAACTCTCAGTAGGAAATTCTGATTAATGACAGTGACTTAAAATAATTCAGAAGCTGTATGGCAAGTGTGAATTTACAGAGTGGTCATTTTACTGATCAGATTCATCTTGCTGCTTTGTCACTCACCATCACTTCTTCCTAACTGAGTTTACTATAATATATTCCCACTCCTGCTAGGGTCACCCGAAGACTGAACAGTCACATGAAGAATTCACTTCATTGCAAAGATTTATAGTTGTGCGACTCTCTTTTTCCCTTTTAAATCCTAACTTGGCTTCTGTGCCTGAAATTTACAGGACAAGGAGAGGAGGAACTTGTTCCAACCAAAATCATCACTGGATTATGACCACAACTGTATAGAAAATCCTTAATTTTACAGATACTGGCAAGTAGCATTCAACAACTAAAGCAAATTCAGTGGACTTCTGGCAAAAGAAGAGTGTGTATAATTTCCCAAATAAATTAGCCATTTGTTTCAGTGCAAGTTTGGTACCACAATGCCTAGGGTGAAGACTTGCCATTTTAAATGACTTCTGTTCTGGTAGTCAGTAGTTTAAATTCAAAATATTACTGCTTCCAATCAAAATCTTTCCCCCCACCTTACTAATAAATCTACTGCCAGTTTAGGTGGCTGCATAATAATTCAGTCAAGATCCTGCCCCAAAGCCCATCAACTGATAAATGTCACAGAAATTGATGAAATTCACTACCCAACTTCTATGCACAAAGGACTTTCAGAGATCTGAGGAGGGAAATATAAAGAAAACAGATTCTGAATATCCTATCAACATGGTTACTTCACTGAGCATGTCTCTGGGACTCATCACTTACCATTGGAGCGGTGAATACAGGTGTGCTGATTATCACTCAGGAAAAAACCCTCCTTGCATTGACATTCATAGCTGCCCATTGTGTTCACACAAACCTGCTGGCACCCTCCGTTGTTATCCAGACACTCATCAACGTCTAGGGAAAAAAAAAACGAGAATGAATCTATGGGCAGACCGTGTATTTAAAAGAGCAAGCATCAACCAAATGGTATTCTGTAAATTACAGTTAATCCAAAGTAATCCATTTAATTCTTTTTCTCACATCACAGATTTAAAGGTAATATTAAAAAAGTATGGGGGAAGGAGCCACCCAGCTTAAGCCACTATGCTTTCTGAGTTGCAAACTGATTTCCAAAGCATAATGAATGTTAAAGTTTTAAAAGAGCTGTGACCCGAACTGCCAAGACTCGCGTTGTGCTCTGTCATTCCCTAGGCACTTGGAAAGATATACTTTGGGCCTACAGTAATTTCTACCAGCGGCAGCAGGCAAATACAAAGAGCATTACTGGGTGAAAAGAGTCTTTATAGAGTTCTGGCCTTGAACAGAACAGCATGTTTCAATTACTGAAGTCACAACCCCCTACTTTGTCAGTTTGTTTAATGTTGTTTAATGAAAGGAAGGCTTCTTAAATCTAAATGCCCCTTGTCTATATTGTCATTTTAATAGGCAAATATCTAAAACCACAAAGGCAGCATTAGCTACTGGCTGTTTTGCGGGTCCCTTCCCTCCTCCTCTGTCCTCTCTCATTTACCTCGCTTTGGCATTAAAATTTTTATACTGTTCTGTTTAACAGAGATGTACTTTTTACCACTAGGAGAGCGCTGACACTAAAAGGTATAATCAGTGTATCTGACCTGTATTCAACCTTGCAAGCACTCTCATCATTTGCTCATAAAAGACTGCAGAGTATCCATGTCCCTAGTTAATTCTTTGGACAATACAGTCTTCCGCCACCCAAGAAACCCACCATTTGTTTCTTTTTGAGGCACTGCAGTCAAACAATCACAGGAAGGGCCAACATTTCAGAAAGGGACAAAACTATAAACACCTCAGCAGGATTGGCACAGCTACTGCAGTCATTTTTTCTTCAGGAATGCCACTGGTATGTGAAATTACCAGGCATGCTCCTGAGGCAGGTATACTGTATGCAGGATATTTGAAATGATCAAGAAACCTGATGGATAATTAAGGCTGCAGTGCAGAGCTGGTTCAACCATCCCTGCTGAGTTTGCCAGTCTCAGACCATGGGGACACACCTGTGCTCAGACTCCAGCACTATACAGGATGGAAAATGCAGTCCTTTGTGCAGGCACAGGGCACTGTATTGAGGATAACTTGAGCTGTACAGAGTAAGAATGTCTCCTCCTTTATCCTGGACCAGCATGGGGACATGGAGTAAGGTCCATCCCATCCCTTCCCCACAATCAGGAAACTGAATCACTATTCCCTCCAAATTTTCCCCACCAACACTACTTGCCTCCCCTCCCCTCCACCATTCTCCACATGTTATCACTTCCTCTTATCCCTTTGGGAGACTGAACTCCTTCAGAAAACACATCAAAGCCACTGAGATGTACATGGAGAGAGGAGAGAGAGTCTTGGCCATTGGAGCTAGGAGGGAGGATGCCCTCACATGACTTTGCAAGAGGCTGCAAATGAAAGTGAATACGGCCTTCTGGTAATAGTAATGTTAATATTGATACAAATAGCCCTAATTCAATCTACTCAGTTTGAACTGAATTTCTTCAAAATTATGCATTGGATTGTAGACTTGTCTCTTTAGAAGATTAGCTTAATGCTAATTGAAGAAAAAAAATCTCAGTTGATCCACATACAAAACCAAAATTTTGCTGCAAAGTGAGAGGTTTTCCAAGCATTGCTGCTTACATTTTCACAAAACAATTTGAACAATTGCCCTCCCATTTGGATGAATAATTCAAAACAAATGTGATAATTTATAAACATGATTTTCTGCTCGACAGTAAAATCTGATGATTTACACTTCTGTAATGAGATCGCTCGATTTACCACCAAACCTCCCCCATACTTTGCATCTTAGAATTAGTGTTATTACAGTTCAGACTCTGAGAAAAACTGGAGAAATTTCTGCTAGCTAAATGTTATCAATACAAGTAAGTGACCGGATTTAAAAAGTGGGATCTAGAACACATATACATCCATATTGTAGAGACACCCACCCTTCCTGCACAATAAACTCTGTCTTCTGATTGCCTCATTGACAACGAAAGTCCTGTGGCACCTTAAAGACTAAAAAATTTCTTCCAGCGGGTCCAAAGAAATTTGTTAGTTTTCAAAGTGCCACAGGACTTTCGTTGTTTTTGCTGTACACATGCTAACATGGCTACCCCTCTGGAACTGTATAGCATTGGTTTGTCTCTCTATTTAGGCCTCAGCCCTACCATGGGATCAGCCTACTTCAAGCTCATTGCATGACTGGAGCCTTAGAGGACAATACTCATATCTCTTCTATTATCCACAGCATTAAGCACACTTGGATAGAGCTGTCTGAATTAATCAGATTATTTGTTGAATGTTATTTTGCAAACTTTTAAAAATAAAATTGTTTTATGAATCCTTAATCCCTAGCCAGCCTGTTAGCAACTCAGTTTAGGGCCTAAACCACAAAGTGCACTGAAATCAGTGGAGAGACTTCTGTTGACTGAACTGGGCTTTTGATCAAGCCCTTGTAGATCTAGGAGAGTAATTCATGCACATTCCTGGATGGCTTGAAAATTTTCAAATTAAACAATTCAAGGTTTTTTTTTCATTATTTGCCCAGCCATAATATTGGCGCCAAGCCTATGAGTAGCAATAATATAAAGTATATGAAAATGTATTAAGGCCAGACTTCCCAGAGAGTTCAGCTCCCATTTAAGCACCAAAATAAGTCCCCAGGTTTTCAGAAGAGCTCTGCATGTTGTGTGCTGAACATCTTTTTAAAAAATCTGGCCAGGACAGCCCACATGAAAATCTGACCCTCTGTTGTCTGCAAAATTTGGAGGCAGATGCTCAGCTGATGTAAATTGTCATAACTTCATATGGCAATTTCCACCAGCAGATGATCTGTCCAAAGGTCCTGTATCAAAGTACAGAAAGAAAAGGTCATCCTAGACTAAGCAAGAACCCCTGCTCTTGAACCTTTGCCCTAAATTCAAACCAAACTCATATTTTAATGTCCCACACTGTGTATCAGATGGACAGATAATTTTATTTCTTTGTTCCTGTTTATAAAAGAAGTGATTTATTTTAAAACAAAACACCCGAAGCACACTTTCTTTGGAGATCTTGTACATAATCAGTTACTGTTGATTGTTTTAGAAAATAAACTCTTATGTCAGGGCTCGCACCCCCATTTTAGAGGGTACAGTCTCATTCTCCTCCCTAACCTCCATTTTCCTTTATGGCTAAATGAGGTCCTAAACTTATTTTCTGTTATAATGTGGGGTCATGGTTTGGCAAAGGCTAAAAGATCCATGTCCTATACAGAGGTGTCGAACATATGGCCCACAAACCTCTTCTGCGTGGCCCACGACTGTGCTCCGCAAGGCCACACTAGAGACTATAGGCTCTAGTATTTTGATTTATGGTATGTATGGCCCACTTGAAGTGGATTGTGTAGTTTACTATAAACCTCTCAGGGGCAGCTGGTCTCTGCAGCATCATCATTTGGGCTTCAATGGGAAAAGATCCCACAAGTAGTGAGTCAGAAACCTTAAGAAAGGAATCCCTCAGCAATAGATGGAACCAGTCTGTCTAGGACAAGGGTGTCAAAATCATTTGCTATGGCGGGCCAGATCTGACTTAAATGTACTTCAAGTGGGCCATAGATACCTTAAATCAAAATATTAGAGCCTTGTTGTTCTAGACCTCTCTACAAAAGGCATCAGAGTTGAAGGCCTCCAAAAGTCTTACTGAAGCTAGAGCAGAGCATTCAGCCCACATATGGCCACAGCTATGGCTAAAACAATGGACAACACATGGTGGCAGATTTAGAGTTAGTGGGGCCGTGTGTCCAGATTTATTTTCACCCAGCCAGGGTCTTGCCCTGACCCCAGCGGAGGATCTGGGTCTGGTCCACTGGCCAGTGATGGCAGGAACCTGATCTGGGCCCCGGCCACAGACCCAGATCACGCCCAAGGCCAGATCGGGCCCAGGGGGTGGGGCCAGCAGGGGTGTGGCCCAGACCCCAAACCTTTTTCCAGGGCAGTGACACCTCTGGTGAAAGATCCCCCCACCGCCACTAAAAAAAGCCGCTGCCAGGGGCACTTTCAGCAGCCGGGTGGGGGTAAGGAGGAGACGGTAGTACTAAAACTATCAGCACTGCCAGCTGTTTTTTTTAGGCACCAGGAGGCATTCACCTTCCTGGCTACTGGGGCACTGCTAGGCGCCAAGGACAAAATTAGAGGCGCCATGGTGATCTGGCGCCTGGGATTTGTTGAGCCCTGCATTTCGCTGTGTGAAAGTAAAAAGTGTGGATGACGACTGGAGCCATATGTGGTGAGCAACTGGGAAGAATGAGGGGGACCCTGGGCAGGGCCCAGTGCAGAAGGACCTCACCAGCCAAGGGGCTTACATGCTAGACTGGAAGGGGGATTATGACCCCAATGGGGGGGGGGTTGATACTGGGGAGATGGGATTTGCTCCCTAGAGTGTGGGGCAATGGCCACTGCCAGAGGAAGTGTCTGACTCTCTGCATCTCTGCAATGCAGCTATGGCCTCGGCAGGAGGCTTGAGACATGTGAGGAACAGGCTATGAACATCCCTTACACCCCAGAGACAGTGTGGGTGGTGCTCCTGTGCCAGGGAGTGGCACTGGGTGTTTGCCTTTAACATTTCTCCTCTTTTCTTTGATTTTTGATTTCTGTTCATAATAAGTTGTACCGCTTTGTGCTATATGCAATAATTAGTGAGTCAGGGAGGCACCCACTGCAGACAGTGCTGTCTGTTTTAATAAAAAATACTCAAACACGCTTTTTGCTTTTCAGTTAATGCACCTGCTAAAGCACCCCAAACAAAACACCAATTCCAGAGTTGGGAGGGTGTCGGCTTATAAGAGAAATGGGTAGGGATGTATGAGTCCTAAAAAAGCCTGAATGTTTGGTTTTGAATTTTAAGGTTACTATGTTCTGAAACTTTTTAGTCAGGAACTTGGCCTGCAAATCTCATGAGCAACAGTTTTCCTGGGGTAGAAATACTGCATATAGCCACCCTTATAGTATTTTGATACTTGTAATTCTTCTATAAACTGGGGAGGGTAAAAGTGCACAAAATGTAACAGATAAATACGTACATACTGAATTCTTTAATATCTAAAAAATGACTCAGGACAGGTTCATCCCTGTTATTTCATCTGAATCAAGTTTCCCGTCCCTAGAACTTAACCTAATTCTAATATAGCAGTGGGCCTACTTATATTAAGCAGTGTTTTGCCTCTCCCACCTCCCTGTTCTACTCCTCAAGAGTGCATCAATGTTGTAATGATGTACGTTGTTCTGGAAGATCTGATTTCAGTAGGACTTTGGAGATTCCAAGATTAAATCTAGAAGTGGCTGGAGTTGAGCAAATGGCATCAGATTAGATGTCATAGACAGCAGCTCCTACTGCAATGTTCATGAAAGAGGTGATACATTTATCAAGATAAGAGATGACGGCTCGCCCCAGCTGAAATGGTTGTGAAAGCAACTTTTTAAGTGGAATAATTTCTAGACATATTTATTGGACCCTCTATAGATAGCGGAAAAGCAGGTATTAGGAACATGAATGAATGAGAAAGGGATATATCTGATTGTGGATGAGTTATAAGCATATCTTCAGGATGAGAGGGACTAGATCTTACAGGTAATTTCAGAACATGGACAAAATTTTCAAACATGTGAATAAAACTATACACCTGAAAAATCTGCCTCTGGAATATATAAACGAGGAACATGACAGAAGTGAAGAAACACTGAAGGAAAAAGAGAACAAAAACCCTTCAGCTCAGAATTTAGTCACCACACTGATGGAAACATTAGACAAGGCATAGATCAAAGCAACAGATAACACGCATCTTCAGAAGGATGAAAAAAGGCGACAGCTGCGAATACTTACTAAAATATAACTTTAAAAACAAAATACGAAAATTGCTGTACTCTACAAAAGCCAAACAAGTTTTGCAGAGAAAGGGAGAAATAAGAAACACTGATAATTGCATCAGCTGGCAACTCATTAGTAATCTGGCTACTCCATCTTTCATGGATCCTTCTAATTAGAAATAATTGTTCGCAACATCAATTTACCTGCCATGGCTCTACATGGAAACCTGTTTTTCATCTTTTTTTAAAAATGCTTTTCCTTTTCTTTCGGCGTTTCGAGGCAATTAGATTTAGCTGAAAAGTTTGTCTACATAACACGAATTCTTTAGAAAAGAAAAAGGCATTTACCCCTTCAAGGGTTTCTTTTATCTTAAAAGCAAAAACACATCTTTAAAATAGAGAATAAATTGCACAAATGTGCCCATTAACTCTATAGACTGTATGTTCTTTAGAACTGGCTTTTTATTATGAAGGTGTACAGACATCTAACACAATAGGACCTTGATCTCCATCATGTGTGTTAAGCAGTATCCAATCTCCTATAAATAGTGCAATTTTTAGTGAGCTTTTATTGGACAACTCCACAGTCACTGATGTAACATAACTGGGTCATCATTTGCTCTCACATGGGAGCTCACAATTCACTTTCTGGGGCTGTTTGTATACATACATTTGGGTTTCTCAAATTTCCACAGAAAATGAAATGCAGTCAGGCACAAATGTGGCTGAAGCAGATGCCTTTGAAAAGCAAAAACTTAAGGGAAGTTTCAGTGGTATTTATCCAGCTCTAGTAATAAATCAGCATCTCCTAACCTAATCAACAAAAAACATCCCTTTCAGATATGATAACTGCAACCAGTGTCTGCCGAGCATCCAAGACTAAGATAAACTAGTTTTCTTGAATTCCAAAGGGGTAGCCGTGTTAGTCTATTGTAGAAAGACAATCTGTTAGTCTTTAAAAGTGCCACAAGACTCTGTTGTTAGTTTTCTTGAATCACTCCCAACATTCTGTACTGATATTTGGGTTATTCATTATAGTATTCTGTCCTTAAACTGGAACCCCAATAAAACAATTAGATAAAAAAGAAAAACCTTTTATATCCCCCAACCTGGATTAAAAAACAAAAATAATCAAATATCTTTTCAGTGTCTGCAAATGGAGTTGAAACCTGTGTTCTGTCATACCAGGGAATAATTTCACTCTCTTCAAACAGATAGCATGATATTGGCTTGTGCAATGTCTGGCCATTTGCTGAACAGAAATAAACTGCCTCAGTGCTATTACGCCAACAGAGCACATAGGTCAAGTCTGCTGATGTCATTTGTTTATTTCTTTCTCATAAACAACCGGGCACTGCAATTTGCCCTTTGAAGACATCAGAAAACTTTTCACAGCTTTTAGCATTCCCAAAATAAACAGCAGAGCTTGCTAAAATGACATTTTACTTGAAGTCTCTATCCTCTTAATTGTTAATCTCTCCTTTTTACACACGCACCAGCACATGCCACTTGACTTGACAAAAGTAACTGAACACAACACAGTTCTCTAACAGCTTGTCAAAGTAAGTTAACCTGCTCTTTTTGCAAAATATTTTAAGATATATTTACAAGAATGGATGTTTGACTCTGCTCCTTTCTAGCCAGGATGTCCTTTACTACTGTTTCGTAAAGATCAATAGTCTCAAACCTGGATGCCTTTAAATTTAGGTTCCTAAATCCTACTAGGTGCCCACAGATACTTAAATAAAGGCAACCCGGGCCTTCAGTTCCCACTGATTTCCAAGGGACCTGGCGCTGCCCAGTGGTTTTGAAAACACGACTGCTTCTATTCAGATGCCTAGGCATGAACTGAGGAGTCTAACTTTAGGTACCAAGATTTGAAAATATTGGCAAACAATAGTTTGTGGACTAAATTGTACCAGTTAGGGACAGCCACAAACGAGGTATGGAATCAGACCAACGGTGGGAAAGCTTGGGGAGGGATTGTGTGTGCCGCCACTCTTTGGGATGGTTTTGCCTGTTTGCCATGCCGTTTGGGGCAATCATTACCTTAGGCAATGTACTTCCCCATAGCTTCTGATTGCCGACACTCTTCTTAAATCCTCCCCAAACATATGCAGTACTTTGTGCACAAAGGATGTGCTTTACTTGCTCTACTGCTGCAGTTGCTATATTTTATCCATCTATATTCTGTACTCATCTGTCATATCACCCCTATATTT
This sequence comes from Pelusios castaneus, assembly GCA_007922175.1. Lineage (NCBI taxonomy): Eukaryota > Metazoa > Chordata > Testudines > Pelomedusidae > Pelusios > Pelusios castaneus. The sequence goes on from ML685821.1 coordinate 9,273,061, forward strand.
GACATCAATCAAACTTTGTTTTGAACAAAGTTAAAAAACATCTACAGACTTTGACAACAAATCTCTCTGAGACAGATTCCCTAGCTGTAAAGTGGTCATGACAACACTTGGTGTGAACAATCTTCTTATTTAAAATATTAATAAATACATAACAAAGAGCAGCCCCCTTCCCAATTTATCATTTTTGTGTAGGTATTGACAGTGTGCTTGGAGGGCTGGAAGGTCTAGTGGTTACTTCACCTAATGTCCAGCCCTTTTCTTCCCTGACTCGGTGGAAAAAATTCCCGGTTCTTGACTTTAGGCTGGGAACCTTCTGGCCTCCATTTGCATCTCAACCTCAGCCCTTAAAGAGGTGTGGTAGGGGGACCCAGGCCCTCCCTCTTTACTGGGTCCCAGCCCAGGGCCCTGTGTAAAGCAACACTGGAAGGGTCTTCCTGCCACAGAATCGAAGTCTATAGTCCTGGGCTGTGTCCCATGAGTTTTGGGAGTGGTCCCTATAATTTGAAAGGCCTGTAGGGGTTCTCCTGGAGTAGCACCCCCTTGTGGACAGGTCCCTCTGGACAGGGGCGGATAGAGTGCTAGAGGATGCCTAGCCCCACAATACCCTTACAGTCAAATAGTAGAGTTCACTCATTGTTGGGTGCTCTCCAGTCCGCTCAACTCTCTCTTGGCCCAGGATGCAGTGCTTCTCCCCTGGCAGTTGTTCTGGCTGTCAGGGTTGTAATGAAGCTGCTCATGGCAGATTCTTCCCTCTTCACCAGTCAGCCCTGAACTGAGCCAGGCTCTGTCCTTTCCTTCCCCTTCCTAGCCTGGCATTGGATGTGGTGTATTGGGGCAGGGCTAGCTAACCCCAGGCTCTCTCATCTGCCTCTGTGTAGTTTCTCTGTCCACCCCAGTAGACATTTCAAAAAAACTTAATGGTATTAGAGCTTATGTCACATGCGATTAATAAATCTGTTAGTCTTTAAAAGTGCCACAAGACTCTGTTGTCTTTCTACAATAGACTAACACGGCTACCCCTTTGGAATTTAATTACATTTTAGTAAGAGTTGTACACCTAACTCAGATTCCTTTGAAATTCCCAACCATAACTAATACCAGGCAGGCCTTAATATAGTAGCAACATTTTAAATATTTGTATGGGATACCACTCAACTATCACTGTTATACAGAATTAAATAAAATAGTGTATCTCTAAAGCTTCTTCATTTTGAGTTAGGTCAAACTGAATTGAAATATTTTGGTTTGGGTTAGTCTGACATTGATCTATTTGCTTGAACTGTCACAAAGCCTCATGGAAAATGTAGCTCAGGTACAAAGTGCCCCCATTTTCCTGTATGGGCCAAGATCCCTGGTTGGACTACATTTCATGAGGCCATCTTGCAAGATTCTCCCATCTGGCTGAAGTGTCATTGTCCATCATGTGACCACAGTACATCATAACAGATATAGCTAAGGTGGGGGTGGGGAGCCCCATAAAAGAGAATGAGGGCCCTAAATACCCTGACTACCATTCCCATAAGGCACAATGGCAGCTCAGGAAACACAGATTGATGGCAAACCAAACTAAAATGAATACTTTATTCAGTTTAATGAAGTAAAATGGAATATTTCTATCTGTGAATTTTGAGAGTTACATTTCCATCAATTTTTTGGGAACTTTTCCACAAAAAATGTTTATTTCTACTTTTCATCTCTGTTTGGAAGGAAAGTAAGTTTCAGAATACCACAATTTCCCATGGGATAGGAATTCCAATTTTCACCCAGGTCTAGTACAATCCAGTACCAATGACCAATATACAATGGAAAACGTTTTGAATGTGGAAAAACACTTTTTGATGACAGACGACTGAGTTGCCAGCTTTACCATGGGATAATGGAAAGGACCTGTTCATGGATTTTTTCAGTGTATAAGCTGGTAAGGGTTTTGGATTTCAAGTAATATGTCCAAATAAAATATATTCTGAAAAATTCCAAAGGGGTAACCGTGTTAGTCTAGTTCAGCAAAACAAACAAGGAGTCCGGTGGCACTTTTAAAGACTAACAAATTTATTTATCGCATGAGCTTTTGTGGGAGAAATCCCACTTCATCAGATAAATTTGTTAGTCTTTAAAAATGCCACCAGACTCCTTGTTTGTTTTACTCTGAAAAATGTGTTTGACTACTTCCTTAATTTACAAGTGTGTTAGATTTAGATACTATAAGTACTAAACAAATTGTTTATTTCAGATTTCAACAGAAGCATGATATACTGGAGAGCGAGAGAACAAATATGTGCTTTTTAGCAAGTAAGGAAAAAGTACTGACCATTCTCACAGATGAAGCAGCAGCATTGATAATGTTACACAGGAAGAGTGATGGAGTTATTTGATATTGGGTTCTCATAATCTGATAAGGGGCCAGCTGAATTTAGGAGCAGAGATTTTTAATAACTGGGCAATCCCAGATACATTGCAAGAGTGTGGCTTTCGATCAAAGATATTTGGGACAGCATGGAAATCGTTCTAACCAGATTCTGTTTTATATATATAAGGAGTATGAAATTACACTTTACCGGCTTATATGCTCCCTTTCATTTCTGCAAGGGAAAGGGAGCAAAAAAACCCAGACAATACCCTTGTTAGGAAGCAGGAGTGAATGAGTGGGGAGTGCTGTCTCTAGAACACACAGCCTTGTTTCTGCCACCCTGATTAGCTGCACACCAGAGGAAGTGATACACCAAGGACCCATTTTCTCACTCTGTGCAGGCACAGCTCTGCATTCCAACAAAGCAAAGCTAGAGAGTCCATGATTCTAAAACACATAGGAGGCCAGATCTTAGCCCGTGTAAATTGTCATTGGTACAATGGAACTATACCAATTTATGCCATTTGAGAATCTAATCCAGTATTTCTAGTACCCTATTTAGGAGTAACCTGCATGGGAGATTATTCAGACTACAGATTGTCTAAATAAATAAATAAATAAATAAATAAATCAATCAATCAAGACCTTTCAGGATAAGAGATATTACTTATGTGTAAGATTTTTTTTAAAAGTAAAATGAGACATCATTCATTTTAATTGTGCCCTCTGTTACACAGTATGTGTTTCCAGGTGTCTTGTTAGAACTCCAACTCTGTGGCTCTCTCAGCTACCAAGGCCTCAGAAATCATTTAATTCAAACACTTCCATAGGTATAATACATTTAGGCTTTTTCTAAACTAGAAAAATAAGTTGACCTAACATAGATAAACTTACAACCACTGCAGTAATCATCAGGAATACTTCCACCAACTTAAATGGGGCAGCATGGAGAACTGAAACACCCGTCTTTCAGATCCCTGCTAGGAGCCCAACAGGCTCCTGGGATCCCTGTGGGCTGACGCCCCACCCCCACATACTTCACTGGAAGCCAGCCCCTGGCTTCTCCCCCATTTGATGGAATTCTATAACAGGAATATAATTCATTTTATTTAATTTTGTAGGATATCTTTAAGAAGCTACTTGAAATTTTATATTAATAATATTGGAATTTTCCACAAATGATTGAAAAGTGACAGATTTCAAACCAATAAAATATATTTTAAAACCAAAACACAATTAACCTGCAGAACACATTGTCATGAGATACCACTGAGTACAACAGTTTAGTAGGTTTTAAACAATGGATTCAGTGTTCGTGAATCATGAAAACATCCACTGTTACATTAGACGGGATAAAATATTTACAGGGGTCATAAACCACACGTTTCCTGCATAAGCCAACCTCTCATTGATAGTGGTTAAGAAGGCACATTCTATAGGCAGGTTATTCCAGTATGGGATTTCTTGTATCCTCCTCTGAAGCATCTGACACTGGTTGTTTTCAGAGACAGAATACTAGACCAGATGAATCACTTTTCTGATCTGGTACTATGTTCTTACGTGTGATTGGCTACTGCCAGTTGCCGCCACATCACACCTACAAATAACTTCACAAAGCCATCACAGAGTAATGATTTGGTGGCTTGTTAACTCCAACTTGAGAATTAAACCTGTATGAAATTACAATTGCTATTTATTGGAACCTTTTGAGTTTTGGTTCATGTAGACTTGCACCCCCGTGTTTTTCATTTGACTTTTGACCTCAAACTCACAAACAAACTCAGCCTCCGCTTCCAATATTCATGAGATTTCACAACACAGAAGTAAGCTTTACCAAGGTTTCAACATACAATCATAAGTAGACATGGGGGACCAGCCCTAGGGTCGTTCAAAGTACTCCATTTAAAGTCAACTGGAGTCTTTTCATTAATTTTAAAGCAAATTGAATCAAGTGCTTTTATGGATTGGGACCACAGTGCTTAGCATCTTGCAGAATCAAGCCCTAAATGACTTGTGCCCTCAGTCACAAACCAAATCTCTAGCACAGAGAATTCAGATTCTTCAGCTCCCTGCCCTACTCTTGAAGCAGCAGGCCACGCCTTCTTCTATAAATCAATAATGGGACATACAGCTCAATGTTGCCTGTCATATTAATACTTTTTATTGCATCTCTATCTAGTTTCAGAAGCAGCTTCTCACTTATGGTTTCAACATAAATGACAGTGTGAAGCAAATGAAGATTCTCAATTCTAATGAGCATTAAAAATAGTTGAATTCCCCAGTTGAATCTAAATATTGCAGAGTGTAGATTTTGTCATAGTGATTTAGAAAACTTTTAAAATATAGAGCTGAAATGTTATACACTGTCATTTTTCTTTAGTAGCCATCAGTATTTATCTGAAAAACAAGTTATAGGTACTTTTTATATCACACTATAGCTACATAATGGAAAAGATTTCTAGTTCATATTTATACCATTTCAAACTGGAAAGATTGTACAAATTTTTATATTTGCTTTTGTAAACAAGGAGGCTTGTGATGACAGTAAATTAGGAATATTTACAAAAATCAATTTAAACACTATTTTTGCAGAATTACAGACCTTTTAAAAAATCCAGACATATTTAAATAGTTTGATTATTTAATTTTTAAACCAACTTTAACATTGAGGAAAAAGAAATGTAGAAGCCTTATTATACCATGTATCTCCTATTTTATGTTTTTATAATGTATATTACAGATTCCTGAAGTTTAGGAAAAGCACCCTTTGGTGTGGCATATTTGTAGGACTGAAACCTTAATAAATACCCATCCTTCCCACTTACCATTGTTCAGGGCTTTGTCCATTCTATTTTCAGTGACTCAAGCAATAAGGCTTCAAATACTCTGTCTAGGGAGATTATTCCACTGTCTAGTAATCATTATTATAAACACTCCCCCCAGTGATATTCAGCCAAAATTTTCCCTAGCTATGAAACAATGTCTCCTTGGCTATGAAACAACATCACACACTATTCTCATATCTGTAAAAAGTAATCATATGCCCCCTTAATTCTTAGGAAAATCACTCTGTAGGCTATTATGGCTGTAGCATTTGTGAGAAGAGACAAAACCAACTACTAGCATGGTTGAGAGCAATTTTTGTTCAGAATTTCACCAGATTCAATAACTGAGATTCACAGTCTGTTTCCTTCCAATATCAGCCATTTTGAGTTTACAAATTACACACATGCTGTGTGCTGCTTTAGTAAGGAATGTCATGCCAAGAGTCCTAGACCCCTGTGATATCAAAGGCAACTTAGCCAATCACCATCTTTACTTTATAGTTACTTTACATGCAATAGTTTCATTGGTTGGATGAGGAAGAGTGCACACTTGGCTCAGTTGCCATATCATGCACCCAACTGCCATCCACACAAATCTTCCTGCATAAATCCCCTAGACACAAATCAAGACAATCATCTACACAACAACACAACCAGCATAAAAAATAACACCAAAAAACATGTAGCCCCTCATGGCAGTACACATCCTTCAATCACCATCAACCAAAAATCAACACATACCTTCTAAGATTGTTACTCTGTGTGTCACTCTGAAGCCTAAAATATCTGTTGAGTCAGTGTGAAGCAATGGAAACAGCTACAAGAATGGCTGTCCACTTCCATGCTCCCCCTGTCCCCAGGAGCCCACCAGCCTGTGGGCAGGGCAACACTTGGGTATGCAAGCTCTCAGGCCGCCTGGCAGACCCACCAGCAATGCAGGCAGGCCAGCGCTCGGCGTGGAGGAGGAGGCGGCAATAAGGGGGCTGAGACCCTGGGGCCAGAGGGCATGGTCCACAGCGCTCCTGTGCCAGTTGAAATGTAATAGTTGAGTTGATCAGAGGAGGTGGGAGTAAGAGCTACATGGGGCAACAAATATGAAGTTGTACCTCCAGTAGGGGACGGCTCTGTTCAAAAACTTTGGGGCTCATGTACAAACAAACCATAATGTTGCTCATAACAGCACAGAACAAAAACAAGAGCCCCTATTCTTGACTTTTTTTACATACATGACTTCATGAATTACACCTGTGTGACAGCATGGGATTTTAGTTACTGATTTATTTAAATTTATGTACATTCAGTTCTTTCAAGATTTTCTGTATATTTCAAATCTCTGCATCCCTTTAATCATTTCTTTTTGTTCTTCTCCAAAATTCTTCCAGTTTTTCAATCATCATTTTGGTCCCGCTAAGTCCAGAAACACAATTGTTTTATTTTTAGATTTTACCTGCAATCTTCCAGATGCCGTATTAAAAAGTGCTATCATCATTTTGTTCATACGCTTATTTTGGTATCATTAGGCTAGAGAACTCTCCATTTTTAAAGTCACATTTTATTTTGTAATCGGATATGCTTCCACTGCATAATGCATAGGAAGCTACTGCTATTTCTTTGCATAGAAAGGGTCTGCACTGATATCACTGGAAAGCGTCCAATTGACATCTTAGGCTTTGATTAGGCCCAAAGAGCCTTAGGCCCTGTTCTTGCAATATAACCCAGTCCTTTATACCTGATCATAATCTTACTGAAATCAGTGGGACTCTGCATGGGTGCAGGAGTTCACTGTGAGCATCAAATTACAAGAATGGAGCCCTAGAAAGAGCAATAGGAACGAAGATTCTAGGACCTGTTTAACAAGAGTACTGATCATCATCTTTGCATTCTAATGCTCATCCGTTTTAGGACATATATAAATTAGTCTGGGGGGGGTGTCCAACCCCTGGGGGATAGGGGGTCTGGACCAGCCCCTACAGGGAGCACCACACAGCATCACTCTGCCTCCAACTCCACTCTGTCCCCAACCCCAGCCTTGGCCCCCAACTCTCAGCCCCAGCTGCACTCCTGGCCCCTAGCTCTGATCCTGGCTCCCAGCCACAGCTATGACCCATGGTTCCCAAGGGGGTGCAGACCAAAAAGGTTTGGGTATTACTGATCTAAACAGAGTTAGTGAACGCAAGCTTGTGTGTAAATCTATGGTGCACTAGCCTATTGTGCTCTAACTGCCCTGTGGATCCTACTACCACACACTAAATGTTCTGCATTGTGCTTTGATCTACTGCAATTTGAACTACAGAACTTTCTGAGTTAGTGAGCGGAACACTAGTTCACTGTAGATGCCCCAGCTTTCTCCTTGTTTAGGCAGGCCCTTAGAAAAAAATATGGTTACATTTTATATTACTGTCATTCTAATTACACAGTAGTTACTCTTTTTAATAATTACTAATAAAACCAGAATTTTAACTAACAGACTAATATAAGGATAATATAAATATAATTACCACAGTTGGATTCTAAAACAAATATACTAACTATGAAACCAAAGAGATCAGTACAGTCATTCACATAACCAGAGCTTAAGTACATCAGTGATAATTAGTTATCAAGAAACATAGCTCAAACATGACTGTATTCTAAATGCTACGTAACTACAGTGTAATTACAAGTACTCTATTATACATCAAAATGAACAGTAATTTACCAATCTACCCTCACATGCCTTCTTCCCAATCACCTGCACCCTCCTTATTTCAGTGGCTCCTCAAAAAAATAGCAGGTGCTCAGATACTACAGTGATACAGGCCAAAAATACTTATGTTGACAGACGTACCATTCTGAGTTTACATCAAAGCCAGGCCATATATCTGATTACAACTAACTGGATCAACGTACAGCATACAATAGATTCATATCCTGCCTTAAAATTTCTCTCCGATGTCATGAGAGCCAAATTCATATCGAGGAGAATCTGGCTTCCAAATTATTGGCTGATGCTAACACACAGTAGAACATATTTATGAGTAGCAGTGTCGACAGGAGCCACAATCTCAGTTTGATCAACTGTCTCCTTGGAGGGAGTATTTAAAAATCAAATCACAGGAAGACTTGCAGAAATAAGAGGCAGAAATCAATTTTCTTGCTATACAGCTCATGGGATTTTTAATTATGACAGGCTGAGAATCTGCCTTCCTAGTTGACAGTGAGCGGGATTTATTCCACAGTTTCTACTATTTCCTCATACCTAAGAGCACTTACAATGGAACTGACCCAAACTCGTTTTCATTTGAGTACTTTTAGGGTCACAGAGTACGAAAAAAAAGCAAGCTTACAACAAGTTAATATGTAAAGAAAGATCTGTCTAGTATACACACAGGGCTAAGCTGGAATACTCAAATATTTAAGAAGCGCTGAGAAGGAAAGCTTTTATGCAAAGGTTCATGAAGACGGGCAGACGGAATGTTTTATGGCAAAAGCTCAGGACTCCGAACCTATCTTCCATCATTTTACATCAATGATCGTTTTCCCACCAACTTCAATAGCTTTGGAGCAGTACCTTTAAAATCAGAATTCCTGGTTCCTCATTCCGCTTTCTGTATGAACCATGGACAATAATCGAGGGGCACTTTTTCAAAAGTAACCTCTAACTTGGGCTTCCAAGCTTACTACACCTAAGGCTCAAATTTTTAATGATGCTAAGCACTTACAGCTCCAACTGATGTCTGTGGAACTGAAGCTCTAAAAAGTCTGACTCCAGGTGACTCAGATTGGACACCTAAAGACTCAGGGATCCAAAAACTAGAGCTATTAACTTTTCTGTGCCTCATTTTACTATATGGTATAAAAAGAAATAGTAATAGTTTCTACCAATCTGCCAATGAAGCCTGACTTTAAGAGACATTATTACGGATAAAGACTTATGGTCTATGAACAATACCCTTGGATTTATAGGAAGGTCTTAAACCCTTTGACCAAAACAGTGGTTCTCAACCTATTTTCCATCGTGGGCTACTTATGCAGATCTCTGTATGTTTTGTGAGCCACATGAACACAATGTATACACTACCTGTACAGCCCTGAGGCTGTCACTTTGACCACACCTGTGTGCTGTCTGAGCCATAAGCAGCCTGTGGGCTGAGAACCACTGGACCAGAGTCATACTAAGAAATCTTGAGCTATTCAAGACACTGCGCTTAGAACTTCCCCCCTGCCCCTATAATAAGTGCACAAACTGTCACCAGAAAGAGTGCCTGGAATTCACAGGCCACAGAGCTCGCGGGGTCACCTGGACTATGGTCTGATCACTTTTTGTCTGGGCCAAACCTGAGAGGCACTGTGTCTCTGTATGCCAGGGTGCAATGCCACTCTCTGCAACCTGGAGAAGGATGGATGTAGGGATTTATGGGCTAGAGAGTCAGGCTGCTGGTGTGGGAAGGGTCATCTGAGAGGGGAAGAGAGGCATCAGAGGTGTGTGGGGGCAAATCTATATTCCACCACTTTAAGAAGCACTTTGCATTCCCTGCTGGACTATACAAAATACAGTTTTCCAGATACGCCAAATACCAGATGCTTGTGATTTGAATGAAGGAAATCCTGGAACTTTCTGTGCTTACCATGTAGCCCGTGGTAAGAAGTGGATGAGGGAGAAAACCATAAAACATAAAACTGGTCATGAGAGTATAAGTTGGTCAACAGGGGGAGTAACATCAGAATTAACCCTGTAATTATAACCTTACGTCGAAGGGAAGCTTTGAGGCTTAATTCCTTAGTATTTGTAGAGCACATAGAGATCTATGGATGGAGGATATTTGTACATGAAGATTACTATTGCTCAATATTAAATGTGGGTACTTAATTTTGTGCATATGAATACTACAAGGATGGGTTCCTTGGGTGTGTTTTGTCATTGTAAATAATTAATCTGAGGCACACACCAGTATCAAAGGAGACTAGTGACCATTTAAAAATGATGTAACACTGTTAAAAGTTAAATTAATTCTCTGAGCAAGTAGAAAGTTAGAAATATTTTGTAAAACATTAGATGTAGCAGTTCAATTCCTAGTCACATGGTGATAGGCTTTCAGGGATGGGGGGAACGGGGGGCCTTAAAAAGGTGCCTGTAAAATAAACATGCATTCACCTGCTTCCACCCATAAAACCTTCCATTTATTGATGCAAATCAGTTACCTGTGTACCTTATTTCAATCTACAGTGTGCATTTTTGCTGCTGCACCAATTGCAATTCATTTTGAAAGTCTGGCCTCCTCCTAGACCTCAAAACAACTGCCAAGCCCTGAAACCCTTACTCATGAAAAATGCTCACTGTAAAAGAGGCTTCAGGGTTTGGACCAATAGCTTTGGTCAATAAAAGTGTGTGGTTTTGTATGTGTTTTAACAAAAAAAAAAAATGAAGAGTTATGAAAATAAAACTATTTGGTTTTACATCCCTCCTTTGACTGCCAAGAGGTTTCAGATCTGCAACTATGAAAATCTGTAACAGAATTTATGACTGATAATATCATTAAAGACATCTCTAATGTATTACAGGGTAACTGTACCAAAGAGTCACCTGGATTTAGCGAAGTATTGAGAGGGCTGTTGGAAGAGGATCAGATGAATGGTCAATCATTCAATTTCTCTTTAAAATATTTGTGTTTATGAAACATATGAAGCTTTCCAAAAGTTGTTTAGTTTTACATTTAAAATGTTCAGTGTTTGAACAGGAAAAAAAAATCTATTTGAACTGTTGGGTAATATAAAGAAAAATAAACATCAGTAATAGAAGCATTCATTTGGAGTTCATATGAGCAACATATTGCACGCAGCTGTCCAAGGAGAGAAGAAAAAATAAAGCTGTATGAAAAGTAAGGCACTGCTCTCTTTAATCATGCCAGTGATTATGCAAGCTTAAATCAATTAGTGTTACAACTTGTCGACATTTTGCATCTGGGAATATATGAAATGATTTTTTATACATTTGCAACTCCCTCCTGCTTTATGTTGAGAGGCAGATTGTTACAACTGTGCCCCCAGTTTACACATACAATACCAAAAATTGAGGGAGACACATCAGGTAAGTTTTGGTTCCTAATTGAATTTTTAAAAAATCAAATTATATATTAACATTTGATAGGCATGCCTGATAGGTTAAATGTGTATATAGAGATTTCATTCAATTTAATAAAATCATTAGAAGTTACATAGGTAGTGTAACGATGCTCACTCTGTAATACGGTAACTCCCTCTTAAACAGAAAGAGCTGAGGTCTATATTCTGGTAGATTGTCTCTTTAAACAACGGTTAACTGGTGCAGTGATTGTTTGGGTTCTGATTATTTACATGGCAAGAATTTGTAAACTTGTTAAAATAAAGAAAGAGTTTGAAAAAAATCAAATTGACCTTGACAGCAAAGGAAGGGCACTGAAGTACTGAATGTGAAAACAGTGGAACTGCCATTTTAAAGTTTTATATGCATTATTCAATTGAAATTGCAGATTCTCATCATCTAGGTTGGAGTCAGGCCCACGTGTTGGGGTTAACATCCCAACTTTTATGAAATGGGCCATTAGCTCTTAAATGAGCACAAGAAGTCAGATTCTTGGTTTTATGCCTTGCCCCCAAATGTATTTATAGACATATGTGCATGACTTCTTGCACTCATTAGGATCTCATGGCCCATTTCACAAGAGCTGGCAGGTTAGCTCCAATGTGCTGACCTGATTTCAACCCAGGTAATAATACTATGTAATGTCAATTCACTTCCAGTCCCATAGTGCTCTGCAGAATAGCTATGTATTGTTAAAGATGGGTGCAGTGTAATGTGAGTGTAAAGAATCCCTATTACACCACTAATCCCTTGTTTACCTCTAAATGTTGTTTCAAGATTTAATTGAAGTTTACAAGACACTCAGATGAGAGATGCTTTGGGAATACTATTTTTAATGGTGATAATGAATCGATCAAGTTCACACTGTAAAGTTATTTGATAAACACTAAGGCCCAAATCCTCCAAGGTGTATCCTGTGTGGAGATCAGGAGGTCACTTAATCTTTATGTGCCTCAGTTCCCCATCTATTAAAATATGGAAAATAGTACTTTGTTCCTTCACAGGGTTGTCATGAGTATAAATCTATGAAATGTCTGAAGTGCTACACCAAGGAACACCAAACAGATGATTATAATTAAAATAAGTGTATACAATGATTTAAATAAAAACTATGGTCTATCTTCCCTTGTGTCTTGTTTGGAGGTTGCTTACAACAGCATGACACCTACTAAGACAACTTACTGCTTAGAAATGTGATAGAAAACTATTCTATGAAATATAAATTAATCAATGTGTTAAGGTGGGTGCAATCTGGCAAACAGGAAGTGTTTTTGTAATAAAGCAACACTGGCTCCTGTTAAAAAGGGAATGTTACACATATCAGGGTGAGTGAGGGGGAGTCCAGAGAGCTATGAATAGCACTTTTATTGAGCTATGCAAAGGGCAAAATTAATCCCTGATACAATTCTGTTTTTATACACCAGTAGTAAATTTGACTCATGATAATTTCCCCAAATCACGGATTCAGTTTAGTTAGTATGAATCAAAGACAGAAATGTCAGTTTTTTAAAAAGACAGAATATGATATATTCATAACTCTATGCACCCAGGAGAATACAAAAATTAAATATGGAGGTTTTTTAATGCTACAATCAATGCAAACAATTTTTTCCCACTTCCTTTCCACCTGTATACTTTGTTTTCTTTCCTTATTTTTTCAGTATTCATTTAGCGATTGAGAAACAGACTCAGGACAGAGAAAAGTTAGCTTATCTGTGAGCCACTCTGGTCAAGAAATCTTGCAAAACAAGGGTATCTAAGCTTCCAGTTTCAAATAGACATGGCATTCTCCTTCACTTTCTATTCTGAACTGTTGAATAGCTTACTAATGGTTAGACTTTTATAGCTGTGAGAATTGCTCTCACCAAGATTACTTGTTACATTTCCTGGCTGAATCTCAGGTCTATACTCCATTCTTATCCTCCTTGAACTATTCCAAAGGGGTAGCCGTGTTAGTCTATTGTAGAAAGACAACAGAGTCCTGTGGCACTTTTAAAGACTAACAGATTTATTTATCGCATGAGCTTTCGTGGGAGAAAATCCCACTTCATCAGACGCTTTGAAGATGGGAAACTTACAGAATGGGAGGAAATTAAATGCAGGGGAGTGTATGACATAGGATCAGGTCAGGCTGTAACAGCAGATCAAAATAGGTGTTAGGATTCAAACACTGGGGAACAGCACATAGAGGAGGGGGAGGTCAAATCACCTGTTCTTATATGCAAATTTGACTCAGTTGTCTTGGGGTTAAACAGGGACTGTGGATTTTTCTCTCATTACAACAGGTGATTTGACCTCACCCTCCTCTATGTGCTGTTCCCCAGTGTTTGAATCCTAACACCTATTTTGATTTGCTGTTACAGCCTGACCTGATCCTATGTCATACACTCCCCTGCATTTAATTTCCTCCCATTCTGTAAGTTTCCCATCTTCAAAGCGTCTGACGAAGTGGGATTTTCTCCCACGAAAGCTCATGCGATAAATAAATCTGTTAGTCTTTAAAAGTGCCACTGGACTCTGTTGTCTTCCTTGAACTATGCTTCTTTTAAAAATGTTTGTGAAATCTTTCTGCTTGGCTGCTATAACTGGCCTCCTCCTGGTTCTTCTCCTCTCTCTGATCATTTCTACAGCACCTGAATAGGAATGTCCTCCTTCTCCACCTGGCTGCATCTGACACCCTTTCTCACTTTACTCCCTCTTTTTAGGTACACACATCCATTCACACAATTTCAACCGTCATCTTTATGCTGGTGATTGTCAAATCTGTCTTTTCACTCCTGACTCGTCTTCTTTCACTCAGTTTTGCATTTCAGCCTTAGATTTCCTGTGTATCTTCCTGTCAGTTTAACACAGCCAAAACTGAATTCCTGAACTTTTCTCCAAAATCATCTTAGATCACTGTATTCTCTGTTGCTACTGATACCAGCCATCTTTGTCTCTGAAGTCTAAAGCTTAGAAGTCACCTTTGACTCCACAGGAATAAAAAGCAGAATCCATGTTCAGTGAAGTGGAGATATACAGCAGAGTACCATCCACACAATGGGTGGCAACAAGTTAGCATGGTACATCTAAAAGTCTCTCCCAGAAGCCTTAAATTCATGTGGAGCAGGAGACATGATCAGACTCAGGATGCAGTAGGCCACATACGAGAGTCCCTGAAGAGACAAGGAAAATGCTCATCATAACTACCTGGAATTTCTCAGAGGAAGGATCTGGACCATAATAGCTCTACCTTGTCCACCCACAGCAAGGAACTGCAAGGGAGTCAACAAAACTCATGATCAATGGCATGAAATACTCCAAAGAGGTAAAAAGAATTGTCACGGACATCTTCCAAGAAGTCCATTACTAAGAAGAGACCGTAACCTCTTCATGCCATTCACACAACACTCCAGTGAGGTAGGGGGATATATAGTCTTAACCCAATTGTATAGAATGGAAACCAGAGAGGAAGACAGTGGCAGAGCTATTCGGAATTCTCAGACAATATGGTAGAAAATGACAAAAAAATCTGAAGTCTCCAGAACACAGCAGCATAGGAACACAAACCTCCCTACATCATTTTGCACGTCATTCTGAGGGGGAAGAAACCGTACAACACCAGTGCTTTAAGCCACTGCCCACAATACTTAAATCATTGAAACCATGGCTATCTACAGAGCTTGTGAAAAAATGGGGGTTTCTAGGCACCAGTCTGTTGCTTCTGATGGTATATAACTGCTTTATCTATGAAGTCACCAGCAGAGCGATTCATTAGGCAATAAATCTTTCTAAGGTAACAAGCAATGATTCTAAATCCAGGAACCATCAAAACAGAGCAATAAAGTGCTAAATGCTTGCAGGTGTATTATCCTTCAGAAGATGATTCTAAGGGCCCAGTTTAGCAAAGCAAAAGTTGTTAAGTCCCACTGAAGTTAATGAAACTAAGAACTCCTCCAATTGCTTTGTTGAACTGGGGCCTGAAATCATATTCTAAATAAATAGTTTTTAAGGGATAAATCCTACCCATAGAAGCTCACGTGACATCTCCTATAGATTTTTACCAAAGCTTTCTGCATATAAGAGAACAGAATGTAATCTTAAAAGTTATATTTACTTTCAAAGATTTAGATCTATTGTGGCTATTAGCCATCAGTCGATAGGATGATCAATTATTATTCCGCGACCTTGCCAAGAGGGAAAACAACAATTAAAAGTGACAATATGGCTAAAACGATGAAGGACATGAAGAAAAATTAATTTATCAGTAACTTAATGGAGGAAAAATAAAACTGAAAGTAACATCTGGAAAAATGAGCTAATTGCTTTTAAGAAAAAGAGATCAGTACTTCATATATGGGAGCAGAAAACATATTATTGGTTTCAATTTAAGAATAAAGAAAGCTTATTGCAACAGCCTAAATCTTAATCTTTATCCACTGAACAAAATTTAGAATAATAAATTTCAAAAAGAACTCTGCTATTTCAAGTGATTGCAGTACCAAAAGCAGTTATTTTTAGCCAGATAACAATCTCATCATAGTTTAAATTCCCCATGGTGTCATTTTATGTTATATTTGAGAAATTCCTCTATAAAAGCGTCAAACAGAGAGTGAGTTGAGCTCCCCAGAGGATAGATTTGGATATTTTCCAGTATAAATTTGTAGCCAAGATATCGCAACCCAAATAAATAAATAAATGAATAAATAAAATCACTTCATTAGAAAGAAAGAAAGAAAATGTTTAAATACAAACATACAAACACAGGAAAAAACACTTAACCCATCAACCTCATCTTGTCCAATTAATTGAGAAAATTCCATCTTTGGCGGAATATGAAGAAGACTGTAATCATTTTTCTATCCTCACATTACTGCAAAGACATGGAGTGGAGGCATAGAAAGGAATGTGAACCTTGACAAGTAGGGATGGTTCAAAATTTTGCAGGGCCCTGTGTGAAGCAAGAGATACAGGGGTCCTAATGTAGCATTCTTCTTACTGTGACTGGATTATATCCTCTGGTCAGTGGAGTTCTAGAGAGTCAAGTGTAATCCAAAGGATACTACATAGTCCCATATGCAGCTTAGGGCATCACTCTTGATAAATCTCTCATTAAACATTGCAGATGCAAATGAACTAAAATAGGATGACCTCTGCTTTCTATCCAAGCATACAACTTCCAGTGCTGTCAATGAGATTCTAATGGCAGGCTCCTATTGAATTAAATACAGAAAGAAGTAGTCATGTAAAACAAACCTATAGAATTTTATAGGAGCAATACAACTCTTAAATTCTATAGGATGGTTTACAAATTCTCAAGAACTTCCCACATGCTCAGGGTTTAAATGATCACCATATTTTAGGCCAGGAAGGAATTTTCCCCCAAGGCAGATTGGCAAGGGCTCTGGGGTTTTTCCACCTTCTTCTGTAGCATGGGGAATGGCTCATTTGCTGGTGGATTCTTTGTATCTTAAAGTCTTTAAATCATGATTTAAGGACTTTAATAACTCAATCATTGGTTAGAGGTTTATTGCAGGAGTGGGTGGGTGAGGTTTTGTGGCCTGCATTGTTAAGGAGGTCAGACTAGATGATCATATAGGTCCCTTCTGACTTTAGAGTCTATGAGTCATGTTGAATTCTATAGGATTTAAAATCTGATTTAATTTCTATAGAGCCTTACTTATTTCATTCTGATGAAGTACTATATGGCTTTTTCAGAAGGGATATGGGCATATGTCTAAAAGACATGATACAGTCCCAAATAGGCTATCCTTTGTCTTTGAGATTTGCTGACAATATCACCTATACATAGAATTGTAAAAATATCAGCAAAATAGTTCATTAATTGATGAGAAACTATTTTTTAACCATTTAAATGACACATTACTGGCTTTTCCTGTTAAACAAGAGGTGGTTTTTGAAAGGAGGGATATATATGTGGAGGAAAAGAGACGCAGAGCAATTCTGATTTGCTCCAGGGTTGAATTTCTCAATTCGAAAAGAAAGGAAAAATCCCTTTTCTTTGGAAGATAATAGCCAAAGTTTGCCCTAGCCAAACATTCCAGAAAGTGATGGAAACCTCGGCTTCTCTATGCAAAACGTGCAAATGCAGAGTTTGTTGTAGCTTAGTTTGTCTGTAATTTAAATGCTCATAAATTCTGCTACTAGTATTAAGACAGGCCAAAACAATCACTCACTAGTTAAAGACATATACACGCAACTCAGCATATTGGAAGTTATGCATACACCTATCCTGTTTATACAAAGACAAGAATGTTCCCCTTTTGATGACTGCTATCCATTTTCTAAGGGACACAGGCACTTCCCAAAAGCTGTCATCCATGACTAGGTTAAAATATGATGGTAGGGCATGACAAGGGTCTTGCACTGCCATTGGCTGGACTAAAGATTTTTGTCTTAAGGGCTCACTAGTGGACACATTTCACCATGTATGAATTCATTTAAAAAGGGGAAAAGAGGAGGGTAGTCCCCTAATTTCCTTTTCATTGTTTAGGTATAAGATCAGTTATTTTATTGCCACATGCCAGCAATCATCCACCCAACTTTTCAATATGCATTCCAAGGAATATATCCTCCCCTAACTACAGGGCCCCAAAACAATGAAGCCTTAATCTTTATCCAATATCCTAAAAATCTCTTCTGGGAGAAAGGGGAGCCTACATAGCTGGAGCCCTGCAAACCTGCACACATCCGCGGATCGAGCTGCCTCTGCGGATATGACAAGGATATCTGCGGATCATTTTTTTTTTTTGCAGATGTGGATCCACATGTGTGTTTGTGCAGGGCTCTACACATATTCCCTCTCCTCCTCAGTTCACTGAATCCCCTCTGTGCAGTCAGCACTGCAGAGCGGAGTATGATGAAGGGGAGATAGCCATAGAACATTATAAATCTGCAGGAATCCCTTGGTAAATCTTAGGTCAATTCGTGAAGAATACACTGGAGTGGACCCTGCCTTCTTACAAGAGCTGTGAAGTTACTCTAAGAAACTCCAAGAATTTCAACACAATGTTCTATATCATTGGGGGTCACACCCTCTGAAACCTGTGGCTGACAAAAAAAAAAAAAAAAGTCAAGGGGAAAAAAAAACCCACCAGAAATTTTAGCATCTGCACGGAGTCAGCAGGGTTTTATTCTGTGCTCTGAAGACTCTCCAGAGGAGGGATTTGGCTCAGGCAAAGGACGCATGAGCAAAATAACTGTATGGATTGCTAGAGACCTGCAGGGTCTAATGAATGTATGTTTATCAGTTCATGCCCCTTGTCTTCAGTTTGTCAACACATCGTGCCCAGCCTTCACTATTGAGATGATCACTCAGAAACTGAGCTGACAATAATGCTGGATGAATACTGCAAAACAAAAATGAAACAAACACACACACACACATCCATGCACATTAATTTGAATGCCAACTGGTTGTGTATTTGAACGTATTTGTGCCCCTTTTTATTATGCATTAATATTAGAATGAACAGGATTTTAAAAAAAATAAATAGGTGTTTCTTTTATAAAGAGCAGCCATCTTCTCCTATAATTAATAATTTAACCATCTCTAGTTGAAACCTATAAATCCAGAAAGATATGATCTGGCCCAGAAAGCTTTAAGCTACATCTTCCGACTTTCAGAATACTGTAAGGGAATGAAGGGAAAGTCTAGTGCTATATTCACACATTAGTCTGTTCAGAGCCTTTTAAATTTCTATTTGTTCTTATGATAGATAAAATTTGGAAGCTCAAGTCAAAAGCCATTAATAGGACGGATGTACAGGCCATCTGAACAAACATCACTCCAGTGTAAAAATGAACAATGTGGGAAATACATCGGCTGAAAGATTAAGCAACACCTGCCCAGAAATTTTATTTGTTCCACAGTCTCACTGAGTGCCGAGAGATGTTACTGGACAAAATTATTTGTTATTCATTATCTGATCTCCCAACTTTCACCCTATAACAGCGGTTTTCAGCCTTAACCAGGCTAAAATGTCAACTGTCTCAGTCAAGCACTTATTACCTACCATACAGTTTTACACACACTGCCCCACAATGATGTCTGGTTTATGTCAAACACTGGTCACGGATATGTGTGCTTGGGATTTTTGAGCAACTCAATCTGTTACAGGTTGTATATGCACAGGCACAACTGAATGGAGGGCAGGGAGCATGGACACTAGGATTCAGCAGAGACCTATCACGATGGTGGGGATGGCTAGTAACACAATTATAACTGGACTATTGCACTGTTCTACTCCCCCGGAAGTCTATTAATTCACCAAACTTTTAGCTTGGCCAATCAAGAAATGGATTAGTCCCTAGCCACATGTCTACCAGTAGAAGTACTACTTAACTACTGCTAACCCTTCTAGTCCCCTAGGAAATTTTTTTTTTTTTTTTTAAAGTCACATGAAAGGTCAGTCATGTGTTCCTATTAATGTACACCACATACTGATACCCTGCTACTGCATTGAAAACAATATTTAGAATTTAGAATTTAATCTAAATATAAAATTTAAAATGTATGAAAATGGTTTGCTCAGTGCTGGAATGCTAGGAGTTGGAGGAAATAGAGTTCTCTGGAAAAACGGCAGGGAAATGAAGACAAGTAACTTTTCTGAAGAAAAGGATAACATACAGCGTAAGTGTGAGGCAGTGACTTTTGAAATATATATTAGGGATGGAAAAACTGGATTTGAATGGATTGCAGGCTAGGAGAAATAAAACTTGTCATTCTCTGGCTCAATGAGCATATTAAGGGCCTGATCCAAAGCCCATTGGACATGATGGATAGATTCCAATCTATTTCAGTGGGGTTTGGATCAGGCCTTAATTGTTAATATATGCCTGACAATGGAACTGAGATAGAAAATATGGTTTGCTAACCACATCTTAATGGATAAAATGCACTCATTTTTGTCACATTAATTACTTACCAAGACAGTTGTGACCGTCATGGGCCAACATGAACCCATCGTAGCACGTACACCTGTAGTTGCCTGGAATATTGATGCACTCATGGACGCAGCCCCCATTGTAGAAGTCATTTTCACACTCGTCAATATCTAAAACACAGAGGGAAAAAGTCATTTTAATTAAAAGTTTTTAATAAGAATTCTGGTCATCATGGGTTACCGGTATCAGTGTACAAAAATATTCCTTCTGATAAACTTGTTACATTGAATATATATACACATGAATAATTATACCATACATTTATATTACATCTTTTATCCAACAATGATCCCACATTACATTATGGAATGTATACATAAGGGATCATCTACGACTGAATTTTACCACCTTGTGGGTGCAATGTAGCAGCTTCTCTTTTTCATGAGCAAACGTGTTTAGCGGGGAGCTTGAGAAATAACTACATTTCCCTCAGAAATTGAAACAGCTGGGGAATAAACTTAGGTGGACAAGCTACAATTTGCCCAGCAAGGACACTTCTAATATTTATGGATGATTCATGACTACCTCGCAGTACTATTCTATGGCATTGACTCAACACCATGTATGCAGGTTACCAAAACTGGGATTGAGATTCTGCATGAACTGAAATCACCATTTTCAAGTGTTCTGTTATTTCCAATTTACAATGAGAATGAGGGATGGTCCTGGGGCCAAAGCAATGTACTAGGAATCAGGAAATATGGGTTCCATTCCTGGCTGCGCCACAGACTTCCTGTGTGACCTCGGGCAAGTCTTTTATCTCTGTTCCTCAGTTCCCCTTCTCTAAATTGGGTATAATAGTACTTCCTTTCCCCCAATACTTTGTCTGTCTTGTATATTTTAAATCTAAGCTATTTGGGCAGGATCTGTCTGCTACTGTATGCTTGTACAGAGCTCAGGTCAATAGGACCCTACTGCAGTTGGAGACTATAGTCTAGGTGTTATTTACTTGTAACTATTTCCAGATGAAGCTGACTACACAAATCAAAACAAGTGAATCAGAAATATGCTTTAATCTATCCAGAAGTTGTTGAACTAGATGCAGGAATCACTAGGTGAACTATATAGCCTCTTTCATACAGGAGATCAGACTAAATTATCATAATGGCTCTTCTGGCCTTAGAATCTATATCTCTGTGAATAACCATTTTGCTTGGTTTTAGGTCAAGACAAAAAAAAAAAAAATCACCCTCTGCCACCTGAGAGAGAGGTTGCACAAAAAAATGGATCCAAACTATATCAAGAAGCTTGAGACAGGCAAACTTTTCAATAAAATTTGCTCTGGGAATGAAATACTAAAGCAGGCAAGTTTAGGTTTTGTGTTACAAAGTAAAATAGTTAGAGAGCAAAACCTGTAACTCTCCTTCAGTGCAAGGACATCATGATGTCAAAGGCCTGTATTGTAAATTTAGTGGTAAGTATTTTGCTATACTACTACTGGCTAATGAGGTTGCATAGGTGATAACTGAATAAAAATGGTTGTCTGATGTAAATCTTTGGGCTCCTCTAGTTTAATTTCCATTACATTACTGTTTATTTTGAACACCATTGATTTCAGTGGAATTATGCCAACATAACTGACATCAGAAACTGGTCCAACATTTTCATATTGTAGCTCTCCAATCATTGACCCTGCAGAACACCACATCAAGCAAGCGCAAAGCTCCTGTGTTTCAGTGTCTGATTATCCAAAACCTATACAAGAGCCTCTTTGGTTCAAGAAGTCAGACTGAAAATTTTATTTGAATAGACTTGCTCGATTTCCGCTGCTTCCTTATTTCCAGACTGGAAATACCAGAACAAAAACAGCTTTTCTTTTTATATTTCCAGTTCCAGCCCTGGTTAAAGTGATGGAGTATAGAGGCACACAAAAACAGAAACTGAAACATAGGCAAAAACTGCAAAACGATGGGAAATTTTCTGAATCTCAGTGAAGGCACTAATGACTGTATTGTCATTGCTACTTAGTATAAATATATGGCTTTCCCGCTGTGCTTTTTACACAGGTTACACTCTTGATCCAAGCCTCAACCCCTGCCATCCTTTTGCTGGAATTTGTTTTTATCATAAATTTAAGAGTTAAGGGATCCCCAGGGCTAGCTTGCGCTTGTTATAAGAATATAAAACGGTAATATAGGAGAAACTATTTTTCACGACATTCATATTTGAAGTCTATTGATTATTGGATTTGTGAAAACAGTAGTAAACAGAAATCAATATTTAGTAAAGCTAGATTAAGAAACTAAACTAAAAAGATCTTTGAAGTCGTTGAGCAAACTCCAGGTATGCCTTACACTGCAATTAAACACTCAAAGCTGGCCTGTGTCAGCCAACTTAGGCTATGCATGGGCTGCAAAATTTTGGTGTGGATATTCAGGCTCGGGCTGGAGCCTGAGCTTTGGACCCTGCAAATGGGGAAGGCCCAAAGCCCAAACCACAATTTTGTAGACTGGCTGCCTGAGTCAGCTGACACTGGCCAGCTGTGGGTGTTTAACTGCTGTGTAGTTACATACTCTACAGACCATCTTAGGACCTGTGACTTTATCCTAAAGGTACAAGAGCCTGTTTCCATCCTTATGCTGAAATACCACCTCGAAAATGGATTTTGATATCTACATGCTTCAGTTCAAACCCTTGAAGTGTATTCTAGGCATTTGGGAAAGTTCCAGAATTCTGACCATCATGGTGTATATTGTGTTAATTTATCAAAATGGGTAAATAGGCATTACTAACCTCTGATGAAATGGAAGCTATTCTTAAAATTTTGTCTTAGCAAGGTTGACTGCAGTTCAACTCAGAGGTGGAATCTGTAGCTTTGACTACGCTAGGGAAATATTTAGAAAAAGTTTCCCATTGTTGCTAACACCAGTTCAGCCACATAGAGACTCAGCTCTTGAGATCCCGAATATAGACAAAACAGCAATTCATTTTAAAAACACAGCATCAGTTGGATTTGCTCCGTTACCAGGTTTGACTTGACATGAGATTAAATATGGTACCATTCACAGGAGCCTAGGGTAACATTTTCAAAAATACCTAAGGGTAGGTCTATACTGCAACATGAGCTAGGGCTCAGACTCAGACTCGGACCCAAGGACCCTGTAAGGGTGAAGGGTTTGATCTTGAGCCAAGTTGGCACCCAGGGTTTAAGCCATATTATTTTGCAGTGTAGATAGAGTACCCCCACAATAAGGTCTGGGAATTCATCAAAGTATATATCGACTCTGTGGGTCAACTTCTTCTGTCCTCTCTAGCCCAAGAATTGCCAATTGACTCCAAGGAAATGGAGGCAACCTCCCCTGCTTTAGTGCAGCAGCTCAACGAATGAGCATTTAACCCTTCTGTTGTATTCTGGTGGCTGAGCTGCAAACACCTTTTTGGAGAACCGTCTGTCTTTGCAATGGACACCAACCAGAAGAAGACCTCTGCATAGCGTGCTGCCTTATGGTCACAGAAGCACAGCCAGATTTTATTTACTCTCTGGGGTGAGGCCAGCAAAACAGATTTTAAATCATAGTGCCAGGAAGGATCATGCATACAAGCAAAAAGTGAAGAGTCTTAAAGAACTGGAAATTTACTGGTCTTGTAACCAATTGAAGGAGTTGATTAAGTGGCTCAGGACTAAGTACTGGGAAAGCAGGGACCAGAACAGCACCTTGGGGAACTCACTGATATCATGCTCATTTTATGAGGCATTTGAAAGGGTGTGGGGTAATGCCCCAAGCATGGAGCAAAAAGCAGTACACAGTGATTTAGTAATCCCGGGTGGCGAGGTACTTGCCCCAGAATCCAGAATGGGGACTGATGGGAGTCAGCAGCTGGCACTGAGAGAGGTCACTGAAGTGACTCTGTTACCGAAACCGGTCCCAGAAGAGGCTTTTCGGCAGAAACAGCTGCAGGGCATCCTGGGTCTTACTTAGAGGAGTTCTTTGATAGCCCACTCCCCAAGTAAGAACCTGCCACGGAAACAGCAAACAGCAATGGAAGGGACAGAAGCCACTCCTGAGCCTGGTAGGTTTCTGGCTTCATTTTAATATTTCTAATATAGGAATGGGAGGAATTTCTATTCTGCGAATGACTGTAAATGTTATTACAAGCCCCAGCTGTCAGTATGTATCCATTAGTGCTGGATTGTATGCCAATGCCATGGCGAACCCTCACTCTCCTTTCTCTCTTAATTAAAAATGGGAACCAGAAAATGCAAACAGGAAAAAGATAAATAAATAAAAACACAAAAAACCCCAACCCCTTCAAAAGTGAATTTTGACTGGAAAGGCACCCATTTCTGCTACGTCATTCCTTGTTAAAATGAATAGCCTTACATCGCCATTCCCATAAGCGCATGGCTCTGTAACCACTCCATGGTGCAATGAGCCACCTGGAAATGGTGAACTGTGCGGGAAGTGGAGGAAAAGTCTTCTGTCTATACATCTAGTCCACTGCAGCCAAAGAAAGGACATGCAGTCCACAGGTGACAAAATCAAAGTTGCTGGGGTAACTAGGTGAGGAGGATGGCACTGCAGTTGTGTGTAGTTGTAACTTGCTAAGCCATATGGATACTAACTCAGCATCCTGTTGATTCTCTCATGAATTCTGACCCAATCCCAGGTCCAAATAGCTGCAGTTTCTTCCAGTAGCAGGAAATCCAGATGGGTAGTCACATTTCAGGGAAGGATATATTTTCCAGGACAACTTGATAGCTGACCAGCTCACTCCGCTTGTATATGTGCTGTTCAGTCACTACATGTTTGAATACTTGCACTGCATACACTGTGGTTTTCCTCCAGCAGCTTGGAACATCTCCTTTTTTCCTTATTGGGCACCGCAAGAACTATTATGTCCTCCAAAAGTGAAAAGGTCTGAAATGATAACTCAGCCACCAACTGCCTCCTTTGCAAATCCATGTTGTCCTGCAATTTTTAGGGGAAAAACGCCCACAACCTGTGATTTAACAACTTATCGATGTCTCTGCGCTTTTTTTTTTGCTGTGATTAACTTGGTTGTTTCTATGGAGCTTCTGTGGTCTGAGGCATCCCTTCAACATATTGAAGTTCAGTTTGGAAAAGTAACATTTTATGTCCTTGAAATTCCAAAGGATTTTTTTTTCCTGTGCTCCTGCACTGAAATATTAGAGATAACAACCTCTCTGTCTTGTCCTGTTACAGATCCCTCAACCTCTACTGACTGCAGTACCACCATAGCTCACACATGCTGCAGCAGAAGCCTTGGTCAATGTGCCTTTACAGACCATTCTGAGGGGAAGAGGTTCTGTGATGAACTTACGGTTGAAGTTCTGGAGAGCCAACAAGCAGCTTCAGTATAAAAACAGAGGTACTTATGGGTAGAGGAAAGGCCTGGCAGAGGAAAGTTGCAGGCTGGCTGCCTGAGGACAGGGTTTCAAGCAGGGGAGTTGGCCCTTGTTTCACAGTTCTTGGAGCAGCAACGGTGGCTACGGGAAGAGCACAGGCCTCATCAGTGGCTGCAAGCATACCAACTCCTCCTGTTCCTTGGCCTGGGTATTCTCTGTGGTATCCTGTGATGCAGTTCAGAAATAGGTTGCATAGCCCCGTGCAATCAGGGGCCTATGAATAGTTGGGCAAGGCAACTCTGCCCCATGCAATTATCCATTTTGACCCCTACCCCTGTCAATGCCCCCACTCCTTCCCCAGTGCCCAGCAAACATGGAAGGAAGGAAAAACAAAATGGGGTATGAACAGGGGAAATGCAAAAGTAGGGCTTTCTGTCTGTACATGGTTTGTCTGTTTGCCTTTGGTCATGTGCTTTTTTAAAGATTTGTTGGTACCAGTGTGTTTGTGTAGGACTGACAACCGGCCTGTCAGCAACTGGTAAATGTTTTACTTTTCTAATATCTGTTTATGCATAAAGCATTTTAATCAAGAAAGTTTTATTGCTATCACGCATCACATCCTGCAACACATATTTCAGGTAAAGATAAACATATGATCAGGGACAACTGGAAATTAGTATGCAAAGCATTGTTTCCCAATACTGTTAATTACATCAATTCATACATCAATCAACACTTCACATCAGTCTGTACTAGTCTGCAACTCAACCATCTTCTCTCAATTTGATAAGTGGTCAATCACTCATAAGAACACTGCATCACAATCAACCCTCCCAAGCAAATCAATCCCTCCTTCCACCCACATAAACACATTCATAAAGTACTATTCTCCCTTTTTCATTGGGCCATGCAAGTCCATAGGGTGGGAGAACAAAGCATCTCTGATTTTTGTTGCCCAGATGCATCTAGCTCCAGGTGTGGTAGGTGAACTTTCTGGCTGAGTTTACTGGCTCAGCAGTCCATCACTCTCCCAGGGTCCATTCCGGGGAAAATGGAATCTATAGCTTCACAAAGATGGCAAAGAGCATAGTTAGCCCCAATAATACGCACAGTGTCGATGACACTGGAATCCACATGGGTCCATAGATCTCTCTAGTGGCATTTCAGTTTGCCAAATGCACATTCAATGACCATTCTAGACCAGCTGAGAGCATAATTAAAGCATCTTTAGCCAGGCCTTTAATATCATGGTATGGTTTCATAAACCAAGACAAAAGAAGGTGCATGAGATCCCACAGAATAATGGTGAGGACAGCAATTCCATTTTTGACTATATGTCATTTGATGGGATTTGCATCTCAGCC
Source organism: Pelusios castaneus (assembly GCA_007922175.1). Taxonomy (NCBI): domain Eukaryota; kingdom Metazoa; phylum Chordata; order Testudines; family Pelomedusidae; genus Pelusios; species Pelusios castaneus. The sequence goes on from ML685821.1 coordinate 9,299,951, forward strand.
TTCCCTAAATGTCAACACCCATCTGTGAAAAACCCTAGTATATTGAACTGTTCCAATGCACCCCATGTTGACATTCATAAATTGGCCTATGTGGTCCAAGAGAGCCTGCATAACAATGGGTTAATACTCTTTGTAATTTATGTACCCATGTGCTCCTTGAGGTGGACAAACTATAGACATGAGTCCCAACAATAGCAGCCCCACAGTGAGGAACCTCATTCTTTCAAAACTGGCAATTAAAGAATATTTTATGCTACCCACCTTGGGGTATTGCCTCAGAAACCTGTGCCACCATTTTATGCACCTCAGACTGGTTGGCGATGGGCCTGAATCAGTCTGAGGTAGCCAGCTTCCAGATAGTTATTGCAACTCACTTCCAGACTGGTATGGCCGCACTCTCACACGTGTCTTTATATTGGAGACTTAGGGCAAGCTGATCACAAAGCTCTAGAAATGTAGCTTTCCTCATGGGAACATTCTGGATCCCCTCCTGGTCATCCCTGGTCTGCATGACAATCTGGTTCCACCAGCCTGTGCTTGTAGCCCTGCTCCAGAAGCAGTGGTCTATGTAGCAGGAATCTGTGGCAATAGCAAGTATCATGAGCAGCAGCATCTAGTTCAAGTTTGCAAGGTCTGTGTCCTCCTCTTCATGCACCATCATGAGCTTTGTCAGGTGACTTCAGCGGATCGGAACATGCTACCAAAACATTCTCCAGCACCTCACAGAAGTTCTGCTTGTTTCCTGATATAGGAGTGGAAGTGCAGGCAAGAAAAGTTCTTTCAATGATGCCTACTCATGTTGCTGGCTCCAGTTGCTGGGAGTGCACAGGCCAAATTGAATGCTCAGCCAGCTGTGTTGGCAGGCTATTCAAACTTCCTGTAAAGCAGGGTGGACAGTCAAATTTTCTTACACCAAATCAAAGGGCTAGAGCAGCCACATTTCTGGAGGGTGCTAGGAAGTTGGGCACATGGTTGGTTGGACTTGGATCTGCGTATGGCAGTGTGGAAGCCAGAGAAATGGTTTCTGCCCAGGTCAGAAAATTCTTTACCTAGGGTTGACCATCTGTGTAGATGCTCAAGCTCTAGTTTCTCTAACAAAGGATTTACTGACCTGAAGAATTTATATAAGTATATCACTGCAGAGAGAGAATTTTGAAGACTTTTTTCCCTTTGACATCTGCATTAAAATGCACCCATCCTTCTTCATCCCCAGTGCCAAAACTGTTACCAATACCCCAACCATCTTTTTCCTTTAGTACTATAAACTTTTCCTCTCTGAGCACACTTCTCCTTTAGTCTATCATGAATTTCCTGCTGAAATCCCTTGTCTCTTCTTCTGCTCCATCAAGGTCGCTCACTTCCAAAAATGATGTAAAATGAGATCAAATAAAAGCAAAATGCACCCAAGAGAGAGAAACAAGCACAAAGCTAGCTCCTGGCATGCATCTCTCTAAAATGTCTTCATAACCTATCAATGATGCTACATCATATCATTTCTACTACCATATGTAAGAAACCCCTTATTTCCTCAGAGTTAGAGGATGTTAAAAGACAAGGACATTCAATTGTATGGTTTCATTTGGACTTCCCAAGTTATGCACACAAATATTCAATATTTATATACCATCAGACAGTAATATATTCTGTGCACACAGAACAGGCGCGTGCAAAAGTAAGTGGTGTTTGCCATTACAGTGACTAAGACTGAAAATGTGGCTCTATATGGCACCTTTTCCTGTGCTGCCAGTCTGGAAAGGAACAACCAGTACCCTACAGCAGAGAAAAAAATTATATTAATTTTGCTAGTGCCTTCATGAGAGATATTTTAGCTCTTAAAAGCAATTTGAATCTGAATTTTACTTCAGGCAAAAGCACCATTTATATCCTTGATGAAACTCTGATCACAAAAATGTACAGGGTAAGCTTTAAATCAATTTCTGTAGCTTTGACAATTCCTCCAATCAAACTATATATATATATATGACATCATTATACCTGCAAGCCAGTAATATAAAAGGTGAATAAAAATAAAAAGTGAAGACATATTAAAAGGAAATAAACTGTCCTAATTCATGACTAAATGTAATCCACAATAAACACCTTCATGGCTGAGACAGTACATCTGTGGAAAAGATTTAAGACAAAAGTGGAGTGTACTATGCAGACTATTTCATAGAGAGGGTCTATGTTGCCATAACCATACTGGACTTTTAAAGTATGACTTAAATCCACATTACAGTTACCACCTGACCTACTTGTCAATTTCCAAATGTATAGAAATGCATCATCATCAGGTCAAAGCTCATTTTGATTCTCTCTCTTTGCAGCTACTCTTGGATGATCTGCGAGATTCTCTGTTCATTTTAAAATTTAAAAGGAAAAGATCAGTAAAATAAGCTGCAGTGGTAAAAAGGAGTGCTAGTCTGGATCTACTAAGTACCTGCATTGGTTCAGCTATTATCTCAGGTGAGGGAAGAATGGATTCAAACAGAGTTTTCTCTGAACAAAGATTCAGCTCCTCCTGTGGCAGCTACAAACCATTATCTTTATTATCAACTCTGTGGAAATCAAAGCCACCACATATCGACGGTTTGGTGTTCGATTAACCATCATTGTGATATCTATAGAGCAGCTTAGAGAATACAGTTATGATACATGTTTCAAAAACCTTACAAAGGAGACTAGCATGAGCCCCTGAAAAGTCTATATCCTCTTTTCTGGAAAAGAAGCCCTGACATTTTCAATAATTGTTCTTGGATTGTAGGCATGAGAATTTGGCCTTTAAGAGTCTGATTTCTTCATGGTCTGGTCAGGGATCCATGACCACAGCATTCATTGGCTATATAATAACTACTAGGCTTGGGATTTGACTTTTCTTCTGGTGATAATGAGTGAATCTCAAAATAGTTCACAAATGAGAGTCAGTTAAACAGCTAAAAGGGATTATGCCCACAGGGGTGTGGCAAAGCTGTTATATTATAGAATTCTCAACAGAACCAGCTCTCTTATAAGGATATGTAGACTTGACTGACCCAGGTTAAAAACATCACAAGAACAGAATTTTCTCCCATGGTATTTCAATAATTTTGCTTCCAGTTCCAGCAGAAACTAAAGGCATAGTGATGCACAACAGGTAACAACAACAAAAAAGTACACTTAAACAGGGGAACTGGCCATCTAGCAGTTCCGGCAAATGCCAGAGGGGCTGGTGCTCTCAAGGGTTGGTTGGCCAGTCTTTGTGAAAAAAACTGTGCGACTTGCTGTGGGAGCCTTTCCTTGGGCTCTCCAGCTGGACCTCCCCCCTTATACGTGCGAGTAGTAACAATAGGGCCCAGATTTTCCTGGATGTGATAGCTGATGAATTCCTTCATCAAACAGTTACTGAACCAACAAGAGGGGATGATGCCATCATAAATTTGGTATTGGTGAGTAGTCAGGACCTCATAGAAGAGCTGATCATAGGGGACAGCCATAGTTCAAGCAACCATAAGCTAATTCAGTTCAAATTAAATGGATCTAAAGGTGGAGGAAGCTTGGAGTCACTTCAAGTCCACATTGCAGGAATCTGAGGCCTGCATCCCAAGGAAGGGGAAAAAATTCATAGGAAAGAGTTGTAAACCAAATTGGATGAGCAAGCATCTCAGATAGGTGATTAAAAGAAAGCAGAAAGTCTACAAGAAGTGGAAGATGAAATGGATCAGCAAGGAGAGCTACCTCTCTGAGGTCAGAAAATGTAGAGATACAGTGAGAAACACCAAAAGCCAAGCAGAGTTGGACCTCGCAAAGGGAATTAAAGCCAATAGTTAAAGGTTCTATAGCCATGAAAACAGGAAGAAAACAAAGAAAGAAGTGGGACCGCTAAACACTGAGGATGGGGTGGAGATTAAGGATAATCTAGGCATGGCTGAATATCTAAACAAATACTTTGCCTCTGTTTTTAATGAAGCTAACGATGAGTTCAGGGCAGGGCCGGTCCAGCCATATAGGTGAAATAGGCGGTCACCTAGGGCGCCAGGCTTTAATGGGCGCCAAATTAGAAGGAAGTGATTTTTTTCTCTATTTTTAAAAAAATGTATTCATACTGTATCTTCTTTTATAACATGGTGGGGGTGGGGGAGAGGGGCTCATCAAAGTTATAGTTCGCCTAGGGCACCATAAACCCGTGGGCCAGCCCTTGTTCAAGGATAATAGTACGATAGCTAATGGGAATGAGGATATGGAGATAGAAGCCAAACTCAAACTGCATAATGGGACTAAATTGGGGGGGGGGGGGGGGGAAAGAGGGCACGGAATGGAAAATTTCCATTAAAAAATATTCAAGGAACCAGGACATGAAATTGCAAGCCCATTAGCAAGGATTTTTAGTGAATCTGTAAAACACAGAGGTTGGACCGTATCACTGGAGACTTGCTAACGTAGTTCCTATTTTCAAGAAAGGGGGAAATAAAAGTGATCCTGCTGACTACAGGCCTATTAGTTTGACCTTGGTAGCCTGCAAGGTCCTGGAAAAAAAATTCTGAAAGTAGTAAAGGATATCGAGGTTAACAGTAATTGGGATAAAATACAGCATGGATTTACAAAAGGTAAATTGCAACAGACCATCCTGATCTTTTTTGAGAAGATAACGGATTTTTTGACAAAGGGAATACAGTGGATCTAATTTACCTAGATTTCAGTAAGGCAGTTGATAACAGTTCCACATAGGTAATTATTAGTTAAATTGGGAAAAGATGGGGATTAATATGAAAATAGAAAGATGGGTAAAGAACTGGTTAAAGGGGAGACTATAATGGGTAATACCGAAAGGTGAACTGTCAAGGGTGGAGGGAGGTTACTAGTGGAAATCTTCAGGGGTCGGTCCTGGGACCAATCTCATTTAACCTTTTTATTACTGACCTTAGCACAAAAAGTGGGAGTGTGCTAATAAAGTTTATGGATGACACAAAGTTGGGAGGTGGTGTCAATACAGAGAAGGATTGGGATATCATACAAGAAAGATCTGGATGACCTTGCACACTGGAGTAATAGGAATAGGATGAAATCTAATAATGGAAAGTGCAAGATTATGCATTTAGGGACTAACAACAAGAATTTTTGCTATAAGTAGAGGACGCATCCACTGGAAATGATGGAAAAGGAGAAGAACCTTGGCATACTGGTTGAACTCAGAATGACTATGAGCCGCCAATATGATGTGGCCATGGAAAAAGGCTAATAAGGTTCTAGGATGCACTGGATAAGGTATTTTCTATAGAGATAGGGAGGTCTTAGTACAATTATACAGGGTGCTGATGAGACCTTATCTTGGAAAACTGTGTGCAGTTTTGGTCCCCCATGTTTAAGAAAGACAAATTCAAACTGGAACAGGTGCAGAAAAGGATTACAAGGATGAGCTGCAGAATGGAAAGCCTGCCTTATGAGAGGAGACTTAAAGAGCTTGGCTTGTTTAGTCTAAACAAAAGAAGGCTGAAGGGGAGGCTGCTCTCTATAAATACATGAGAGGGATAAATAATTCTTCTCCTTCCCTGGTATTTAAGTTTAGCGCCAGTGTGGGGACACAAGAAAAAATGGATATAAACTGGCCATCCGGAAATTTACATCTACAATTAGATGCAGGTTTCTAACCATCAGAGGAGTGAAGTTCTGGAATAGCCTTCCAAGGGGAGCTGTGGGGGCAAAAGAAATGTAGCTGGCTTCAAAACTGAACTTTATAAATTTATGGAGGTGATAGTATGATTGAACAATCTAATTTAGCAATTGATCAATCTTTTATTACTTGTGATAGATATGCCAATGGCCTAAGATGGGACATTAGATGGAGTGGGTTCTGAATTATTACAGAGAATTCTTTCTTGGGTGTCTGGCTAGTGTGTCTTGCCCACATGCTCAGGATTTAACTGATTGCCATATTTGGGGTTGGGAAGGAAATTTCCCCCAAGGAAGATTGGCAAAGGCTCTGGGAGTTTTCGCCTTCCTCTGTAGCATACGACATGGCTCACTTGCTGGTGGATTCTCTGTACCTTAAAATCTTTGAACCATGATTTGAGGACTTTAGTAACTCCAGTCATAGGTAAGAGGTTTATTACAGGAGTGAGTGGGTGAGGTTCTGTGGCCTGCATTGGGCAGGAGGTCAGACTAAATGATCATATTGGTCCCTTCTGACCTTGGAGAGTCGATTGTCTCCTGGCTTCCCATTACCCCACCACCATGCAGGCCCAGCTGCCCTAGCCAGAGTTCAGAGGCTGCTCTGCTGCCACTCCCAGCCCTGACCCTCTCCCACTTCTCACCTCATGGGTCCAGCAGCAATGTCCTGGCCAGAGTGCAGCGGCTGCTCCCCTCTCCCAGCCTGGACCCTTCCCCTACCACGTGGGCCCAGCAGCACCCCACCCTTCCCCCCCCACCCACTCCCATCTTTTTAAATGCCTGGGTCTGGGACTAAAAATTGGCCATCACTGCACTTTAGAATCTCAAAAAAAAGTTAAGCTAAACTGAGTTTCGAGTAAATGTCAATTCACTGCATTGTAATTGTGATGTTTATTGAGTACTAACAATGTGCTCAGTATTGTATGGACCGAGAAAAGCATGCACCTTGTTCCAAAGGTCTTACACACACTGCCTCCAACAGAGTCCTTCCCTATTTTTTTTTTTTTTTTACCATACTGGTCAACATTCATCCAGTGCTTGAATTTTCAAAGACTATCAGGATGCATTGAATGAAATTTCATTTACAGGGTGTATTAGCATAACTGCAGCTCATACAGGGATTGATCCACAGGCCAATGAAATCAGTGGAAGTCTTTGCATTGATTTCTGGGGGTTTTGGATCAGACCTAGTTTTATCGTAATTGACACAACACAAAGGATGGCTCACTTCTGGAAGCCAAAGATCCAAATTCAATTTACTGCACTCCACAGATTTGTGTAGATGGCTCCAAATGGAGCAGTTGGCTCAACTTCTATCCTGACAACTACCAAAGGGTACACATCCCAACATTCCCATTCTCTCAGTGTCTACAATGATAGATCTTCAACCAAGGGCATATTTTGGTTAAAAAGGAGTGTTTTTCTTAGAAATAGTAATCTTTCTATACTCCTAATTATAAAAGAGGGGTCTGGATTTAATTTAGGACAATTAAATTGCAATTGACATTCAAAGAAATAATTTATGCTTTTGAACCTCCTTAAATATCTATCCATCAGGAATCTGTCTGCCCATATCAATTTTATACATTTTTTATCTAAATTAGAGATCCAAATGCAAAATCTAGCACTGGGGATATCATGTAAATGTCAGCCTGCTCCCTAGAAAAGCTTGGGGTTTGAAATATAATGTTTCAATTGTTGGTGTGCCAACAATTGATTAAATATAAGTATTTCTTCATGATCTGAATGGGACGGGTTTCAAAGTCTCGATTTTTTTATTTATGCATTTTTAAACAATACATCACCAAAGCAGCATTAAGGAGAAAAAATAAATGTGTCTTGTTTGGAGGCTTGAAACAGATAACGAAGAAAGAACAATGATGCATAATTTTAGGTTTTCATCCCTCAGGCCCAAAAATATTGTTAGTTCTCATTTTACTTACAGAAAATGAGGGGAAAAGTTGTAACACTTTGTAGTATGTATTTCATTGCACTAGAAGACTGGTCTCACACTAGCTTTTCAACTGTAGCATGCTACTTACAGCTCTGGAATTGAAATATTGCAACTCCCATTGCCAAATGCTGCAATACATATTGGTCAGATATACAATAGTGATATTTTGTGCTTCTATGGTGCCTTCCACACGAAGACTTCAAATTAAACCTTAGTCCCATCTAAGATAAGGAAGTATCCTCATTTTTCAAATGTGTGCATTTGGGGGAAAAAAGAGACTAACTGTGCTAATTTCTACACACTGTTTAAATAAGCATATAACCAAATTTAGTAGGTGCAAGACAACCCCCTCTTCCTCGCAGCATTACTATGCAATTGCTTCTCAGAAAAGTCTAGGAAAAGAGAAGTGTCTTACAGAGTCTGAAAGTTATAAAATCCCAAGCTGAAATTTAGTTTTGCCACAAACTTTAGCTGTCCCTTTTCCTCAGTGAGCAGCTGGCTGCAGTAGAGTGGTGTGGCTGGGTGGGAGGCGGCAGAAGGGAGATGGCCTGAGCGTCAATGGTGCAGTTCAGGGGGAGAGCGGCTGAGGCTGTGGAGAGGAGGGGGCCCCTTCTTAAGCCTCTTCTCCCCCTGGATGGTAGGGGGGGGAGCAACTATTAATCCTGACCTCCAAGGCACTCTTTGTGGACTATAAAGCCCAAGTCCTGAGGTGGTCCGGGTCAACTGTTAAGTCTGGACTTGAGGGGGAACCTATCCTTAGAAAGGTGTGGAGTCAAGGCCCCTTCACTTAATGTATCCTGCCCCCCAGCCTCTTTTGTTTAAAATGGCTACATTGATAGGGTGACAGACTGTGGAAAGTGAGATACCAAGTGATTAAATGGACTTGCCCTCAGCAACAGAGTAAATATCAGTCAAGGCTGGAATTAGGACTCACGTTCCTGCTTTCTAGTTCCAAATTCATAACAGGAAACAATGCATTAGCATGCCCATTTTACACATGAGGAAACAGACACAGAGATAAAATAATGGGCAACAAATCAGTAGCAAATCCAAAAAACACAAATTCAGGACTAAATTTCAATCCTAGATCATAAACCAGCCTTCCTCTCTAGTATACTGGGTTATAATGTCTGTATTTTGTAATGGTAAGAACTGTACATATTGAAAAACTGTGGGTGAATCAATGGATAGATTTATTTCTCTTGGTCGTACTTGTTGGATAACCTGTCATGACTTTTTGAGACAACCACTTGAACATTTGTACATCTCATATAAAGTTACACCTTCCTAGAACTAGGAAGCCAATCATGGATTGAATAGCTGGAACAAAATCTTATGACTGATAACATCACACATATTGGTCACATTTTCCAGAAGCAGAAATTTATCTGGAAACACTACAACCTGAGCCAAATTCCTAAAAAAAAGATATAAATCTAAATGGGAGTTTAGCCTCATTTAAGGTTGCAGAATTTGATGCAGTTCTTTGCACATTATCTCAAGTCATTCAGCATTTGCTTATGAATTGCAAGCTTTGGTCTAACCAGAAAAATGAAAAATCAAATATGAGAATATGTTACAAATTCCACTGATCCCAAAGATCTATTGAAATTTTGCACTTTGGCCAGTGGACTTTCAGAGAGCAGGGTATTGATTTTATGTTCTGAGCATGGGCATAGTTTGGGGCAGAGGCGTTGCTGCCCTGAAAAAGGCCTCACCTCCCACTACACTGGCTCCGCCCCCTGGCTCCGATCCAGCCCTGGGTCTCCAGCTGGGGTCGGGGCCAGATCCTGCTACTGTTAGCAGCCCGGCACTGGATCCCCAGCTGGACGCGGGGGAATGGCGCTGGGACTCAGGGCCCTGTGTGCCTAGCTCCAGTGATACCCATAGTTTGGCAGAGGAAACGGGGGAAAGAAAGTGGTTGCCCTCCAGATGGCAAGCTGTGGAATTGGCTCCCATGCATGGTCCTAATGGCGTGATTGGAGCTGTCCCCCGAAATATAGAACTCAAATATGCTTATGGTTCTGAGCCTAATTCTTATCATGCATTTATTAATGTATCAAGAGATCTGAGATTCATTCAAATTTCTTTTTTCCCCAAACAACACCATTTCAAAATGATGTTAATTTATGAAAAGACCTCTCTTTGGATGAATTCACACTTTACTCTAAATTGAAGGGCAGAGATTTCTTTTAGTTAGCTCTGATTTCTTCCCTCAGCCTAAAGAAATAAGATGTTCCTTTTTTTTGCCTTATAACTGCTATTGTTTGTTTCTTTAAATGCCATGGCCTGTGAAATACTATGATCTAATGAATCAGTGAGAAACATATAGTGTACATTTTATTGCTTTCCAGTTGTGATGTCTTCAAGATGATTATGTCCAAGGAAACAGTAGTGTTTGATTGTCATTAGGACTGTTCTAAGAGCCAAGGTCCAAGGTGACTAGGATGGGCATGGGGAGGTCCACAAAAGGAAAGCCTGATGATTCTCAAGGTGCACCAGATATAAGGTGTTTCCAGCATTAGACTGGTCTGATAAAAGCCTAGAAGAGACCTTCTGCTAGTAATAGCTTTTCTCCAACTTTTCTCTCTTGGTGTGTCCAGAGAAAAATAATTTGGTTGTTATAGCTTTCTCTAAAAAAGGTCATAAACTCTGTTTTCCAATACTAAAATGGCAATGCATTGACAGTGTACCACCCATATAATGGATCTGATGTGGTTTCAAATTGTGGTGGTGTAGGGTTTTTTGTTGTTGCTGTTATTGCTTTTGATACATCATTTCATATAATCCCTGGAAAACAAGCAACACTTTGTATTGGTTTCCTTTGTCTTTTTTCTGCAATAACTTGGTACTATGTTTTATGTCCTTTTAGGACACTTGTACAAAAAGAGGCGGGGGAGGGAACTAACACAAATTAAACTACGGATGGTTTGTCAAGCTGGATAAATAAAACAAAAGCACATTCAGCACATTTCTGTCATTACTAAAGAAGTTCTAAAATTAAAGTTGTTGGTGTATCTTTCTTGCAAGTATTTTTAATGCATTTGGAAGGTATTTGAAATAGTTGATGATTTACTTCTTGCTACAAATGTTTTCTAGTTGTGGAAGAACTATGTAATGTCTTTGCTCTTCTCCAAAGATTGTCTCTAGTTATTTTGTGAGTCCTATTTAAAGATTCATTCTTAAGGAGATCTCTTCGACAGGAGAAGGAGAAATAACACTATTAAAACTTGAGTCTTACCCTAATATTTCATGATGATAGCAAGTGTGAAGCAAGTTATTTAAAGGCAGATGGGATAAAGATGGCTCTTTTAGAGCCACCAGACCAAGGAGCCCATGAAGCTTATAGGTTTGCTACAGTAGGTAAAGGAGATGGTTAGCAAACATGTTAGTTTGTGTGTTTTAGTTAACATGTAATACCACAACACCTAACAGAGACAAAATGAGTCATGCTTAAATATGAGTTAGCTAGTTCTGGTGAACTTTCAGATGTGCACACATCTGGCTACTCTATAGGTAGGGTTTACCTTAACTTACACTTTTTTTAAAATTGAAAGTTCGCACAGAGAACAATCATAAATAAGGCTAACAAATTACTGTCTTGTTTCTGTAACTCAACAGGCTGAGCAGTAGATGGTTGCTGGTTCAATTCTAGCTTGAAGGAACTGCTTGCTTTTTTCATGGATTACAGCTTAGGTTCTGAAAACTGGAGGAGGACTAACATGGTGTCTATCTTTGAAAAGGGGAAAGAGGAGGAGCCAGGGAACTATAGACCAATCAGTCTGACCTCAATATCTGGGAAGCCACACGAGCAAAGTATAAAACATTCTGTTTGTGAATATTTGGAGAAGGAAGGGGTAATCACTAGCAGCCAGCATGGATTTGCTAAGAACAAATCATGCTAAACCAGCATAATTTCCTTTTTTCGACAGGGTAGCTGGTTTGGGGAATTGGGGGAAAGTGGTGGGCATAACATACCTGGACTTCAGCAAGGCTTTTGACTTAGTTCCCACGTGACAATTTAATAAATAATTAAGAGAAATGTGAGCTCAGTGAAGCAGATGCATCATTAGTTAAACAATTGCAAACAAAGAGTAACTACTAATGGAATGATGTCAGATTGGAGGGAGGTCTCAAGTGGGGTTCCGTGGGGATCTGTTTTGTTTAACAGCTTTATTAATGACCTGTGAGATCAAATTTGCAAATGACAATGCTGAGGAGGGGGAGGGTTGCCAACACTTAGAAGAATAGAGCTAAACTTTAGAGGGATCTTGATAAATTGGAGCATTGGATTACAGACAACAAAATGAAATTCAACGAAGACAAATGTGAGGTGCTACAGTTAGAGAAGAAAAAGAAAAAGCACAAGTACAGAACTGGGTTGGCAGAAACACTGCTGAGAAGGATCTGGGAACTGTGGCGGACCATTGCCTCAGTCTTAGTCAGCAATGCAACGCTGCTGCAAAAAAAATAAATAAAAAAAATACAATTTTAGATTGTATTAACAGAGGCACCTCATGCAAGTCACAGGTGGTGACAGCACTGCTCTACTCGATGCTGGTTAGGCCTCAGCTGGAGTACTGTGTTTGGTTTTGGTCAGCAATGTATTGAAAGGACTTGGAGAAACTGGAAAGGATCCAGAGGCAAGTGGCAAAGATGATCAAACAGATAGAGTGCAAGCCATATGAGCAAAGGCTGAAGAAACAGAGTACATCTAGTTTAGAAAAGAGGTGATCAAGGGGAAACATGATAGCAATCTTCAAATACTTAAAAGGCTACCATAAAGATGGAGAAAAGTTGTTCTTTCTTGCCACAGAGGGCAGGACAAGAGGCAATGGGCTCAAACTATAGCATAGCACAGTAGTTCCCAACTTGTGGCCTGGGAGCCAAAAATGCCCCATGGGAGCTTTCAAAGTGGACCACAGCTCCCCTTCTACTAGGTGCAGAAGGGAGTCACTGCTTAAGAATCCAGGCAGGGGAAGGGTAACACAGCAAAGTGCTTTGCCTGGGTCCATAGGTGCTGAGATCCTTTCTGGAGCCAGAGTGAGGGGGCACTGATCTTCTGTCTCCCTGGCTACAGAAGGGAACCACTGCCTAGGGACCCAGGTGGAGTGCACAGAGCTACAGGATACATGTGGTTTCCCTGATGCAACCAGGAAGATGGGCGATCACTGAGGAGGCAGCCTCTTTGCTGAACTCTTTCTGTCTGGCTGCAGTTGGGGGATGGGGGCAGCCTGCTGGTGGAAACCGGTGGCCTTTGTGGGTTGTAAAAATGGTATCTGTGGCCCTTGAGCCAAAGAGGTTGGGAACCATTGGCACAGCAGATTTAAATTAAATCTCAGGAAAAGTCCTAATTGTAAAAATTAAGACAATGGAACAGACTGCCACTGGAGATTTTCAAAAGGAGGCTGGATAGTCATCTGTCTTGCATGGTTTAGACACAAAAAATCCTGCATCTTGTCAGGGGGCTAGACTAGATGACCCTTGTTGTCCCTTCTGCCCCTATGATTCTGAAAGTTCACCCCTCTAAGTCATTGGTTCAAGCTGTCTGCAGACACAGGAAGACATTACTACCTCAGTTTATACATGGTTCACATTTGGAAAGTTCTCTCTGAGCCAGGAGAGCCAGACAGTTACTTTAAAGAAAATGAAAGTGAAGATTCTGCATAATTTGGACATCACCTCCAGACCACAAAAATCCCCTCTGTGGGCTGCACGTTTGACACTCCTGGAATAGAAAGTGAAGTGAGATCAAATAAATGAAATTGACTATCCTTAAGACTCAGGAAATTCCAGAGTTGAGTGCTTGATTGCTCACAGCCTTTCCATGGCTATAATGGTAGGTTTATTTGGTGATCTAGGTCTATAATGCCCATTTATTTTCTAAAAATACCTTTGCAAATATGATCAATAAAAAAAAAAAAGATACCCCGAAGCACAGTTCTCTCCTCAGAGGTTACATGTAACTACCATTAGTGTGAACATTGGTTACATGTGACAGCCACTACCTTATCCAACAGAGAGGGGTCTGAACCAAGGAGCTCCAATGCTAATAACTAAAGCTGGTTGGGAATTTTTTTTTAATGAAATGTTTTTGTTGGAAAATGCTGATATCTCAAAATAGTTTCTCAGGAATTTCTGGTTAAATCAAGAGAGACACACCCAGAATAGCCAGTAACTTGGTGCTTATGGCCCTGACCTGGAATGTGACAGACTCAGGTTTAAGTTCGTGTTCTGCCTGATTCAGAGTCTCTCTCTCCTTCTGGGCGAAAATTTTCAAAGCTCTACTTTTCATTCCATTGGGGAACAAAAGGAAATGTAGGAAACTCACATTTTTCACAAAATGGAATTATTGTTGTCTGGCCACCCCTGCTGAAAACAAGAATGTCTCCAGCCAAGCGCTCAAGTTGGGAGCTTTTACACACCTACATCCTCTGCGGATGCAGGCCCATCCTTGAGGGGAGTGAGCAGGTCGACCGTCCTGGGCCCTGTGCTGCTCCACTGTCAGCGGGGCAGTGTGGGGCCTGCGCGCTGTCCCCCCCACTGCCACACTGCCCCCACCCCTGCCCTGCTGCCTTTGGCAGCAAGGTGCAAGCTGGGGAAGCAGATCCCAGCCTCTGGGGCAGTGTGCCCCATGCCTGGGGTGGAGGAGCCAGCCCAGGGGCAGGGTTGGAGCATGGGACCCCACCTTTGGGTCAGCTCACCCCGCCCCCCCAGCATGGGGGGGAAGGTGGAGGTCCTGCACAGGCCAATTGGTCCTGGGCCCCAATGATCCCAGAGATGGCCCGGTGTGGATGTGACATATAAGAGGACACATAATACACACTGGCCAGTGAGTTACAAATGTGCATTGTGGGTCAAATATAATGCAAAGTCAGACACAGATATAAAAATGGATGTGTACAATTTCATTTGAAATGATTGCTACATTCTAGGTCTATTCAGTGCTCATACCAAGTTTTTCTAGATCCAACCAAAGTTGTTGTTATTCTGCGTAAGACATCCTGAATCCCTAACTGGGATTTATTCATGGCTTGACATTTCTTCTTAATTGATATTTAAAAAGATTGGCTTCAAGTTCTTTGAACTGCACATGAGATACCAAAATAAAGATGGATACCTGCAGAGCACATAGCAGTTTTAGAATCTGTCTTTATTTAGTATCTGCAGCACCTGACAAGCTCAAGCAGAGACTTCCTGTTCACAAGTCATTATGGATGTGAAACATGATGTCTGACAGTACTTCTCCCACCACTCCTAAACCATATTTCCACCACAATTCCCTCTTTTAATTTAAGCGGAGATGTTTGATTCCATATCTAATACTGTACGTTCTTGGAAGACTAATGGGAGCATATTTTGTTGCTTCTAAACTCCCCATGTTGAAGTGCTTGCAGCATGGCAATTGGAGCTTTAGTAAGTCATAGAAGCGAGATTATTATATCGATTTCAAACTCAGCAAATAGACAAAATATTTGGGCTCCTCACCCCACCACCTCAAAAAAGATGCATAAGATTATGCAAGCAACTGACTGATAAATGGCCTACAGTCACATGGAATTCCTAATAATAGAATTCTGACATTCAAAACATGCCACTTAAACCTCTGTCTATTTTTAAAAGAATCAAAAATTCATGGATTTTTTTCTAAAATTAAAGCTCATTTTAATGTTTCTGAAGACTCTTTTTTCTGATCTTTGTGTAGGTGCACTTAAGAAAAAGTGGTAGTTTCTTCTGCATTGCTTTAATAAAGAACCGCCATAAACAAAACTTCTGGGTACAGCATATTTCCTGCTTCACCTTTTTCTAGCAGATTTTTACTACTTAAATTTCTTGAAGACCCACTGAAAGCCACGAGTGGTACATTATGCTCTATGCCGTTGGTTAACTGAACAGAACACAGTAATGATATTTGTACCAGTAACATGACAAAAATCTTACTGAAGTAACAATCTGTCTGACAGTGCATTGGGGGACAATGCAGTTGTGTTCCCTCTAGTACCAGATCCAGAAGCCATGTGAACCAGGCAGTGGTTAAAGTACAATTTGACAGGCCCTAGAACCCTCCTAATCTCCAGGCCCCCTTCCCATATTGTCTGGGCCCCTTTCATGCATGTGCGGGCCCCAGCCCAGGTAGGCATTTGCAACCACTTCTCAGTACCACATGCATCGGTTATCGCTCCATAAAAATATTTATAATTTTATATGGTGTTTATGTCTATAGCAATTATTGTCACAAACTAGCAAACACTACATAACACAATAAGTATTGTGATTAACAACGGTGGGATGTAAGACCTGCCAACAGCCAGGGCAGGGCGGAACATGCGTTCCACCAGATTTTTCTATTTTTAGGGGCCCCGGAACTCTGGTCCCTCAAATTTGTGGGCCCAGGAACTGCGTTCCGGTACATTCCCCCTTACTTTAGCCCCCGGAACCAGGCAACAAAGCTGCAGGTCATCTGTGGCATTACAATCTTGGCAAGTTAATGGTTCACACAGCTGCCCATCATCATCAGCATATGCTAAACAAAATCTCACATATCCATATTCTCAGATAAAAATCCAGCTCCCAAATGTCATCCCACTATTTCACTGCTGCAAAAGAAGTCTTAATTTATTCAGATAGAATCAGCTTACGTTCTGTATAGATCAGGAAGCTTTAAGTAGAAAAGACTTCGGTAATTGGGCTGCCAAAGTAGATAGAAGACTATGCTTTTAGCAGTTATTGAAATGACCAAATATTTTAGTTAATTCCCAAAATTCAGGATAATAATTCATCAATTAAATTCCAACTAAGTGTAAGAGCACTTGAGTAAAGTAAGCCATTTTCCATTTTATGTGTTTGTACAGTGCCTGGCACCAGAGGGCCCTGATTCATGACTGGGTCCCTACATAAATATGTATATAATCAAAAGATACGGGGCATATTTTCCATAATGATAATGCTGCAATTTAATGATCTCTTTATATAGCTCAGGGCATAAATTCTCATACAGTATTTCCTGAAGGTTCCATTCTCTCCTCCCCGCTTTCGGGGCTCAGGGCTTCAGCAGCACACCAGAGTCTGGGCCTTCAGACCCAAGGGGCATAATGGAGCTCAGGGCTTCAGTCCTGCAGGTTTGAAAATATTTACCAAAGCTCTACTCTGGCTGAATTTAAGCTCTGATAGAACAAAAGCACAACTGAAGAATGAGGGAGCCTTTAAATTAATTTCAACAGGCTTTGGATCTGGCCCTTACAGTACATACAAATATAGGTTCTGATCTCACAAGTGAGACACAGACCCCTGTGCCTGCATGGGCTCCACGCACACTGTGTCAATTTACAGAATTAGGGCCTTATCTCTGATGTCACAGCCCTATATTTTAGAGGGAATATTGTTTAGGTAAGAAATGCAGGATGAAGCCCATAATCAACTGCCTATATACAGTTTTTATGTTAAACTGAATGGATTAATGAGTGTATTATTAGAACATGTAATTATATACCTAGTAATCTATTTAATTTAAGTGACTGACAACCATTCACTTGGCAGGAAACTAACATTTATATTAGTTCACCTGTTGGTTTTATGATTTGCGTCTCTAGAAGATTTCATAAAAAAAAAAGAGGACCAATATTACTTTGAATTACTGCAAAAAAAGCACTCTACTCCCCTGAAAACGAACACTGACAGCCAAGAAATGGAACAAAACCACATGAAGACACTGTTTTAAATTAAGTGCAATATATCTAGAGAAATGGGAAACCGTGTTCTGTCTAAACAACTATTATCAAAAGGGCTTCAGTTTTTTAAACAAACCATTTAAGGCAGGCTTACTGTTTTCATGTGAGGCAGTTTCTGATTACAAAGGAGAGCTTTTAATTAAGATTAGTAAAGCCTAATACAATATATAATTTGGTTCCGTTAGTTATTAAATGTCTATTAAAACTAGGCTATTAAGGTTAAATGGGATGAAGCACTTAAAGTGCTCTCCCTTGCCTTAAATAATACAATAGAAAAGAACATATCAGTGTCTAACTGAGACCAGCAGACATATGTTTCCATCAAATTTTATAGATCCCCGTTGATCTTAAGCTCATAAAGAAAAATCCATTGGTAAACTAGGGCTTCAGTGGCATATAAAATTGTCATGTATTTGTCGTAGTCTACAGTACATGAATTTGGGAACAAAAGTTTTATAATGTTATAAGTATCACACAAGACTTGCTTCCATTATGGGTTTTCCATTTAATTTTATATGGTTCAGTAAACAACAGAGTTGATGAAAATAAAATGCCTAATAAAATACCAAAAGGGGAAAAACAGCTACCAAACAATGTAATCAAGTGCACTTAATTTGTTTCTACCTGGCTCAATAGTTGCTTTTATGTGTGTGCACACACACGTATGACTAGTTAATGTAGAAACACATGAAGGTTGGATTCTGGCTTTTATTACTGGTATAACACCCGACCTTTTCCAGATTGCTCATAACTTTGTCAAGTAATTCATTTGGGGTTGAAATTATCCATGCTTGGTCTCGGCTTTGCAGTTAATTTCCTTTAGAAAGTTTGAGCAAAACTAAGTCAGCCATTTTTTTTTAGTCCTACATCTAAAACAGAAGACACATGCTTTCCAAACACTTTCCAGTCAGGGACTTGGGACGTTCATAACTTAAAATAATGAAAACTGGGCCCCAATCCTGCACTCTGATCCATGCAGATGAACTTGCATGCTTATATGGAGATGCACTGACTTCATCAGGATTCTGTCGCATAAATAGCTTGCAGATCAGTCCCTTCAGATTTAAGGCTCAGGCAGCTACCCATTATAAAAGTAGACTATGAGGCCTCCTACCTTCACTCCTCCAATCAAATTAACATGTCAGAATTGTCTAAAAATGTGCATAAAGTCTAACCACAAAATATATGTAGGGGAATAGGGAATAAAGAGTTTTCCCTTCTTGAAAGTGTTTCTAATTTCTTTTTTCTTTTGGGGCTCAGAATTCCAATATGGATTGAACTTAGAAAATCAAATTTTGGGTTTTTATGATGCTATTGGTAATGTCTGCTACCTTGTTGCATGGAATTTTACATACACAAAATTTGAGCCCACAGTCCTGTTTGGAGAAAGCCATGGCAAAATCTCCTGGAGAATTGCATACAAAAGCCTTCATACCAGTTGCAAATAAAACTTGTCAATAAATCATTTCATGAAAATTTTGTTGCCAGCATCTGTTTTCAGGTGTTTTACATATTTTTACATGTGTACTCTACATTTAGACTCATTATAGACTATGAAAGGTTTTTAGGATTTAGGTGACTGCTACAACAGACAGATACTTCTGTAATGGAATTTTATTTCCCCCCATTAAAAAAAACGAAGTAAAAGAAATTAAAGCACAAACCAAAGGAGAATCTGAACTCTCATGGGCACATGAGAAGCAAAATCACTTTTATACAGAGCTAGAAATGACCCCCTACATAAAGACTTGAGGAAAACATGTCTTCATGATATGGATTAATTCCAAAATGTAGTCTCCATGTACTTGACTTGTTTATCACAAATATTTACACAAATAAAGTAGAATTTTAAAAAAAATATATTAAACTTTACTAAAGATGAATGCCTACGACACAAACTTCATACCTTCTGACCTGTCTCTAGCCAATATCCAAAATATTTACATTCTGAAATGGAGGTGGGACACAGCATAGCAACTTTGATTTACATGTATTGAAATTGACTATGCTCAGTTCAGTACTGGTTTCACTTTAATTCTCAGTGATGCTCCTTCAGGAAAATAAAACTAGTATAAGTTTTTTCCATAATATTAAATCTCTTGCTCATAAGTAAGATTGCCCCTGTCTACTCGCATGTGAAATGTCCATCATACTGGGGGAGGGGGAGGAAAGAAGGGAAATGGGAAACACTGATCTTAAAATACTGAAATTTGGGTCCCAGTCCTGCCATCCGATCCATGCAGATGAACTCTCTTGTATGGAACTCTCTGATTCCAGTGAGATTCATTGCAGGGTAGGAGATGGATGGTTTTACCTTTCCGCTATCATGTATTCAAGAGGAAATAGCCTTCTATATTCCCTATCCCTGGTATCCTTTGCAGGAGGAGAGAAGGAGAATCAGGATCTGTGCAAAGCTGACCATGGAGTGAAAGGAAGAGGAGAGTGCTTTTATTGTAGATGCCCTCCATATCCTCTTTGAACTGTAATGAACCTGCTGGCTCATTAGCAGACTGTGTATTAATCTCTAAGGCAACATCCAGCCTGTGGTCGGCTCCCTAATCACTCCCAGATAGGGAAGAGAACTACCACCAGAGGTCACAGGAAGGCAGAGGGTGGAAGGGAGCTGGGGTGAGGTTGGAGGCAGCAGCCTGAAATCTGATTGCAAAGAGAGGGCCAAAGCAGATTGGCAGTGAGTGAAAAGCTGCCAAACAGCCTATTTTTGACAAAGCAGCAAGCGTAGCCATGACAGGCCACTGTCTGGGAGTGACATGCACACAGGGAGTCCATGGTCCAAGCAGAACAGATAGAAGGCCTGAGCTCTTGCTAAGAGACCTGCAGGATATTGAGCAATTGCATCCAGAAGAGGGTTGCTATGGGCTGAATATCTCTGGCAGTAGGTAAGAGGAGGCCCACCTTCATAGAAAGAAAGGTCTCAAAGGGCCTTGTTAAGTCATTTAGTCCATCCCCTACACTGAGACAGGACATCCCTGACAAGTGTTTGTCCAACCTGTTTTTAAAAACCTCAAGTGACAGGGATTCTACAACCTCCATAAGAAGTATGTTCTGGAGCTTAGTTATTTTTATAGTTAAAAAGTCTTCCTAACATCTAACCTAAATCACCTTTGCTGCAGATTAAGCACATCACTTATACTTCTATGTTCAGTGGACGTGAAGAACAATAGATCAGAATCTTCTTTACAACATATCTTAACATATTTGAAGAATATTATCAGGTCCACTTTTGATCTTCTTATACTCAAGACTAAACATACAGGATTTTTTTTAACCCTTTTTCTCACAGGTCAGGTTTTCTAAACCTTTTATCTTTTTTTGTTCTACTCAGGACTCACTCCAATTTGTCCATATATTTCTTGAAGTATGGTTTCCCAAAATTGGACACAATACTCCAGCTGAGGGTCTCCATTCTGCCAAGTAGAGAGGAAAAATTACTTCCTATGTTCGTATCTTACACATGACATTCCTGTTAGTATAGCCCAGAATATTAGCCTTTTTCATACCTGCATCACATTTTTTCATATTCAATTTGTGATGAGTAATACCGATTTGTAATACTACCACCTAACTAGTTATTTCCCATTTTGTAATTGTACACTTAATTTTTCCTTCCTAGGTGCTGTACCTCACACTTGTCGGTATCGAATTTCATCTTGTTGATTTGAGCTCAATACTCCAATTTATGAAGGTGATTTTGAATTCTAATCCTGTCCCCCCAAAGTGCTTGTAAACACTACAAGCTTGATGGCATACTCTCTATTCCATTATTCAAGTCATTAATGAAAACACTAAATAGTGTATTACTAGACCCAAGATAAACTCCTGTGAGGCCCCATGTCCTCCCAGTCTGGCAAGAAACCATTGATAATTACTCTGAATATGGCTTTTCAAATATTCAGGCACCCAATTAATAATTATTTCATGTAGACCACATTTCCCTTGTTTGCTTTTGAGAACTGTCATGTGGCACTGTATTAAAAGCTTTCCTAAAATCAAGATATATTACATTTACTGCTTTCCCCCTTTTTACTATGCAAGTAACTCTGTCAAAAGAAAGAAACTAGGTTGGAATGCCATGATTTGTTCTTGACAAATCCAGGTTGACTATTCCTTAACACCTTGTTATCATAGAATCTGGAAGAGACAATGAGAGGTCATCGAGTCCAGTCCCCTGCACTCATGCCAGGACCAAGTATCATCTTAAGCCATCCCTGACAGATGTTTGTCTAAAATTTCCAATGATGGAGATTCCACAACCTCCCTAGGCAACTTATTCCAGTGGTTAATCACCCTGACAGTTAGGAATTTTTTTTCCTAATGTCCAACCTAAACCTCCCTTGCCATAATTCAACCCCATTGCTTCTTGTCCTATCATTGGCGGATAAGGAGAAAAAAAATTCTCTCTCCTCCTCGTAACAACCTTTTAGGTACTTGAAAACTGTTATGAACTTTCTCCAATTTGTCCACATCTTTCCTGAAATGAGGCGCCCATAACTGGACACAATACTCCAGTTGAGGCCTAATCAAGGTGCAGTAGAGTGGAAGAATGACTTCTCTTGTTTTACTTACAATACTCCTGTTAATACATCCCAGAATGGTGTTTGGTTTTTTTGCAACAGTGTTAGACTGTTAAATCAAATTTAGCTTGTGGTCCACTATGACACCCAGATCCCTTTCTGCAGTTCTCCTTCCTAGGCAGTCATTGACCAATTTGTATGTGTGCTATGGATTGTTCTTTCCTAAGTGGAGTACTTTGCATTTGTCCGTATTGAGTTTCATCCTATTTACCTCAGACCATTTCACCAGTTTATCTAAATCATTTTGAATTGTGATACTATCCTCCAAAGCATTTGCAACCCCTCCCAGCTTGGTATCATCTGCAAAGTTTATAAGTGTACTCTCTATGCCAACATCTAAACCATTGATGAAAATATTGAAAAGAACTGGACCTAGAACCAATCCCTGCAGTACCCCGCTTCTTATACCCTTCCAGCATGACTGAACCATTGATAACTACTCTGCGGGAGCGGTTATCCAACCAGTTATGTACCCATCTAACCTAGCTCCATCTAGATTTTACTTCCTTAATTTGTTAATGAGGTGATGCGAGATACCCCCTAGGTACTTAAAAATCAATGGGTTAACAATATATTCAAGTATCTTGCCAGGTATTCAAATTAGGCTAACTGGTCTATAATTCCTCAGGTCCTCATTGCTCTTCTTTTGAAGACATGCATTATTACACTGGTTCACTGGACTGTCCTTAGGGGCTGATGGTTCATCTTTTATTGTAACTGAAAGCAGTTGTGTTTTGAATAACTACACTATTTCTGGCAGCAGTAGTAAAGCACTCTCCTTGTTATTCATCATCATCCATGAAAGTGTTTGTGGAAACCCACTGAGAGCTAGAAGAACCTGAAGGGCCTAGTGTTGAGAGAGCCTACAGTGCTTGTCTCCAAGCTTGTGGTATACCCAGCCCGCCATTAAACATTAAAGGGACTGTACCACAGCACTGCCTGCAACTGCCTGCAGTGGGGTCAGTTACAAAAAAACCAAACAAACAAAAAACCCCCAAACCACACTACGACCATATTCATAATGGCCAGATGGTTGGGGAGTTGGCAGAGGTCAGAGGCGGCGAGAGTACAAGAGCTATATTTATGTTGTCAGGATCTGGCCTTGTGTAGTTCGCATATTAAGACAAAAGTAAATGTTATTTTTTCAAATCAAGGGTCTTATGAAATAAGTTTCAACAGGTACAAGCATAACCACATAAAGAAGGAATGTGAATAGATCTAGGGTACAATTCTACCCAAGATAGAAAGATATTGCCAACAGCTGCCGAAATATGAAGTCAGATGTAAATCCTCCACCCCACAAAAGATGTAATTGCAATGCCAGTAAACCATCACCTAACTCAGCAAAGCACTTATGTACCTGTTTATCTTTAAGCAGTGAGTAATTCCATTGATGTCAATGAGAGCACTCACATGTTCATAATTGAATCCATGCTTCAACTACCAGATGATCAAATTAGTAAAGAGGTACCCCAGAGCTTCTGACAAGAACAAGTGGTGGACCATGTGTATCATGTAATAGTTATGTATGTTTTTTCAGTAACACTATTTATATAATAATAAATGACTAGGCTATCACAATTTCAAACTGTATTACACAAGGTACTGAATGACAATAAATTAAGCCCAATTTTCATGTCAGCAACAAATATGAAGCTCATTTGTCCAATAAATTGAAATCAGGAACCAAAGCAATCTAAGGTCACTTTGTATATTTAATAATATATTTAGTATTGCCATCAGAGGTTGTATAATAACTCAATGTCATTATTAATGAGAACTTGGTCATGAATCGCATGTTATGCAAAGCAGCAGATTGCTCTGATTTTCGTGGATCTACCCCATTATTTAGCACTAAATGTGTTTGAGTGTCATGAGATTAGGGCCTTACCATCTCTCCCTCCATACCTGACCCCACTGCCAACACCATCAAAAAACAAAAAAAAACCCTATCCATCTTAGGGAGGAACGCTTTCTTCTTTTGCAACTTTCCTCTACAAGAGGAGACACTACAGTAGTAAAATATCAAGATGGATATCCACAGTTCAGTAAAGCACTTAAAAGAACCTAGGTGCTTACAAGTTAAACACGTAATCTAAGAGCTTTGCTGAATCAGGGCATCTGAACAAAATAGCAACATAAACCCGATAAAGATATATTCCTCTTCCTAGGAACGCTGAAAGTCTTACATGTGAAGGAAACCCTCAACCTTAATAAAGGAAGGACTGGTAGCACCACCTATTTCTAAGGTTGCCTTACATTTACCATTATAAAGCCCTTGTTCGCCTTAGCTTATGATCTTACCAGACATCAACCATTTGGGCTGAACATTTGCATTTCCAAGGATGACATTAAGAGGAAAAATGTTTGCCCATGTTAGACAATTCTGATAACCATTTCTTTAAACAGTGCTAGTGCCTCCAGGCTTTGAAGCAAGGACTTGAAATTTGGTTGCGGATTCGCCCGTGCATCTTTGTGGCTTCTGCCATGCCCATGAAAATCTGTCTGAATTTAACCAAATAGTAAACCTTTGGATAATCTCAGTTTGTGCATGCTAAAATAGCAACTTCTTGGATTTTAGCACATATAAAATCCCCATACAGTCCATTCTCAGTGAACATGCTTTAGCTTATCACAGCTCCTAATGCTGATCCCACTGTGCATGAGCAATTCTCTCAGAATAACTAAGCACTGAGGAAGCTGCCTGACTTAAATGCAGAGGGGATGAGAGCCAGGCTATGCAGAGAGAAAGGAGTAGAATGGGACAAGGAGTAGGATCAGATTGGGATTACAGTGGGGTGGAATACTGAGGCTTGGATCTGGGGAGTGGAAAGGAGGATGGGAAAGAGACAGGACTGGAACAGGGTCAGAGTGCAGGGGACAGAGCAGAAGCTGTCCAGCTTGAGAAAAATGTGCAGAAGCATCCGACACCATTACAGCACACTCTCCACCAGAGCCTGGAGTGGACCTGAAGGTTCTTGAGTCTCAACATTCTTCTACAGACACCAAATATCTTTGAAAGCTCCTGGCAAAATTTATTTCATCCATCTGACCAGACTGTGCATGCACCATTCCCTCAGAATAACTAAACACACTGTCTCTAGCTGAGTGCTGCAGGGACAAAGCTAGATTTTCCCTGTAATTGCTGCTCCAGTGTGGGGTAGAGCTGGAAGCAGAACTGAGAGCCTGGAAAGTGGCTTTCCTGTGATCTCAGTGATCCTCTTGCTAGGAAATAAGATGATGCAACATGGGAGAGAGCAAGGTGGGTGCAGGGGCTAGAGACAGCTAGGCAGATGAATATAAAAGCTAATATGAAAGAGAAAGAATGCAAGAGAAGGACATGTTGATTCTTGGAAAGAGAGATGGGGGAAGAGGAGGAGAGAGAAAACTAAACAAATGAAAAATACAGAAAAATAGAGCTAAGATAAAGAATATATATTAGATACATAAGGAGTGCAAAAAAATGGGGTGGGGGAAGACACATACATTTAGGTAGGTGAATTTTATTTATTCCCCTGGCAGACCTCTTAATATTGCCTCTTTGTACATTTGGGGGAAGACAGCTTTCTTTTGAACACTTATTTTTTATTAGCCTAGCTGACCACTCTGGATTCTATAATTCAATAATAATGGGAGGCAGTGACCAAATATTTGTATTTATATATGAATAATTATCCAGACCGTATATACAACCATCTAACAGATGGAGAGTTTAACAGCTATTTAGAGAAGCGTCCTTGGAAAAATATTTTTCCATGTTGACAAACACATACAGGGCTGTTAAAAAAAAATGAGGTCACATTCCCAGTCCCAGTATTTGTTTATGTAGAATATGGTGATATTTATATTCAAGAAGCATGTATTCTAAAAAATGTTAGAGAAAATACTTTGTTCACAGTAAAAAGGTGAGAATTTCAAATTGGACCACTAGGGGAGCTGTTCGGGTAACTTCCATCCAGCAGGAGGAAGAACACAGCAGTATTGAGCTCAGATATAGTGGGCAGCTGATTGCTCAGGGCTACATTCTTCAACACATACAAATATTGAATAATCTTTCACCCTGGAAGTAGCTCTCACTGAAATCAATGAAGCTGTTCACAGAATAAGGGATTAATCAATGCGAATAATGACGCCAGACTCTAACACTGAGGAAAAAGCACTTAGAAGTTGGGAGATAATGGAATGTCCCTTCTTCTGTGCTTAACTGGCCAGCTGCAAACCTATTTGACCAAAACAGACAACAGTAATCTCTGATATAAGGAATCCACCCTGTAAGAAAGTCACAATTCTAGGGTGATGCCAAAAATCAGAGACATGTT
Organism: Pelusios castaneus; assembly: GCA_007922175.1. Taxonomy (NCBI): domain Eukaryota; kingdom Metazoa; phylum Chordata; order Testudines; family Pelomedusidae; genus Pelusios; species Pelusios castaneus. Next base: position 9,326,187 of record ML685821.1, read on the forward strand.
ATTAATGACTTATTTGGCAACTCTAAAAGAAGTCTCATATGATAACACATCATAAGACCTGTAACTGTAAAACAAGTATAGCAACTTCAGTACCTAGTATTCCCTAAAGAGCTCAATATTATTGGACAATCAGATCAGAAGGGATCAGACCAAGCCTCAAGCACCAAAGTGAGACCAGGTTATGAGAGGGTATAGAGACTAAGCAAGTTATAATAAAGGCTATAGACTTAGGATTGAAACTGCATACTTAGAGGGAAAATACATGATCAAGTTTATCTCCTGCAGCAGATTTTCAGGACATGGTACATAGAAAAGTGGTGGAGATCATTTTTAATGTTTGACCAGAGATGTTCAGCAACCCAGAGAAACCCTTTGGGACTCTTTCATTTGCTTGATGGAGTTGTAGCATCATATTATTTCTGCATGTGACCAAGCCATTACTTAAAGCAAATGTTTACAGGCAATACCAACTAGCTAACCAGTGATAATATTCCAGCTGAAATGAGGCAATATTTGGAAGGTCCGAGAAGATGAACCTTGTTTGTGGATATAAACCTTATCCAGTGTAATAAGCTGGGTCACCAACCAAAGAGGATAACTTGCGGCAGAGCCTTTTTGAGCAGATTGAAAACAGCCAGCCAAAGCAATTCTGAGGCAACGGGAAAACACAAAGCATACACAGGCAAGAAGGAATGCCTAATGTTTCAGAAACTCGAGAGCAATAGCAGTGTTACCACATCAGGTGACATCACTGGTAAAGATGGTCCAATCCTAAGGCTTTGCTGTGAGTAGAGTGATGGGGTCCTGGGAAGTCTAAAGAGATGAAATCATCATTCTATTCATGTGGGTCCCAGAAGTCACTGTGATGACTCATCCTTCTGTGGCAGTGAAACACGCTACAGAATGGGGTACCCAAACAAGAGCCGGAAAATGAGAACTCCGAGTAGATCTGTATTGCCACTTGGCTGCTGCAGCAGCCACTTTCTAGCGCTGTAAGGATCATATATAGATCTATTTTTAGACCATCCTGCTGTGTTGCAAGCCTTTTGAGTGGTAGTTGGGAAATATAAACAAGTTCCAGAGGGGTAGCCGTGTCAGTCTAGTTCAGCAAAACAAACAAGGAATCTCGTGGCACTTTTAAAGACTAATTTTCTCCCACAAAAGCTCATGCAATAAATAAATTTGTTAGTCTTTAAAAGTGCCACAAGACTACTTTTTTTTTTTTTTTTTTTTTTAAGGGATATTATTGTTTCAGCAACATAAGGATAAATTGCACGCAGTAGCCTTTGGGTCACAAAAATGTACCAGGTAGGAATTGTACTGCCACGTGCATTCCAGGAATTCAGAATTCCTTGCTTTGAAACAGATTCTTACTGAACAGCTTAGGTTCCGTCTGAACTGGGCTCCACACTTTTCGACCTATATTGAAAGGCCATAGCTATGACAAAGCTAAATGCCTCAGTCTGTTGATGAGAACTAAAAGATTTCTATTTCATCATATACCTGAGAACACTCAACCTCAATTCAGATTCTTTCCCTCTAATTAAAGAACCTATTCTAGGGGCTAGCACAATGGTCATGGTGACCAGTGGACAATCCTAGCATCGGAGTATGCTAGATCCCTATTCAAGATATGTCCAGATAGCAATGGATAATCCTCTTCCTGCACTCCCCAAACCTGTCCTTCAGCCAAGAGGTGCTCAAAGAAACAGCGGGTGAGGAAACCCTACAGATCCTTAGTTATTCATCTCACTGAGGACTTGAGTGGGAAGGCAGAAAGCAGCCACTTAATAGGACACAAATGGCAGCAGACGCCAGCTATGAGACTCTTGATACAAGAATGAATCTGATTTAAGACTAATGAGGAAGAATTCAATCTCTCTGCAAACCAACCAACATACATATTATGCTACCAGAACTCTATAAAATTTCACATGACAATAAGACCCACCTTGGGACTGTGTGCTCTTTGAGACAGGAACTGTCTCATGCATGTGTTTGTACAATACCCAGTACAATGGAACCCCAGTGTTGCTTGGGCCTCAAGGTTTCTACTGCAATATGAAAAATAACATTTCATTCAGCACAAGAGCTATTCTATTAGCCACAAAAAAAGAGCTAGAGTACATTAGCAATGTGTCTATTTATTAAATAGGGAAAAATTCACACACACACACACCTCTTTGCAGAACATTACCACCACTATTCTTTGATAGTTCATCAGCACTAATAACCTACATTTAGATATTAGAATGGAGGACTACAAGTACATTTTAGTGTATAATATATCACACTTAGGCCTGCCCAACAACCAATTAGGTACAACAGCTGCTAACTCACTGTTCAGAGACTTTATCCTTTAACTTAGGTTTCCTGAGAAGATCCATGAATGCAAACTTCAGAATCAACTGTTCAGGAGACTTTGCAATGATAAGGGGCATGAAGCTCCTGTTCCATAGAATTGCTATGGATAGAAATCTCATGCTTCAATGACAATATAACATTAGGGATCTACTATCGGCCGCCTGACCAGGATAGTAAGAGTGATGATGAAATGCTAAGGGAAATTAGGGAGGTTATCAAGTTTAAAAACCCAATAATAGTGGGGGATTTCAATTATCCCCATATTGACTGGGAACATTTCACTTCAGGACATAATGCAGAGATAAAATTTCTCGATACTTTGAATGACTGCTTCATAGAGCAGCTGGTATGGGAACCCACAAGGGGAGAGGCAACTCCAGATTTAATCCTGAGTGGAGCGCAGGAGCTGGTCCGAGAGGTAACTGTAGCAGGGCCGCTTGGAACTAGTGACCATAATACAATAGCATTCAACATCCCTGTGGGGGGAAGAACACCTCAACAGCCCAACACTGTGGCATTTAATTTCAAAAGGGGGAACTATACAAAAATGAGGGGGATAGCTAAACAAAAGCTAAAAGGTATAGTGACTGAAGTGAAATCCCTGAAAACTGCATGGGAACTTTTTAAAGACACCATAATAGAGGCCCAACTTCACTGTATACCCCAAATTAAGAAACACTGTAAAAAAACTAAAAAAGAGCCACCATGGCTCAACAACCATGTAAAAGAAGCACTGAGAGGTAAAAAGACTTCCTTTAAAAAGTGGAAGTCAAATCCTAGTGAGGCAAATAGAAAGGTGCACAAACAGTGCCAGCTTAAGAGCAAGAGTGTAATAAGAAAAGCCAAAGAGGAGTTTGAAGAACGGCTAGCCAAAAACTCCAAAGGTAATAACAAAATGTTTTTTTAAGTATATCAGAAGCAGGAAGCCTGCCAAACAACCAGTGGGGCCCCTTGATGATGATAATACAAAAGGAGCACTTAAAGATGATAGAGTCATTGCGGAGAAACTAAATGGATTCTTTGCTTCGGTTTTTACGGCTGAAGATGTTAGTGAGATTCCCAAACCTGAGCCGGCTTTTGTAGGTGACAGATCTGAGGAACTGTCACAGATTGAAGTGTCACTAGAGGAAGTTTTGGAATTAATTGATAAACTCAACATTAACAAGTCACCGGGACCAGATGGCATTCACCCAAGAGTTCTGAAAGAACTCAAATGTGAAGTCGTGGAACTATTAACTAAGATTTGTAACCTGTCCCTTAAAATGGCTTCGGTACCCAAAGACTGGAAGTTAGCTAATGTAACGCCAATATTTAAAAAGGGCCCTAGAGGGGATCCCGGCAATTACAGACCGGTAAGTCTAACGTCGGTACCGGGCAAATTAGTTGAAACAATAGTTAAGAATAAAATTGTCAGTCACATAGAAAAACAAACTGTTGAGTAATAGCCAACATGGTTTCTGTAAGGGGAAATCATGTCTTACTAATCTATTAGAGTTCTTTGAAGGGGTCAACAAACATGTGGACAGGGGGGATCCAGTGGACATAGTGTACTTAGATTTCCAGAAAGCCTTTGACAAGGTCCCTCACCAAAGGCTGTTACGTAAGTTAAGTTGTCATGGGATAAAAGGGAAGGTCCTTTCATGGATTGAGAACTGGTTAAAAGACAGGGAACAAAGGGTAGGAATAAATGGTAAATTCTCAGATTGGAAAAGGGTAGCTAGTGGTGTTCCCCAAGGATCGGTCCTAGGACCAGTCCTATTCAATTTATTCATAAATGATCTGGAGAAAGGGGTAAACAGTGAGGTGGCTAAGTTTGCAGACGATACTAAACTAATCAAGATAGTCAAGACCAAAGCAGATTGTGAAGAACTTCAAAAAGATCTCACAAAACTAAGTGATTGGGCAACCAAATGGCAAATGAAATTTAATGTGGATAAATGTAAAGTAATGCACATTGGAAAAAATAACCCCAACTGTACCTATAATATGATGGGGGCTAATTTGGCTACAACGAGTCAAGAAAAAGATCTTGGAGTCATTGTGGATAGTTCTCTGAAGATGTCCATACAGTGTGCAGAGGCGGTCAAAAAAGCAAACAGGATGTTAGGAATCATTAAAAAGGGGATAGAAAATAAGACTGCAAATGTATTATTGCCCTTATATAAATCCATGGTACGCCCACATCTCGAATACTGTGTACAAATGTGGTCTCCTCATCTCAAAAAAGATATTCTAGCACTAGAAAAGGTTCAGAAAAGGGCAACTAGAATGATTAGGGGTTTGGAGAGTGTCTCGTATGAGGAACGATTAAAAAGGCTAGGCCTCTTCAGCTTGGAAAAGAGGAGACTGAGGGGAGACATGATAGAAGTATATAAAATTATGACTGATGTGGAAAAAGTGGACAAGGAAAAGTTGTTTACTTACTCCCATAATACAAGAACCAGGGGTCACCAAATGAAACTGATAGGTAGCAGGTTCAAAACAAATAAAAGGAAGTTCTTCTTCACACAACGCACAGTCAACTTGTGGAACTCCTTACCTGAGGAGGTTGTGAAGGCTGGGACTATAACAATATTTAAAAGGGAACTGGATAAGTTCATGGTGGCTAAGTCCATAAATGGCTATTAGCCAGAAAGGGGTTAAGAATGGTGTCCCTAGCCTCTGTTTATCAGAGGATGGAGACGGATGGCAGGAGAGTGATCACTTGATCATTGCCTGTTAGGTTCACTCCCTCTGGGGCACCTGGCACTGGCCAGTCGGTAGACAGATACTGGGCTGGATGGACCTCTGGTCTGACCCAGTACGGCCTTTCTTATGTTCTTATCCTCCCCTATCACCAGCAAGAAAACTGCCAGCATTTTGAACATCGTCAAGGAACAAAATTCACATTGAAGGATTATATAAATTGAAAAGTACATGTGCCAACCATAATGCTACCATTGATACTTTTTTATTCTGTATAAAGTCAAAAAATTAAAAGTCATGCCAACTATGTAGCTCAATAATAAGAACAGCTTATGAGAGACTATACAATTGCTGTGGAAAACACTAGAAACTCAGCAACAAGTTTATTGCTAGTTGGAAAGCTTAGAGAAGAATTTTTCACTCTGGAGAAAGTCCTGGTGAGTACTCTCTCAGGAAGACTCACATCTTTCCAATAAGCCCTAATTTAAGTTGTAAAAGAAAGGATCCTGTATAGAAGATGAAACCCAAAAGAAGAGCAGGTTCAACTGAAGCACTTCCTTGTGATGATCTGTATGTGAATGTAACTGGAATACCAACCTGAAGGGAAGGCTTGAGCCCCAAAATAAAGTTAAGATACAGGATTAAGGAATTCAACGGGCCATCAGATAAAGTCACTTGTAGCTACACAGAGACACAGCTTTTAGGAGATTAACTTGCAATATTGGTTATAATTGCCAGAGAGTTGACCTCCCAGGCACTGATATCGTAAAGACTAACATCTTCCCATGACCATTTGGAACAGACCTACTATCGAGTATGGTCCCTTCACGTGGAGACAGTAGATAGAGGACAATTGCAATCTATGACATCTTCCATGGCATATGGTATTTTTTCTGCCAGTGGGAAATATCAATAGTGTCCAAAATGGATGCTAGCAATGTGTGCTAGTTGCTCAAGACAGTCTCTCTCTCTCACACACACACACACACACACACACACACACACACAATTTTAAAATGTTGAAAAAGTTACATTTCTATAAAGAAGGAGAGTGACTTTGGACCATGGAAAAATAAGGCCATAGTTCTGGTCCTTATGGTTATTAATGTATAATTTAATATTTGGATGTTTTAAACATTAAAGTGGGTCAGAGCTTCAGCCTGGACAAGAGTAGAAGAATTGCTCATTGTGGGTGGCTTCTGTCTTCCTATCTAATAGAGCATCAGGAGGTGGGAGCAGAAAATGCTGAATCGGGGAAAAAGAAAAGAAGGCGAGAGACATGGGCTTTGGGGATTGAGGGGCCTTTCCCGTTTGTTGGGAAAACTTGGACAGTCAGGGAATCTGAATCCAACTGAGATTAGAGAAAAATCAAAGTTTAGACGAACTCTGGACAGAGAAGCGATCTCTACCCAGAGAAATTAAGAAGTAGTAGGAAAAGCTCCTGTTTCAGTCTAATTGCTAAAAGGTCTCTTCAAGGTCTCAAGAGTGTTTTCTGAACATGTAAATGTCTCCCAACCTTTTTGTTTGTAGGTTAGCAACAAATGCACAGACTGCAGCACAAGAAATTGGGCTCCACTTTTCCTACAGCAGAAGAGGTATGTATTAGTATTGAGATCCCACTTTTGTATTTTAAGATGACTGAGTAGATTTTAAAGAGTACACAAATTTCATACCCAGATTTTATGAAATTTTATAAATACATACATCAGGTATATTTTCAATCTCAGCTCTGTCCTCAAAAATGTCATTTTCATTGACTTAAAAATATCTAGGGAGTCTTGTGGCATTTTTAAAGACTAACAAATAAATTAATGGAAAGCTCATGCAATAAATAAATTTGTTAGTCTTTAAGAGTGCCACAAGACTCCTTGTTTATATATAGGAAAGCTCATGATAAAAAAAAGTTACAAGGCATAGTGTACTGTAACCCATTTACAGTATATTTAACAATGGTAGTGAACTCTCTATGGTTAAACAACATATAAATCTTGATATGTTTCAGTTCATTAAATCATGTCAGTTACGGGGTTATAGGGAACCCCAGCCTGTTCTGTAAAAACTGGTTCAATGGAGAAAGCAATTGCACTATCAGAGGGTTGGCCCTGCATTTCTTTGGGGGTAATAAGGGTAGAATTTAAGCAATGTCTGTGATGGTTCTCAACCGGCATTTCTAATGGACAGTTAGTGAGGCAGAACACTACCTTTCAGAACTTCTTGTTTTTATAGGTAATAAATTCAGTAGTTAGAAAACCATTTGAAAGAACTCTGTTATAACGAGTGAAACTAATTCATTGTTCCACTTCTGGCTTTGACAGGGTAGATATAATTATTTGGCATATTTCACTGAGATATGCATCACAGACATAACTGCATGCATCTTACAAAATAGCATTCAGAAGTTGGCCTACTGTCTTGTAGCAATGTATTATGTGACAATCAATGCTGCTGTTCTGTTTTTCTCTGTGATTTTTATAACTCTGACCTGAAGATGCATCAAGAATTTATACTTGCTGAGTAGCAGCCTGGGAGGTAGATCTTAATTCTGCCATTCAGTTGCTGTGTGACCTTACCTTAACCTCCCTCTACCTACATTTACTTATTTATAAAAAAAAGTATAATGATGTTCACCCACCTTATCAGGGTCCTGTTGAACTTTGTTAATGAATGATTGAAAAGTGATTTGAGATCATCAAAATTGAGAGACATTATACGAGTACTATAAAATAAACCTCTAGGCATTTGGTAAATTTGAGGAAGAGAGACATTTGAAATACTTCAAATTCTCACCCTACCCCAAACAAAATGTTCCACCAGGTAACAACTTAAGATGGATACAGAACTGCTGCGATGTTCTTACCATAACAATCAATGTAACATTAACAGAAGCTATGGTTATACATCATATATAGTACATAATCCCTGCTATTACATTTTAGGGAGTTTATGTTTATTTTTCTGACTTAACCAACTACTTAACATCTATGCAGAACATGTCCAAGTTTGCCCTGCTTTCTTTACTTTTCAGCTTTAACATATGCTAAATACCATCAAATATTAGAGTTTAAAATTAGCCATACAAATTCCATTTTGTACATAATTCTACTGGGAAGTCTGTACTTTATTACTCACAGAACTCTCTTTTTTAAATGAGCCAAGGTAAGTCGGGCTAAGAAAAATATATGTATTAAATAAGCATGGATATCAGCCAGGTCTACCATTAAGCAGAGATCAACATCTAAAATATGAGTAGCTAATGCTTAGGAAAATGTTTGATGTGGAAAGCCAGTACAGCAACCGGGATCAATGTTAAAGACATTGTGTCTTCTTAGTGATAGCCTTAAGTAGATTTTCTCTAAGTGTAGAACTCATTCTTTGGAACACACGAATGGGGGAGGAAAATGGTGATGGATAAATATTCTCTTGATCTGTTTGCAAGAAAAAAAATTGTCTTCCAACAAACAGCAATTCAGAGACACTACAGCACCAAGAGGAGGACAGTAGGCATTTATCTCTGTCAATTTAAACCCAAGAAATATGACAACCATAAAAATGCTTTATGAAGGCACTTGCACAAACATTTTGGAAGTCTGTGGAGAATAATATGTGGTTTCAAATTTTTGTGGACTTCAGCAAAGTCGTTTCTAGGTCTTTACTCTTTTTAATGTACTGGATGTATACTGCATTACACATTTTGAAAAAAAAAAAAAATCACACTGTACTATAAAACAGATTTGGAAGGGAATTTATATAACTGCTGATACCTAAAAGTAAAGAAGAAAAAAGAATAAATCCATGTATTCTGCAGTGACCCATAATATTCATTCTTACTAACTAAAGAATAATCTCTCTAGAGAAGTGTAAAAGACCAGGAATGTATAAGATTTGACATATTCATTTATATAACGTCTATCAAAATATTTTAGACACTTAGCGTGGATTGACTTACAAACATACAAAAGTAAAATTACAATTAAGAGTCAGTATAAATACAAAAAACTCAACAGCATGCCCAAAACATCTTGATATAAAAAGGCTTTCAAAAGGGATTCAATAGTTTTCCACAGATCAAGTAGAGAAAGTGTCCCACACACCCAGAGATATACACAGTCACTTGGCATATACATCATTTTAAGAGGCCCCCCCAATGTTTTCTTTTTCTTCTCAGTTACAGCCCTGGTTTTATGGAAGACAATGAAAGAACTTCCACGAAAAGTGAAACGCCTGTGGCACCTTAAAGACTAACAAATTTCTTCAGGCATAAGCTCTCATGGGCTGCAACCAACTTTGCTAGATGCCACTGGGTTGCAGCCCACAAAAGCTTATGCCTGAAGAAACCTGTTAGTCTTTAAGGTGCCACGGGAGTTTAGCTGTTTTTGCTATATACAGACTAACACAGCTAACCCTCTAGAACTTTCACTGACTTCAGGGAGACCTGGATCAGGCTCTTTGGGGCAGGGAGAGGTGTTCAGGTACTCAGGAAGGTTTATAATAACATCAGTAAATCAAATATAAGTAGAGCTGAACAGCTGGGTTTCCTAGCCAAATGTTTTCATCCTTGCAATTCAAAGGGGGAGAGAGAATTTCTCATTGACACAAGAACAAGGGGACACTCGATGAAAAGTCACAAATTCAAAGCCAATAAGGGGAAGTATTTTTGTCATATGATGCACAGTGTATCTCTGGAACTAATCACAACATATCATTGAGCCCAAAGCTTATCAGCATTAAATAAAAAGTCTTGGACACCTACATGGATAAGAAGACCATGCAGTGCTAGAATAGTAAATATATTTTTAAAAGAACTTTGGAGGATGTATAAACCTGCACTCTTCAAAGTCTGTTAGGGATTAGGAGGACACCTTTGTGGGTAAGGGGGAGAAAGAAGTTAGCCCATAACTATCTAGCTTTTTTGCATCTTCCTCTGAAACACTGGTACTGGGTATACTGGTACCCAACACTGATGCTGGCAATGGGACACTGGTGTCACTGGTTGAGTTCAGCATCTTCTGTTATTACCCGTCTTTAACTGTGGAGACTTTTAAAGAGAAATAACAACTAGCTGAAAAACACTGTCACTTCCATCAGTGATTTATGTGATATGAGAATTAGAGAGGAAGGTCTAGATCTCTTCTTCCCCAGGAACCCTGCACTGCAGTTCAGGGTCACTGCTTAGTACCAGCCCCAAACTGGAGTATTGGAGCCTCAGATCCATCTCCACCAGAGTTATGATCAGAGGATTTGGATAGGACCTTTTTAAATGCTGAAAACTAAACTTCCCCTGCATTTCTTGGCTCATGTTTGTTTTAAACCAGACTGGCTTTGACAGAAGACTATTCTCCCTGTTTTTATTTTTAAACTGATTGTAGGACACTATGTTTTTGATGCAGAACAATTAGCAGAAGCAGCAGGAGATGCTTGCCAATAAACACCAAGATTTGAGGTTAAGCAGCTGTAAATCTGCATTAATCGTTTCAGGAATTCAGCTATTTACAGAAGCTTTTACAGAGCAAACAAATAAGAACGGAGGGGGAAGAGAAAAGAGAGAAGCTGCCCTTACCTTCACATTGTTTTCCTTCTCCTTTATAACCTGGTTTACAAATGCATTTGTAGGATTTAGGTGTATTTTGACATATTGCATCAATGTGGCAGTCGTCTGTCCCTTCTGCACATTCATCAGCATCTGAAATAACAGAATGAATACGAGAGACATAAGCAGGGAGTTCAATAGTGAGGGATCAGAAAGCCATTTACATGGACACTCCAACAGAAGAAGCTGTTTGATCGACTGCCTTCCGAATCTCCTTATCCTCAGAGGGGTTTATTTCATTTGATTTTCTGTTGCTGCTGTTTTTTACTCTTTCAGAAGTACCCCAACTTTCAATCCTCTATAGCTATTTGTATTCCGCCACAAAATGTAAAGGCTCAAATACTCCTCATTTACCAGGAATCAGATCACTTGCATGTTACAAGTTTTGTAGCTCCACAGTCTGTAGTGTAGATCTACACTGGAAAAATGTGCAAATTAATTTTAACCCACTCTGTTTGTGTGGCTAATCAAAATAAGAGATAAGGAAAAGGAAAAGAAAGGTCCATGTGGATATTGCCAGAAAACAGATCTTTTTAATTTAGAAATACAGATTTTAAGCAAGCTGTCTTAGCAGGGCAATGAGAAAAATATAGGAACAGTCAAACTTCATTAATCATTTTTATTAAGGGTGCCCACTCCCCCATGATGGGGGAGCATAGGAAACTCCAGAAATTTGTGAGGAGAAAGAGTAACCTGCAATAATTATATGTTGACAAGTTCCAGAGGGGTAGCTGTGCTAATCTAGGTCAGCCAAACAAACAAGGAGTCCTGTGGCACTTTTAAAGACTAAACACATTTATTTATGGCATGAGCTTTCGTGGAAGAAGTGAGATTTTCTCCCACAAAAGCTCACGCGAGAAATAAATGTGTTAGTTTTTAAAAGTGCCACAGGACCCCTTGTTTGTTTGGCTGCATTAACTATAGGGACCCACAAAACTTTTACAAGAAAATGCACGTTCAACCTTTCTGAACATTTTCCTTTACGGTCTTTAATGATGTGTAGACTTTTAAAGCAAGAACCAAGACTGCCTTCCCCCCCCCCCCAATTACTGCCCCCTCACCCCCAGCCAGTTCAATGGCGAGCACTCCTTTTCTCCTCACATTTTACGGGGAGGGGGAGAGCAGAAGACTGCTAGCAGTCGTGGGAATGTTAATGAAGTGAGCATAAAAGACAAGTTAACCCTTTTCACGGATGTGGGGCGGGTGCACATGGGGAAAACTCAGATCCAGCCCAGCCACACACTCTTCCTCCTGTCTCCATCTACTGTCCTTTAAAGCACTGTCAAAGATGCAAGGAAGTTGCCAAGAGAGCCGGGAAACGCCTGCGTCCCTTTGGAAGAATAACAAACAGAGCCCTATGGCACTTTTAAAGACTAACAGATTTATTTATCGCATGAGCTTTCGTGGGAGAAAATCCCACTTCCTCAGAGGCTTTGAAGATGGGAAACTTACAGATGTCAGTGTCTGAGAGCCGGGCCCTCCGCAGCCCCTGAACTAGAGGAAGAAAGTGGCCCAGGGCTGTCTTAATGTCAATAAGGAAAGTTCCCTTTCGAGGGAATACACTCTAAATGGATTTCCTCACAATCCGAGGCCAGAGGCGCTCCCTAGCTAGACACACACGCACACATAGAGGGAGCCCTCGGCTCGGGAGTGAAATTGTATTCCCCAGCGAACAGTTAAAGCAGGATAAATGTGAAGCTAGGGTTTCTGCTTATAAAGTAACGGGAGCGGGGGAGAAGGAATCCAGTGGCATCCATGTGCAGTTTGTTTCATGCCAATTAGATTAACAGATCCTCAGAAAAGGTGCAGTAAAGTGAAAACAGTTGTATTGTTCGCTTGAAATCCTAACGCTAATTGTTTCAGAAATGCTCACTCAGCCATCGTCCGTGATGAAACGAGGATCCTTCAGAGTCACCGGGGACAGGAGGGAGGCGAATAATCAGATATTGTGGCCATGCACACATCAGAGAGCTGTGCCCAGAGGGCGGAAGAAAGGGCAGAATGGCTTTCAGGGTGCACCTTGAAGAAGCTGACCAAGAACCCCACGAGGAAGGATTATTTTGAAAAGGAATAGGAAGGGGAAAAAAGTTGAGAAACGCAGGGCTGCTCTGATCTGGTTCCTTCTCTCTTTTCCTTTCGTTTATTTTAGCAGCTGAGCCAGTTCAGATCTAGCTGTGATTTACGTGAATTCGGGGGGGCTGAGGGTGTTGCTCAGAACAGACACAGATCCAGGCAAACACAAAAAGATTTAAAAAAAGAAAAATACCGTGTCTCATATTTTTGACTCATTAAAGGGGCACCCATCTCCCGTCAAGATCAGCAAAAGTGACAGATGGGCTCAATGACGTCAAAAATTCAAACTGCAATAAGCCAAAGGGGACATTTCACAGCAACCAGAGGATGCCTGGGAGTCAGACGTGAATGCCAATGAGTCAAATGAAAACGGCAAAACCAAATATGAGCTTTTCCCCGGCTACACATTTCACCTTGTCTTTCTTGGGCTGCAACACTTTTTGCACTGCACAGGCATCGTGCATTTTGCTTCATCAACCCCCTTGCATTTTGGGGGTAGATCTTAAAAAAAAACCCAACCCAAACAAACAAAAACCACGTCAATTTTTTTCTTTAAAAAAAACAATCAAACGTCAAGAGCAAATACCGCTTAAAAAAACATCAAATCTCTCCACCACCCCCATTTGTCTCCAGCGGTTCTCTGCAGAGATTTTACATCATAGCAAAGTTCACACACACAAACAGAGGGCTATTTAAAAGGCGTGAGGCAAGTAAGGGGTAATAACCGGTCTTGGGGTTTAGGGAAAACTTGAAAATATGCAGTATCTAACCTTTTCCATCTTCAAAGCGTCTGACGAAGTGGGATTTTCTCCCACGAAAGCTCATGCGATAAATAAATGTGTTAGTCTTTAAACGTGCCACAGGACTCTTGTCTGTTTCTCTGCAATAGAAACAGGTCTACCCCTTTGGATCTTTTCCTGCTAGATTCTGGGCTTGCAGGAGATCTAGATTTACACCGGTCATCTACTTCCCAAGCACTTGTGGGAAGTAACTTTCAAAAGCAAATCCTTCCCCAAACGTCGCCCCGAGTCTGAGCATCAGAAGGGAAAGCGCCTCCACTCTGCAACTTTGAAAGCCCTTCCCAGGGTTAGCAGCGAACTCCAGCTAGCCCCCAGCCCTCCGCACACCTTGGAAGAAATGAGGGGAGGGAGGAGACACGCCAGCCCCTTTCCACCAGCCGAGCCTAAAGAAAGAGGAGGGGAAAGATCTCTTACCTGGGACCCCATTGCCGCCCGCCAACCTGCCCGCACAGCAGAGCGCGAGGAGCAAAGAGAAGTGCCACGAAAAACAAACAGCCCCCATGATAATGATAGGATTCGGCGCAGCTGGTGTGTTTCTTTGATAAGAGACGCGCTCGGGACTGGCAGAGGGGAGCCGGAGAGACTGACGCGCTGACAGCACCCCGCTGATTCGCAGGGGGACCAGGCGGCGGGGCGGGACTCACGGGAGGAGTTGCCAATCGCGCCGCTGGAACGGCAGAGGGGCGGGGCTGCCACTGGCTGGGAATGGAACTCCTAGCAGAGTCTTTTAGGGGAGTTTTTATTCCCTTCCCTGCCCAGTTCTTCCCCCCCATCCACTAGCTCTTATTGCCTTGTCCTCTTCCCTCACATGTAAGCATACCAGAGGGGCTGGGGGTAAATGTTTTCATTAGTTTTCCAAGGGTGACACTTCGGGGAAGGGTTATCTTTCTTCTTAAATATTCAAGGGTCAAATCTGACCCCTTTTTCACTTCCATCTGGGGTGGCTTTTATGGGTGCAATAACAACTCTTCCCCAGCCCATGCCTGTAGAAAGCTTCCAACATCACATCTGCTACAAGACTCATAGGTACGTCTTTAAGTCCTTAATGAGCCTGAAATGTTCTTGTGGCTACTCAGCCTCTGCCCCCTCTAAAGGTTTCAGTGACTGCTTGCATTGCAAAGAAATGGCTCCTCTCAAAGTAAAGGCAGGAAGCTTTGAAGACAGACAGTCCAGCAAACTCAACAGCAGATCTCCTTGACAACCAATAAGAGGGATTTTTCTCCCCCCACCTCCCCCTTTCCTGGGCTCAGACTAAAAGAAAACTTTTTTTTTTTGTCCCCTTTGCCTTCCCCAGCCTCATCCAACTCTTAGTGCCGTCTTTCTCACTTGCCTCAGGTCATTACCAGACACTACATTTCCATAACATTTTAAAGAACTCTAGGGCTTTAGTACAGAAAGACAAAACAGCAAGGAAATTGGTCTAGATTTCTTTAAGCATCCCAACACAACGGTTCGTGTTTCCTTACTCCTGTTGTTTTACAAACCAAGTCTAAACGTCAGTGAGTCAAATCTATCGATTCCTGCAGCTCTGGTGCATATAGGGAAACTGGCACTTGTCTGTTAATGTAGGTAACAAATACAGCTCCTCTCTCAAGTCCTCTAAAGGTTGTAGACCGAGTTCATGTTTTATATTCTACTCTCCTGACGATTTCCATGCAGTAGAAAAAATTCTCCTCCCACCCCAAATTGATATAGCTCACATTTTGTAGAGATCATATCAGTTTCACCCTCTCTTCTGAGAAATATTTTGCTCCTAACCCAAACAGTGAGAAAAGCTTTCCTTTTAAAAGGGTAATTTGGCAAATGCAAATTTTGAAACATGCATATTAACTTTTTAAAGAATTATTAAATGCTTTAAAGAGAACTTGTTCAAGCTGATTTTGTATCAGTGATCTTTTACAAATATCTCCCACGTGGACTGACTACTGCAGGCTTGATTTTCAATATTTGAAATCATCAAAATAGAATGTCTGTTAGGTAGAAATAAAATTGACTTCTTGCATTCAGAATAATAAAACCCCTTCAACAATCTAATATACCTCCTTTTTTATCAAGTTCTCTCCAATTATATACATTTGTTTTTAGTACCATATATTTGCTCATAAGAGTAACATCAGTATTTTAAAGCCTTATGAAAGAAATAAAGGAAAATCTGCCCATCCCTAATGAAGAATTATTTCTTTTTACTCACACTGGCTTTTTCTTATAGAAAATGTTCTACTGTCAAACTACTAATGATTAATTCAAGAGGCTACTTCATAAAGCTGTTTGATTTCTGAACATTTACATCTATTCTTTGGACAGTCTCATTGTTAACCCTTTGGTGGGTGGGTTAGTTTTATTTTTGTTGTTGGTACACTTGATGGGATGCACTTATGAGTTCTTTGCTA
Organism: Pelusios castaneus; assembly: GCA_007922175.1. Taxonomy (NCBI): domain Eukaryota; kingdom Metazoa; phylum Chordata; order Testudines; family Pelomedusidae; genus Pelusios; species Pelusios castaneus. The sequence goes on from ML685821.1 coordinate 9,342,086, forward strand.
AAGTAGTCCCAGGGGTACACTGAACGCTGCATCTGTGCAGGTCCCAAGAGGGACTACCTGGTACCTTAGAGCTCCATCTAGTGAATTTTATTGCATGCTGTAGCAGAAGTATGTTAATCTTGTTAATAAATAGCTGAACTAGCACTGTTTAGTGGAGAGCTATCACCACATACTGAGCCTGCTGGAAAATACTCTTATTTTCCAAGCCATTTCGATCAGAATTTTGCCTGGTAAATAAATAAAAGACTGACTCGGTAATATAGAGTGTTAAACCGTTTCCTTTGGGAAATTCTAGATTGCTGTTTTCTGGAACTGTCATGTTGGACTTCCTTTCTCTTCCTCTTTCTTGAGACGACATTATGTAATTGGGGCAAATGACATGTGCTTCTCTGTAAATAAAGGGACTAGAAATGTCCCTACTTCAACTTTTAAAACTGTGAATGTAGTTATGAAAAAGATTGTTAAATCATCAGAATAATTGTATTCAACTACTTTGGTCCTCTACTTTTTCTAGTACACAAATTTTATCTGAAATCCATACTAATTTCATCACTGGACTTACTTTTTCAGTCTCTGGCTCGCTCCCTGAAGTGCATCACAAACAATATTTCAGGCAATGTAAATCTGCACTGCACTCCTAGATTTGACTATGCAGCAATTATGAAACTTAATCACAATGATCCCACTATATTCTCCATGGATACATATAGGCTGGAATGTGTTATACAGCTGAGGATCCCTCATGGAAGATGCCCTATCACCTCGCTCTTCTCTTTTAAACTGGATTGCTGATTGCACCTGTGGAGAGTCACTTGTGGAAAAATGTTTGTATAGTCCTTAACCTTGACTGAGGTTCCTAAGCACTATCATCATACAAACAATAATGATCTATCAGTTAGCCAGCGATCAAACAATATTAAGTCTTTATAGCAGGTGTTCTCAAACAAGTTGGCATACGGTGGACCAGATCTTTATAAAGAGTTTTGATCACACAACCTACCTCTCCACTCGCTCACAATCACATAACAGCCTTGTTGCTTATGTGGAAAATTAATATTAGGAATAATGCACTTAAACTTCTTCTACTGTGATATAGCAGCAGGAACCTAAGAGGAGTATCTACCCTTTGTGACCAGCCAGACCACCAGCCAGTGCTATGGGAACCAATGGAAGTTCACAAACCACAATTAGGGACTCTCTGTTTTGCACCCTGCCATAAAGCTTTCTGATAGCCAGTCCATTTATTGGCACAGTGTCAATACACTATCAAGAATCTAAAGTCCTTCACTTCAGAATCCCTTAATGAAAAGGTGCTTGTTATTTGACTTGTCTCTTTTTAAAAACTTCAACCCAATTTCATGAACATTCTCTCTGAAACAGACTCTTCTAACAAGGCCAAGGGTGTAAATAAAAGCCTGATTTGCAAATAACAGACATTCTTGTTTAAAAGACACAACATCGAGATGTTCAGCATTCCATAAACACGTTTGGAGGGCAGGCCATAGCATTTATGGTATCCTCAACTCTTCCATTGTCGATGGCTGACACGACAGAGAGAGAATTTTAGAAATGGTCTCCTGTAGCATAAGGGAGGCAGTGTGGTCTTGTGGCTAGGGCACTGAACTGGAAGTCAGGAGACATGGCTATTGTTCCCAATTCTGCCCCAACCTCCTGTGGGAATGTGAGCAAGTCCCTTCCATTCTTCATGCTTTGGTTTCCTCTTCCCCCCCCCCCCCATGTCTATCTTTGTCTGTTTAATCTGTAAGCTCTTTAGGGCAGAGATTGCCTTTCATTATAGGAACGTGCAGCACCTAGCACAAAGGGCTCTAATCTCAGTTAGATTCTCTAGGCACTACTGCAATACAAATAATAAATAGTAAATCCTCTCCCATCCCACACTGTGGTGTGGGAGGAGGGCTCTAAATGAAATCAGTGTGATCCTACTGGGAGGATGGGGGGGAGGAAGAGTCCAGAAGTGTGCCCAGAAGATGTGTGTACTGCCCTTTGATGTGAAAGGGACTTTTTTGCAAAGGGATTGGCACGGTGAATCTGCAGTAGCACAGTTCAGCTATCCAATCCATTCATCACTCACATAATAATGTAACACTAGCCGTGGGGAATGACTGCAGTGAGGCATTTGGATTTACACCAGTGCATCTTTGAGGAGAAGGATTTATTCACCCCAAGCCATGAGGTTTCCCTTGCATACAGTCTGCATTCTCTGCTGATGCACAGAGACAAGGATGTGGCCCTTTTGGGAGTAACTTACCACATGCGTCTACCTAGCACTGAAAACGTGTCCAAATACGCTTTCTCTCCCACCACCATGTCCTGTTTAAGAATTGATCCAAAGCCCACTGAAGTCAGTGAGTCTTGTCATTTATTTTACTAGTTTCGGTTCAGGCCTTTCATTTGCAGTGAAGCCATTTGTTCATGACATCAGTGTTTTGTGGTGGAAACGAAGGTGATCTCACAACTACAACAGTATGACCTCACATTGCAGAATCACGCAGGAGAAAAATGGGAAAAGAGAAAACTTTTATAATGAAAATAAACAATAAGGGCCAGACGGAGTTTGACATGGCTCTGACTCTCTTGGCAAAAGTCATTATTTTTAGGGGATTTCAGAAACAGGCATGGCTTTTGTAAACTCCTTCCCCAGACTCCATCCGACATTTTTACAAGTTTAGCTCTACGCATATCCAGTGTAGTGAAATGGAATATTAGGGAGTGATCTGGGTTTTTCCAGTAGTTGTAATTAACTACTTATAAATTATTTTTATTTCCTAATAAAGGATACTCTACTCATAATGTGACTGACTTTTTGGCCCCTCCCCTTTTCCTGTAAATTGTACCACCAGCTATTTTTGTTTACCCTTAGTCTTCCCATTTTATTAAAAACAACGAGCCTTGATGATGATACGGAATATTTTGCACTTCTATAGCGCTTGGAGGGGGGAGTATACTTGAAACCTCTGAGGCTAGCGCTTACAGACAGAGCAGCCCCACAAACTCTAGGCCAGTTTATTGCTTTCCAAGAAAATACATTGGTTAACACATGCCAACAGTCACTAGATGGTGCTACCTGAGGTACCTCAGAATGTCCATGGAAGGGCAGTGAGAAGTAAATGGGTTCAATATAGGAGGAGCTGGGCAAAATGCCATATGCAATAGTCAGATTAGCTGAGCTAATGGTCCCTTTTGGCCTTAAGACCTATGACAAGCTCTGACTAAATATGGTAACTGTTACATTATTTTTTTTAAATGACAGTCACTGGGGCAATTAAGAGGAGATAGCTATTTTGATATTACTATGTGGGTACGTTCAGCTTTATCTCATTCTCCCATGGATGAGGCACTGTTTCGAACCTAGTGTCTGCGACAGAGGCATGGACCATTCAGGCAAAATCATTGTCAAGCCCTGCAGAGGAGTAGATGCCCCTCTGTGTGATTTTCAGCTAACCCACTGCAGCATAGCCTGTTGCTAAGACATGTTGCCCACCATAGCCAGGCACTCTCTCTTTCATGAGGAATCAGAGCCCAGTGACAGAGTAACGTAGGTCAGCTCAGCATCAAGCTTTAAAACAAAGAGTGTCTTTTCAAATTCTTTGAGTTGTAGAAAATAACTCAGAGAGATTGTCTTGTGGACCATGACTCATTTGTAAGCATACAGACCACCTCCCCTATGAACTATTTCCCAGAATGCTTTGCAAAGTTAAACTCAGCCGAGGAAGAAAAAACTAACCGGTACCAGCAGAAGCATGGGAGAGAAAAATGCATTGTTAATTGGATGGGGGAACTGGTGAGATATAATAATGGTAATTAACGACTGAAACAATGTATCTAGAAGCGAAGGGGATTCTCCATCACTTGCCGTCTTTAAACCAACACTGGCCATCTTTCCAAAAGATGTGCTATATCTCAAAGAGAAGTGATGGGCCTGCGGTAGGTTTTACTAAGTGAATTGCTATGTCTTGTGCTAAGTGAGAAGTCAGACTAGATGGTCACAATAGTCCCTTCTGGCCTTAAAATTAATGAAAGCGAATAGAAATTCTAGGGATGAAAACCTATACACCTTCAGTGGTGAGATTATATTATGTGACAGAGACATGGCAGAGACTGCCAGACAAAAGAACAACAACACAACCCCCCTCCCCCCCCAAAAAAACCAACCCACACCACACACACCAAAACCAAAACCACTGTCGGAAGAATGAAGAGTTCACGGAGGCAACGTTGAATGGGACGCTGAAATGAAGCAGGGGAGCTGTTGGAAGCTCGGAGTGAGGTGATTATGTTTTCTTGAGTTTGCAAGAAGGTGGTCCAAGGGCATTCTTTCAATGGTTTGTTTTGCGGGGAGTTGAAGGCTCAAGGGCTATGTTGATACTGGCAAATTAGTTCGAATTAAGGAAGCTTAATTCGAACTAACTAAAGCAGGGGTCCTCAAACTACGGCCCGCGGGCTGGAAACGGCCCGCCAAGGTTATTTCTCTGGCCCCCGCCCCTGCTGCGGCCCGCCACATGCGTCTGGTGCAGCGGGGTGGCCGAGGCCAGGGCAGGCTGCCGGTCTCCCACCCACCGGCCGCCTCGACTTCCCGGCCCAGAGCCGACCCCGCCCCGCTCTGCCGACAGCGTCGGCCTCCCGGCACGGGGCCAGGATCGGTCTCCGTTGCCGGGGTCTGTCTGCCCTGCCGGGGCCGTGTTTGGTCCCCGCCGGTGCTCCCGCCCAGCTGTGCAGGCTGCGGCCGGGCTGGGGAGATTCAAATCTCCCGCCCTGAGCATGCGCAGATACAGCGTGCTCAGGGCGGGAGCGGCCTGGCCGACAAGCAGCTCTGCCGGCCGTCCCTGTAGTTCCCAGCCTCCGGCCAGGTAAGGGGGCTGGAGGGAGGCCTGGAGAGGGGTGGGGGGGACAAGGAGACGGGCCGGGTTAGAGGGGTGGGGGTGGGGACAAGGAGACGGGCCGGATTAGAGGGGTGGGGGTGGGGACAAGGAGGGACCCCCGCGCAGGCCGGCAGCCCCCACCGCCCCCTCCAGACCCCCGGGGCTGCTTCCTTTCTCTTTTTTCTCTTCCTCTTCCTTTCCTTCCTTTCCTTTTTTTTCCCTCTTTGTCTTCCTCTCCCCTGCCTTCCTTCCTCTTCTCTGCCTTCCTTTCTCTTCTTTCTTCCTTTCCTTTTTTTCTTTTTCTCTTCTTTGTCTTCCTCTTCCCTGCCTTCCTTTCTCTTCTTTCTTCCTTTCCTTTTTTTCTCTCCTTTGTCTTCCTTCCTTCCTGCTCTCTTTGCTTCCTTTTTTCTTTTTTGCTTTTTCTCCTCCTTCCTTCTCTTTTTTCTTTCTCTCCCTTCTTTTTTAAAACTTTTTAAAAATTAATTTTAAATAAAAACCTTTCTTAAAATTAGATTTCAATTCCAAATTCATTCCAATTAAATTAATTAAACACAATTAATTAATTAATTCTATTTACAGTCACTTTATCTTCAATTAATGCCTATAATTTCTGTCTTGTGAGTTTTCCCCAAAAATTTATTCTGAAAAAGTTTTTCACATGGCTTGAAAATTTTGCACACAAGCCACCAAACCTAGAGGGAACATTGGCTACTAGTTGCCTACACAACAGCAGGCCAGCAGGCTACCATCGGTCAGTCCCACACTCTGGGCCTGGCCGGAGCCCACAGCACCAACAAAAAGTGTGTGGATGCATTACTGCCTGCCACCCAGTACCCAGAAACACAGGCCAGCAGCAGACGTGATAGCTACGCATTCACGTTTTTTTCTAATACGGCCCCCCAACAGTCTGAGGGACCATGAACTGGCCCCCTATTTAAAAAGTTTGAGGACCCCTGAACTAAAGCCTTGGCTACACTAGGCTTTAATTGGTTTGAATTAAGGGCTTCCTTAATTCGAACTAATAAATTCGAATAGGGTAGTCGAACTAAGGGTTAATTTGAACTAGTTAGTTCGAATTAACCAATGTGGCCATGTTAGTTCGAATTGCTTAGTTCAATAGCACTTGCTTAGTTCAAACTAAATTTTGCTAGTTTGAATAAACTTAATTTGAACTAACTAAAATTAGTTTGAATTAGTTAGTCTGAATGAACTAATTCAAACTAATTTTAGTAAGTGTAGACATAGCCAAGGAGTCAAGAGACAAGGTATTCCACTAGATAAGGCAACAGACACGGCATGGATGAAAATTTTATGAGTGATGGTTGGAAAGCATTGGAGTGGTGACAGAATGTCTAAACATGGGAAACACATTAGAATGAGATAAATCCATCTTAACTCAATTATAGTCAATGTAGTAACATGGAATCAGGATTTGGACCCATATCTCTTTATTTATACCTTCAATTTGTCCTTTCTTGATCAAGGTAACTTACAGTCTGTGACAGTATGAACTCTTGAGAGCTGACATGGTAAAGTTGTTTTTACAATCGTGTTCCTATAGTGTGCAGCTCAGTTTCTGTAACAAATATAAGTTATAAATATTGGGTGTATTATTCATGTCAAGAGGACTTTGGGATTGATGTTTTTATGTATTATCCTTGCTGTTTTCTACCATTCTTTATGTTTAGTATTACAATCTTTCAAGGTCAATGAGTTTCAAAATGTTCTGAGAGAACTGAACATGTGTGAGGAGGGGATTTTATAAATCTATTTTTTGTTAATTATAATTATGAAGGTAAAAGAAGTTTGAGAGAGTACTTTTTATATTGAGTTAGTTTTGCATTTTAGAGTTCTTTGGGTAATCCTCTGTATAGTCAGTAATTCCCCAATTTGTGTGGATCTTTTGCAAAGGAACAAGGTTGAGGAAAATGTTTTTAAAAATAAGAAAATGTTTCCAAATCCACAAAGATTGGCAATTAAGGGGCAAGTACAGGATCCAAAACTAGGAATAAACTTAAGTACATGCATAATGCTCCTGAATAGAATTGTGTGTGAAACCTTCCAAGTATAAGCCACCAACTCTGAGATTAACAATCTATAAACATTTTTAAAAGTTAAAATTCTAAGCAAATAATATATATAGATCTTCAATTGAATGGTACTCCCTTTCCACCAAGATCTGCTGTCACTTTTTTGTTTTGTTCTCAATCTAATTTACGGCCTGATCTTCCAAACCCTTAAGTATGTTTTTATGTGTATTGAAGTCAATAGGATTACGCATGTGAGTAGAGCTTGTACATATTTATGTATTTGCCAAATCAGGGTCTTGGGTTGTAAGCTAAAAGGAAGGGATTTGAGGATGCAGGAAGAGCCGTTGATGTGGTATACCTCGACTTTAGCAAGGCTTTTGATACAGTTTCCCACAGCATTCTCATGAGGCAAGTTAAGGAAGTATGGGCTGGATGAGTGGACTGTAAAGTGGATAGAAAACTGGCTAGATCAACGGGCTTAGCAGGTAGGAATCAATGGCTTGATGTCTAGTTGGCAACCGGTAACGAGTGGAGTGCCCCAGAGGTCGGTCCTGGGGCTGGTTCTATTCAACATCTTCATTAATGATCTTGATGATGGGATAGACTGCGTGATTAGTAAGTTCGCGGATGACACTAAGCTGGGGGGAATGGTAGATACTCTGGAGGGCAGGGACAGGATCCAGGGAGACTTGGACAAATTGGAACACTGGGCCAAAAGAAACCTCACGAGGTTCAACAAAGACAAGTGCAAAGTCCTGCACTTAGGACAGAAAAATCCCATGCACTGCTACAGGCTGGGGACCGATTGGCTAAGTAGCAGTGCTGTAGAAAAGGACCTGGGGGTTATGGTGGACGGGAAGATAAATATGAGCCAACAGTGTGCCCTTGTTGTGAAAAAGGCCAATGGCATATTAGGCTGCATCAGTAGGAGTATTGCCAGCAGATTGAGGGATGTGATAATTCCCCTCTATTCAACACTGGTCAGGCCGCATCTGGAATACTGTGTCCCGTTTTGGGCTCCCCACTACAGAAAGGATGTGGACAAATAGAAAGAGTCCAGCGGAGGGCAACAAAAATGATTAGGGGGTTGAGGCACATGACTTATGAGGAGAGACTGAAGGAACTAGGCTTATTTAGTCTACAGAAGAGAAGACTGAAGGGAGATTTGATAGCAACCTTCAACTACTTGAAGGGGTGCTCCGAAGAGGGAGGTAGGCTGTTCTCGATGATAACAGAGGACAGAACAAGGAGCAATGTTTTCAAATTACAGCTGGGGAGGTCGAGGTTGGATATTAGGAAAAACTTTCTGATTAGGAGGGTGGTGAAGCATTGGAATGGACTACCTAGTCAGGTGGTAGAATCTCCATCTTTGGCGATTTTTAAGGCCTGGTTAGACAAAAACCTGGCTGGAGTGATTTAGTGGGAGTGGTCCTGCTTTTTAGCAGGGGGTTGGACTAGATGACCTTTTGAGGTCCCTTCCAGCCCTATTATTCTATGATTCTATGATTGTGGGCCTCTATTTTCAGTCCTTTTATCCTTGTATTTATCACAGAAAAAATGGGGAGGAACATGGTGCTAAATAATCTATGCTTTACCTCATTTCTGAGGAACATACAACTAGAGCTGTGCAGAAAAAGGTAATTCTGTGTTTGCAAAGGATTTTGATATTTCATTTTGATTCAGAACAAAACACAAGAAGTTAGAAATTCCACACCAAAGGGAAAGGAGTCCTGATTCTAGGGCATGCTAGCTGGTGGATTTCCCCAGAGCAATGGATCCTGGAAGCCCTGTGGTCTCTGCCTGAATATTCCTGGCAGGTTCCCCCAGAGATGCAGGCCCTGGAAGCTCTGGGGTCTTTGTCTCTTAAGCATCCTCAGCAGTGGATTATGGAAGCCCTGAAATTTCCAACTTTGAGGCAATCTGGCAAGCAAGACAAAATGTTGGATGAGTGAGCTGGCAGGAAAACAGGCAAGACAGACATTCAGCTAGACATACTAGACAAGATAGACATTCAGTTGGATGATAACTGGAACATCACTGGCAAAACAGATTTTAACTTCTCTTAAAAAAACAGCCACACACTTAATGACACAGGCCCAGGCCTTCTACTGTAAAGACTGGAAAGTTGATCGAATGAGAATGGAACAAGAACCTGATTGAGCAGCACTACTGTACAGTAGATTGTCATTAGAAGTGAGATGACTAAGAAGGGAAGGGAAACATACAAGAGCTAAGAGTTCAGAGTTTAAGACCAGAAGGGGCTACCCAGCTCATCTAATCTGACCCCTTATAGATCATAGGCTACCAACACCAACCAGCCCCAACAACTGAAAATAGACCTAAATATTACAGCCCCTGGAGACTAAAGTATTATGTGCCATAGGCAGAGAATGGGAGGATTGAGTTACACCAATGTTCAAGATCCGTGGAATAGCAGAGAATTGACTAAGTGAAATGTTCCCAGATGACCCTGGCAAGTGACCTGTACCCCACATTGTAGGAGACCTCAAGGTCACTGCCAACATGATCTGGGAGGAAATTCTTTCTTGACCCCACATAGGATCAGCTAGACCTTCACCAGGTGAACAAGCACCATCCAGCTACGCATGAGGGAATTCTCATTACTACCTCAGAGCACCAGCCCATCCTGACCAGTGTCCCATCTCTGGCCATGGCCATCCCTGACATTTCAGAAGAAGAAAAAAACCCCTAAAACCAAACCAACCAACCAAAGAAAACCTCACAAGAAAACACGGGGCATTGGAGTGGGCAGGGGGAAATCACTTCTTGCCCTCTGCAGGTGACTAGTGGAAACTCTGAGCCAGAAAGGAAACCCTAGGACTCCTCAGTCCTGCCCTCCACCATAAAAAACAACATCATCTTATGTTGCACTCATAAATTTGTCCATCTCTCTCTTAAAACCAATGAAGTTACTTGTCCCTACACTCCTATTGAGAGGCTGTTCATGAACCTCATTCCTCTTTGATAGCTAGAAACTTTCTAATTTCCAGCATATATTCATGCATGGCCAGTTTATACTCATTTGTTCTCGCGCAAACATTGTCCATTAGCTTAAATAACTTTTCACCCTCTCTGGTGTTTACCCTGATGTACTTATAGAAAAGAAATCATATCCCTCATTAACCTTCATTTTGCTAGACCAGTGGTGGGCAAACTTATTAGTCGACTGAGCCAAATATCAACAAAACAGCTATTGAAATTTCTTTTGAGAGCCAAATTTTTTAAACTTAAAATATATCGGAAGGTACATTGTTATTAACTTAATAAGGGTATTCCTAACCATCTCAACATACCTTTCTCAATTCTCGACAGTACATCTTCTTTCACTCCACAACGTTTCCTAAAATTAACTTAATAAACTTTACTTAAAGAAAGAAAAAAGAAGGCAGGCAAAGAAGAGAAAGAAGGAAAGAAAAAAGAAAGCAAAGGAGAGAAAGAAGGAAAGAAAAAGGCAGAGAGAAAAAAGAGAAGGAAGGAAGAGAAAGGCAGAGAGAAAAAAGAGAAGGAAGGAAGAGAAAAAAGAGAAGGAAGGAAGAGAAAGGGAGAGAAAGAAGGAAAGAAGAGAAAGAAAGAGAAAGAAAGAAAAAAGAAGGGAGAGAAAAAAAGGAAAGAAAAAGACAAATAAGGAAAAAAGAGAAAGAAGGAAGAGAGAGAGAGGAAGAAAGAAAAAAGAAGGCAGGCAAAGAAGAGAAAGAAGGAAAGAAAAAGGAAAGCAAAGGAGAGAAAGAAGGAAAGAAAAAGGAAAGCAAAGGAGAAAAAGAAGGAAAGAAAAAGGAAGGGAGAAAGAAAAGAGAGAGAAGGAAGGAACAGAAAGAAGGAAGAAAAAGAAGAAAAGAAGAAAGGGGAAGGAAAGAAGAAAAGGAAGAGAAAGGAAGGAAGGAAGCAAAGAGAGAGAAAGAAGGAAAGAAGAGGAAACAGGAAGAGAAAGAAGGAGGAAGGAAGGAAGAGGAAAGAAAGAAAGAAAAAAGAAGGAAGAGAAGAAAGAGGAAGGAAAGAAGAGAAAGAAAAAAAGGAAAGAAAAAGGAAGACAAATAAGGAAAAGAGAAAGAAGGAAGAGAAAGAGAGGGAGGAAGAAAGAAAAAAGAAGCCAACGCCGCTGGCAGGGGAGGACCCTACCGCGGCCCTGGGAAGCCGCCGGTGGGGCCGAGCAGACACCAGCCCCAGAGGCTGATCCCGGCCCCGTGCTGGGAGGCCGAGGCCGTGGATTAGCCCGGCCCTGGCCCCGGGCCGGGAAGTCGAGGCAGTTCGCGGTTGGGACCCCGGGAGCCCGCCGCGGCCGCAGCCACCCCGCTGCCCCGGCTGCGTGGGGTAGGCAGGCAGGCCCACGCTCCTGCCCCTACCCTGAGCCTGCCTGTCCCACCCTGGGGGCGGGGAGAGCCAGCCCAGAGGCCGGGCGCAGGCCGGGTGTGCCGCGGCAGAGCCGCTGCCCCGGGGGTTGGAGGGAGCGGCAGGGGCTGCCGGGCTGCGCGGGGGTCCCTTACGGCTGCACGGGGGGTGCAACGGGCACCCGCGCAGCTTAGAGGGAACACTGCCGCCCGGCCCCCGAGCTTACCTGGCCGGAAAGCTACAGGGACGTCCAGCGTTGGGCTGGCCAGGAGGCCGCTCCCGTCCTCAGCATGCTCTTTCGGAGCATGCTCAGGGCGGGAGATTTAAAAACTCCCCAGCCCGGCTGGCAGCCGCTGCTCACAGCTGAGCAGCAGCCTGCCTGCAGGGCTGGGTAGGACAGAGCGGAACATGCGTTCCGCTGGAGTCCTCTGGGTTCCTGGGCCCCAGAATAGATCCGAGGCTCAGGCTTTTCTACCAGGGGCCGGCGCCCTGCCAGCCAGCCCGACGACGACGCCTCTGGCGAGCCCGCACCTGAAGAGCCAAATTCAAGGGGCTAAAGAGCCGCTTGTGGCTCGCGAGCCGCGGTTTGCCGACCACTGTGCTAGACTAAACATGGTGAGCTCTTTTAATCTCCTCTCATAAAATAGGTTCTCAATTCCCATGATCACCCTAGTTGCTCTTTTCTGCACCTTTTCCAGTTTGAATTCATCTTTCTTGAACATGGGTGACCAAAATTATACAGTGTTCCAAATAAGGTCTGACCATTACCTTCAACAAAGACATTAATATTTCTCTATCTGCACTGAAACACCTCATCTGATATATCCTAGGATCACATGAGTCTGTTTTGCATTCATCATATTGATATTTTATAATTATCCCGTGATTGACTAACTCACCCATGTCTCTTTCCTCCTCAGTTACTTTAAATTTACAAGCCCTCAGCTTATAGAAAAAATCTTATTACACACTACAAATGAACCACTAAAGGACAGGAGTTGGATTTTCTATAGTGCAGGACCTTGTGCAATCATTTACCCTGGTGGAAAGAGGGTTTATAATACTGCCAAACCAAAATAGCAGTTTTACATCCACTTTCCATAGGTATAAGTGACAACAGAAGATATGAGGCAACAAAAAAATGAGGCCTGTACAATGTGTAAGGGCTTAGAGCAAGGAAAAGAATGGCTCTCTATGGGATATGGAGTCTTTCTGGGAGAAAGGAACTACTCTGGTTGTATTACATGGTCTTTAAGACATTTTGATTCTTGTGTATCAGTGTGAGAAGCATTTGAAGCTATTTTTTTTTTACAAGATGGCTTGAGCAAGTTTCTTTAAAAACGGAGAATCTAATTTCTAAGCCTTAGCATGTTTATAATGAACATTAAATAGACAATTGAGAACACCACACACTAATAAGTTTTTGCTAGTCTAAAAGGGAAGCTAGAAATAGTTATAATTTCCTTTAATTATATTTTCTTCAACTGTAATGATATGCTCTTTAATTGCCTATCCAGTGTTGAATGGTGCCTCCATTATAGCATTTTAAAAGAAGTAGCTACAAATGAAAACTATATAGCAATAGCAAAATATAGCCATCTGTTTTATTATAGAAAATGAAATAAAAATGCACTGGTATTAAGTCCAACCTGTCTTTGATTTGAACATCTAATTTAAGACAGTCTTCAAACACACATGATATCCCAACTATTGGGCAGGAGACCTTCCAACCCAAGGCTTTGCCTCAGGCTTGAGTTCCCTCAGGGCTCCTTTGCACAGCCCCAGTCAGCTCCCAGAATCTCAAGCACAGCCTCCATGCAGATAGTCCTTCAAAACAAGAAACCTGCAGAACTTCACGCCTTGTGCCAGGTTTTCTCCGAGTCCATTTCTGAAGTTTCAGCGGTCCACTTCTTGGTGCAGCAGCATTTCCAGTCACTCAGGTCACTCTCTCAGCTACATGAGGTCACATCTCTTCCTGGGTAATCCCCAGCGCATTCACCAACTTCTTGTCCCAGCCCCTCTCAGGCCCATTTTCTAGACTCTGTGACAAGGGACCTACCAGTCACAGTTCTGGCAGTAAAGCAAATATACATACCACTCTTTCTGAGGGGTTGCCTCTTGTATATCCCAGAAAGCATATCTATCATCACAGGCATATCTCACGCTCTCAGGCTATGTCTACACTAGAAAAGTTAAGTTGACTTTTGTTAAGTCAACCTTATTAAAGTCGACTTAACAAGTGGCAACACTTTAAGTCGACTTAGTCCATTTCATTAAATAGACCTAACTACCCTTAGGTCGACTTAACAAAGTGGACTTTTGTGTCCACACTGGGCTTAGGTCAATCTAAGGAAGGGTTAGGTCGACCTAAGGAGGCTTAAGTCGACCTAATGATTGGTAGTTATAAAGTCATTAAGTTGACTTAAGGAATTTCTTAAATCGACTTAATGAAAGCCTAGTGTGGATGTGGCTTAATTTAAGTATCCTTAAGTCGACTTAAATTGCCAGTGTAGACATAGCCTCAGAGTCCTTGTCATAAAAGAGGCCAAGTTCATAACTGAGAAGCTTTTCCCTTAAAAGCCATTTACTCCATTACACCATCCTATAGGTTTTGCTTTTGTTTTTTTAAACCAGCCTGCAGAGTTCTAGGGCAGTGATAATTCTGTTTTAAATTCTATAGAGTACTTTGCAGAACCCGTAGAAAGGTGATCATTTTCTATGAAATACTGTAGGGCTTTTCTAGGAGGGCTACTGCTGGTTCACATAAGGGCACCTGTTATGACTGCACCAAACTGCTTCTCACACAGCTGAAGCTCAGACAAACTCCATTTTAGAAAGGCAGCTACAGATTCAGATGGTGTGATACAGAAAGTGAGCATTTTAGCAGTATCAGCTTGGATTAAGTGAACAGTTCTCAGGATCTCTTGAGGCAGAAGATGGAGAATCAGCAAAATCCTGCTCATATTATTATTAGTTATTTGTATTACCATAATGCCTATGACCACCAGTCATGGACCAGGTCCCCATTGTGCACGGTACTGTACAAACAAGGAAAAAAGACAGTCCCTGCTCCAATGACCTGAAAATCAAAAAGGAGTATTACAGAAAGTAAACAAATTACTAAGGATGAATACAAAAGAATAGTGCAAGCATATAAGGACAAAATCAGAAAGGTTAAAGCATACAAGATTTAAGTCTAGGAAGGAATATAAAAAGCAATTAGAAGAGGTTCTGTAAGTACATTAAAAGCAAGAGAAAGAAAATAAAATGGAGATCTACTACTTAGCAGCGAATGAGGACTAATAATGGACGAACCAAGAAGGTTGAGGCATTTACTGCCTATTTTGCTTCTGTCTTCAATAAAAAATATTAATTGTGACCAACTACTTAAACACAATTAATAATAACAAGGGAGAAGGAAAACAAGTCACAATTGGGAAAGAACGAGTTAAGAATATTAAGAAGAATTGGATGTATTCAACTCAGCAGGGCCTGACTAAATTCACCCTAGGGTTCTTAAGAAACTAGATGAAGCAATTTTGGAACCATCATCTATTTCTTTGAGCACCTTAGAGGATGGGTGAGATCTCAGACTATGGGAGAAGGGTAAATTTAATACATACCTTTAAAATGGGGAACAAAGAGGACTTAGGGAATTACAAACCAGTCAGCTTAACTTTGATACCTGAAAAGATACTTCCAGAGGGGTAGCCGTGTTAGTCTGTTGTACAGCAAAAAACAATGAGAGTCCTGTGCCACCTTATAGACTAACAGATTTTCTTCGGCATAAGCTTTCGTGGACTATAACCCACTTTGTCAGATGCATCTGGTGGCACAGGACTTTTCTGCATAAGGTGGCACAGGACTTTTGTTGTTTTTTGCTGAAAAGATACTGTAGCAAATTATTAAACAATCAATTTGTAAGCACCTAGAGCAGTGGTTCTCAATCTGCAGTCCATGGGCCACTTGTGACCCAGTCAGCCCACAGCTGTGGCCCACGTGACATCCACAGTTGATAGAGGTAATATTGGATGCAGCCTACAATGGTAAATAAATTGAGAACCACTGACCTATAGGAAAATAGATCACTAAATAATAGCCAACATAGATTTGTCAAGAACAAATCATGCCAAACCAATCTAATTTCCTTCTTTGGTAGGATTACTGGCCTCCTAAATAGGAGAAAAGAAGTAGATGTGATATAACTTGATTTTAGTAAGATATTTGACACAGTCCTACATGGTAGTCTCATAAGCAAATTATGGAAATGTGATCTAGATGAAGTTACTATAAAGTGGGTGCACAACTGGTTGAACAACCATACTCAGAGAACAGATAGTGGGTGGGATAAATAAAAGGTTTGCTGTCAGAGGTCTGTTCTCAGTGTGGTATTATTCAATATTTTCATTAATGACTTGGATAATGGAATGGGGAGTGTGTTTATAAAATTCGCACCATATTTATAAATATGGCATCAGGCGGGGAAGGATTACAAGTACTTTGAAGAACAGGATTAGAATTCAAAAGGACCTTGATAAATTGGAGAAGTGGTTTAAAATCCACAAGGTAAAATTAATTAAAGACAAGTGCAAAGTACTGGCTTAGGAAGGAAAAGTCAAATGCATAGCTACAAAATGGGAAATAACTGATTAGTAAGTAGTACTGCAGAAAAGGCTCTGGGAGCTCTAGCAGCCCACAATGGAATAGGAGCCAACAATGTGATCCTACTGCAAAACACTGGAGTGCATTAACAGGAGTGTCATATGTAAGACACAGGAGGTAACTGTGAATTCATTTCATTGCTCTATTTGGCAATAGTGAGGCTTCAGATGGAGTATTGTGTCCAGTTTCGTTTGCCACATTTCAGGCAAGATGCAGACAAATTGGAAAAAGTTTAGTGGAGAGCAACAAAAATGAAGAAAGATTTAGAAAACCTGGTTTGTTAGAAAAGGTTAAAAGAACTGGGTAAGTATAGTCTTGAGA
This sequence comes from Pelusios castaneus, assembly GCA_007922175.1. Lineage (NCBI taxonomy): Eukaryota > Metazoa > Chordata > Testudines > Pelomedusidae > Pelusios > Pelusios castaneus. The sequence continues at coordinate 9,358,326 of ML685821.1, forward strand.
AAAGATGAGTGAGAGGGGACCTGATAACAGTCCTGAAATATGTCAAGGCCAGTTATAAAGAGTATGATGATCAATTGTTTTCCATGTCCACTAAAGTAGGACAAGAAGTGATGGGCTTAACCTACAGCAATGAGATTTGAGTTTATATTAGGAGAAGATTTCTGACTATAAGGCTAATTAATCAGTAGAACTGGTTAGCAAGGGAGGCTGTGTAAGCCCCATCATTGGTGGTTTTTAAGAACAATTTATACAAACACCTGTTAGGGATAGTTTAGGCAGACTTGGCCCTGCCTCGGCATGTGGGAATAGCTTGGATGGCCTCTCAAGATCCTTTCCACCCCTGCATTTATAAAGTTTTATTAGCATATGGTTTGTATAGTGCTAGGGCTTGATTTTGTTAATATACCTATTACACTAAATTCCATTGAAGATTGTTGACCTATGAAAGTGGGTAGAAAAAACTGGTTCACAACAGTGTATTTAGACCCAGCATCTAGCACCAGGAAAACAGCATACTAGATCTGCTTTTAAAATATGGTAAGTAAAGTTTATCCTGGCAGCCCTGAAGGTCTTCCACAGCTAAATTTCAAACATAGTTGAATTAATTATCTAAAAAATCAGTTAAAATAAACTTTAATATATTCAAGTAGTAGCCAATAGCTTCACAAAGACAGCATGGGTCCCATCCAACTTCCATTCAAGACAATGGAAAAAATCCCATTGGCTTCAGAGGGGTTGGGTCAGACCAAAAGTGCAAATCACATTTGTAGAAGAATAAGCACCAGAACAGCAGATGATAAACACACACACACACACACAGATTTTCTTGAAGTTCAGATTCTGCTTGTATCGAGCAGAACCCTTTGCATCAAGGATTTATCTGCCATCGGCATGCCGGTACAGATTGGCCAGCCCATCACACTCCCTTTTGATGAAACATGGCATTGCAGATCTCTGTCTCAGTTTACAAGCTGTGGCAGCCTGTCTGGAACAGAGTAGCCCATGCTATGAGCTCAGCAGCAGTCTTTAAATATTAACCAACTCAGAATTTGGCTGTGCTCCTTTAAACTAAACTAGTCACAGTCCTCACCTACCCTAGCTTCACCCAGCACTTCCCCTGAGAGGCAGTTGGCAAGACTTCTTAACTGGTCAACTACCTCCAAATTGGTTGATGTCTCCTTCTTGGCCCTTCTATGCCTCTGGCAGACTAAGACCTTGGCTATACTAGAAAGCTTTGTCAAGACAAGTTACAGCAGCGATCAAAAAGTGCTATAATTTCCACGCTTGTGCCTGTCCACACAGACTCATTGTGTCACCCAAGCGTGTCCACACTTGGTGTGCTAGCCTTGGCAATGAGAACAGTGCACTTTGGGCAGCTCTCTCAGTGCGCAGCTCGCCACCTTGTTTCGCTAGGAGTTGTGGGAATGCAGAGAGGATCACACTGCATCATGGATGCAGGCTCAATGTTCCATGATGCAGTGATTTCTGTCCTGCCATTCCCTGGATTTCTGACTGCATTTCATGGTAGTTTTCAGTGGACCCCATTTCCTGAATGCTCGCCTTCTCTATCTGAAAAGATGGATCCTGAACTGCTCTCCACTACTGTTACCAAAGTTCTGAACACATCATGGCTAGTCATATAGCATCATTGGCTCCCAATCGGAAATCAAACCCGAGGTGCCTGACCTGCTATGTGCCATGCAGGCAAGCAACGCTGGATTACTATTTGCATTCACAGAGCATCTGCACATAGTGTACCACTGCTTTTGGGGGCATGAACAAGCACTGAGTGGTGGGATCACATTCTTATGCAGGTCTGGGATGGCGAGCAGTGGCTGCAGAACTTTGGAATGTGCAAAGCCATTTTCTTGGAACACTGTGCAGCTCTTGGCTCTTCCCTGTGGCATAAGGATACCAGAATGAGAACTGCCTTCTCAGTGAAGAAGCACATGGCGATCGCTGTGTGAAAGCTGGCAACTCCTTTCTGCTACCACTCAGTCACTAATCAGTTTGGAGTTGGGAAGTCCACGATTAGAGTTGAGTTATTGTAAGTGTGCAATGCCATTAATTGCAGTCTGCTACGAAGGACCGTGAGTCTTGGATTTGTGTGTGAAATAGTGAATGGCTTTGCAGTCATGCAGTTCCCTAACTGGGGTGGGGTGATAGATGGCATGCGTATCCCAATTTTGTCCCCATACCAGCTTGCAATGGAGTACATCAGTAGAAAGGATTACTTCTCTGTGGTACTGCAGGGACCTGTGGATCACCGTGAGCATTTCACTGACATCAACAAGTGCTGGTCAGGGAAGGGGCATGACACACACATTTTCAGAAATGCAGGTCTGTACAGAAAGCTGCAAGCAGGTATTTTCCTTCCAGACCAAAAGATTCCAGTGGGAGATGTTGAATGCCCATAGTGATCTTGGAAGAGCCAATATACCCCTTCCTGCCAGAACTCATGAATCCTTCTATGGGCAACCTGGATAGCAGCAAGGAGAGTTTCAACAACAGGTTGAGCGGGTGCTGAATGACCTTTAAATGGGTATTTCACAGATTAAAAGCTAGCTGGTGATGTCTTTATGACAGGCTAGGACTAAATGAGGAAAACATTCCCATGGTTATAGCCGGCTGCTGTGTGTCCCATAATATTTGTGAAGCTAAAGATGAAAAGTTTCTCAGAATGGAGTACATAGGCAGCTTGCCTTGTGGTTGAATATGAACAAGAATATGAATATGTCAGGGCTATTAGAAGGGCACAGCAAAGGTCCATTTGACTCAGGGAGTCCTCGAGCAATTATTTTGACAATGAGCACCGATAAGGTATCTTTGTAAACAGCACTGTGCCATGATATGCCTGCTATTCAGCTTGCACTGTGTATCAATATGAGGTGCAATCACCGTGTTCAAGAGACAAATAAAGATTGCTTATTCTTCATTGAAGAAGATGTCTTTATTAAACAACAATTATTCACAACACACGAAAAGCTGGGCTGGAGAAGAGAAAGCCGCGAGGAGCAGTATGAGCTATGACAGCTGGATGCAAGTCCAGTAATCGTTCTGGAAGCTGTCTGAAGAGGTGGAGTGATGAGGGTGCTGAGACAGACTGGGATTTTGGTAGGAATGTGTGGGATGGGGCTTGAGGAGGGCATAGAAAGCAGTTCCATATTGGCTGCAAGGGGGGACAAGCATGAATTTACTGTGCAGTGTTATGAATGACTTAAGCACCTCTATTTGCTCCTCCATGACTTATCATGTGCTCATTACCTGCTATCACTTGCTCCTCATTTTTCCTCCTCTCCTGCCTAACAATTTTCTGATTTTCAGACACCATTCCCTTTCTTCTTTTTTTTCCCTGCCTCAGAGAACTGAAGGAGTTTTTGAAATATCTTCTTTTTCCTTCTTCATGGTCTTTTTCTTATCAGGCAGAGGTGCTCGGCAGGTGTGTGTGGGGTTTCCCCTCAAGGGTACATCTGTAGAAGCACAATAGACAATGAACAGAAGTATTAGTCTGAGTGCAATAAAGCATTGATTCATTCTTGTAATATACACATCTTTCTCACTGTCTCCTAACAACCAACCGTCTTGATGATCAGCCAGGTCATGGTCAGTTGTGCCTGGGGAGAGGGGGCACTCAAGCTGGGGAAAAGGTTCTGGGTGGTTGATTGGTGTTTTGATGGCGACAAAATTTCAAACTGTGCCACCATTTTCCCACTCATGGGGGCCAGAGAAGTTGATATCTTACTCTTGGGAGTAACCAGGAGTGGTAGGGTACATCTCTTCCATAGAAGCAACTTCAAACCAGGTCCCTATGCTGCTTGTCTGTATGCCATTTTTGGTCCCTGAATAAGTAGTTGCTGATTGGTGCAGGAAAGTTTCCTACAAGGGAAGGAAGAAACAAAGCAGCTCTCCTAAGGAATCACTAGCAGAGGATTGGCGAGTACCTCCAGGAAAGTTTCCTAGAGATCTCTCTGGAGGATTCCCATGAAATCTCGGTGTGCATTAACGCAGTTTTCCACAGCATCGCTTAGCTAAACAGGGGAATGGGAAGCACATGCAAACAGTTACTCTTGTGCATTTCTATCCCTTTAACCACTTGTATCATGCAACAAAGCAAAGGACAGGTATATCTCATGTAACTAAGCAGTATCACCAAATCACTTATTCTAGTCCCCCTTTACTGCATCCTGGACAAAAGAGCTGCAGGGCTGGGACTGGTCGAGAAGAGGGTGTAGCTCTCTGTGTCAGCAAATGGTTCAGTTCCCTACTCCACATCATCCTCTAACTCTACCTCCTCATCCACGACTTCTTCGTCAGAGTTGAGTCTGATGTCTGCTGCCCCAGGAAGCATTCATGGTCTCTTGGTGCTGAATGGCTTCCAGCTCCTTATAGAAGATGCAGGTCTTTGGTGCTACACCAGAGCGATGGTTTGACTCCCTAGCCTTTTGCTATTCCTGCCATAACTCCTTGATTTTTGCCTGGCACGGTAGCGTGTCCCATTCATAGCCCTTTTTCATCATTAAGTGAGAAATCTGACAGTACGTATCAAATTCCTTCAGCTGCAGCAGAGCTAAGACTACACAGCTTCCTCTCCCTTAATGTCACTCATATCTAGAAGCTTCAGTATGCTACAAGCAGGACAGCACTTGACGCATGGAGTTGCCATGGTCAACTGGGAAGATGAGATGTGAGCTCTCCATGCCAACCCAGCAGGAAGTGGAATTTCAAAAATTCCCAGGATTTTAAAAGGGATGGGCAGATGGCTGCAGGGTAGCAGAATTGAAACTGATGGCCAGAGTGATCAGGGACACTTCCGAGAGGTCATTTACCATGACATAACCAAATGCGGTGTCTACAATGATGTTTTGTTGTTAAAAGTTTGGCACAAAAGCTCTACGCCTCTCGTTGAGGTGGTTTTATTTTCTCACAAAATCAGGAGAGTTTTGCAATGTGTGGGGGCAGGGGGAGTGGGAGGGGAATTGCGGGGTGTACACCACCACTGTTTTGATGCACAAAGATGACTTTTGTCGACAGAAGTCTCTAGCAAAGATTAGGCCAAAGTCTCGTGGGGGTAGCCCAGCCAGAATAGGTTTTCCTTAAGCCTCCAGCAGAAAAAGCCTGGTAGACCCTGTCACACACATATCTCTGCACAGCAAATAGAAATCGTACAATGATGCCTTTGGAGCAGCGGTTCTCAACCCTTTCGCAGGTTGCGGCACACTTGGTTGCAATCCGCGACCTTACAGGGCCCACCCCCCAAGCCAAATCCAGCCATCTCCCCAACTCTCCGTGACACACTTACCAGTGTATGGCGACACAGTAATGTGTCCCGACATAGTGGTTGAGAACCACTGCTTTGGAGCATACATCTAAATATTTGTCAGTTTTACACAGCACATGGTCGGATCTCCCACCTTCTGTGCACTTCGCTCTCAGCTTATTCTTAGACTATGGATGTGAATATTCATATATAGAACCATGATTTTCTACTACTTTGTATCCTCTGTATAGTATACAGGCTAGGATCACAACAGATTTAAATTAATGTAAAGATTTGGACCATGTCCTCAAACATGGGTAATATAAGCGTAAAACACAGTCAAATCAATACGGTTATATTATAAAAAGTGAGCACAAAAATGACTATTCAGAGCAAAGAATAATAGAATGTTAGGCCCATAGCATTGGCTTGGAAATCTTGCTCCCACCTATTCTAGTACAATATTCAATACAATTTAAGACCATGAGGATGCATTGCCAACATCTTCACATAGTTGTTATGGCTATGGGTAAGCAGCTAGTGTGCTGTGACCCCTGCTTTTCAGGCTGATCATAAACATCCCCCTATTCCCTTGTGCTCCTGCCATCTATCTGTCATATCCACCTGTGTCTCTTTTGCTAAACTTGGATGTATGTGCTCTTTTGGGGAGGAAGCATCTTTTTGCTATGATTGTACAGTGTCTAGCACAATAGGGCCCCTCCATCTAGGTACAAATACTACGTAAACAATAATAATCCAGACTAGGAACTGACCTGGTGTTGCTAAATATTAATTTACACACAAGACTATAATGATTTCAAAGGGTCCTTCACTTGCAATTTTAAAAATTATTTGTGGAAAGGGAGAGAAAAGAAGGAGCCTGGGTGTAAATAAAATTGCATATATGCAATATATGCATTGTAATTGTATATATGCCCAAGTGACAAAGACTAACTCAGAAAAAAAGAATAAAGAATAAATCTTATTTTTAGCTTGCTGCAACATAGTTTTTCATTTACATTGTAATTACAGTAGTAATGATTTGTACTTGTCAGCTTGGGCATCAGCAGCTCCCATTTTATCATCACTGCAATTTGTAGGTGCCCAGTACCTTAGAAATCAGATCAATGCTATACAGTAGTTTCTCTGCTCAATAATTAAAATCAATTAATTATACTTCATTACAGAGAATGGGGATTTCATTTAAATAGTCCTATGTAAAAAGATAGGGAAAGTGTGACACTGGAAAATCACGCAAAACCTCAAGGCAAGTCTCTGAGAAAGCTGGAAATAGAGCCCAGGGCCAAGACTTCCAACGTGATTTTTGGACACCTCCATGAAACACCATACATGGGCACAACTCCGAGTGAGTTCTCAAAGCACTGTTGAAAAACAGACCCTTCAGAAATGTCTCATATTGGGCATCAAAAATCACTAGTCACCTTTAGAAATCCTGGTATGGATTTCCTGATTTCCAGTCCCAAATGTGTGATATTGCCAAGCATGTGTGCTCTACTACCAAGGCACAACATAGGCTAATTAAAGGCAGTGTTTCTGTCCCAACCACCAGAAGTCTAAAATGCATCCTTGTTCTTTAAGCACTGTTTTGTTTTTTAATCTGCTCAGTTGAGCTTATATACATTATTTGTCAGGCAAGAAGTTTGGATAAATCCTGTGTTTTGAAGTACAGTTATGCTCCAAGAAAGCCTTTTGCTCAATATACAGTATTACAACACTTTCTATAAATATAAATTGTTTTACAGACAAAGACAGACATTACAGTCTGTCCTAGTTTACACTGAAATTAAGCCAGCCAATTTCTCATGCCAGCAATACAATAATCATGATAATAGCATTATTTCAGTTTATGAAAGCCAAGCTCCAATGTGCTACAAATTAGAATCAAGCACTAAATAAAATTAAGCAAAGGACAACTAATGCGAAAGGAAATGAATACCAATAAAAATGAAATGTTTACATTTCTTTCCTGGGTTCATATACAAGCTGGGAGTATATAAGAAATGGTATGTTTAACTATTTTCTTTCCTTTTTTTAAAATTACTTCAAAAAATGGGACTTTGCAAACAAAGATATTGTGAGAAAGAACATTTCTGATGTGAGGATGGAGACTGTAGGGAGGGGGAAGGAAAATGGGGCTCTGACCAATTAAAAGCTTTAGGAAAGAAAAGAAAATCAATTAAAAATGCCAGAGGGCAGGGTCTGCTTGTGGGGGTGGTGGTGAAGAGGTTTTGACAAATCCAAACTACAGGCAATAACCATGTTCTACAAGGCCTGAAAATAAGTTATATTAATATTAACATCGTCTTGGGAAAATAGGGAAACCAATGCAGCATGGATAATACTTGGCTATGCTTTCAGTAGGCCAAATAAACAAGCAAGATTAATGAGTTAGTGTTTGTAGACTACTTTGAAGATGAAAAGCATATATAAAATGCTGTGTGTTATTATTAAGATACGCAAGGCAGCCACGTTTCAAACAGAGCTGCTGAGTTGTTAGTCACATTGATCTAGCACTGCATTATTTTTAACAACAAACCCAGTAGTCTTTTAATACTATGTAGTCACTGAAAATGCAATATTTACAAAATTAATATATTTGAACTTTTTTTCCAGACTCTTATTTTGGTAAATTTCTAGACTGAGATAATGATCAAAGAGACAAATATGACATTGTCAAATGTATCCTTTGACTGTAACTGTAATTTAAAGGCATCATCCTACGTAATCCACTCCCTCCCCACCACACACACACTCACACTCACTCTAGGCCAGTTATTTATTTCACTCCCTCCTCTCCCCCAAAAGAACAGATTTTTGAAGTCGGCCAATGAAACATGTTTTATTTAAGGACTATATTCCTAGAGCAATGGATTCTTTGGAGACCTCAGGGCTGCAGAGCACTTCATTAGTTCCACATAATGAAAGAATGGTGCAATTGAAGGAGGTCTCTAAGGGAGAATGGCGTGAAAATTAGAGACCCGTCTGCTCACTTGCAAATAAAAAAAATTGTGGATTTGCTAAATAAAGCACACCGTCTCCATTCAACCCACTGAGAAAGGGTCCCCACTCAATCCTCTTACCACTGACAATATAATAAAACCAGAGGGACGTTTTTGAAGTAGATCTGCACATTCCACATTTGGATTGAGGGGCAATGGACTGTTTAAATTGCTATTTACATTTCCAGCTGTTTTACCAGTGATTTGCCCAACTTAATAGCTCTTTAAGCTTTTAAACAAGAAAATAGCTATTCTCACGATTCAAAGAAGAAACCATGGTTATTTCAGACTGCCTCTATTGTAAAAGGCTTAGACCTCTCTGTCTTTATATATGCCCTTCTCTTTATAGTACTTCCCTTTTCCATCCCTTCCTAGTTTCTAAATCTTCTTCGATTTTTTTATACATTATATATATTTACGAACATAAGGAGTCCTTGCTGATACGGCTAGTTCAAGGAAAATGTTTGCTGGCAGCCACCAAGGTTCCCAAGAAAGTCCCAAGTTGACAGAAAATTAGATTTGACTGTATAATCTTCTGTTAGTTATTGAAGAGTTTAGTTTGTGTTAAATAAATGCTCTACAATATTGAGAAATGTAGATCTATTTACCCACAACCCTGGGAATGGATAAAACTTAGTAGTAACATGGAGGCAACTGTTTCCTGCTTATTTCTTAGGGTGGGTGATGAAGGTTGGCAAATAAAAACAAAACCAAGTTGAAAGGTTAAAAAGAAAGGAGGAGGGGGGGGGAGTTGATTTCCTAATGGATCCAGTTATAATTTGCTGGCTTATCCTAATGCCAATAAATTGTTAATTCATGGAGCAAAACACCCTCAAACTTTGCATTAATCACAGTTTTAGATTTTTCCTTTTATTAACCCTAAATAACTCTTGTATTGACAGAACTTTGCAACACTTTATTTTGATAGCAGGTCAAACAACCTAATTTAACCCTTGCAAAAATTTTTTGCAGCAGCTCTTACTGAAACTTTCAAAGCACACACTGTTCATTGACTGGAAAATGTCAATTGTGTTACAGGCTCAAATTTTAATCTTTGTTTGAAAATGTTATGAAAAGAATGGCAGATAGGCCTGCTGTTAAATATACGTTATTTTTATTACAACTTCACTTTAGACAGTTAACATTACCTACCCAACAAACTAAGATCTTTTTTGTACAACTTATAAAACACATTTTGTGTTTTAGCAAGTTGTATTTTATCTTCTGACAACACTTTCTCTCCAGTGTTGTGCAGGGGGATATCATGTATTAGATGGATGTACACAGATGGTTTGTATGATGAGAGCTTATGTGCATTAATACCATGCTAGTTATATAAAAACAGCCATAGAATTGGAATACCATCTGCATTCGGAATAGAATATAAAAATCAATGGGCCTGATTCTCCAAGGTGTTGTACCGATTGGAAGGAAATTCCAATGCTGTCACACTGGAGAGATGCAGGGGTGAATCTGGCACAGTGTTTCCTGCAAATGGAAAAGGATAAACTGTACTAGGGACAAATTCAAGTTTAAGAAAATTAGAATTGCTGAAAAAAAATTAGTCAAAATTTCAAATTTTCACCACTCAACAAGCTAACTGAAAAACAGCAAAACATTTTGGTGAAAGATTTTTTTGCAAAAACTATTTGTTGAAAATTCTCAGCCATTTCTGCTGTTAATCTTAAAGATAAAACTAATTCTTTAGTCACACTAAAGTAAGAATATTCTTTTGGAAAAATATTTAGTTTGACGAGTCCAGCCCTGTTGACAAGTGCAGTAAAGATTAGTGGATTCTGAGGCCAGGAAGAACTTCTGTGATCACCCCGTCTGACCTCCTGTATAACACAAACCATAGATAAAACTTCCCCAGAATAATTCTGAAAACATGTCTTTGGAAAAACATCTAATCCTGATTCAAAACTTGCTATTGATGGAGAATCTACCACAAATTGTTCTAATGATCAGTTACCATCTCTGTTAAAATTTTAAACTTTATTTTAAGTTTGAATGTGTCTAATTTTACTTTCCAGCAATTGAATCATTTTATACCTTTGTCTGCTAGACTGAAGAACTCATTATCAAGTATCTGTTCCTTGTCTAGGTACTTCATAAACCTAGATCAAGCCACTTTTTGACCTTCTCTTTGTTAAAATACAGATTGAACTCTTTTAGTCTATTGCTACAAAGCACATTATCTAATCCTTTAACATACCCATGGCTCTTCATTGAACCCTATTGAATCTATCAACATGCTTCTTGAATTGTAAACACCAAAACTGGACATATTTCAGCAATGATCACAGCAGTGCCAAATACAGAGAAAAACACCTCTTTTCTCCGACTTAAGATTCCTCCTTTTATGCATATAAGGACTGCATTAGCCCATTTGGCCACAGCATGTCACTGAGACCTCATGTTTATCTGATTATCCACTATTTAGTTGTATTAAAACATATATTGTTTGTTTGCATCCATCTTACGATGCAGTCCAGATTGCTCTGTATCAATGACGTCTTCATTATTTACCACTCCTCCAATTTTTGTATAATTTGCCAATTAGATCAGTGATGATTTTATTTTTTCTTCCAGGTCATAAAAACGTAAATAGCGTACAACCAAGAATGAATCCCTGTGGGATCCCCATGAAAAACACACCCATTCAACAATGATTACATTTTGAGACTAATCCGTTAGCCAGGTTTTAATTCATTCATTTAATGTTCCCCATGTTCATTTTATATAGTTCTATTTTTTTTAATCTAAATTGAAAGTGTTAAGAACACTGGTGAAAATATACATCAGTCCGCTTGAATAAATTCCTAAAATGATCAAAATACTTAGGAAAGGCTTGAAAAGAAGTTCAAGCCACCTTATAGGAAGCACTCAGCAGCTCTCAGAAATCAGCCCATAGAAAAGATGCAATTTTCCACTCAACATTTTGCATTTTAGTGGTGTATAAAGTCTGTCCCATATTCTGCAGAGGCAATATGGAGTAATACCTGGAGTGGAAGACAGAGTAAGAACCTGTTTACACCTCTGCAGGTGAGTTCCTTATATAGTTAGGTAAGTCAATTAACCTCTTAATTTCTCCATACATAAAATGTGGGATAAGATCCATCTTTTTAAAGTGCTTAGAAATTTTTGTTGAAAATGATCACCATATATGGAATGTAAAAAATAATTTAATAGATTGGTGCAAACCCTATTACCAATCAAAGGCTATGCAGAGGGGATAAAAACCACTTACCCCATTATGCTCTAAAGTGTGTCTAACATAAGCAAATCTTTCTGGCGTAGAGCAGAAGCCACACATCAAGGCTGTGTGTCAGCAAACATTTACATGCCTAATTCATTTTACTACAAGTAGCTCCACTGAAATCAGTATGGCTCTTCACCATAGTAAAGGTAAGCAAACACGTGTGTTTGCTGGATCAGGATCCAACTTGTGCTGATGGTTGTTTCTGCTGGAGATACATGCTTAAAAATACCCAGTACTGACTAGCATGTAATATGGATGGCAGCCTTTGTGCTAGCTGGAATGTGAAACAGCCATGACTCTTCTGCAGCCCACATCTACTTTAATAGTTGTATGATCCCTGCAGTGGGAAGCTGCCATTACCACCATTTCTTTCTACTGCAATTCTGGCGAGATGCATTCTGGCAAACATCCTCATGTTAGGCTTGACCCTGCTCCATTAAAATCACTGGCTTCGGTGGAAGCAAGATCAATCCTCTCCTGCACGGCATGAAGATTTGTTGCCACTTTCATCCTTTGTTCTTTTGGAGCTCTTGTATGGGCAAGTAGCCTATCATTGATTGTTCTCAAAGGACCTGCATTGCATGAACAGCAGCTCCTCTAGTTGTGGTTTTTTCTACACCCTTTGTTGTTGTTTATTTGGAAAAGCAAGTCAGCACCAGCCACATAGAAATTAGGTCTTACAAGAGTGTATACAAGGTGTGAATTCACACAGTTTGGATGACTGAATGGCACAGGGATTCTGAAAAAGGGCCTCAGAGTGCCAGGCTGCCTTGTCCTCTTTGTGGGACTCTTCAAAAGCACCTCTTCAGCCCCCCCTTATTCCAGCCTCCACCAGTCTGAGAACAGGAGAGGCACTACTTGGCTAGTTTATGCTAAATTACCTTTCAGCACTTCTGTTGCTTATAATACTATTAACAGTTCTGCTAGCCTAAAGCACTGGGTTTGGTTTTTTTTAAAACACACTGGGATCCAGCAGATGCAATATCCTAGATACCACAGTTTTACAAGAGAAATCATTACTGGTTTTGTAAATTACACAGAAGAAAACACCCACAGATGCGCACACGGTGCTACACCAGATACAAGTGAATATGAAAAAAAAAAATGCAGCCAAAACTACAGTTTTGCATCTGCATGGGCCTTAGGCACAATCAACCCTCCCCATCCGTCCTGTGAATCTGGTACCATTGTTACATAGGGAACGGCTGGACTGCATGGAGGTACCTGCATCTTCTGGATCTTGGCCCTCATTGGGCCCCATCTCCAGATTCTGGAAGGAGACATCAGAGACGAGGGAAGAAATCGGTTATAATTATGGCCTGAATTAACACCATCTTCCATGACTGCTAGAAAAAAAAAATCAAAATATTAATAAAAATTGTAACATTTAAAAATGAGGTGCTCACCACTTGGAGTACTTTCCCTGCGCAAAATGTCAGAGGGCATCATAGCACGTCTGGCCTCTAGGCGCGGACGTTTTAGAGGGAATGTTGGAGAGCCACCATCATGTCATCTGGCATTGTTAGTGCATGGCCCTCAGTAGGTCCAGACAAATGCTCAGTCCACAGGCAAAGCAGAATCAATAACTGGAAAATACTATTTGGACTGACATAGAATAGTAGCAGGTGCACCTGCTACATTGCTATTAAAATGCCTGTTCTTCCTATTGATTCCCTTATATTGTTGCCGTAGGCGAGTTTTCAAGAATTCTGTCATTTAGGCTCCGCATGTCCAGCTGTGTAGCCACAACACCAGTTGTCAAATTAACACACCCTAAAGGTTCATTAGCCTGTGCTGATGCATTGAACATATGGCAAATACGCCTACAAGCGTGCAGCATAAAACTTGCCAGGCAAAAGGCATGTGAATGCAGCTGGCTGGCTGACTTCAGTGGTTTCTTCCAATTGTTTTCCATACCTCACCTTCATTCACCTCAAACCAAGCAGGTCCAGGCTTGCTGCTCCCACACCACATATCCCTCAGCGTCCTGCTATCTGCTGCCTGGTTTGAACTGAAATGAAAAGCCCTGAAAGTAGTGAAGAACTGATTGGGGACTCCCACCTGCATCTATGCCAGCTGCCTTGCACATGCCTGAGTCATTTCTCCAAGTCACTCTAAGTGCACCTCATGCAAACTGGAAAATAGATGGTGCATATCATCCTTTGAACACAGGCCCACTGCAAAGCAGTGTTTCTGTACGCACGCATTCTTCAGCATGCGCACACTTGGACACTATATTTTTTGGACTCTTTATATTCACCTGTCTGTTTCTTACACATGAAAATATTAGTATACATAGAACTTTTCATAGATTCAAGTTTTTGAAAATCTGATCCATAGGTTTTTTTTTTAGGATCCTTTGTGATGGAAGGTGCTAGGTAAATAAAGAGTCCAGGTCAGAAGATTAATCTTATTCATATCGTTATGATGGAAGTCACCAGATGGCACTGTTACACAGTTTTGCAACTTATGCTTAGTGTGTACATCCTTTGAAGAAATGCTGTATTGTTAGTTTTATGCTGTATCTTTCTTTGGGAGGAGCAGTAGCAAGCAGCAGGGGAGTTTGCATTCTGCTTTAACCTCTATATACTTGAGGCAGAATTGCTCCCTGGGAAACAGCCATTAGTGTTTTAGCTGACATTTCTTTGTGCCGTTTGTGATCACCTCTATTCAAGAACTGGTATACATATTGTAAAATAAACACGTAGCACTAAGAATAAACTTAGACTTTGTATCACTGATTTCTCCTTCATTGGCCAGCCAGCATGCAAGACCCCAATATTTCTACAGCTCAACAAAGGGCAACAGTACATTATAGCTCCTTTACTTAAAAAAAAATAAAAATAAAAAATGTCTGCTTTGTAGAAAGGAAAAGACAAGAATCCCAGCTGGTATTAACTGGCAGCGTATCTCTGAAGTGTGATTTACAGCAACCAAGGATCTGTCCCTACCAATAGAATACTTAAGCAAATATGCAATTTAGCAGTCAGGGCACTTCTTGCAGACAAGTAATTGTGCAGTAATGGGAAAAAACAACTTTTAATTAGGAACTCATTGGAATCAATAAGTCAATAAATAGTCTTCACTTGATTTAGGTACTAAATATGCACAGCTGAGGCCAATTCTCCACTTCCTCATTACTTTTAGCCTCTCTTTCCCTGTTTTTATGTCAGAATCTAATGAAGGAGCTCTGGAGCATGGTGTCATTATATTATTGTGACACACCTGATAATGCTGCTAGCTTTAAGAGTCTCCCTTATAAAACTGGCTCCCAATGTTTTATATCACACACATTTCGAAGTGTGACTAGCTACATTGTTTTTAGAAGGAGCTATCAGCCCCAAGGTGATTGTTTGTCAAAACAAAATGAACAATTTGATCATTTCAACCTGTCAATTTTTCAGTGTTTCTCAAGTTATTGTTTAACCTCTTGCATAAATAGATTTAATTTTGAAGAATGCAATTGAATAGCAAGCTTTTAAAGAAAACTAATTGCCCATTTTTTGCACAGGGGGAGGGAGAGTAGGGGGTGGGTGAAAGGAGGGCCAGTAGGGTTTGTGTGGCGATTCATAGATTTTAAGGCCAGACAGGACCTTTCTGGTCATTTAGTCTGACTTCCTGCATAAGATAGGCCATAGAATCTCACCTAATAATTCCAGTTCAAGCCCAATAACTTGTAGGTTGAATTAGAGCCCATCTTTTAGAAAGTTATTTGATCGCATTGGTGGGAGCATTTTGAAATTTATCACAGAAGCATTATGATCCAGTGGACGGAATAAGAGAGAGGAAGTTAGGACTTCAGGGACTTTATTCCTGATCTGTCATTAACTACTTGTGTGATCTTAGGCAAATCACTTTACTTATTGGTTTCTCCATTATCCCATCTTCTGCTATGAGGAAAATAATATTTCTATAGCTCACAGAAAAGTTCTGAGGCTTAATAAATTAAGTGTTTGAGGAATTCTTTGAAGCACTCAGATGAAAGATGTCCCATAAAAGCAATGCTGTGATACTACATATTGAAATGTGAAAACCAATTCCTTTCCAGAATGTAATCTTTCTCTGAATCAATGCCATGTAATCACCTACTAGCAACTGTGTAATAAATCTAGTGTGATAAACTGTGCAATAAATCAAGCTCCTTGGAGTACCATTACTTTTGTTCTCTTCTCTTGACTATTTTAAACTTTAGTGTAAAATTGGTTTCCTTGTTTTCTTTTGACTTGACAAAAAGGTGTGGTCCATTAAACCCATATTCTGCAGTGATTTCAATGAAAGTACTTGCAAAGTAAAGTATCCTTCAATATAATTACATCAGGGTGGCAGAATTTAACTGTTAGTTTTTGTTGGTATTGCCATATGAAAGTGTAACAGATTTAGTTAACTTTTTAAAAACAAAAATATAGCGTTTCTTTAAATAGGTAACTACCTTTGAAATGAATCGGACATTTTGTGCCCTAGATTCTACTTGCATAGCAGTCCACAGTAATAATGCTTAATATTGTCAGAAAGGTGCTCTGAATAAGAAAAATAAGTATATTAACTCCATAGTCCTTACACAAAAAATTCAGTTGGAAATGTTTGTAATGATCTTGAGGGTTCATTAAAGACCATGCCATTGAATGAGTGAGGAATAGAATTTTAACACCACAGACAGGAGTGATTCCCAGGTGTGTAGCTGGGAGTAGCCATGTTGTATCACCTGTAGGGCATGTCTCCCAATTCACACAACACTGACCCATGCTAGGGAGTGTCTCTAAAATCACAACCTTCTACAAGCATCTCTCTACAATGTGCCAGTGGTGTTTTAAAATTGATTATTAAAATTAAACTCCAACAGCATGCCACAATACTGAATATTAACTACATCCATATTAAGGGAGCTTGCAGAATAACTCTCTCCACTGTGTAATGAGACACAGTGCTGGCTTTACATATTCTATGACCTTAGGTAAAATAAAAACATGGCTTCCCCCCAAGTAGAAAAATCTGAGTATTGTACTCTGTCTGAAACACAAACAATTATCCTAAAACACTCAGTTTTACCATGATTCCATGATAGAGTAATATAATAACCCATCCTAAAACTTATTGATTATTTTCGTGAGAAAAAACATCTTGCCAATTACACAAATGTGACTCGCCTGGCCTTTTTTTATTTTATTTTTTGCTGTGAAGACATTCAGGGCTTCCTTGAGGACCAATTCTTGGGTAAGTTTGTACTCAGCTGAAATAACTACAAGTCCATTTATATGTTCCTCAGTCATGGTGGAGCGCAAATAGTTTGATTAGTTTCAGTTTAGGGAAATTGTGCTCACTACTCGCAATTGTCAGAGGCAGTATCAGTAGTATCCTCAGAGAAACGAAGGCATTTAGAAACACAATAGCATTGTTTTTGCAAATATATTCCAACACATCCTTGGGTGTGCATCCCATATACATGCTTCATTGCATAATTCCTGAGCATCAGCGTCTTTAGAATCTCCATGTGTGACAGCTATTTCAAGAATTTTACATTATTTCATTTGTCTCCATTTCAGTCACTCAAGAGATATTGTACAGAATTTTGAAAGCATTGCTGTGTTCATGAAGTTGTGTAAATTGTTCCTTAACCAATTGTATGGCAAAGTCACGTACCTGGTAAAAAAAACACTGACTTTGAATTTCTGTTTAAGGTCATTGATGAGCTTGTCTTCTGCCACATAGTCAAACTGTTTCCTTTTCTGATGAGATGAAATGTGCAATTCAGGTGAAAAGTAACTAAGAGTTTTTAGTTCTCCTGCCAACTCCCTTGCATGTATCAGTGCCTCTGCAAAGCCCTTGTCTAGCCAATAATTCAGGAGGTAAGTTTGGTAGGGTCCAGCTACATAATTGCTTGTGAGATATCGAAGTTAGCTGCCTGAAGCTTTTTACTTGTTATATTAATTTTGTATAGTATATTGTATCAAATTGCTAGGCTTCACAAAAATTTGAAGTTCAGAATTTTATCTGCAATGGACTGATTCTATTCACGATTTTATACCGTTGCTTACAGTGAGGTTCCTATCCTCTGCAATTGAGAGAAAGGCATCCTATGCTTCTCCAACTTGGTTTCAGATTGCTTTCACTGCTTCAACTCCATTTTCCTATCTTGTTTGACTGCATGGTTTCACTACAAGATGTCAGAACATTCCAATGGTGTGTGGAAGCTGAGAAAAATACTTATATGTTTTGAATCAGACTGAAAAACTCCAGAGCCTCTGTACAGCAATTAGCAGCATCGTTTAGTACTAAGTTAAGTGAATGAGAACTGCGTGGGAAGAACAAGCTTGTGGACTTAGCTCACATATCCCTTTTTGTACTTCACTCTTTTTACCATTCATGATTGCCCTGTTTCCATAGCCCTGTCCTCATGTTTGATGTCAAGCTTCAGCTCAGAAAATTTCTGTAGAAGTAATTCAGTCATTCCTGATCTACTTGAATCTCTTAATTCCAGGAACTCCTCTAAAAGCTCTTGAATTTTCACACTGCCTGCCTCATTACTCAAGGTTTCATTTACTGACAGAAATCTGAGTTATTTCCTCAATGTTACTTATCTCAGATGTGCAATCCAAAATCATTTGAGCATTGACCACCATTTCCTTGATCCGTTTTCCAATAACTTGTTTTGAATATTTTAGCTAAATAATGGTTGTGGATCTCATGTTATGTGATTCTTCTGAGATGCTCCTTCATCACACTATCACGTCCACAAATGTGAGACAATTTCCATTATTAAGCATGAACACTTTATCTGAACTCCCACATGGTGTTATGTTTTGAGTGCCCAGTACTCGTATTATGGCAAGCAGCCTCTCCAACACATTTTGCTAGTGCTGTATTTCTGCTTTAATATTGCATTGATTTTCATTATCAATAGCAGTACTGGTATTTAACCTAGTCTACAGTTCTTTTCATTTTTTGAATGATCGCAGGTGATCGGGTACCTTTTCATGTTTGCTTAAAACCAAAGAGATTTTTCTAGTCTTGGGTACCATCCAATGCAAGTGTGATTTTTTCTCACTAGACAGGAAACTTCTGCTGCAAAAGCAAAATGCAGCATTTTTACACATTGAGCAAACCAGCCATGTCCTCCCTACTTTTTCTCCATTTTCCAACACTCCTGTTTAATGCTGTTACTGTCTTTAAGAAAATTAAATCCTTTCACTTGTTCAGGTCCCTTTTGTAATAACATTCGTATAAGTCTAGAGTCAACTTTAGGCCATTTTGCAGGATCATTTAAAACAGATACATTTGAGCTATAACTTTGTGATGAGCTTTCTCTCACACAATTATTCACTCCATCTTCTTCAGTTACTTCTTGATTTTCTGTTTCCGTACTTGAAAAACTGGGACAGAATTTAGCTTCACTTCAAATTTGACTCATTTGCCTCATCATTACCTGAGTTTTCTACCTCTGCAATTCTAATGCGCTGACATGATGAGGCAGTCCACAGTTGCAAGTCATATACAAATTTTAAAAGAGATACTTTGACTCAAAATGAAAACCTTTTCCCCCTGACTTTTCCTCTGTACTCCACCCCTGACAATTGCTGTCTTCCATCTGACATTTTAAAATGTATCTGTTACAAAAGCACATTACACAGTGGCATGATTTTGCTGCAGCATTATGTAGAAGGAAACAATGCTTATCCTGAGCCTGCATGAACAAAAGTGAAAGACTATCAGTTGCTTCTGGAATGATGCAAAAAGACGACATTCTTCAGATAAGTAGTTAACGGTATTTAAAATCTCAAAGTTCTTAAACTTTGTGACATGGTATATATTTTACATGACATCACAATAAAATACAAGCAGGGAAGAATAATTCAATATATAAAAGACAAATATGCCGCTCTTAATGTTTTGCCGCCTTATGCAATTTCCTACTTTTCCTATCGCTAAGGCCGGGCCTGATGGGACAGATCCTCAGCTGCTGTTATGACAGAATGGGATACATCTGTATCAGATTATGAATTCCATTTTGTATTAGGTATTAAACACTAGACTGCCTCAAAGCAGCCTATTGTATTGCATTCCTGTAGTTGCCCAGACCAGGAGTTTGCCACATCACTGAAGCATTGTCCCAGAGAAGCTAACAAGACTACAGTCAGGGACCATCAACTTAGTGTCTCAATTGCTGGCCAGCATAGATATCTATGGTTTTTCTACACAGTGGCTTGTAGGTGATACATGCATGACTTGGGGAGGGAGCTGAAGCATCCCATGGAGCACATGTGAAAGATCCTTTGTTTAAAAGGCTCTGGGCAGGAGGCCAACCACTGTCACACATAAGGAGAACTTGCAGGAGAGAAAGGGCTGAAGAAATTCAGCCCAACTTGGAATGCTTCTGAAACCTCAGGCTCATAGGAGAAGTGAACTCAGACTAAAGGAGAATCCATCTCACAACTTCTTTGCTGTTTTAAAAAAAAAAATCTGTAACTCTTGAGTGCTGTAAGAATAAAGCTTTTGTGGTGAAGAGACTTATTTGCTAAGCTTGTGTTCTTTGCAGAATATGTTCAGCTAGAAGACCAGAATGCTCACAGCCCAGGTGGAGCTCTGAGGCAGCGCATGTAAACAACTGTGGGGTTCAGGATATCTGAGATACTAGTTTTGGGTGCTAGAATAGCTAGAGAGCTGTGTCCTATGTCTCAAGGAAGGATATCAGAGAAGAAGTCAGAGCCTGGGAGCATGTCCTAGGCTCCCAGAGCCAGAACCAGTAACTAGATTCTGACTGTACCCAGCCCAGCTCCAGTAGAGCTGAAAGCATGTGGGACCCAGCAACTGGATTCAATCACAACAGACAACAAGGTCCTGGGTCAGGTTACAACAGATATGTATAATCTAGCATTGCTCTAGTCAATGAAACTATGCTGATTTACACCTGCTGAGGATCTAGGTCTACTTCTATATAAGAACAACAAAAAAGGTCTATGCTTTAACCTGGATCAAAAATTCTTTAGCATGTGCAGGAAATCCAACAATGACTGAATTCTTCATTCTCTGTCACTTTGCTGGATCATTAACAATTCTACTTGATTCTGTTGTGAGGGATCCCTAGGATGCATCCTGGACTGTGGGATGGACAGTCTAAAGCCTTGTATACACTAGAGTTATTGCAGGATAAGCCATCTTATTGCAGAACAACAAGCCCACTGTACACACGTGAATGCTCCTTCTTGCCAAGTGCCCTGATATACCAGAACAATACCACCTTTTGTGCAAGAGGCATAACACCTATTGCGGAACAGCT
This sequence comes from Pelusios castaneus, assembly GCA_007922175.1. NCBI lineage: Eukaryota > Metazoa > Chordata > Testudines > Pelomedusidae > Pelusios > Pelusios castaneus. The sequence goes on from ML685821.1 coordinate 9,379,136, forward strand.
CTTGCGCTATAAAGTGTGTGTGAATGCTGACGGAATTTTCTTCTACAATAAGTGGCCCCTGGAAATGTCCCAGAATTCCAAGCCTGACCACTCTGGTCTTCCTCTTGGACTCTGCTGCAACTCCCCCCTCCCTCCTGTGAGTCCCAGGAACTTTTGAACTTTTTCCTGGGGCAAAGTTGAAAAAAGGCACGAGTTGCTAATAGCTACAGTGAATGACAACAAGGAAACAGCATCCCAGGGGAACTTGTAAATTTACCCAAAGTGCTCAGCGATCCTCTCCTTCTACCCAGGGTTCCTAGTGCTGGAAGCTGACGAGTGGCACAGTGGGATAGGTGCCCACAATTCAATGCTCTTTCTTGCAGAAATACAAAGAACAGTGTGGACACTCCTTTGCGTTATAGGGAGTGCAGTGTGAATGCTCAATTGCACTATCAATACAACGTTTTTATTATAGTGCAAAGACTTATTGCAGACAATCTTCCAGCATATGCATGGCCTAAGTAAGAGTGGAACCGAACAGCTCTTCTCACCCTGACAGATGTTACCAACACATTACAGTTCCTCAGTGCAGACTGGACTCCTCTTTTCAGCCTGGGACTGCTGTTCCTTAGTTCAAAGTCTTTTTTCTCCAGATGTTCCTCTAAGTATTGAGATGCAGGAGAGAGAGGCCAGGTGATGATATCACCATCTCTCTTTTTATACCTTCTTATAGCGCTAAGAAAGATCTTAGCTATGATGTGGGGGTCAGGCAGTCCCCTTTAGTTAGGCATTAATGCCTCATCAACACCCAGTCCAATATCCCAGAGACTGATTTGAGAAGGCACGTACTCAACTGCTTGTCTAGTGATGGCTACTCCTTTGTTGTAACTGAAAGGTTAGTTGTGCGTGTTCCCAACCTCTCAGAGAGCAACACTGCTTAAGTCCACGTATAATGAGAGCACATACAATCCAAAAAAATATTGATGTTCAACAGATCAAGACTTTTAAAATGATACCTCACAAGGCACACAGTGCAAAACATATCATAATTATAGGACAGTGGAGAATATGGGGGCTCTGGGGTGCCACTTTGAAGTACAGAGCATCACATACATCCAGTAATGTTAGGCATAATTCAAAGTCAACAGTTGGAGTTCTGACCATTAAAATAAGGAAAAATTACATAAAAGGGCTGTGAGTCTTTTCCTGAGTAGATTTAATATGTTTCGTATTCAGAGACGCTCTCTTTTCTGGAAAGGGATGAATTTTTTTTTTTTTTTTTTTTTTTGCAACTAGTTAGTATAGATAGCTCTTCGTATATTTTTGAGCATGCTACAAAGCAGCTAAGTGAAGTTAAGGCTGGTTGGAAAATTCAACCCTTCCATCAGAAAATTGTGATTTCAACAAAATGAAAAATTTTGTGGAAACTCTTTGCTTCAAAAAACGTCAGTTTTTAAATAACCCCCCTCTCCACTGAAATTTTTTGAACAAAATCTGAAAAGTTTGAGGTGTTCAGTGGTTTTGAGTTTTTCCAATATAAAATATTCTCCAGAGGGAAAGGTGAGAGCGACATTTCTGATCAGCTCCACCATATGGCCCTGAAGCATGTTTGCTTCTGCACAGGTCCCCTTTGGCCAGCATGGCAACAATGCCACAATTTCAGCCACAGATCATTAAGGATTTTTGGAAAACTAGTTTGTTTGGTAGGTATTAAGAGGACAGCAGAAGACCCCTTATCAGAAAGCGGTACATTAACAAAAAACAATAGAGAAAACTGAATAATCTAGGAGAAAGGAACTATACAGCACATATTGCATGATGTTATGAAGCTATTTCCCACCAAATCCCTTCTATTCTGCACTTCTCTGATCTAATCACTGTGTTTGTATGTTGTGTGGTCTTTCCCCAGCACTCTTTGCCAGCTTGTCTATTTAGATTTCAAGCTCTTCAGGGCGGGGACTTATATATTTTTCTATGGGGACTAACATGACTGGTCCCAATGAGGATTGGGACATGTAAGCATAACTGTAACATATCTATTAAAATAAAGTTAAGGTCTTGTTCATGCTATTGTTTCAATTCATCCTAATACAACTCTTTTAAAACATAATTGTTGCAAGCATGGTTTCACATATAGTATGGAAAGGGCATTAAGTTTTTTTATATTAATAATGGACCCCAGCCAAAATCCAGATCTGAGTAGCACTGAACTATTGGGAAGTTTAGATTCACAGTTGAATTTTGAAGCTGGCTTCTATTTCTATAATGGAACACCACCTTCAGACTTTGGAGAACTTCTGGTCAGTGTCTGGATCCCAAATCTGTAGCTCAAGACTCATCTCCTATTTATATTTAAGCCATTTGGTTTTGAGACAAAATATTCAGTCAGACATTACACGTCTCTTGCAATAAAATATATTGAATGTATTCATTATATTGCAAGTGTAGCTTTATTGTACTGGCACCAGACTTTGGGCAAGTTTCAAACAAGCTGTAATTAGGCAATGATACTATCCCAGATTGGGATTTTCCTGAATTTCCTTGATACTTTCAAATATGTCTGGAATCTCTTACTGCTCCAAGAGTTGCCGAAACCAGATTATTCAAGATGGCTCATTTTCCATAAACCCCATTTATATTTTCATCTCCAGCTCCTTGATTATTATAAATCGCATGGCATGCTATTTCAGAAGGCTCATATTCTATGTTACCTTAGATGCTGCCAAGGGATCAAAACTATTAGCTATTCCAATTCAGCCTATATTTGCATAACAGGCCAACTGCTGGAGACACACAAAATATTCAGTGGTTTCTAGAGATGGCTGCCTTATTTCTTCCTCTGCAGTAGGACACTTTCCCATGCCACTTTAATAAGTTCAGGTGGCATCATTGTAAACAAGCAAACAGCACATGAGCTCCTTTGTCTTCGGGATGCCCATACAAATTGTGGTCTCTGTGTCTGTTATCTTGAAGGTAACAGCTACAATCACTGCTGCTTGCCATTATTCACTGCTGTTGCTTTATATGCGTGTCTTTGGAATAGGGAGTGAAATTTCATTGTTTCATGCAATCAACAATCTTCATGCTCTCCTCTTTCCCCACCCTGCTGCTTCTGGCAGGCCGTATTCACCAAAGATGAAACTGGAGACCAGCCCTGTGCAGAGCCATTCCAAAGCTGATGTGTCAATAAGCATGTCTTATTTAAAACTTTATGGGAATAAGGGAAGGGAGATCTGAAATTTATGCTTCACTTTCCATGATGGCTGTAAAATAAGTGATACATTGGCAACTGGACTTAAGAGCTTTGTAAGGGCCTCTGAAAAAAACCAAGAGTTTTGTTTTTAACCCCCTAAAATCACATTAGTATGTTTTCATGTATTGGAGCTGCTTCTTGACATCTTTCTAAAAATTGAATGACTTGAAATTGGTTTGATAGACTAACCACATTTATCTCCAAGAAAAAGGGAACCGTGGAAACATTTAGTAAGCAAGTAAATGGAACAGTTAGTAACTCATTTCATATGTTCTTAAACTTTTTTTTCCTCCTAAAGTACTGAGGAAGCATGGAAAGAAAAAATAGACTGGATTTGATTGCTTCTTTTTTTACTCTGTCTAATAATACGAGAAGGGGGTCATTCGATTAAATTAATGACAACTAAATGAGGACATATAAAAGAAGATATTTCACCCCAGGGAGTTTATTGTTATAGAAGGGTCACACAGTCAAATACTGATGCTTGAAGACCTGGATAATTTTATGGTTACTGATACCATTATAGTTATACAACTTAGTAAGAAAGCTATAATTACATCTCATGCTTGAGGCTGCCAGCTGAGTTCTAGAGGCCTGAGAGGTGTATTTACTCATCCATTTGCATCTAGCATTAGCTAGACACGTTATTGGCTAGGTACATTTACTCAACTTCTTTTAAAGCATCATGTAGTGAAATCTGCTAGAGACAGGATATCTGATTTGATGGGCCAATGAACTGATTCGGTATAGCATATCCTGCTTTCCAGGAAGAGCTAGTATGCTTGCCAACTAGCTTAAGTTATTCTCTTTTGAACAGATAGAAAAGAGAAAACTGCCAGCACACTCACAAATTTCAAATACTACAATACCAGAAGCCTGGGGCCACACCATAGGATTGGGCAGAACATCCTTCTCATGTTGAATATCTCACATTCAAATCTCACTATAGGCTAACGTGGGGCTGATTACAAGTGCATGCCAGCAGTTGCCCTAAATCCCATTCTTTGCCATGTTTTGTATTGTAAAGCACAGCACTAATAAATGATATTTCTATCATTCTTGTCATCTGGAAAAATCCCCAAATGCTTTACAGTCTATATATAGAAATCACTTCACCTGCCACTGAAGTGTGGTGTCATCTGAATGAAATGGAGATTTGTTAAACAGGACAGAGGACCAGTACACCGAAGATATGAAAAATACCTCAACAAACTGAAAGACAGACAGAATGCAATTACCAGAGATGGAACCCTGGCTCCTGCAGACACTCGTACTCTTGCAGAAAGTGCCCTGGGATATTTAATAACTATAAATTGCCAGGACTTCTGTTGCACATCTTACTTCCAAAACAATAACCTTTCCTCACCTTTCATTGCAATGGCATTTTACCAGCACTAAAACTACCAAGAGAAGGACTCCTATTGATGACACCAACTTCTAATAAATGATAAAGAGTACATAGTAGCAAAAAATAAAGGTGTTGATTTTTTTAGCTCTCAGGTACTAATATCCCTCACTATAATATCTGAGAACCTCACAACCTTTAGTGCATTCATTCTCACGATTCCCCTTTTGGGTAGGAATCACCTCCACTTCGCAGATGGAGAACAAAGACAAAGAGAGAGACTAATGTTCTCTATGTACCCAAGAACAAACCATCCTGATGTGCAGAAAAATAGTAAATATACCAGGCGATCAGCTTGGCTTAACAAAGAAGTCTTTGGTGCGTTTGTAAACTTCCTTTTTGTGTTTAAGAAGTGGAAACTTGGTCAGATGACTAAGGAGGAGTATGAAAATACTGCTCGAGCATGTAGGAGTGAAATCAAGAAGTGAGGCCAAAACACAATTGAAGTTGCAGCTAGCAAGGGATGTGAAGAGTAACAAGAACAGTTTCTACTGGTATGTTAGCAGCAAGGATGTCAGGGGAAGTGTGGGCCCCTTATTGAATGGTAGAGACAATCTAGTGACATGATGTGGAAAAAGCTGAAGTACTCCATTTTTTTTTTTTGCCTCTGTCTTCATAGACAAAGTCAGCTCCCAGACTACTGCACTCAGCAGAGCCAAATGGGAAGGAGGTGAGCAGCCTTCAGTGCTGAAAGAACAGGATAAGGACTATTAATAAAAGCTGGACATGCACAAGTTGATGCGGCTAGATACCATGCATCCAAGGGAGCTGAGTAGTGTTTTCCCCAAGAATTGAAATTAGCGGGGGGTGTTGGAAATTACAGGGTGATGGGATGAGGGCCAATGAGGTGTGAGATTGTGGGCATGAAGAGGGGCTATATGGCACCATAGTAAAAACTGAAAAGTGGTTCATGAACAACCATTTTACTAGAGTATCACACAAAGTTGGCTACTCAATCCTTCCATCTGAGAAGAGCTTAATAAAACTGGGATTTTTTCAGTTTGGAAAAGAAAAGAAATGACTAAAAGTGGATATAGAGGTCTATAAAATTGTGACTGGTATGGAGAAAGTGAACACGTAACACAAGAATTAGGTGTTCCCCAATGACATTAATCGGCAGTAGGTTTAAAAACAAACAAAAGGAAGTATTTCTTCCCATAACACACAGTCAACCTGTTTAACTTTTTGCCAGAGGATGTTGTGAAAGCCAAGGCTATAATAGGGTTCAAAAAAGAACGAGATAAGTTTATGGAGAAGAGGTCCATCAATGGTATTAACTGGGATGGGCAGGGATGGATCCAACACCATGCTCTGAAATGTTCCTAGTCTCCTTTTGCCAGAAGGTGGGACCAGATGACAAGGGATGGATAGCTCCATGACTGCTTGTTCAGTTCATTCCCTCTGAAGCACCTGGCATTGGCCACTGTCAGAAGACAGGTTACTGGGCTATATGGCCATTGGTCAGATCCAGTATGGCCATTCTAATACTCTTACATAAAGATCAACTAAAACATAAAACAATTTTAGTACAGAAAATATCCGAGATAAATGACCTCTCAAGGTAGTGATGATGGGAGATAGATAATGACCTTGGTAAATAAAGCATTTTAAAAATCTTGGCCTACTAGGAAATATTTATATAAATTTCCCAGTCACAAATCTAGCATTCTGGAGCAACGTCACTAAAACACAGTGAGATAATAAATTTGTTAGTCTTTAAAAAAGTGCTACTAAACTCCTTGTTTGTTCAACAAACAAAATGTTCCTTTAACATGCCCCTCCTTTCTCCACACCTCACTCACCTTGTTGTCCTCCTTCTCAATACTGGAGGGAGACCCACAGTTCAGAGGTGCTTTCATAAGAGTTCCCCTTCCAGGGAAAGGGGGACAAAGGCAATAGCACTTTGCTCGTTCCTCCAGCTGTTGGTCACGTTGTTCTTCACTACTTCACTCAGTCTCCTTTGTCGTGGATAGAGTCTCCTTCTCCACACTTTGTGTGACTTGACTTCTGTGATTCTAGGTCGTGGGGGGGGGGCCCCCCGAAACTTATGCTGGTTCAGGCTGGAAGTCTCCACAAAATATGGTTACTTTCCCACACTCCAGGTCTAAGCACTAGCACTTAGACCTGATTATCTGTGATTTCAGGTATAATGGTCGCTTAAAATAATAGAAGACTCTGTACCAAGCCTGACTAAGAATGACAAGCACTATTTGACCAGCCTGATACTTGTTAAAAGATAGAGCTGATTGCTAATCAGATACTGCTTGTAAGGGAGAGCCCACAACACCAAGCAAGCATCTGTCCCCTTCCTCTCCCCCCCCCCCCAGCTGAGAAGCAATCTGATATGGCATCTGAACCTCCTTAAGTTTGTTAGTCTTTTAAAGTGCCACCAGACTCCTTGTTTGCTTTCCTTACTTCTCAGTGAGTTCAATTCAGTCATTTCCAACCAGTGACTAAATTGGTATAACACTAGGTTACTAGCTGACAACTGGGGGTGTTGAAAAATTCAGGGGAGGGTGTGTGTGTGTGGGGCGGGGGGGGGGGGGAATGTTAGGGAAACCCCTGCTGAGGGAATTGGCTAATGTTTTTGCAGAGGCTTTGGCCTTTATCTATGAAAACTCCTAGCAACTGGGGAGGTCCCAGATGATTGGAAAAAGGCAAATATAGAACCCATCTTCAAAAAAGGGAAGAAGGATCCAAGGAATTACAGACCAGTCAGCCTCACCTTAGTGCCTGGAAAAATCATGGAGCAAGTCCTCAAGAAATCCATTTTGAGGAACTTGGAAGAGAGGAAGGTGATCAGGAACAGTCAGTATGGATTCACTGAGGACAAGTCATGTCTTACCAACTGCAGAGCTGGATTAATATAGAGGCTATAGGGGCTTAAGCCCTGGGCCCCTATGGCCCCTGCCAAATCTGGCTGCCCGGCTAAGCCCACAGCACCAGAGGGGGACACACACCAGCCCCAGGGGCAGGTGGGCTGGCCCTGTTCACTCAGCTCCTGCCAGGGAGAGGGGCTGGCTTGTGCTGTGTATGGCCACTGGAGCCAACCCACCCCCAGCAGGTAGGTCCCCTCCCCAGCCCCTGAGCCACACCAGCTGCAGCACCCCCCACCGCCAGCTCCCTCAGCAGCACTGGCCATGGTCCCCCAAAGCAGGGTGCCACCACATGGGGAGGTCCAGTGGGGTGGGCAGGCCTAGGCCCGCTCCTCCCCCACTCCCAGGCCTTGATCCAGCCCTGCCAACCATACTGCCTTCTATGATGAGATGATTGACTCTTTGGATATGGGGAAGCACTGGATATGATAAACCTTGATTTTAGCAAAGCCTTTGATATAGTCTCCCACAGTATTCTTGCTAAGTTAAAGAAGTATGCGTTGGATGAATGGGCTATAAGATGGATTGAAAGCTGGCTAGATCATTGGGCTCAATGGGTAGTGATCAACAACTCAATGTCTAGTTGGCAGCTGGTAGCAAGCAGAGTGCCTCAGGGGTCGGTACTCGGGCCAGTTTTGTTCAACATCTTCATTAGGATCTGGAAGATGGAATGGATTGCACTCTCAGCAAGTTTGCAGATGACACTAAGCTGGGGGGGAGTGGTAGGTACACTGGAGGGCAGGGATAGGATATAGAATGACCTAGACAAATTAGAGGATTGGGCCCAATGAAATCTGATGAGGTTCAACAACAACAAGTGCAGAGTTCTGCACTTAGGACAGAAGAACCCCATGTACTGCTACAGACTGGGGACTGACTGAGTAAGCAGCAGTTTGGCAGAAAAGGACCGGGGTGGGGGTGAAGGGGTGGTTTAACAGTGTGTCCTTATTACCAAGAAGGCTAATGGTATATTGGGCTGCATCAGTAGGAGCATTGCCAGCAGATCAAGAGAAGTGATTATTTCCCTCTATTTAGCACTGGTGAGGCCTCATTTGGAGTACTGTGTCCAGTTTTTGGTCCCTCATTACAGAAAAGATGTGGGCAAATTGGAAAAAGTCCAGAAGAGGGCAATGAAAATTGTTAGGGGGCTGGAGCACATGACTTGTGAGGAGCGCCTGAGGGAAATACGTTTGTTTAGTCTATAGAGGAGAAGAATTAGGGGGAATTTTATAGCAACCTTTAACTACCTGAAAGAAGGTTTCAGGGAGGATGGATCTAGGCTGTTCTCAGTACTAGATGATAGCAGAACTGAGAGCAATGGTCTCAGGTTGCAGTGGGGGACATCTACCTTGGATATTAGAAAAACTTTTCACTAGGAGTGTGGTGAAGCACTGGAATGGATTACTAGGGAGGTGATGGAATCTCCATCCTTAGGCTATGTCTACACTGGCAAAATTAAGTTGACTTTGTTAAGTCGACTTAACAAGGTCGACTTTAAGTTGACTTAAAGTTGACTTAAAGTCAACCTTGTTAAGTCGACCTAACAGAATGGCAATACTTTAAATCGACTTAAGTTGGCCTCGTTAAGTCAACTTAACAGCTTTAAGTAAACTTAGCACAAATCTCCGTCCACACTAGCTTTAAGTTAACTTAAGAAGTCGATTTAAGGCTTAAGTCGACCTCAGAGGTGTTATTAAGTTGATTTACAGGCTTAAGTCGACTTAATAAAAGCCCATTATGCATGCGGCTTTGTTTAGGTCGCCATAAGCCTCCTTAAGTCGACCTAACTTGCCAGTGTAGACTTACCCTTAGTTTTTTGTTTTTTTTTTTTAAGGTCCAGCTTGACTAAGCCCTGGCTGGGATGGTTTAGGTGGGTTTGATCAGGCTTTGAGCAAGGGGTTGGACAAGATGATCTCCTGAGATCCCTTCCAACTCTAATATTTTATGATTCTATCAGTTTATCTTCAGGGCCAATGCTAAAAAATGTTGGTGTCCCAGATGCTCAGCTTTCAGCTATTACAACGGTGGTAATGCAGGTGGGAGGTGCTGACAAACTGCAACTTGGTGGAGCTACTTCTGGTTGCTGGAGTGTGCAGACATGGGAAATGGCTCAGACTGGCGGGATACCCTCTCCTTAAAGCTATGCTGGTGCCATGGCCAGGCTTGAGTTTTATTGGCACTGTAGCTCAAAGCACTTTAGGAATGGAGGAAATGCAGTGACCCAGCTAGATTATGCCTACTGTGAGGCAGACGCAAACCAGTGCGGTGGAGATCACCTTAAATTTCAAGCTTCATAAAGGAAAAATCCAGAAATTGGGCAGGAACAATAACATAATCATCATCAAGTGACATCAAACACTTGCTCAGAAAAATAAACTGTAAGTTAGCATCACAATAAAAAGTTTTAACAATAACCAGCTGTGTCACCCCAAAAATAAATCAGCTCCTCCACTTGTTGGCTGCAAGTCCATCCCACATATCCCACATTCACCCCCTCTGGCTTTGGTTTGATGTTTGCCATGGCCACACCTCTTTCCAACAGGTCCATCCATGAACAACACTCTTCAGCCAGAGAGTCAGACCTGTTCCCCCAGCACCCAAACTGTATGTCCTCTGTCACTGTCCTGGTTGTCCAGCGCACTGGTCATATGCTCTATGGCTTTTGTAGCCAGCTTCTTGCACAATGCCCTTCAAGATTCAGCTTCCTCTTCCAGCAAATACTTTTGTACCCCAGCACTGTCTCTTTTCACCTTCTTCTCTAATGGCTTTCCAAATGCCCCCTTTAGGCAGATCCTGAAACTCATTCCCAACTCGAGCTGTGTTCACTGGTTCTCTCTCCTGCTCCCACCACCCCAGAACAGCATTTTACACTGCTGCATCACAGCTGAAGGTCCTAACATCACAACCCTTATTCAAAACTGCAGCAGACGCTAGTGTCAGGGACTGAGCTAACAGAAACCCATTTAAAGGGGCAGAAGTCGTTCTTCTAGTGTGGCTCCCAGACTGTGTGGAAGTAAGGACAGCCAAGTAAATAGTTCTTCCTACAAAATAAACTGCTAAATGCTGGTCTTCTTCATTTTAAATATTTTGGGGGCAGGGCTAACTAATTTTAGGGGCATGGTTAATTAATGATTTGGTAATCTTTCATGTCTGGATCCTCAGTACTACTTTGCCCTGGTCAAGCAGGATTGAAAGTTACTCTTTGACACCTGCTCACTGGCCCAGGTGAAATGAATTCGGTGGTCTCAATACTAAAACTGATAAAAACATTTATTTATTTGGAGGAAAATGGCTTTTGATTAAATACTACTTTGTCAATAAAACTTTTTTTTTTTTTTAAAAAGGCAGACAAATTTGACAGTTTGGTTACTGAAAAGTAAAAATATTTTGTTTTGATAAAAATCCAAAACATTTTTTTAAAATGAAAAGTTTGCTTTCACCAAAATTTTACAGGAAAAAAACCAAACCCATTCCTCTAGTTAGTACTATGGTGAGCAGTCTCTATACTGAGGCCTGAAGAAATTGAGCCTGGAATCCATACTTGTCTTTCTTAGTGGTGAACTTCACCGTTATATTTATAGGTATATTTAAGGCAGCTTGCATTGTGGTTTCTAATGTGCTGTTTTTACAATTTAGGGGATCCCATGAAACATTGAACTGAGCTGGGGTCATGCAGACTTAGGGGGGAAAAAAGCCATCAGAAACTGGTAACACTAGACTGCTCACATTTTTATAGGGTTAAAGCCTTCAAATTCAAGTTTCAAGAAATTAGAATTTTCTTCTTCTCATGGGTGATAAAGCCCAGAAAACAAGGTTACACAATGGAAATGCTGAGAGAACTTTTACTGTATTGTTTCAAACAAAAACACTGAGTTTTTAGTTTCTAATCAAATGCTTACATCTTTCAAATTCAGCTCTTATGTAACTTGTAAATCATTTTGGTGACAACTCACAGTGAAATACAAGGCTAATATTGAGCTTGGCAATCTCTCATTAGCAGGAAAAAATGGGGGAAGGAGCTCTTTTTCCTGAACTAAACATTTTTAAAAATCTCTTATTCAAACAATGCACATGCTGCATAAAAATATTCTTAAAGTTTAAGCTATGAATTTTTAGCAAGCAAGCAAACTGAAGTATGCTGCTGCCTCCTTGTGGAATTTCATATATGACCACCTGGAATTTCCTCTATATTCAGAACTGAAATGCATCAGCATGATCCAGTTTAAAAAAAAAAAAAAATCTATTTTAAAATATTCAGATGTCTTTTGTTCAATTAAAAAATAGGAACAATGCACTGCAACAGACAAGCTGAAATGCAATAGACACAAACTTAGATACAATAGCAATCAGTAAAAAAAAAACCTGTTAAACTCCAATCCGGAGTTTATATGCTATCAATTGTAATATCAGAACATAAATTTCAGGGCTCCCATGATCATAGGGAAAGAGGATTTATTAGTCTCCATCATTGCTCAGATGGACTAATTCAACTGCAGTTCTAATCTATCAAAGATGGCAAAAGAAAGTATTCTTTGTATGGCGCTAATGGATTTCACTAAAGAAACTCACAGTTCCAAAGTAATTTCCAGATGACCTGTCATATAAACAGAACTTTAATAAATGTGTTTATTCTCTCAAGAGAAGTAATATTGCCTCTGAAGATAACTAACAACAAAACATTTAAGTCGATCAGACAGGACATGCCTAAGGCTAAAGCTGATTTAAAATATTGCTAGAGAAAATACTGCTTCAACTCCTCACACCCAGGTTATTTTACTGTATTGCTAAGGACGGATTCGTTTTTCATACCTGAGGCCTCCATTGGAAGCTTGAACTGATTTCACAGCGGTGAAGAATTGTAAAGTAGCCTAGTTGATATGCGACTGTGCAGCTCCTCAATAATAATAATACACCGACCGCTTCTCTGTTTTCTGTATAATAGGCTGACTAGTGTTTTAGAAATACTTATGGTTACATCTACACTTGTAAATTTAGGTCGACTTTAGCAAGTCAAGTCGACTTAGCATGTCTACACCTAAATTTAAAGTCGACTTTGGGGGGAACTTACCAAGTTGACCTAGAGCGTCCACACTGGACACCTAGGTTGACTTCTAAGGGCTAGGGGGACCTAGGACAGGTCCACGGGGGTAGGGGGGCACCTCTTGCCGACTGCCAGGGGGCTCAGCCTTTGCCCTATTGTACATGGGTACAATGGGGCAAAGGGGGACAGGGACCCTGGCAGTGCATAGGGGCTGGGCTCTGCCCTGCCCTGTGGGGGGGCATGCTAGGCTCCCCCTGTGCCCCCCCCCCCCAGCAAGGAGGGCAGTGGTGGAGTCCTGGAGTAGCCCTAAGTCGACTTAGGGCTACTCCAGGTCTACACTGGCCTAAGTCGACTTTAAAAAGTCGACTTTAGGCTTAAATTGAATTAAAATGAGGTTTAATAAAGTTGACAATTTTCCTTAAGTCAACTTTATTTTCCTTAAGTCGACTTTATTTTCCTTAAGTGTGTGTGGTGAGAAACTTTGCTTGACTCAATAGTTAGTTAAGTGGGATGTAGAAATCTCCATGAGGAACTCTTTATGGAAATTATTCTATGTCACTTTGAGGGTGGAAGTCTATTCGTGAGTGGAAGGGGACAGTTACTTTAGCAAGGCACTGTAAGGCACCCAGGGTTGTAGGACAGGGGTGACACCGCTATTCATTAGTATGAATTGTCACTAGGTATCCACCCCACAGGCAAAAGCCAGTACAAAGCTCCCATGGGGGGGAGAGTCTCATAGATCAACAGCACAAGTCATGACTTCAACCAGCATGAGGTAATGCACCAACATAATCTGATGCAGAGTTGAGTTCTTCCCTGATTTACTATTTATTTCCCCCAAATAATGTTTAAAAAACCCCAATTGATAGGAGTACAGTGTGGAGTAGCACAGAACACAGAAGTAATCCATCATCCAGAAGCATCCTCCTTTGTAAATACTTGGCCCTGTGTTGTTTCACCGGAATAAAGCAGCCAATAGGCAGACAGAGGTAACTACCTCCACTGGGAGGCAGTAGCATCCAGTTGCCTTTTTTAATAGAAAAATATATTTTCCAGAATGCCTTTCTGGGATGACCTTTTAGACACCGCAGAGGCAACTAGATGCAGCCTTAAAGTGGCCATTTTGCAGCTGTCTGATTGCCGCATCTTCCTTTGTTTCAGCTAGTAAGTATTACCTCTTGTTATGCTCCCTTTACCTTCCCTGGTTTTCTCATTCTTGTGTCTGGGAAGATGACCCACTCTCACAATAAGCCACTAGCTTTGGTCTCATCCACAAGTGTGCAACTGGAATCAATCACTTCAGTACCTACAAACCAACCTCATCATGGATTGCCTTCTCAAAAAACACCAGGAAAATTAGGTGTAAACAGCTGGGTACACAATGTACATATTATGGGTACATTTTAGGGCTGCAACTCCGTAGAAGACACCCCCAAATTCACTACTAGAATGACCCCTGTGTATGTAGTGCCATTCTTTTCTAGTCCATTTTAATAGATATGCTCATGGAAGTGTAACTATTAGAGATGGTTAGTTTGGTTTTTTCCTTGTAAAGTTTGATCAAAACATTTTCGTTGAAGTCTTTTGCAGAAATTTTTCATTGAGAAACTTTTCAGTTTAGTTTATCAACCTAGTGCTGTTGACATGGGAAAATGGGTTGGCTAAACTACAACACCCAGGGCTGTGGGTTTTTTAGTGTAGACCAGGCCTTTGTCATCCCCCGCAAATGGGAGCTTTTGCCCACAACTGACTGAGGAGTCCTCCAAAGCACTTGGCTTTTCAAGTTAAAAATCAATTCATTCTTGCCTAGGTTTAACATTAGTCAACTCCTCTTCATTCAGAGCCCGACTCAGTAAGTTGGTAGATGCTGCTGCTTATGTTTAATAATGGAGATGTAGAGCCAGGTGTCCTCTGCCGACTGCTGCCTTTCCAGTCTGTGCTGTTGTACCATCTTCAGAGATGCTGAACATAATGGGAGAGAGGACTAAGCTGTCTCAGTCTCTGCAGATGAGCGTTCTAAAAGTGGAGCAACATATAACTCTCTGAATTTGATCTGGTTCCTTTTCAGCAAAGCACTTGAGTATGTGCTTATGCCCACTAATGGACAGCTGAACTGGGGCTTCTGAGGAAGGACCTGAACTATTTATAGGCATCTATTCATCCCTGCAGCCTGTTGGATATAGTACAGACATATTTGGAGATTGACAGTGCAAATGCCACAGAAAGATTGCAAAGGACAAGTCTGGTTGACTTCCCTTGTTTCTGGACAGGAGGAAGTCAGCCACCAGAGCAAGTAGTGTTGTCTCTGTACCATGTCCTTGCCTGAAGCTATGGTTGCCATTTCAGAAGTACAAAAAAAAAAAGAGAACACCTGGGATGATCCTGATCCCATAAAGCTGGACAAGTCGCAATGTATACTGAGCACCTTTAGAGATTTCTTCAGACAGCTACCTCAATTAAGGACTGATCCTCTGAAAATCTGGACACATGGCAACTCTACCTAAAGCCCAATTGAGAGGGATCCGGAAGATGTTAAACTCTTTTGCTAGATTCCTGATTGGTTTCCTTAGAAAAGCAAGGTTAGACATTGAGCAATAGTCTGATAGGTTTCTGAAGTTAAGTTTCTTTAAGAGTGGTGGTGCATCTTTTAGGCGTTGACAAGCTTTGCCAGTAGAAATGCCAGCCACCTGCCTCAATGGATGGGGGAATTTAGGCAGGCAGTGAAAGGGAACAGTCCCAATATGGAGTTTCAATACTCACTGAGGGATACCAGGTAACTCGTCCCACCGGGAGTCTCTGGCACCCATTGGTCAGATGGGAAAGAAGGTGCTGATTGGTCAGCATTCTCCAGCTCCCAGGATTTAACCTGGCACAGGGGCCATATGGAGCCTCTTTCCACTCCACTCTGGCAGTTCCACCCACCTCACCTGAACTCGGAATGGGATCCTGGCCTGACAGATGCTACAGATCCAGCCAATTGCATATTTGGGGGTCAAGAAGGAATTTTTTTCTCCCATGGGCCAATCAGAAGTGGACCAGGGAATTTTTTGCCTTCCTCGCAGCACCTTCAAGGCACAACGGGTTAAGTAGTGATGTGCTTAGCACCTACCTGAGGTACAGGGGAGGAGCTGTTCATTCATCACAACTTGTGGCTGGTTACAAGGATAGATGAATGGTTATCAGAGGTAAAAAGCCTGAGATTTTGGTGATTGGCCTTGAGCTCATGGGTGAGATCTTGTGGTCTTTGAAGGCTGAGGGCCAACCAACTGCACCTTCTGTCCCCCTTGCAGGGGCAGGGTCTAGGGACACAGAGAACTGAGTCCTCAGAGATAAGCTGAGGAGACCTACCCTGAGTTATGGGTTAGTTGGTAAGGATCCCTGTAACCACGGCACTGGTACCAATAAAATACCTGGTGTGAGTGATGGGCAGGTGGAGATGGCTAGAAGTCCCTCCCCCAGCCTAAGAAGAGGAGCTACTAAGCCCAGACTCAACTAAATCTGGGGGATAACAAATAAGAAAAGAGGAGCAGGCATGAAGGTCAAAGGAGATAGAATCTGAGTGGGACACCAAGCAGAGAGCCCCAGCGAGTGCCAACTGCTCCTCAAAGGTGTCTAAGAAGCCAGCCAATGCAGAGGAAATCTGCCCAGATAGGTGATCGGACAGCGGAATGGAAATAGGCCCCACTGACACAGAAGACTTCCTCAGCCAACATCTTTTCCCTCAGAGACTGCAGGAGATGAGTAGGTAGCACCCGTACCCATGCTCAAATTTAATAGAAGTTGCAGCCTGCCACTTAATTCCATGCAGTACCTGTTTTCATTTTGCCACTGTGTTCACATCAATTCTTAATGTTCTCTGCTTTTCTTACTACCCAGAAAAGGCAGAAGCCAGAGACATGGATGGTGGCTCTAAATACTTGTGTTTCCAAGATTACTTCTTCTGTAAATGGGCCATGCTTTTGGAGGGAGGACATTTAGTTTTGAGTCCTATGCATTTCCCATGATCTCATCCTGGATGAAGGCAGCCTTATTAATGAAATTATAGGTTTTTTGCAACAAGAATTACCTCCTTCACTGCAGTGACACAAGTTTGTGGGAACTCCTTGTATAAATTTAAGGAAGGTCTAGCGGAGATTCTGAAGAAATTCTGGCAATTCCCTCTATCTTCCAACTTCCTTCTGATGAGGATCTGAATCATTGCAATCTGAATTGAAGACTATTTTATTGTGCAGTCATGGACTAATTCAAGTCTTTTATTAAACCATCAGACCTACACATAGGTATAATATACTCCAGGTGATCAATAAACTCACCAAAATGGTCATTAAAGACACTTTCAAAGAGTGAAATTTCCTATTTATCAACGAGAGTGAAAAAGTAACGGAGTCTCTGATTACATGGATCAGAAATTAATTTGTTTAATTTAAAGTTGGGTTTTTAACCTTAATAGAGCCAGGGTTTATGCTAATTGAAGGAACAGGTCAGCTGTAGGGAAGAGGGGAAGTTAAGAGGAAAGATTTTGGCACAGAAGCCTTTAAATGCATAATGTTATTCAAGTCTCCACTTTCCTCTCCTCTAGCCTAAGGAAGCTAATGGCTGTCTCCTTCTTCAGCTAGCTGTGTGGTAAACTTTGGAGGACGGATCTAGCCAAGACTTTTGGTTAACCAGAATTCAGATTATCATAGTTCTACGGCACCTCAGAGTCAGTTGTGGTAAATGGAGGATTAGAACCAGAGCTGTGCAACATTTCTGCAACAAGACACCAAAGCATGAGAAACTTGCTGGGCACTAGATTCTGTTTCAAGATCAAACATAAGCCTAGGTTTACTGAAAAGTTTGTTAACCTCTCAAGTGAAGCCTGGCAGAGACTTGGGGGTTTTGCAACAAAACTGAGAAACCTGGCAGTTCTCCCTGGGTTACACTTTGAACATTTTGGATCTGTGTGAAACTGTGAACCTTAAACTTAGTGAAATTTGGAAAAGGAATATGGAAGTGGGGGAAGACTGTGTAAACTGAAATAAAAGAAAAAGTTTGCACAAATGCTGGCAAAGCTAAACAGTTGAATTTTGCCTAGCTCTAATTAGAACCGTATTTTCTCTCTTTGGCTGCATTCAGGGCTCCAAAAAAGTGTGCCTCTATTTCAGCCTGCTGAAATGAAAGTGTGGATATAGTCCTGCACTTAAAAATCCACAGAGACAATAGCACATAGACAGCTCTCCCCTCCAAACTCACACCTGGGTATCTTATGAAATGGCTTCCGTTACCCTACTGCACTTGCCTCTGTAGAGTTTAGCTTACAATATTAAGCTTTGCTTCCTAAGTAAAAAGAGGTGTCTATCCAAACAATTTAGGTTCTTCAGAAAAATATTTAAAAGTGCAGTAATTGCAAAAATGCAACAGTAATGCCATATCATAAAATACTAAATAATCAGGATGCACAAAAATAAAACCCATTTCCTCTAAACTTCACCGCCAATTATATTTACTCTTGCAGAGAGCCCAAGATTAGATTCGCTGTAGTTTTTTTCCTGAAGATGAACAGATCCTGGATCTTTCAGCCCATGGCAGAAGCACATTCCGAAGCAAAGGACCACTCACACAGAATGCCCTGCCAATAGCCCCGCTTTCATTTGCGGTGGGTGGAATTCATCTCAGTTGCTACTGCTGGTCTCCTGTGCCAGTACAGCAAAGGGAGAGTGGCAGCCTCTTGCGTAGGAATGCAAGAGCCACATTTTGCAGCAAACCGTAGATGGGGTTAATTGAATACAGCTCTCGAGTGCTTATATTGATTAATGCAAACTACTTTAATGTAACAAAGGTTTGGAGGCATGACCTGTTAAGGGTCCGATCCTCCATATTTCACGTGGGAAAAGTTCAGAATCACTTGATGTGAACATCTGTTTAACCCGAGGGTGAATTTCAGGATCAAGCCAAGGAATCTTAACTAGGCCTACAGAAAGACTACAGAACCTGTCACTAGGTGGTGCAACATTCCACAACACACACAACAGATCTAGCAGACAGCCTCTTTTTAACAACAGGAGACTGCTAAGCCAACACATAGATGTCACATAAAGACATTTTGACTTCACTGACTTTCTTGCAAATGCATCATATCCATCAGCTAATAATAAATATATCCCCATTTTAATTCATTTTAGGTATTAGAAAGAACAGAATATACACCTCAAAACATACATGCAGGAGACCAGAGAATACTATCCTGAGCGTGTAATGCCAATAAATGCATTATTAATGTATTCCTACAGCTTTAAGAAGCCTTTCAAGGCATTTGTTATATTTGTTTAACATTAAAAACAAGCACTGTTTATCCTGCCTGAAAATGTTGCACTTCAAAACAATTATTTTGCAACGAATAAAGGACCCATCCAAGTAAAAGGAAGCAGGATTTTATCTAATGTACATTAAATGAGAAAGGTCCATTTCCAAATTTACTCATGTTTGTTACTTATGCATTAATTATTTATTTCATACCAGACCAAAGTGTGCTAGATGCTTTGGAGATAATGTTTTAAGTATCTTGATATTCAAACATCCCAGCAATGATAGCTTCAGCCCCAAAGTGGCAATTTGAATTCAATCTGCCTGTTCCTTCTGCATTAAAATAGCTAACTACAGCCAGCCATTGTTTTAGACTAGGAAGAGGAAGATAAAGAGATAATTATGCTTTTTAGTTTTAATTTTGTATTATTTATGTTGACTAAAAGAAAAAATGAACAGACTGCATAAACAATGTATAAATCTGACTAGAATTCCATCATACTAGAAATAAATTGTTTAAGGTTTATTGAAGAAGCCTATATATATTTTTCAGAGCTCATTCAGTCACTATATTTTTAGGAATTAAGTAAAATCTTCCTTAAAATACCCCTTGTAACCTAATTTGCCCTTTGTTTAGTTCAGTGAAGGTTAGATATTAATGTTCAAATGTGTGCAATTTAGGTGCATACCTCTCCACATGTGAGTAGGCAAGATGAAGTATGCACAATGGCAACCCCAATTTGTATGTGTGCATGGGGGAATGTGTGTGTCTACACTAGGCACTTGTGAAAGTGTCCGTTTCAAAAGATGGACCCTGTCCTTCTCTGTGCCTGTGTGTTAATTATAAAACAATAAAATAATAAGAAAAGCCCTTACATCCTGTTAAATCTACCAGTTTTGCCAGAGATTGGGACTATAGTTAATGGTAAATAGCAGCAACAGGTGAAGTGAAATAGAAATGTTTTTACACACACAAATATATGAAACAATACAAAGTAAAGTACAACCAAGGTAGAAAACAATGTGAATATTAAGGTCTGCACTCTAACTTATCAAAACAATAGAGTGATATGCAGGTCTAAAGCCACAGTTGCATTAGACGATATATCTCATAGTGGGGGTGTTTCATATGATGAGTTTTAAATAATTATGCACATGATTTTATATTATTTTGGGAGAATATTAACATACTCAACTCACAAGGTGCTTTTAATGCAACCACTGCTATTATATTATCTGTTATTTTGCGCCTCTTCCAACTCCTGTTCACATCCATGGACTTCTGCAGGAGCAGAATTAGCCCCCTCTGTAGCACTTAATCACCACAACATCTTGTGAGATAGATAAATTTAGGTACAGAGACTGATATGCATGAGGCCAAACAGTAAGTGCCAGAGCTAAGATAGGCCCCCAAAATCCTGAATTCCTGCCCCCTGCCTAAGTCTGGGCAGCTCTCCCTCCTCTAATTAGTATTGTGATACAGATAGAGTAGTTTTCTAAAGCAAACAAACATATCTAACTTCAGCGAGCAGTAAAAATCAAAGTCCCATCCTCCTGCCAAACGTGTAGAAACTATTTACAAAACTATATTGTCTAAAGCTTTTAGACACAGTCATACTCTCCTTCATGCTCTGCTAAACTCACAGTTCCAGGGAGTCTTCCTTTATTTCATGACACATCTAAAAGTCTGTTTCCGCTCTTTAATTAAATAATAGTGTCTTTGTTTATGGAAATGCTTATTCTCAGCCGCAGTGATTAAATACATAAACTTCCCCACTTTCCTCTGTTTCAGGCTCAGCTAGCTGCAGCCACTGTTTCATGCTCCTCACGGGTAGAGTTCTCTCAGTGTAGATTGGAACTTCAAAAGGTTACGACTCCTACTTCATCCTTCTGTTTGAGTGTGTGCCCCTTGGAGCTGCAGGTACGATTCCCACTTTCAGGAGACATACCTGTGCAGGTGCTCAGTGAACTAGCATGCTAAAACAGAATGCAACTGCAGCCATATGAATGGTGAGAGAGGCTAGCTGCTGCAAGCAGATGCCCATCAGACACTCAATACATACTCAGTCAGCTAGCTTCTCATCCTGCCACAGCTACACGCTTTTTAGTGTGATAATTTGATGAAAGCAAGCACTAGTTTGTCAAGCTGAGAATTACACTTCCAGCTCAAAGTGTAGACATACCTGTATAGAGATGCTTGTAGAAGATTGTGATTTAGAGACCCTCCCTAGCATGGGACAGTGTTGTGTGAATTGGGAGATGTGCCCTACAGGAGATCTACTATGGTGGCTCCCAGCTGCATACCTAGGAACCACTCCTGTCGATTCCTTACTCATTCAATAGAGTGGTCTTTAATGAACCCTCAAGATCACTACAATACCCAATGTGTAACCCACTGGTGGTGTGTCACAGGTTCCCTTCAGAGCATCTGAGGCCATTTTTGCCCCTCTTTAGCACAAGATGCAACAGCTCATGCTTTTAGCAATGGTGGTCTCAAATTCAATCCTCAATGTTTTGTCCAAAGTTGCTGCCATCACATTATTACCAAATTCTGACAAGCAGAGCTGGCAGACATTTTTTGTTTAAGATTTTTCATTCAAAAATGACTTTTTTTCCCAAAGAGAAAAGTGTTTACAGAAAATTCCCTTTTTTCAAAATTTTGTTTAACAACAAAAAATTCAATATTGCCAACTCAAAGTGTTCCTTCAGAAGATGAGCTTAAAAATCATGACACATTTTGGATTTTTTTTTATTTGCCTTCTGAATTTTGAGCTGTTAGAGTTCATATTTTCAAGCTTCTCTCTGCAATCATGAAGGCTAAAAACTTATCTTTTTTAAAATGAAATTTTAGACCATCATGTAATCATGATTCCAGGAGCTAAGTCTTTAAAAAAAGTGGGAAACGTTGTGACATTTGTGATACAATTACGAGATTTAGCAACACTGAAGATTCTATCTATGTATGCAGTCGATCTGGTGACATAGAGCTACCATAAAAGCTCTTACATCACCTTCCCTCCAAGATCCTGGTGTAAGAGGCATGGCTGAGGTGAAAGGACAGGACAGGACATGGCCAGAGAGTCCTCTCTGTACCCTGCTAACCACTGGGGGCAGCTGGTGTTAGTTGTCACACCTCTCAGGATGATTTTATTTCCCAGGTAGACTGGCTCAGTAGCCAGACAATCCCTCAGTTGAGGACAGAGATAAAATAGGCATCTTCACTCCAACCCACCTCAATTACACAAAGCACTATAACAAAGGATCTGGCCCAACATCCTTTTCCAGTTTACCATTTCATAAAGTGCCATGTAACTTTGCAAATGATCTAAAGGACCACTGTTGCTGGGTGAACTCGGTAACCATTATTCAGCAATAATGAATAGTTTCTTTGATTTGGAAACAGTACTAAGTTCCTTTTTAATTCAGTATATTTCTCTCGCCAATAAACGCTGCCATGCCATTACAAGGAAGACTGCTTTCAGGTTTACCTGAACTAAAAGAATGCTATTCCTCAATCTTACCATAGGAGACAAGTAATAATTAGGGGGAAAAAACACTGTCTGAAGAACAAAGGATAATAACAAAGGCAGCATTGCATCTGTTAAAATAATAAGATAAAATAAGACTAGACTTCTACCAGCCCAGTTTCCTTTACCAATGGTAAGGATTAAAGACTTTGATTAACTTCTTATTTGGCATTGTCACTGGCTCTCTAAAAAATATTCTTGCCAGGTCATGTTCTGGAAAACAAGGAATTTATTTAAAAATCCTGCCCTAACAAACTTAAAACAACAAAGGCCTCTCTGTATGTACCTTTTAATAATACAACTGTCAAACACATCAAATGTAACTGTACTATTACATATGCCTCTCTCAAGATGAAGATGTCAAAGGTTGTGTTTTGACCTAAAACAGGGTGTGTTTTGGGTTTTTTTTAGTATAGTTATTGCAGAGGTAGCATGTCCAGAAGATAAGATCCTCTAGACTAAGAGCAGGGCTGGATCACTGCAGGGGCTATAGGGACTGAAGCCCTGGGCCCTGACCTAAAGGGGGGCCTGGGCGCCATTCTCTAAGGTCCCTGCATGATCTGGATCCCCCAACCTGCTGGCTGGGCTTGGAGGGGTGAGAGGGGGGGCACGCTGGGTGGGCCTCTGCCCTGCTGGTGCAGTGGGGGGGAGGCAGACTGGTGTCAAAGGCTGGGCTCCGCACTTCCACTCTACCCACTGGCCGACTGGTCTGCCCCTGGGGCCGAGGCAGGTTAGCGCATGGTCATCCTGCTCCGGGGTCGGGGCTGGCTGGTGAGTGGTGCAGCCTCCTTCCAGCACAGCCTTCCAGGCCCATGCCTTCGAGTGCTGCACCAGAGGCTGCACCATGCACCAGCCAGCCCTGCCCCTGACTGGGGGTAGATCAGCCAGATGAGCTGGGGCAGGAGGGCTGCAGAGAGCAGCTTCTGGCCCCAGGGTCCCTCTAACGCCAGCTGTCTGCAGGCTGCCGTGTTGGGGGCCCAGACCCTGGGGTGGGGCCCACAGGTGTGGGGGACTGAGGACCCAGGCTGGGGGAGTGGGGGGGAACAATCATGGGCAGCTTGGGGCCCCTTAATTGTGCTCTAGGAGTCCTGAGCCGAGTTCCTGGCTCTGATGGGAAACCAGTCATTTTACCCTCCTGTGCCTCTTCCTCACCTCCCATGCTTTGCCTGTCTAGCATGTAAACTCTCACCATTTGTCTAGAACAAAGGAGCCCCAATCTTGTTTGAGGTCTCTAGGCACTACTGCAATACAAATAAATAATATTTTGTGCCCAACTCAAGGAGAGCATCTCAAAAGCCATCATAAAAGAATGCAAGTCAGCTCTTTACCAATTTCTCTTTTGTTCTGCCAAAGCCACAAACAAAGCAAAAATAAAGGTAAAATAGCACATTTAGCTTTACATTCCCAGTAGAACTTTGATGGCAACCACAAATAGTGGATTATATATACTTCTCTTCCCAGCTCCTAAAATAAACCATTCATTCCTCTCCAACAGAATATTCCAAACATATTTCATATACATTTTAAATACTGGTTATTTCCTCCACCAAATCACTGAAGCTTTCTTAAAAGGAAATTAAATAAACCTAAAAGTAACAACAACTTGGAACAGCTCTAGAACTTTTCATCCCAAGATCACAAAGCACTTACCAAACATTCATTAATTTAGCTTCCTAAAACCCTTAAGCCATAGAGTAGCATTTCTATATTCATTTTTCATGTAGGTAAACTGAGGCAGAGCGGCTATATGACTTTTAACAAATCTCTGGAAATTTTAACATTGATTTAATATGGATCAGGCTCACAGCCCATCATAGGCAGTGCTGAGAATACAACCCTGGAGTCCTGACTTAGAACCTCTTTCACGACACTGGCTTGGTTAGCACATAGATACCATTTTTAAAAGTTATATTTTTATATCCTGAAAAATCTGTATAAGGATGAGTGCGATTGTTCTTCCATGTGATAGTGTCAAGCACTGGGAAGTAATAAAATTAAGCATAGGCATAAAGAAAATGTAAATAATTAAAAAATTAAGGAAGCTATCAATTAGCTCCTATTACACACAGAGTTCAATATAAAATCATAAAATAGCCTCTGTATAAGCAACCCTTTAGAGAATTTTAATTCATAGTGTGAATCATTTTCTGTCAGACTAAATTGTTCCTGTGACTGTGTGTTCCTTAAAGGTATATTTTGTCGCCTCAGACTTACTATTATGGTTGTCCCTCACAGGCCACAACCAGGACCGTAGCCCCATTGCACGAGGCACTTCACAAATCCAGAGGAAGAGTGTCCTGGCCCCAGGGAGCTTACACCCTCTCACGCCCAAAAACAGCATATTTGCTTGCCTCCTCCTCAAACGCACTATTGGAAATGCTAATCTCTTTATTTTCCATATTTGGACAATGCAAGATCTGGAATTAATTACAGCCACTCGCAGTTAAATCCAAACAACATGAAGGTTACAGTATATGAGCAGACCTTCGTTATGTCTTACACTGTATCCTATTACTAGCTGTGAATTTTGATGTACTTACACTTTAACTCAAGCTCATAATTAGAAAATGGAAGGTTTTATAATGTAATTATCATTTCATGCAAATGATGGAAACTACTCAAGTCTTTTTACCTACAGTAGTAATACTGTTCCTTATTGAGGCTTGTTTCTGATGCTGAGTTGATGCCTTTGAAAGGATTTACATCAGAGATATTCAAGAATGATTCTTCCCATTTCCAGATACTACCAGTTTCATTACCCTTGTGCCCTTTTGTTTTGTGGTTTGAATAATGTCCAAATTTCCATGTCTGACGTGACTCTCATATGCTTTTCTCTTTTGCCTTTGTTTTATAAAGTGCCCCAAATTATTGACAAATTGATTCATACTTTGTAACCCCAGAAGAACTTTAGTAATGTGTCCAATTCTTGCATTTAGACATGTTATTAAGTTACACATATTTCTAAATTGGACTCTCCGTATATCAATTATTTGTTGAACACTGCACAAAACAGAGGCAGATCAGACCTGTGCCCTAAGACACTTTTGTTCTAAAAAAAAAAAATCAAGCTTCTTTCTAAATGTATGCAACTATACTTTCAATTATATAGCACTGAGTTAATGAAACCCTTTATTGTATCAACTCTTGTAAATTCTTGAGAGCATTTTATATAAAATTTTAATACATGCTAAGAAGAAATACCAATTCCTTTGCATTTCTATTATTTTTGCAGGTGGCATTCTAGACAAACAAGAGTGATTCCCACCCTAAGGATCTTTCAATCTAAGGACTTGATCCTGTCAATACTTATTAGCAGGTGTAGGCTTACTTCCATGAATATTTCTGCAGAAGCAAGTACTATGCCTGGTAGATTTGTAGCAGTAAAGACACAGCACAGCAAACAGTGGAAGATAGTGGGGGCTGGGAAACTGCAAGCGTTTTAACTATAAAAGAATAGGATATCAGTTATTGTCCATATATATGTATATATATATATATATAGTTAGTTAGTTCCTTTTTTCTTTTGGAAATACTCTACTTAGCAAACTCCAGCAACATAACAGAAGAAGCGGAGTGAAGATCAGAGGATGTTGTTGGAAGGTTAACTGAAAGAAGTGTCTTGAGGAAAGATTTGAAAGCAAGTAAGGCTGTATGGCATGGGATCCAGGATAATACTCTAGGCACAGAGGTGGTTTAAGAAAAGTTGCGGAGAAGTGGAGTGACAAAAAACAGAGGAGTAACAAGCTACATTACTCTGGCAGAACACAGGGCATGAGCTGGGGACTAACTCGGAGAAGGCACAGAGTTGGTGTTGATCTGAAGGTAAGAATGAAGAGTTTAAATATGATATGTAATGAAGTGATCTAGAAGACTGTAGTAGAGTCTGCACATGACCCACCTGTAGGGCGCCTCCTGGTAGTAACTCTGGGGAATGCTCAAATGATCCCCCTACAGATTGCCAGTGACCTGTCCTTCTCCACACTCCGACTCGACCCTTGGGTCCTCTTCTGGGACCTCAGCCCTCTGGCCAAGACCCTTAAGTCCACCCCCTTCCAGGGTACAACTAAATCTTCCCAGCCCACTTTGCGGCAGCAGCCGGGCCTAGTCCTCTGACTGCTTCCTCATGGTTTAGTCCCACTCGCTCCGGTCCAGCCACAGTTTAAAACAGTTTAGGGGCTAGCGAGCCTGTGCCATCCCTGGCACCCATGCTGTTACTGGCATACTGCAAACCCTGGGCTGCTTCCCCGCAGCTCCTGTCACCCACAGCTCCTCACCGCCTGCATCCAGCTGCTGTCTGCTGCTGGCTCCTCGCACTCAGACCGCTGATCAGGCCTCTGCTGCAATCCGTCCAGGTCAGAAACCATGGCTCCACTTGGCTCCTTCTGCAGCCTGCACTTGGAGCTCTCCAGGGTGCTGTCTAATGCAGCCAGCTAGCCAGAGAGAAGACCTTCTCTCTCCAGCTCCTCCAGCAGACTGAGCATCTTGCGCTGCTGCTCCTAGTTTTATACAAGCCATTTGCCCCTCATTGGCTGCTGCAGCCAGGCCCCTTTTTAACCCTATAGAAGCCAGTTAACCCTTTGCTGGCCCATAGTGGAGCCACTGCACCACAACAAAGCCAATGCGGAGACTCAAAGGTGAGGTGTGAGTGACTGGAGGAGTGCTACGATTGGAATGGTAAGCAAGGAAAGTGACTTTTGCTGAATAGATTTGAGCAGATAGATTTGAAAGGAAAGATGTAAAAATCCTGAAAGTCAAAGAAGAATACGTTGCAGTCCTTAAGACAAGAGACGAGATGGGTAAGAATCAGTATTTTAGTAATGGAGATGAAGAAGAAATGACTTATTGGGGAGATCTTAATGAGAAATAAACAAAGATCTAGCAGCAGCCTGGATGTGTTGGGGTGAAGGAAAGGGAGTTAAGGCATAACACGGAGTTTCTGAGTGTGTCTGACTAATTTGGTATCTGCTTATCTGGAAGTCTCTGCAATAATATTCGAATCATTATCACCAAAGGTGTCTGTGCCACTTCAGTTTAAATAGGAGGAAGTAGTCAGCAGAATGTACTCTGACTCTGGGGTACATTTGTCAAAGATTTTTTTTAATCTTCCAGGCATATGACAAACCTCACCTTTGTTTATGGTCACTGGAGGTTGGGTGGAAGGGGTTGATTTGGGGTTTTAGATGCAGGTAGATAACAGTGGCTTGAATTTGTGTATTTACTGTTGCTGTTTAAGGTGTAGGTAATTTGGTGCTCTACAATTTTACAGAAATGAATGTGCAAAAAAAAAGATGAGATGGTGGAACCATCACCTTTGACAACAAAGGGAGACGGGATCTTTGGCAACAGCAGAAGCTAAATTTGGTTTCATTCGGTTTGAGCTGGCAACTAGACATCCATGATGAAAGTTCAAATGCTTATAGATGCCAGAGCGATCACAGCAGAAAAGGCCAGGGGAATGAGAGGTAAATATGAGAGTCTTTGACAAAGAGGTGAAAATTAAAGCCAGAAAAGTGGATGAGTGCAAGGGCATATAGAAACAACAAGAGGGAGACCAGAGTGACACATGGGAAGGAGCAGAACCACTATGTAAGAAGATGAAAGAGCATTCAGAAAGAGGAGAAGATAATCAAACCCAGTACTAAGAAAGTCCAGGGACAAGATAGCCAGAGGAGTAAAATGCTAGCTGTTTGAAGGTTGTAGCAAGATCAAGGTGAATGTACAGAGAGCAAGATATGTACTCTTGGCCAGAAAGAGGACATCAGTGACAGGTTTCAGTAGAGTTGAGGGGGATGAAGCCATATTGCACAGGGTATTTGATCTAGAACAGAGAAAAACGGAGTCAGGAAGAGTAAACCATTCAAGACACTCAGAACTGAAGAAGGGATGAACGGGAATGAAACAGGTGGGAAGCAGAAAGACTAATGCAAAACATGGATTAAAAGGGAGAACACTACAGAGTCAGAAAGGAGGGACATCATAAGGACTTTTTCTTAGGTATATTTTGCAGCAACATAAGAGCACTGTCTGTCTGTAATGCAATTGTTTAAACAAAAATAATAAAAGGCAAATCAACATTTTTAACTTTTATTTAGTGGCACAAACATATTGTTCTCTCCCTTAAAGTTATTCATTTGTGAAACTATACAAGGTCAGGTATGAGAAAAAGTGTAACTGTTACAGAACAGATGTACTCTGTTTGCTATTAAAAGAGATACAATTTTCAAGAATGCTAGAGGCATTAAGTACGTGTTAGCATTTTCTCTTGTAGTACTATATAAATAACAATAGCTTATCCACCCACATACAGTACATTTAACATGTGTTGAAGACAAATTGATACAATAAATTCTCGTCACAGAAAATAGTGAGAACAACATGTTGATGACATGAAACTGTAAAAAATTATATTGCTAAATGTTCCAACATCTTTGACACATCAGTTCTGCAATTCTAACATCATTGGATTGAGATTCATATTTTCCAGGCTTAATAGTATCCTCTTCCATGTTTTTTCTTACAATATAAACATGAATTTTCTTATTTTAGACTTTTCTGTATTGACTATCCTAGTTCCACAACCATAGTGTCTGATGTCCACTTCTTCCTGTGCCAATGTCCTTTACCACTGCCTATTTTAAGACGACAGAAAGCACTCCATCTGTGTCCAACAAAGAAAAGTAAATATTTTCATCACCAGGGTAGTCTTGCAGGCAATTTACATAAAAATATATGTTAGCCTTGTTCAAAAATGGGATTTTCCAATTTATGAAGGACAATCACTCATTAATGCAGCCCCTCATCATTGAGGGGAGCTCCCTCGATGAACATCCACAAAGTTACCTCATTGTCCTCCTTAAAACTCTTCTTTGCCACAATGCCTACAAAAAACCTGACAGCAGTTAGGGAGTTGGTGTGTTGAAAAGCCTGACTCTGATGCTGATCAGCAATATTGTCTTTTTCCTTGTATTCTCCTGTCTATCTGTTTGTATCTGCTGAATCATCTTATATTTAGTTTTTAAGTTTATTGAGGTATCTTTTTGTTCTGTCTGCCCAGCGTCCAGAGAAAAGAGTCCTGATCCATAACTGAGGCTCTTACAGAATACCACAATACAACTAATAATAATACTAATGCCTTTGTTGTCTATTTTAATAAGTCACAAAAGCAGTCTAATAAGTTTGTATGGAGAGCTTTGTGAAACCCACTTAATTCAATTTGTGTCAGTTTTGCAATCTTATGCCAGTGGATTTTTTTTTGTACCCATCTTAACTCTGTTGGGTTTACTAGGTGTTTCAGATTCACACAGAACCAATAGTCAGGACCAACCCATATGAACCCCAGATATATACTGTAATGATGCTGTCTGGATTATGAATGACCATTTATACCATTATGATATCATAATATTAATATTGTCATATCATAATATTATAATATAATACATCATATCAATATTACAGAATGGCAATAAATATTGTATAGGATAGGTCATGCAAGATACCAATGGAAAAGTCATGATTTAATAAGACTGATAAACACACACACACACACACACACACATCTCAGTTCTGTATTATAAATATGTATTATATTCTAAATAAGTATGGTATATTTGTTTTTCAAACTTGTGCTGTGTTTCTGGGTGACTCCCCAGCCAGGATGACAGCAGCACTAAGTCAGCTTAATAGCCCATCAAGGGAACTCAAATGTATAATGAATTCAGTAAAACAACCCAAGGACTATATCTTATGAGTCACCAGGACTCATGGGCTGTGTCTACACTGGTAAATTAAATCAACTTAACCTTGCTTAAGTCGAATTAATTTACCCTGCGTCTACACTACAGTTTCCTTAAGTCGACTTAAGCAGCTTGCTTATGTCAACTTAAGGAAAATAAAGTCGACAATGAAAATTAAGTCGACTTTATTAAACCACCTTTTCATTAGACTTAAGGCTTAATTCAACTTTTTAAAGTCGAATTAAGCCAGTGTAGCCCTGGGGTAGCCCTAAGTCAACTTACGTGGCCTGGGGGAGCCCGGCATGCCCCCCAAAGGGCAAGGCATGTGGGCAGAGTGTGACACTGTCTGGATTTAGAGAAGCATTTATGATATTATTTTCTATTCATATATCATAAATGCTATAATCCATAGGAACTATGTCAAATTTGGTATCAATAGAAAGGTAGTAATTTGCTGGGAATTATTATATAGTTTATGTCTAGGAATTCTATTTTGGTTAGAAGTTAGGAATTTGGTGTTATATCTATACTTTAACTTGTATGATTCTGTGGGAACGCCCCAGACAGGATGTCACCAATCATTGTGTCCTTAATGTTTAGGAATTTTTCAGGTAGAATGGTCCCAGGGAGTAACTTGATGAGCCATTAAGGACATAAAGAATACAACCATTGTGTCCTTAATGGCTCATCAATTTACTCCCTGGGACCATTGTACCTGGAAAATTCCTAAACATTAAGGACACAATGATTTTACATACTTGCTTCTCTCAGGTATTTCAATAAAATAACATAAGTTAAAGTATAGATATAACACCAAATTCCTAACTTCTAATCGAAATAGAATTCCTAGACATAAACTATATAATCATTCCCAGCAAATTACTACCTTTTTATTGATACCAAACATGACATAGTTCCTATGGATTATAGCATTTATGAGATATCCATTGAAAATAATATCATAAATGCTTCCCTAAATCCAGACAGCATCACACACAGGGCTCTTCCCTGCCAGGGTCCCTGTCCCCCTTTGCCCCACTGTACACAAGGGGTGCCCCCCTGCCACCGTGGACCTGCCCAAGGTCCCTCTAACCCCACAAAGTCGACCTAGAGCATCCAGTGTGGACGCTCCAGGTCGACTTTGTAAGTTCCCCTTTAAGTCGACTTTAATTTTAAGTGAAGACACAGTAAGTCGACTTTAAGTTTAGTATCTAAGTAGACTTAGTTAAAGTTGACTTAAAAGTGCAAGTGTAGACATAGCCAAGGTGAGGAGGGCTTTAAACTAGGTTTGAAGGGGGAAGGTGACCAAAGCCCACAGGTAAGTCACAATGAGGGAGACCTGGGGGAAGGATGGAACTTGCGGGAAGCCAGGACTGTAACAGCAGGGAAGAGAAACTAAAAGAGAAACTAGTCAGAACTAGTGGGGTGGGGGGTGGAAAGGGGAATCAAATCATTGTCATAGGTGTCCTAATGAAGCCCTTATACTTGAGGTGAGTGGGGAAGGAGGACACCAGGAGATAATGCAAGGAGGAAGATGCAACAGGAGAGATAATTGACAGGGGAAAGTAGGGCAATCAGCCCAGTATTTTAGGTGTCTGTACACAAATGCAAGGAGCCTGGGAAACAAGAAGGAAGAATTGGTTGTACTGGCACAGACAAGGAACTATGATGTAATTGGAATAACAATAATGCATTATGATGTTATTAACTATGATGTAATTGGAATAACTGGAGCCGGTTCTGTTCAACATCTTCATTAATGATCTGGATGATGGGATAGATTGCACACTCAGTAAGTTTGCGGATGACACCGAGCTGGGGGAATGGTAAACACACTGGAGGGCAGGGGCAGGATTCAGGGAGACCTAGACAACTTGGAGCATTGGGCTAAAAGAAATCTCATGAGATTCAACAAGGACAAGTGCAAAGTCTTGCACTTAGGACAGAAAAATCTCATGTACTGCTACAGGCTGGGGACCGATCAGCCAAGTAGCAGCACTCTAGAAAAGGACCTGGGGGTATGGTGGATGGGAAGATGGATATGAGTCAACTGTGTGCTCTTGTTGCCAAAAAGGCCAATGGCATATTGGGCTGCATCAGGAAGAGTGTTGCCAGCAGATCGAAGGATGTGATTATTCCCCTCTATTTGGCACTGGTGAGGCTGCATTTGGAATACTGTGTCCAGTTTTGGTCTCCCCACTACAGAAAGGATGTGGACAAATTAGAAAGAGTCCAGCGGAGGGCAACAAAAATGATTAGGGGGCTGGGGCACATGACATATGAGGAAAGACTGAAGGAACTAGGCTTATTTAGTCTGCAGAATAGAAGACAGTGGGGGAATTTGATAGCAACCTTCAACTACATGAAGGGTTGCTCCAAAGAGGAGGGAGCTAGGCTGTTCTCAATAGTAAAAGAGGAGAGAACAAAGAGCAATGGTTGCAGGTGTGCAGGTTGAGGTTGGATATTAGGAAAAAACTTTCTCACTAGGAGGGTGGTGAAGCAGTGGAATGGGTTACCTAGGGAGATGTGGAATCTCTGTCTTTGAAGATATTTAAGGTCCGATTAGACAATACCCTGGCTGGGATGATTTAGTGGGAATGGTCCTGCTTTTAGCAGGGGGTTGGCCTAGATGACCTTATGAGGTCCCTTCGAACCCTATGATTCTATGATTCTACATGTAAGAACATGTCTATGGACAGGAGACTCAGGCTTTTCCATGCCATGTGCTGTGTTGTTGGGTTTGGGACAAATGGCAGAAACTATAAAATGCAGCTGCACCATTCTCCATCTTGTCTTCGTTCCTGCTTCCTACCTACTTCTGGATCAACTATTTTACATCTGAAGCTATGATACAAAGGACTGAGCCTCATCCAGGTACTGGATGTACACCAGAGGAATGTACAAGTCTACAAATGCCATAATTCAGCTGAGAATCTGACATATATATGGACTTTGAAGTTATTTGTATATATCTGATTGCTTTGTAGGTTTAACATTTTTTTGTTTGTTTCTTTCTTTCCTTCTATAATAAACCTTCAGTTTTAGTTACTAAAGGATTGGCTGGCACTATGATATTTTGGGTAAGATTCAAACCAATATTGATCTGGCAACGTGGCTGACCCTTTGGGGATCAGAAGAATGCTTTGGTAAAGGGAGTAGAGTTTAAATAACATATCTCTTTACTAGATCTAGTTGCTGTTTGGGAACCAGAGACTGAAATGCAGTAAAGTGGACTGTGTCTCTTTTGTTCTAGCTTCTTGATAACCAGTGTGGGAAATCCAAAGCATTGTTTATGACTGGTTGGGGAATCTAACTTCAGTGTTACCCAACAGTTCTGGGAGAAACTATTCCCCTTTTGCAGTCTGCCCCAGCCTTGGCATTTTCAGGTAGGCTACTCTAGGCCTGGACAGGTCCCTTATACAATTAAATTTTGCCATAGTCACTTTTTCTATCCCCAGAGATTCACTTTGCCTCTAAGAGGCTCAAGGACTCCCACCTATGAAGTATTTTGAGCAGGTTCAGATGGAAAGTCTTCAGTCCTTCTCCCATTCCCATGTATTCAAAAAGAGACAGCTGCTCCTTTCTTCCACCTACTTCCCAAACAGTGAAGTTCAGGGAACACAAAGTGGCTTAGTTTGGGGTTTTACTGAGGGCCTTACATACAACTACATATGTGTGTGAGGAAAGTACAACCAGTATAAATCAAAGGAAGCTAGACTGCTCAGCACTTTTCAAAATCAGGTAAATGCCTCAATAGCAATTTAGGGTCATGACTTCCCGCTTTTATTTTTTATTTTTTTAAAATCACTGCCTGTCTCAAACTGTAGTCAAGCATTTAGCCTTCATGTGTGCAAAAGCACAATGCACTATGCAGACAGAATGAAAAGAGCTAGAAGAAAAGCAATACAAAGATTTTAAAGCTCTTGACATCAGTGGAGCCAGGATTTCACTCAATAGGAGCTTTGCTATTAGTTCAGTGGGGCCAGGATTTCACAGCTTGAGTTGGGGGAAATGAGCTGAGATAATCATTTGATAGGGATTAAATGCAACAGTATGATATGTGTAACCTGGCATTATAACTTCTGCCACTGCTACAATGCAGTGGGATTGGGTGGCCACTTTCCTGTTCTTCTGTTCTAGATGGCCTCTGAATTGTGAATCTCGCTGGGGACAATAGCTGGTGCTTCTAACCTACTTCCAAAATAGAAATTTCCATAATTTTTTTGAAAAAGTCTGAAAAGCATGCACGCTCAGTTCTTTTTAAAATATATTACGAACAGTGGATATTTCTGCACTTGCTACAGCAAGTGGCTGTGACCTGATCTCCTTTAGAAGTAACACAAAATAGATCTGTACTCTGGGAAATTTTGCCCCTGCATTTGGTAGAGAGCTTATTTCTTCCTAGGTGTTTTTAAAGTAGGGTAAAATCTGTTGATGTGCTCAGAAAGGCTATGGCTACACTGGCAAGTTAGTTCAAATTAAGCTTCCTTAATTCGAACTAACTTAAGCCATGGCTACACTAGGCTTTCATTAGTTCGAATTAAGGGTTAATTTGAACTAGTTAGTTCGAATTAACCAATCTGGCCATGTTAGTTCGAACTAATTGCTTAGTTCGAACTAACTGGCGCATTGAACTCAATGCAATTCGCTAATTCGAACCAAGCAAGTGCCATGAATGGCACTTGCTTAGTTTGAACTAAATTTTGCTAGTTCGTTAGTTCGAATTAGTTAGTTCAAATTAACTAATTCAAACTAACTTTAGTAAGTGTAGACATAGCCAAAGATTCCAAGGAAGAATGTGCAAAGGCTCTCTCCCAGTGCACCCAAAAAACTGTGAAGGCATTCAACATAGCATTACCCTGATTACTGGGTGAGGGAGTGGATTTTCTCAGATGGTGGTGTTCCATGGTTGTAATAGGAGCAGATGGAGAAGAGAAGCAGGAGTCAGTCAGCTCTGATTACCTTTAGCAGTAAGCTTCTAGGGACCGAGAGGATCACAAGTTTCAACTTTTTGGAGCAACAGTAAAAGTGCTGCCAAGTATGTAGTCTGACCTTACTACTCATAGGACGACTCTCAGGCCTTGTACACAAGATCACTTTATCGCGCATTAACAATCATTACCACGCGATACCAACAACAGCGTACACACGTGCAATAGAGCTGTTGCGCGTTAACTGCCTTGTTGTAGCACAATACAAAAACCACCTCGACGAGGCTGGTAGCAGTTAACGCGGAACAGCTGTTGCACCTTTCCACTCGTGTGTATGCTTACCGCGCAATGATTGGCCTCTGGAAGTGTCCCAGCATTCGAAAGTCGTCCTCTCTGGTCTTCCCCCACCCGCTCTGTGGCCGTGACGAAACAGTCCCCGCCCTGATCAGATTCCCAGGATTTTCGAATTTCTCATCTGTTTCACTTCCTGTTCTCTTCCTCATGGAGTGGAGTGCAGCTCCGATCTTCAGTAGCAATGGCGGCCTGTCGTGGAAGACGTGCACCCCTTTGGAGCACGGCAGAGGTGCTGGACCTGATCAGCATCTGGGGAGAGTCCGCTGTGCAGGCGCAGCTACATGGCAGCAGGCGAAATTATGATACATTTGGCATAATTTCTCGGGCCATGTCAAAGAGAGGTTATGATAGAAACACTGCATTGCAGATCAAAGGTGAAGGAGCTAAGAATAACCTATCACCGAGTGAAGGAGGCAAACCGCCGTTCGGGATCAGCGCCTGCTACATGCAGGTACTATAAGGAGATAGAAGCCATCCTCAGTGGGGACCCCACAACCACTGCAAAGAGTCCCGTGGACACATCGGCCCCCCCTCATCCAGTGAATGCCAGACCCGAGCAGGATGAGGACGTGATCGATGAGGAGGAGGAGATGGAGGATGACCTGGAGGAAAGCGCAACAGCATGTAGCCAGGAGCTCTTCTGCACCCCCGCTGAGACCTCCACCCAAGACATGAATTGCAGCGTGTCCTCTGAGGCAGCAGAGTGGGGTTCCAGTAAGTTTCTCTTTCGTGCAGCTATGGCTCCTGCTAAAATATCATTGTCCGGGGTGGGGGTGCTTGCTGTCTCAGTCCCCGCTGTGCACGCTCTTTACTCTGCATTCATTAGAAGTGCATCAACACAAGCAGTGATTGTCAAAAAATCAGCTGTATTTAGGTCAGTAAAGGTTTCCTCGATGTACCACCAGAGCCTACTACTCAGGTTAGATGGGAGAGCATTTGTGTCTATGCTCCCAAAGACAGATACTCTGCCTCGCCAGCTGTAAAGCACAGCCCTGGGAACCATGGCAGCACACAGTGCAGCAGCATACGGTCCTGGCTTGCAACCGGTGGCATGTAGGATATGTATTCTAGCTGGCAGGGGGACTCTGAGGAGAGAGATATCGGGTTCCATCAGTGTGCCCTGTGCAGAATGTTAGCCCCCAGTAAGCTTTCTATTAGGACATACCTTGTCTGCTTCAGCGAAGCATAGGATGTTGACTGCCCTGCACCTTCCGGTGGAATGTGCTACTGGAAGGTTACATTGGTTATCTAGGCTCTGTGTTAACAACAGCTTTATGAATTCAGTATCAGCTTAAATTCAAATCTCCTAGCCCTCTTTCACAAACTTTTCACTTTTCTTTCTAAAACCATCTTTTCCTATAGTCTTCCCCAGCACAGGCTTCTACTGTTGCTCCCTGGTGTTGTCTACCAGGCCATCCACCTGGTTCATAGAGTGAGCCTCCTCTACATCATGACTCTAGGTCTCCTCTCCAGCCACACAGGCCCTTTTCTTTAGGAAGTATCAACTTAGAGCTGTATTCAATCGCTTGACTTGAGACAAACGGCAGTGAGAAACACCCATGGATCAGCACCTGTTACAGCTTCTAAATAGGTATGGCTTGTTGGAAAATGGGCCAAACTTTTCTGGGACCCTAAATACAGGTACCCAAGTTTGATAATTTGGCCCTTAGACTTAGTTTCTCCTTTCACTACTAAGACTTTTTTGACCAGTTTTAAAAAATATAGCCCCTTGCCTCACCTTCCATAACTTTCAGTTCTTGTTTTGTCAGGTGTTCTTTTGGTACAGCCTGAGCCACGATTAAATGTACAGATGACTGCAAATTTAGAGAAACACTAGGAGGATGGTATTAAGATGCAAAGTGACCTGAAAATATCAGAGCTTCATGGACTGCAGACCCTGAAGAGAAGTGTCCTAATAAATATAAAACCATACATGTAGAGAGAGGAAATAAAGCCATTGAGATACAGAACAAAAAGAAGTAATCGAAAAGCAAATACTGTTGTAAAACCCAAATATTGCATTAAGGAGTTGATTTTTCTCCTCTATCCTCAATAGTCCCCTAATATTACTTTTACATGTCAACACAATCTTGCTACTACAAGGAAGGATTCAGAGGGTCACAATATGGAAAAAGGTAGGGACCCAGGGACTAGAAAATAAGTTATGATCTATGGAACAAATAATACACTTTCAAATGTACTTCTAAGCATCTTTTTTTCTTTTTCTTTTTTTACATCAACTGGTGAAAAGGTCTGTCTAAAAGCTAGGTATTACTATTATGTTTATTCAGTAGACCCTAAGTACAAATAAAAGACCTACCCATCTTCAAATGTCTAATAGATGAAGCACTGCAATATTGTTAGACTTAAGGGTTTTTATGTTTTTGTGACTGTCTAAATAATGCAATAAAACAAGCTTGTGAACATTATTGTTGGACTACAACCTTTTTAAATTTAGAGTTTCAGTTAAAAACACGAGCAGGCACTCCAGCCTTTTAATTATTCATGTTCTTATTTTGTAAGATCTTTGAGGCAGACATTTGATTTTTGCCTTTGTTTGTATAATGTCTACCACAATGGGCCTCAGATCCTGCTTGAAGTCACTGGATACTTTGTAACACGTGAAAATAAAAGGCACCATGGTAAGAGGTACTAATATTTATAAAGCATGATGGATGATTTGTTATAATTTCAAAAGGTCCCCAACCACTTATGCAGCAATACTTCCCACTTATCCAGTGCCTTTTCAATAAGGATCTCATAAGCCTTTACATTCATTCATTGATTCACAACACCCATGCGGTAGGGTATTGATTCACAAAAGCCACGCAGTAGAGTATAATAATTATCCCCATTTTACAGATGGTGGAGGAAAAGGTAGAGATGTTAAGATCAAAAATGGATGGCCATTCTCAAAACTTCTGGCTTTAATGATTTGCCCAAAGTCACACAATAAATTAGTAGTAGAGCCATGAACAGATGAGAGGCATCTTAATTCAGCCTTTTGCTCTAACCACTAGATAGGAATTCCCTTACCTCTGAATTTCCTTGTCATGATGGGTTAATATGACTGTATTGTGTGCTTCTGTGATTTAATTGTTATATTATTAGAGTAAGTAAAATAAAGCTGCAGCTTTTCTTTTGCCATATTAGTGCAGTTTAATTACATTTGGGAAAGGCGAAGAAGAAAATGGGAGCTTGCCAACATTAATGCTGTCTGTCATTCACAGCCCATTGATGACAAGGAGTTGAAAGCTTGGCAGTTACTCTTGTAATCAGCAACCTGGCTGATGACGAATGGAAAAGATTATGTGAACTATCCAAAGGGAGGAAAAAGTTCTCCAAAGAAAAAAAACAAATCAAGAACAAAGAGGGGAGATGAAGACCCAAATCCAACACTAAACCCTTTGTATACACTCTATATGAAAGACACTGTATAAAATAATTGTTGTATTCAATGAAAAATTCCATTAGAAACTGTATCTAATGTATATAACAAGAATCTGTATTCCTAAAAATACAAGAAACAAATATTAACAGTTGATTGTTGCTAAAAGCAATTTGGAAATATAAATTTTTGAAGAATATATTTCACTGCTAAAATGCATCTTGCTAATAATATGGATGGTCTCTCCTCAATTTTATTTTTCACTGAATTAACAGAGGAATCTGTAGAGCCTTTAAAAATATAGCTCCTGGTTTTCTGTGATGAGAATGAATACTGTTAGTTTCTATTATTAATAATGACATGAAATAGACATCCATCAGCTGCTCTGGATATCTCTGATATTACTTAAAATAAAATAAAAACCCACACCCCAATAATCAGCAATGTTCAGGAAAAACACCAGTAAAATTAAATGCTCTACAAAACCCCACTGAGAGGATTTTGTCCACCAAAAATGTATGCCCATTAATAATCAGCCTCATCAAACCCTGAGTTAATGGGGTTTGTCTGGGTACATGAAGTGGAGAATAGATACCATTGTGGTTTAGCAAGCACAGTGGATGATTTAGGATTTTTCTGCTTCATTTGTCATACGCTGAGTGTAATAACACGTGGTCATCCCCTTTTACTGCATCTTGTAAAGGGGTCAGCCATTTCCCAAGTGCCCGCTCACAGGCTGGATTGTCTTTGGGCCACCCTTCCCCAGTTTCCCCTCCACTCAGGCTTCTGAAGTACTCTGCCAAAATTTCACTGTTTCTTGGGATCTGGTTTATTAACATAAAATAAACAATCTTGTGCTCCAACTCCAAGCTGAGCACAGCACCTCCTCCCTGCTCACCCAGTACATCTTAGGCTGGAGGTTAGCCTTCTCCACAGAACCCTTTCCCTGTGGCTACCTTACCCTAGCTCACCCAAGCCCTTAAAAGAGCTTCTTTATCCTTACTCACTTCAGAATCTGCAAGAACTGCTACTACCTGTTTATAGTGCCTGTCCCTCCAAGCCTCTTCTTTATCTACTGAAGACTTGATAGGTCACCTGACCTTCATTCTCCCCACCTGGAGCAATGAATGAAGCTTGTCATAGGCAGAGTGAGGCCCATCTCCCCAAGAGGCCAGTTACCCTGTGATACATCTCCATGATAAAAATCATGCTTGCTTGCAGTGCTGTGCCTGCTGAATATTCCAGATAACTACATATAATTGTTCTGTGGGATCCTAGATGCATGCCATTCAATGTGCTGCACAGACTATTTTTTCTTGTGCTTGGTGAGGTGGAAGCCTTACAATACTCACAATTACTGTATCACTGTTATTTTGGAAATACTGTAAGTGTCTGATTATGTACAATTGTTTTATGTAGATCATATGCTGCTCAAGAACCATGTCATCTTTTGTGTCTTGTACAATGCCAGAGGCACCATTAATGGAGAAATAACAGATAAAATTTAAACAGTAGTGATAAACAGCTGGGCTCAATTTGATGTTTGTTAGTGGATAATGTTGGTTGTGCAAGGAATATAATACTATGTATGACTCATGGATATTTATTTAAGATCCAGTCTACCTGGGTGTTCACACTACATAGAGTATAAGCCCTTAAGTGTTCCCTGGGTTTTTTTTTAGATGAGGACAGATGGAACAGAAATCCCATTAGTTGAAAAAGGAAGTGCAAGTTTTAATGGAAGCAGCCTATGAGAATGAGATGACTTCCAAATTATGTATTTATTACTACACTTTCCAAGTATATATAAGAGATCTCCTTAGAAATTCTTGTGAAATATTTTAGCTACTCCCTAAACTTATTTATAAATCTGTGTGTGTTTATCTGTAGGCTAATAATTTTGCCTATCCTTGTGACAATGGTATTCTCCCATTGCCTAGAAAATAGCTCCTTTAATTACTATAAGATTGAGGGATATTCATTATGATTAATTGAAGGTTAATGTGATAAGAAGTTACAAAATACAGCCACAGTTCTTGGAGTTCATGCACACAAGTCGGTTCTAGTGCTGGCATTAAGCCAGTCTACATGGTTCAGCTTGTGGGACTGGGGTCTGACTACCAGTTTAACAGTAAAAGAAATAGATATTTGAGATCATCAACCAAACAAAATAGTTTGCAAAAATGTTTGTGTCTATTTGCCATCAAAATGTTATCTTCATTGACATTTTCTGACCTGCTCTCTTGTACTTTCAGTCTGCATCAGAGAAATGAGGCAACTTTTCCAATCAATTTACTTAACAATCTGCTTGCAGTTTTCATTGCAAGACAGGTAAAATAGGAAGCAAAGATAATCTATACTTGTCAGTCTTCCTATGGTGCAATGCGGGCATGAACTTGCTCAAAAGGATGACTATTTCCTCATTCTGCCTCTTCACTGTCCTCCAAATTTGACTTTACAGATCTCAAAAGTACCATGTTTTCCATTCTCCATTTAGAGTTTTCCCAGTATCTCTTATGAGAAAGCCCCACATAGAATGTTTTGAGTTAGTTTTAGTAAATTCTACAGAACCTATTCAGCTTCATCCTGATTACAAACAAAAAACTAAAAACCAAAACCAAAAAATATAATTCAGAATTGCAGCTTCTACATATTTCTTAGCTAGCCAATAGAATCTATAACAAATTGTGATACGTTCCAGGGGGGTAGCCGTCTTAATCTATACACAGCAAAAACAACAAAAGTCCTGTGGCACCTTAAAGACTAACAAATTTCTTCAGGCATAAGCTTTCGTGGATTCCAACCCACTTTGTCAGATGCATGAAGTGGCAACTATAGTAAGAGAGATATATACACAAGACAAGATGGGTGAGAAACATTACAATGGGGAGGGCAAGTGCTAACTAAGTCAATTCAGTTAGGGTAGGTGAGGCTCCTTCATACCAGCTGATTAGAAGATGAGTGTGTGAAGGGGGACAAGTACTTTTTGTAATGACAAAGCCATTCCAAATCCCTATTCAGATGCAGTCTGATTGTGTCAAGTTTGCATATGAGTTCCAGCTCTGCAGTTTCACACTGAAGTCTGTTTTTGAAGGGGTTTTTTTGTTGTTGAAGTATGGGAATTTTGAAGTCTGTTACTGAGTATCCAGGGAGATTGAAGTGCTCTCTTACTGATTTATGGGCGTTACCATTTTTTATGTCTGATTTCTCTCCGACACATCATCAAGGATCTACAACCTATCCTGAAAGATGATCCTTCACTCTCTCAAGCACTGGGAGGCACAGGTTGGAGCCCACCAACCTGAAGCAAATACTCACCAACAACCAAACACGTTACAACAAGAACACTAACCCACGAACCTACCCCTGCAACAAACCCCATTGCTAACTCTGCCCACACATCGACTCCAGTGACACCATCACAGGTCCTAGCCACATCAGCCACACCATCAGGAGCTCATATACCTGCACACCTACTAATGTGATATATGCCATCATGTATCAGCAATGTCCCTCAGCCATGTGCATTGGTCAACCGAACTGTCCTTACACAAAAGAATCACTGGACACAAATTAGACATAAAAAGGGGGTAACATCCATAAACCAGGAGAGCACTTCAATCTCCATGGATAAAGGTTGCAACAAATATAGCTTTTTGTTTGGTTTTGACCCAGTACGTATCAGTATCTGGGAGACACCAAATCTGAAATTGGACATGACAGTGATTTTACAGGGAAGGAGCTGATCAGCAGAAGGAGATTATGGGTCTGAGGAATGGAAAAAGTTGTTTGGGAGAGGAAGGATTTGGGGATGTGGAAGTGAGTGGAGGGAGGGATTTAGGTAGCAGAAGAGAGTGGTGGGTTGCAGATCCCAGAAGAGCCACTGGCTGCCCACATTTGACTACAGACTTCATTCATCCTATACTAATACTTCAGTATCCCACTAGGCAATGGCACTTTGGTGACGGA
This sequence comes from Pelusios castaneus, assembly GCA_007922175.1. NCBI lineage: Eukaryota > Metazoa > Chordata > Testudines > Pelomedusidae > Pelusios > Pelusios castaneus. The sequence continues at coordinate 9,421,877 of ML685821.1, forward strand.
AGCCTGCACCCTATGTATACTAAATAAATGTCCTTACTGATTATAATGCAATGATCTAAATAAAACTCTACATAAAATATTGTCAATTAACAAAACAGACAAGCCAACCAGAAAAAATTTACAAAAATAAAGTGATGCACTCCTACACCACATCTCTCTCCATCCCTACTGATCTCATGAACTTCTTGTTTTGCACAACTATGTTTTCCTTTTGATAAGTTACATATTTCTGTATCACATGAAATTCTTCAGTTTTTGTCCTTGGCATTATAAATAACATATCCAACAGGATCAGAGGTGATGTAGGTCCCTTACTGAATGGGGCAGGCATCCTCGTGGAGGATGATGCGGAAAAGGCTGAAGTACTCAATGCTTTTTTTACTTCAGTCTTCACAGGGAGGGCCAGCTCCCAGGCTACTACACGGGGTAATGTGGAATGGAGAGAAGAGCGGCCCTCCGTGATGGAAAGTCAGGTTAGGGAACACTTAATGAAATTGGATGTGCACAAGTCTATGGGGCCAGATGAACTGCATCCGAGGGTGCTGAGGGAGTTGGGGGAAGTGATTGCAGAGCCGCTGGCCATTATCTTTGAGAACTCGTGGCGAATGGGGGTGGTCCCGGAGGATTGGAAAAAGGCAAATATAGTACCTATCTTTAAGAAAGGGAAAAAGGAGGATCCGGGGAACTACAGACCGGTCAGCCTCACCTCAATCCTTGGGAAAATCATGGAGCAGGTCTTCAAGGAATCCATCCTGAAACACTTGGAGGAAAATAGAGTGATCAGGAACAGTCAACATGGATTCACCAAGGGCAAATTGTGCCTGACCAACCTGATTTCCTTCTATGATGAGATGACTGGATTTGTGGATGCAGGAAGAGCCATTGACGTGGTATACCTTGACTTTAGCAAGGCTTTTGATACGGTTTCCAACAGCATTCTCGTCAGCAAGTTAAGGAAGTATGGATTGGACGAGTGGACCGTAAGGTGGATCGAAAACTGGTTAGATCAACGGGCTCAGTGGGTAGGAATCAATGGCTCGATGTCTGGTTGGCAACCAGTAACGAGTGGAGTGTCCCAGGGGTCGGTCCTGGGGCCGGTTCTATTCAACATCTTCATTAATGATCTTGATGATGGAATAGACTGTGTGCTTAGTAACTTTGCAGATGACACCAAGTTGGGGGGAATGGTAGATACTCTGGAGGGCAGGGACAGGATCCAGGGAGACTTGGACAAATTGGAACACTGGGCCGAAAGAAACCTCATGAAGTTCAACAAAGACAAGTGCAAAGTCCTGCACTTAGGATGGAAAAATCCCATGCACTGCTACAGGCTGGGGACCGATTGGCTAAGTAGCAGCGTTGTAGAAAAGGACCTGGGGGTTATGGTGGACAGGAAGATGAATATGAGCCAACAGTGTGCCCTTGTTGTGAAAAAGGCCAATGGCATATTAGGCTGCATCAGTAGGAGTATTGCCAGCAGATCGAGGGATGTGATAATTCCCCTCTATTCGACACTGGTCAAGCCGCATCTGGAATACTGTGTCCAGTTTTGGGCTCCCCACTACAGAAAGGATGTGGACAAATTAGAAAGAGTCCAGCGGAGGGCAACAAAAATGGTTATGGGGCTGGGGCACATGACTTATGAGGAGAGACTGAAGGAACTAGGCTTATTTAGTCTACAGAAGAGAAGACTGAGGGGAGATTTGATAGCAACCTTCAACTACTTGAAGGGTTGCTCCAAAGAGGAGGGAGCTAGGCTGTTCTCGAGGGTATCAGAGGACAGAACAAGGAGCAATGGTTTCAAATTACAGCTGGGGAGGTCAAGGTTGGATATTAGGAAAAACTTTCTCACTAGGAGGGTGGTGAAGCATTGGAATGGGCTATCTAGGGAGGTGGTAGAATCTCTATCTTTGGAGATTTTTAAGGCTCCGTTAGACAAAACCGTGGCTGGGGTGATTTAGGGGGAGTGGTCCTGCTTTTTAGCAGGGGGTTGGATTAGATGACCTCGTGAGGTCCCTTCCAACCCTATTATTCTATGATTCTATGATATGTAGCAATTTCTGCTGTCAATAACAATCATTTAAAAATAGGATAAAAAAAACTTCTCCACCTTCAAGTATCAATCTCTTTGCATAACCAAAGGCAATTGCTGCATATTTTTAAAAAAGTTTTGTAGTTCCATGAATTGATTTAAAATCATAAAAACATTCTAGTTTTGACTGATTGTGTTACTTATGATTCTAGAATATTTTGAGCACATTTGATCAAAATTTTCTATTGGGATATTAATAATAGGTAACAATACTTAGAACTTGTATAGCACTTTTTTGTCTAAATGTCTTAAAGTCTTTTTAAAAGGTACATATTACTCATATTTACAGATGGGGAAACAAGGCAACCAAATTCTTTACTTAGGTAGCCATTCCTTTTTAAAAAATTTAGCCCCAACCTCTACTAATTGTTCTCATATAGCCAGCACACATCATTGTCTAGAAGGCCACATTTAAAAAGTACACAGAGTGCAATGTCTTCTTGGAGGGATTTGAATCATTTCAGTTTAAAATCACTAGAAGATTGTTTAGCACAGCCCTTCATATGTTTATAATTAGTCTTTCTTCTATGTATTCATTTAACTTGTATTGCTCTCTAGCTATAATATCATATGATAGGATCATTAATATATCATATTGTGTTCCTGTACTGATTTTGAAGCTAGCAGGAGCTGTGCATGCTCAGTACCTTTGAAATCATGTCACAAGCTGCTTGGGGCAGGGACCTTGTCTCATCTCTTCTGTGGTGCTGTACAACTATTTGACATTTATATATCATCCTTCCCCCAAAGGACCACTAAGTACCCTCTCTGACAGCACCACCGAAGACTGTCACCTCTAAGGAGGAGGACTAGCAACTATTATATGTGGCTTACACCAGCAGGGGTGGGAAATCTTGGCCAAGGATACCAGGGGGAATCTCATTGTTCATATGCCTGATACCTTTCTAAAATATCATGATAGGAGCACTGGATTTTTTTGCACTTGCCAGAGCTGATAGCAAGGACTTTTTAAGCCTTGAAAATTGTCAGATCATCAACATAAATCTACACAAAGGGCATGTGTGTATGTAGGGCCAGGGCTGTCCCTGTTCTGTTCATTCCCACTGGAGCACCTGCCACTAACCAGTGCTGGGCAGGAAACAGAGGAGAGGACACTGGGCTAGATAGACCAATCTAATGGTCTCACTCAGTATGTCTGTTCTTATGAGGTGGCATGGGAATCTTGGGCCTGGTTAATGCCCAGGGAGCACCCAGCACCTACTGTCTGGCAGGGAGGAGCACAAGGCTCAGTCACAGCCTGAGAAAGGGCTTTAGAGAAAGTCCCCAACACCACAGAGGGGGACAAGGGATTCCCACCCCTTAAGGTGTGGAAACCAGCTGAGGTGCATGGGCTTCCACCTTCCCAATCTCCCTGGTCCTCTAAACCAGTGGGGCCACAGTACAGAGGTGCCCTCTGCCCTAGGCAGGCCAGAGGGATTCCCCCACCTGCCTGGGACCAGCGAAAGGGCGGGAGCCCTAAGACAGGGCGCTGCCCCCACCTGCAGCAGGCGGCGCGGGGGGCGAAAGGGGGCGCCCATCTCCTCCCGGGGGTGAGCAGGGAAGGGAGGTGGGTTCTGCCCGCCCCTGGCGCAGGGGACTCTCTCTCCGCCCGCGAACAGGAGCAGGGGCCGCCGGCAGTGGGAGGCGGGCAGGCGCGGGAAAGGAGGGGGATCCCTGGACCCCAAAGAAGGCGGGGAGGGAGGCTGGGCTGCAGAAGGAGACGGTAGCTTGCAAAAAAAAATGCTGCGTCTTCAGCAGTCCTGGCGGGGAGGGTAAGTCTCGGGGGGCTCCCAGCGCCGGGGACGGATCCTTGCGGCCCCTCCGGGTGCGGAGCGAGCTGGTCGGGAGGGGGAGGGGGGCTCCGCCGCAGCGCCCATTCCCCTGGTGCAAGGCGGGTGGCAATGAGCAGGCGAGCGTCAAGGCTCCGTCTGCCGTCCCAGGGTGGCGGGAGGCCGGGGGCTCGGTGCGGCACCGCGCGCGGGTCTGGAACCCCCCGAACGTCCCCCGCAAAGCCCTCCGCACCCACCCCCAAGCGCGTCAGGGGCTGGCTGCTCCCTCCCGCCCGGCTGCCCCGTGGGCTGCTCTCGGCTCCTTTAAAACAAACACGCCCCAAAATGCCCCACAGCTAGAGCGGGAGGCAGCGGCAGCCGAAGGAAAGGGCTGCTCGGCGCGACCCGAGCCCGCTGGCCCTTCCCGGCCGGAGCGAGGAGGAGGAGGAGGAGCAGCTGCAGCGCAACCCTCCCGGCTCCTCTTCCCCTTCCTCGGTTGCTGCTCGGCGAGGGGCTGCGTGAAGGTAAGAGCTGGCCCGCCGCGCGCCAGGGACTGAGTGGGCTCGCGCTGGGCTCCTGTGTGGCCGCGGGGCTGCTGGGGAAGGGGCGGGCACCTGTGCTCCGTTCCCCTGCTGCCACCTTGGAAGTTACTTTGTTTGCAGAGTTCCCGCGGAGGCTCCTCAGGGTAGCCTGGGCATTGCACGCACCCCTCCGGAGCCAGCTGCACCGTGGGGGCGCGCGCGGGGGGGTGGTCTGTACCGGGCGCCCTTCAGTGTCATCTTCCTCACACCCCGTTTGCAAATATCGCCGGCCTCCCCCGCCTCCGCGTAGAGTCCCCAAGATGTCATGCCGCCAGACAATCACCGCTCACTGGCCTTGCGCCCTCTCCGTGGAGTGGCGAAGTGAAGGGATGGGGGAGGCTGCAACGCTTCCCTTGTGGTGGGAGAGGCTTGCCTGACCTTCCAAAGTTTTGCTCCAGCAGGAAACCAGAAGAGTTTTTTTTTTTTTAGAATGTAGACGGTTTCTGGTCTCATCTATTACGTTAGGCAGCTGTGGTTTGGAAGACAATCTGATACTTTATATTCTTTTACAAGGTGGGAAGGGGCAATAAAAATAGACCTCTGGAGATTTAGATGCTGTTTTACCCACTTTTAACATGTGGCTTTATTAAAGAGTGTATTTTGTATGTCGGTGTTATAAATAGGCTTTATATACTGCATAGAACATAGCCCAATAGGCAACATGGTGTGTATGTATATTATATATAAAATCAGGAAAACAAAAAAAAATTGATTTACATAAATGGCACTATTTCCTCCTAACGTTCTATGCTGCATTGATAGATCACAGTTGAAGATGAGTTCACTTTATGCACCACCTCTGTCTTCACAAATGCCATAGTTAAAAAGGGTCTGCTAATGTTTATACTATTAATAGCTTTTCCCAACTTAAGTACAAGTTAAATAAATGTATAACCAGTGACTTGTTTTATAATATGGTCTAAAGCTATTTTTGGTGTTCTGGATAAATCAGTTACTAACCAAGATTATTAAACTATGAAAGTGGCTACTGCTGTCATGTATTAACAATATTTCCAAAGGATTTTACTATGTATTTTAAATACAAGTTTGCACCCTACATTTATGTACCCAAAACAGAGTTTTGATCCCTATGAGGAGAATATCTTTTGCAAAAAAGTATTTAAGGGACCATTAGATCCTGTAGTGGAGAGGTAGCTTGTAATAGGACCCATGAATAATAAACTGTGTTTTATAGTGCCAGACGTACTGGCAATGTACTGCATGCATAATACTTTTTGAACTGTTATTTTACATATGGATTTTCTTGGCATTCTTATATTTAGGAGATACACTCTATATTATAAATGTCTTAATTGATGGATATACATAACTTAGGGCTGTTAATTCAGCCATGGACATATTGGAATATGATCTGGCTTTGCCATTGTGATTTATTTCATTTATCTAAGAGTACAGAAAATCTTGACTGACTACCTCTATCTTTTTCATCTTTCTGTGAATGTACATTATACCCACACATACACCACTCCCTCTTTAGATTTAATTAGAAGTGGAATAACCCTTTTAAAAAATGCCTACTTGTGTTCACATTTCCAAAAATGCCCATTTTCAAGATACAGAAATGTGCTTGATGGACTAGAAGCAAATCTTCAATACATGTTTTAGAACCATTCATTAAGATGGGATTTTTAAAATAGTTGAAATGGAGTTAGATTGAGATCCAAAGCAGTAAACATATGAAAATGCAGAAATAAAGCTGACATTTTAGTTTTGTTTACACATGTTGTGTTTTTAATTTAATTCTGTGTGTTCACTGTGGGGACTATTGTTATCAAGGTAAAGAGGGCTAGAGTTGTGATCAAGCACACAACCTTTTTGACACTGATGCTCCAGCTGCTTGAGAAAAACATTCCCCTGACATAGTGTGGCTTTGTAGGAATATCTGTTGTGATTCACTGAGGTGTCCACTCTTGGAAATTGCAAATTAATTGTCTGCTCCTACTACTATGGAAATCACTGGGAAAGGAATTGGATTCTGGGTTCCAAATCCAACTCACCCGAGTAGTTCCACTGGATTTGGCCCTAATATTTCAATAGAAGATATAGAGTTATGTGAAGAAGTCATTATGGGCACATTTCTGCATCACTGAAGTCAATAGTTTAATCATAGCATTATATGGAGAAAGGCTTAAACCCCATGGCTATGTCTACACTGGCAAGTTAGTTCGAATTAAGGAGCTTAGTTCAAACTAACTAAAGCCATGGCTACACTAGGATTTAGTTAGTTCGAATTAAGGGCTTCCTTAATTCGAACTAATAAGTTCGAATAGGGTATTCAAACTAAGGGGTTAATTCGAACTAACTAGTTCGAATTAACCAATGTGGCCATGTTAATTCGAACTAATGTCTTAGTTCGAATTAACCGGCCATTGAAATGAATGGGGATTGCTGATTCAAACTAAGCAAGTGCTTGCTTAGTTCGAACTAACATTAAAGTGTGGCCGTTCTAGTTCGAATTAAGCTAATTTGAACTAACTAAAATTAGTTTGAATTAGTTAGTTCAAACTAACTAATTTTAGTAAGTGTAGACATAGCCCATGATACCAGATTACTATTCAATCCATTTATCAAAACAGTTCCTGTTTCCAAACAGAGAAAACAATAATTAGTGAACAAAGAAAACTAGTGTAAAGTGAGAATTTTAATACTTAGAACATTAATAACAATTTCCATCCAAATTATGAGCAATAATAATAATAATGAAATCCATACAGTCCATTTGTCAAACTTTGTTTTGATAGAAGCTAAGGATGAGGGGCCTAATTCAGAGGTGATATATAAGGTAGCTTAAGTGAGACCCTTGCATTTACACTCCCTTACATATATTGTATTGACATATAAAAGGAGTCTGACCTGGAGGAGATAGAACGTGATTATGTTAAACTAGGGTGAGAGTTACCTTAACTTGCCTGTTCTGGACATTACACTAAATTGGGTGTAAGGGTTTCTGAGTGAAAGGCGACACTACCTTACACATTATTGCTGCATTTGGTATGGAGTTTTGTATAAACCCTCAGTATTCTGAACTATCTCTATCAGAAATGTTACACATTTTTTGTGTGTATAGGAGAGGGAGTCCTCTAAATTCATGTTGTCTTCTTTAGTCCCTGTCAAAAGCTTTGGATTTAATGTTCTTCCAGATAAAATATATGCGATTGTATTGCTTCTGTGAGATTCTAGAGTAGCAACAGAGCCCTGCAACGGTTTCTGTGTAGGACAGATACCATGTGGACAGTAGCAGAGCTGTTGTGCTAATGAATATCCACCTGATGCTACAGGGATCACCTCTAGTGGGGTAGAGTAGTTCATTCTTTATATCTCGTCACACCTTGACCTCTTGGTTGAAATTGTCACAAGTGTGCCAGATGTGATGTGTTGTCAGGGGTTATGATAATACTACCAACTAATCCTTGCTATGTAACAACTTCCAATCACAGCTAATCTGGAATGGCTTCATTATACTGACTAAATGTAAAATGTTTAATTTCCCCATTCAGTCACTGAATTAAATGACTACACTGAGAGCAGGATCGGGCCCTTAATGTTCTTTAAATACCCTCCATTGTATTTAATGACATAGGTACTTACTAGCATCAATATGGGAAGATGTGCAGGGTTTCTGTTAAAAAAATGCCTATTTTTCAGAGGTATAGGTCTGTGCATTTCAAAAGTAAATATTTGCTCTGACTGAAGCTTGTCTTGTAGTTTTTTAGATTATGAATTGTAATTAATAACAAGGTTAATGTCAATGCCATAAATATATATTTTAAAAGCCACTTTTTCTGCAGAATCTTTTTTTCCCTCCCAACCTCCTATCCCAGTTCCTTCTCCATAGACCTAGTCCAGCTCCCCTTAAGGTCAATGAAGGTCTTATTGTTCAGCCAGAGACTGAAACTGGCAGAGCACCTGTGAGAACAGTTTATGCTGGGTCAGTGGACACTATTTTTTAAAGTTTTGACAGAACTTTATCTGCCCTGTGCTGATTGGCTGTTTGCTTCAGCCCCCTCCAATTTCTTCACCTCAGTGTTACTCCACATCTGCCCCTCACCTTTCATCTCTTCCCTCTTCTCACCTGCTCTATCCTCTAGCTTCTCTTCCCCTCCCTTGTCTTCTGTGTAATAGCTAATCGCCTCCTAACCACTCTCTTGTTTCCCCCACCATATAAAAGAGCTAATGTGGCGTTGCCGACTAAACTCTTTGGGGCAGTGACTGTCTACTGCTCTGTGTTTGTTTAGTGTCTACCACAATGAGACCCTGATCTCAGTTAGTCCCTAGGCACTAATATAATAGACATAATCAGTGCTTTTTTGTGTTTTAAAAATGAAGTACCGGTACTCATATCTTGATAGTAAATTTGAAAAATGCCTCTCCCACCCCTCTTCTTCCAGTGACACACTCCATTTCCTGCTGATCCCGCCCCTCCCACTGCAGCTGGGAAGCGGGGCCAGAAGGTGCCAGTACTCCGTACTCCTGTGTATTGTCACAAAAAAGCACTGGACATAATAAATAAAAACATTATTAACAATGACTTCAATGGGTGGCCCAAACACACAAGTTCTACTTGCTGCTTCTTTAGTCATAAGCTAACAAATTATTTTCTCTCCATTATAGATGGGTTCTGATCTTGAGAGTCCTTTCTTACGTGAATAGCCCCATTAACGTCAGTGGGATTTGCCATTTCTCACTGGAAGAAGGGATTGCAGGATTGGATCACTGATCAATCACGCAGCTACACATACAGAATATACAAAACAGCCACATAAATTTCAGCTTCATTTTGTAACACTGGTGTGTTTGGGTTTGAAATCAGTGCCCCAGCTCAGCCTACTTAGGCCCTTGGACAGCTCTCCCTGTTCTCACGTGGAAAGCAAAGGGGTTCAGCTGCTTTTGCATCTCCCCCTCTTCTGTGGGCCTTATGGAGGGTGCCATGCAGGCTGCTGGAACATTTTTTTATAGTGGGGGTGTTGAAAGCCATTGAATTATATTGTAAACCCTGTATACATGGGAACACACCTCCCCCCCTCCCTTTCCTAGTTCCAGCACCTATGCACCATGTGACACTAGAGTTTGTTCAGAGGGGGAGGGCTGAGGGAGCCAAGAAGCTGGTACATTTTGTCCAATCCAAGGAGATTACCTGGGGAAGATAACAGGGTCTGAGCCTCTAGTATGTTTTCCCTGGTGCAAGTCCCAGGGTGCAACTCCTGAATAAAACACAAGGACTCTGTCTGTACTGGTGGCTGTGGCTTCCAGTGGCATGAGATTTGGGGCTGATTCCATGGCCTTTTCTACAGGCAAATCATGCTACCCCTTTCCTTTCACCACAATGGGATGAGGTGAAGAGATCTCTGTGAAGATTTCCTCTTTCCATTGGAGGGGATGATCTGGCCCAGTGGTTGATAGGGCACTGCACTTCTTCTGCAGTACAGGTCTTATCTTTTCCTCATCAGTACAGAGAAAGTCTATTTCTTAAAAAAGCATTCTTGATTCATTTTATAAGTGTAACTCAGTCCTTCAATTGTAATGACATGAAAGTCATTTTTTAAAAACAAAATTGCCACCACTTATAAGTTATTAACCTGAGAACTTTGAAATTCTCTTTTAACGTTTCACCATTTAAACTCCGTGTTTCCTCTTTTTGCATCTCGTTCACTTTGAGCAACAGAAAGAGACTGATCAGTTTTACTTTCTAACTCTCCTGCACTAAAACAATATTTCAGTGTTTGGGTTGTCAATACCGAATTTGAATGCTTAAATATAAACAAATTTAACTGAACACTTAATAATTATAATATTTCTATTAATATTATGTTTTGTAGCACTCCTGCTTTAATTTTGGTGTGAGGTCAGATAGGTGAAACTACCAGATAATGTCTCTTCAATGGCTAATGAGTGCCAAATTCAACCTTCATATGGCGTGCACAAGTTCTGCTTTGCTTAACTCCTGTAACTAATCACACTCAAGTCAGTTGGGTCACTTGTAGGAATAAGGCAAGTAGGGTTTGGCCCAGTGGCAATTGCATTTTATATATATATAAGAAAAGAGTTTTTCAATTGTGAGTTTGTCAGACACTCCAACTACTGATTTGTGGCATGCATGTTTTAATACTTAAATGCACATTTCTCAGATATAAAATATTTTGTTTTTTAAATATACCTTAATTGCCGAATAAAATGACAAATCTAAATTTCAGACTTGCTGATGCTTTCATGGCTTTTATACATTTACAGTTATTTTTTCCTTAAATTGTGTGTTGACTTTATCATATTTTTTTAAGATGGTGTCCTTAAATTCCAGTAATAAAAAATAAAATTTGATGTAAATTTGGAGAGGAAAAGAGATTCTGAAGAATAATGGAAGAATTTTGCAGATTTTATGTATGTATATAAAATTTACTTGACTAAGTTTGCTTAACCTGTGTAATTTACTTTGGGATTAATATAAATAACCTTAAATCAAAACTGTTTAGTTTTCTGAAAGAAAACTTGGTTTATTCTTTAAAGGTGGCCACTTTAATTCTTTACTCAAGTATGAAATGCTGTATACATTTAGTCAAGATCTAATGTAGGACTATAATAATTTATTTAGTCTCAGTAAATGTCTTCTCCTTGCTTAGTACCTTTGTGTATGCAAACGCTGTAATATTGTTATCTCATACTGGGTGTTCAAACCCTGAAGAAGCTCTATTTTACAATATAACATGAAGTGAAAATATAAGAGTATTATTATGCTGCATTTATATTTTAGAATTAAAGGAGTAAGTGAGCAAGTTCTTGTGTACTCTAGGAAATGATCCAGTAAGTAGTAGTGTTAATTATTTAAAAATTAAACCTAAATCTTTACAAAATGAAGAACAAGCATGTTTTGGGGGAGTTGGAATAAGAGAATTACAAAGTGTAATCATGTAGTCCTAATTCAAAATGAGGCTTACTAAAAGGTTTCTAAGTGGTAAATGCATTAAATCAGTACAGTTATTAGATTAGTTAGATGAAGTATTGTAATATTCACTGAATTCTGACTACATTCATCTTCCTTCCTTGTCTGCCCATCTGTCCAAGGGACTGTCCAGAATTCCTGTGTACAATAAGTAAAATATTTTAATTCATGAAACACCTCAGAAGTTGGCTCGGAAGCATATTTTAAAACAGCAGACTTTCCTCCTTTTGTATCTATGTACAATAGCCATATAATCTTTATGTGACAGTTTCATTTAACAACTGCTTGAGTGCTCTTTAAAACTAAAACAATGATAATAACACATACAATAATATACTTGTGTGTGCTATCAGTGGAGGAAAACTGATTTGAAGAAAATTAATTTTAGTAAATATTTTTTACGTAGTATATGACAAGTAGTTATAAGCAGCAAGATATAATATGAAAAAATTGTATTTTAAAAAGATGGCTGAAGTACTTTTAGTTAAAGATAAATATCAAAATCTACCACTGAGAAGTGAAGTTTAAAAAGAGGGATGCTAGAGATCTGTTTCAGTTAGAGATGCTCCTGAAACAAAAGACTGTGGCTATGTCATGGCCCCTTTTTGGCCTTATTAGTGTAGACATGGCCCCTTTTTGGCCTTATTAAGTCGACTTAATGTTTTAAGTCGACTTAAAAAGGTCCAACTAGGCACTAATCCCTGTCTCCACTGGCTTAAGTCAACTTAATAAAGTCGACTTAAGCGGTAGTTCAAATTAAAACAAGGTGTTATTAATTCAAACTAACTTTTCCATAATTCGACTCAAGGAGCAACTTAAGTTGAATTAAGGAAAGCCCATTGTAGATGTGGAGTAAATTAAGTCAATTTAAGCCTCCTTAAGTCGACTTAATTTCTAAGTGTAGATGCACCTTTTGAGTCTAAGGCCTGGTCTTCACTTAAAATTTAAGTTGACATAACTAAGTCACTCAGGGGAGTAAAAATCCAACCTGAGTCATGTAGCTATGCCAACCTAACCCTCAGTGAAGATGGAGTTCGAATGCTTCTGTGGACCTAGGTATCGTAGGTTGGGGGATATGGTGTTCCTGCTCCCCTTCAGTTGGTGTACGCTACATTGACACCACAGGGCCATGCCAGCATAGCTACAGTGATGTAACTCTGCCAGTATAATCCCCAAACATACCCTAAGGGATCAGAGCACAAAGGTATATGCTCTGTTTGAGAGTTGAGGATTGTGAAACCTGTGGTGAGAGCAGTTGCTTAATTTTTACCGTAAAAAAATCTCATGGCTGCTCAGTGGCATTCATGGAATGGATTGGTTGATTCAGTCCAATTCTTGGTGAAGATGAACCCATGTTACAAAACCCACTATAATTAGCAGCCTTATTGGCAGTTACAACAAAGAGGCCATAGAATGAATGGGAATGGCAGCTGAGCTACCCTGCTCACCCTTGAGAAGTGATCTCTCCAGGCAGGCTTGGGACTCAGAGGCTGTTCAGGGAAGCTTTAGTCTCCAAGGCTATCACCCTGACACCTTTCAGCCGTTCTATGCTGACATTTTAAAAAAGTTGATGGTGCCAATTGATGCAATGCTTATGTAACTAAAACAGGGGTTAGGTTTCTAAATAGAACTTTTAGATCACTAATTCATAACATAGAAGTCTTGGGGGAGCTTACAGCGGGAAGGAAACACCTTAAATGACACTACAGATTATAACTTAAACATCCCTAAGGAATCTATTCTCCTTTCAGCATGCTTTCTTAACTGTCACTGACACTAATGGCAGGTACATAACGCATTCACATTGGGAAGAATAGACTTTTAAAGTGCATATTTCAGTGCTAGACATTACAGTCTTAGTTTAGAAAATGTACATTTTTAAAAGTTTCTTAAATATGCATTTACACATCCAACTACAGGCTCACAGGGAACATGTGAGGCCTAATGGCTCCATGAGTATATTTGTATGTGATCAACCTCAACAGCGTCAAGTGTCTAATTGCCATTTAATCATGTTAGCTTTGTTCTGAAGTCCATAAATAGACAGCGCATTTGATGGTCTTATTGTAAGGTAAATTCAAACCAACCAGAGGAGACTGTTCAATAGTTGTGATTTGCCTGCATTTTTTTGGTCATTATTTGTCTCAGCAAACAAACAAAGAAGAGAAAGTATTCCTTTGAAACAGTTGTTAATTGCAAACTTTCCCATAGAGCAACACCTATCCAGTTCTTGATGGCAGAACCAAGAGCAGCAAATGATCCTATGCACCAATTTATTTCAAGACTATATCAATACTGTATGTTATAGAGGGGAAAACCTACTGGAGAATCCAGTTCATTTCCCATATTAAATTAAGTAATTGCTTCTTACTGATAGCACTAGATTCCTTTAATGCTGTGCTCCTTCCATGATCCCATCCCTTGTTTAAAACAAAAACATGCTAGGGTGTTTTGTAATAGTGGATCCAAACACTACATTAGTGTTACTGCAATAGGTGGCACCCTTACTCTAGAACATTTTGCAATATTGGATTTAGAAAAAATAAGTTTTCTGCTTCCTCATCTAAAGTAACTTTTTTCTATTCATGAGACAGTAATTCGGTGAGAGCAGTTTTGCTTGCAGTGATGAGAAAGATGTGAGCTCTCCACCATGCACTCTTGTTTATTTACTCCATCGAAGATGTATTTCTATAATAATCAGCCAAGCTGTATGATTGTACTATCTCTGTATAACAAACAAGGAGTCTTGTGGCACTTTTAAAGACTAACAAATTTATTTATAAATTTGATAGATACATAAATTTGTTACTGTTAGTCTTTAAAAGTGCCACAAAACTCCTTGGTTGTTTTGCTGAACTAGATTAACACAGCTACCCCTTTGGAATCTCTCTTTATAAACTCTCATACATTTCTTTAAGGGAATTTATTGCTTTTCTAAACCCCTCTTTCCCTGAAAAAATGTAGGCTTAAATATTTTAAAGCTATATAGAAATGCCGTCATCTCCTTTCAGTTTGAGTACTGCACTTCCTTTCTTAGTTGCTTTTCTGAATCCCAGTTCTTCAGACTGTCCATGAACAAACTCTAACTTACCTCACATACCTTCTCTCTGCCGACATCCTTTCTGCTCAACTACCATTGTCCTCATCTCTCTTGCTCTTCACAATATCCCACTACTGTTGGTGCAAGAGCTGTAACTGTTCCTCCATTGCTCTTATGATCTGGAATAGCTATCACGTGTTTCCGCGCCTCATTGACTTTTCATACATTTGCAAAGCTCATCTTTTACTTCTTAATTTGTGTCCTTTGCTTATATTATTGTTGTTATTGTTTTATTTTAACAACTACTTGAGCCGTGGTAGCTCTGGATTCAGACTCTTGTCCATCAGTGTCGGGAAGGTCGTGAGAGGAGTTCAAAACTGATGTGTTTGCTATGGAACTGACAAAAAAGTAGGTGGTACTGGGGACTGTATCACAGAGAATGAAGCAAGTTAGTTGAGAAACGATGAACAGGGAAAGACGAGAATTGGAGGAAGAACAAAAGGCAGAACCGGAATCTGAGTGGGGATTGGAGTGGGGAAAGAGACACTAATACGAAATGTTGTTTTGAAATGGAAAAAGTAAAGGGGAAGGAAGTTAAATAAAAGGCAAGATAACATGAACAAGATGGACTGGAATTATTTTGTTTGGTATCTGTGCCAGAGAATACTGGGATGAAATAAAGAGAGGAAAAATTTAGGCTGAAAAATTTTTTTTAGAAAAACTGTATACAGTGAGTTTTCTGAGGCCCCAATTCAGCAGAGGGTTTAAGAATGTGCCTATTTCAAGTAAATGAGTATCCCATTGCAGAATAATCTTCACGGTGGAAGTGGTGGAATTCCTATTGAAGGCAGTGGAAAGACATCCATTTAGTACAGTGGTTTTGGATTAGACCCTTGGGGACATATACAAGTAAACTGGACAAAGTCCTAGAAAAATAACTGTGTAGAGAACATTCCTATACTGGTAAGAAGATGAATATATCATTTAATAGAATCATAAAAGCCAGAGACTAAGAAAGAACTAAAATCCAGGATTGTGATTTTTTTTTATTTTAATATTCATATTCACGAAAGCTTTTTTACATTTCTCTGTATCTCCCTGGCAGCCATCCCATAGCTCCATAAGTCTGGGGGAAGAGAGTGGTTAGCATGTTGTTGCTGTGGGGATTTGAGCCTTTGTGCTGTATGGTGATAGTATTGGGCATGTGATTTTAAAACTTGCATGGTACAGCTGCAGGTAATTATTTTCCTACTGCATGTCATGCCATCTTTGGGTTAAGGGGGAAATTTCAATTTTTTTAAAAAGAAAATATCTTAAGGGTGTTGTAAAGGGAAACAGAGTGACTAGTGTCAGTTTGGATATCAGTCGGGCTGGAGGGAGACAGCCTGTTCCATCAGTCACCAAGAATGTTAGCAGCCAGCCAGCCACTTATTCAGCAAGGCATGGAGAAAGAGAAAGGTAAGGATCAAAGACATTTGTGAATGTTGCTGACAGTAGCTTCATCTGTTGAATTAATATTGTTAGTTATGTACTGTGGTTGTATTATTCTGATTTCTGTTTAGTATTAGTTGTTCGTGTGCTTGCTAGCTATTTTATTTTTAGGGTATGATCTGGGGGTTTGGTTCCCTTACCTATCATGGACAATTTTTATGCATCTCCAGGAGGGACATTGTATGGCTATCACTTGGTAGACGGCTCACTAGTGCTATGATAGCCCAATTATTTTCCTCAAATGAGACATGCTGGCTTCTCATTTTCTGGATGTTTACAGGGTGACCATCATGCTGAGTGTCTCTGGCTAGCATCCATGCAGGCTGGCCTAGTGCTGTGATTCACAGGTTCTCCCATGTGTGAGGAAACTGGATCCTCACTTACGAAAATCCTTCTCCAGAACGTACTATCAGAGCAGTATATTCGGTATACTTTTCTCGGTGATTGGGAACAGAATGTAATGAATTCTGCACAAAGCAGCTAATGTTAGTGGAGTTGGAAAGTGCTGTTATCCACCTTGTCTAGGTAGGAGGAGATTGTTAGAGCATCTAACTCAAGAGTGAGGATTCCTAGGTTCTAGGGCAGGTTCTGCCAATGATTCTTTATGTGACTAAGTCAGTCATTCAGGCCTGAATTTTCAAAAATAGGAGCCCAACGTTAAACCTATTTAGCCATAATTTCAAAAGTTCTGAGCACCCAGCAGCTCCCAGTGAGGTCAGAGGGCTTTTGGATGATCAGTAATTTTCAATATCAATGTTCAAATATAGATTTAGGAGCCCCACTTTAGGCTCCTAATTTTGAAAATATTTGCCTCAGCCTCACTGTAAAACATTGTTATCTGTTTGTAAAATGGGGGAGATTTCTACATACCTCACCAGGGCGTTATTGAAACTTAATGCTTTATAAAATATTGTGAGACCCTTTTGTAAACACTCTAGAATTTCAAATCACTAGTGGTGATTTTAGAATTAAATTCAGCACAGTTTATAATAGTTTACTTCAGACAGATGTCTGTTCATTCAGAGCAAGTGGTCCAATATAAAATCTTTGAGTGATATACATGGTCCTTATGAGTGTCTTTAAAAATGCATCATTTTGTACACAGTGCTTCCAAGGGAAGACCTTTTATTTGCATTTTAATATCTTAGGGCTTGTCTATACTAGGGGAGCTGTACTGGCATAGTTATACTGCTATAACCTGTAATGAAGACACAGCTGAGGGTGACAGGAGGCGTTTTTCTGGCGGTGTTTACACCGCCTCTCCAAACGAAAGTAGATGGGAAGAATGCTTCCGTCAACCTTCAACCTAGCTGTGTCTACGCTGGGAGTTAGGTTAGCATAGGTATGGTGTTTAGGGGTGTGGATTTTTCATTTCCTTGAGCAAAGTAGCTATGTCAATCTAAATTTTAAGTTTAGATCAGGCCTTGTTTCCTAAGTGGAAAAATTTGTACTCAGTCTTACAGGATCATTCCTCTCTTCCCTTACCCTACTTTAAAACTCTTCCATTCTGCTGCTTCATAGCATGCGCACAGCATCTGAGAGCATTTAAAATACAAAATTTACTTGGCTGCTTTTCTGCTATTTCCTTACCACTCATTTCTAATGGAGGACAAGAAGAAATATGCTCTTTTTTTAATTTTCAGGCTATATCCATGCAGGCTGGTAACGACAGCAAGTTGTCATCATCTTATAGACATTCAGTAAGTGACATGGAATGAACTAGAGGTCTCATCCCAATTTCACAGAAGACAAGCTTACATTACAAAGACCAACACCAGCTTTGGCACCCAGGTAGGCAATTTTAATATTTAGGTGAAGGCTTGGTGATTACTGACCATGAGCTGCTTTTCAACATGCTTGGAGGTGGTCCCATCAGATTAGAAGTGAGGCACATTGGCAGTGTCTGGGGAAACTTGCAGTACCACTGCCCAGGCATATATATATATATATACATACACACACTGAATTATTATATATTCTCACTACACCATACATATAAACACACTGAATTATTATATATTCTTATTATACTATACTATTATATATTCTGAAGATAGATAGATAGTGAATAACTGCATTTTAATGTGAGTTCTTTTAAAATTAGTTCCTTTGAAGCAAAGTGTGTGTGTGTGTGTGTGTGTGTGTGTGTGTGTGTGTGTGTGTGTGTGTGTGTAGATAGATAGATAGATAAAAATATTTAATAAGTAAACAAGAACTAAAAATCTGTTACTGGCAATAAACAGAACTTTAAAAATGTTATTTTAAAAGGGACACTTACAAATAATCTTATAAAAGACCCTTACTTTTATTGCCAATAATGAAATAGTTTATTAAAACTGGGTGGGGGTGGGAGGATAAAAATATACTTTAATTTACTTTCTGGTTTTTTTCAGTGGTTACTTTTAGCATTTCAGTCAGTCCGTTTCAATTACCAGACAATCACTGCTGTTGTTTTAGGGCTGGATACATCTCAGGGTGTATTATATTGTTTCAACTAATTTTCTGTTAAAAATTTAATGAAAAAAATTCTGTTGGTACTAGACTGTGGAGCATCCCATTTTCCAGTGAATCCCACATTTTAGGCCTAAGCTATTTTACAATAGGATATGAGATGCAATAGATGGAGCAGCAGCACTTTGAGCTTTCCTATTTGTATTAGGAGGCCCTTTAGAAATTATTACAAAGCTGTGCATAACATATTAAAATGTAAAGGGGAACCCCATTTTGATACCTGTTTCCTAGTCTCAAGAGGGCAGCTACTGACAACACTTCCCCTTCATGAGTGCTTTAGTATTACTGAAAAACAAGCCTTAAACTGGTGCTTTTTAATTAATTTAAAATGTGTTTGCAGTTTAGTTAGACAGTCAATTGAAATTTTTGAAGGGGGTTATGATATAATCATTCACTACTACAACAGGTACATTTACTGAATAAATAATTGTATTGACAAAACCTTAATATTTGACATACCATTCCCCAGTAGTACTTCACAGTGCTATGGAAATTTGTGTTTAAAAGGCTTAACTATTTGAACATGTTGCATCATGTTCTTTTGCAAGTTTCCCTGCCCCCCAAACTCAGACTAAAATATATTCATCAAATTACTGAGTTGGAAAGGTTTGTAATGAGTTCTTTGAGCTGTAAGTGTTCCCCCACCCGCTTTAAATCTTCATCTGACATTAAATAAAGCAAATCCAAAACAGATTAACTGTCAAACGGTTATGCTCCATCTCTTCAATCTGCTTTTAGGTTTCAAAAGGGGAATATGTTGATGAGGTAAGATGATATGGTCTTCTCCCGTCGATGTAGAGAGATAGCACAGATGATTGACTGAAAAAGCCATACGACGCAGTGCAAGCATGGCTTTCGCCCAGTCGCACATTATGGCAGCTAGAAGGCATCAACACAGTAGACTCATAATTGAAGTGGATGAGTATAGCTCAAACCCCACACAGGCTTTCACGTTCTACAACATTAACCAGGGACGTTTTCAGCCCCCACATGTGCAAATGTAAGTATTATAGTTTTGTTATTGCTCTAACACAGCCTTCTGAATTGTTATTGCCTTGTCTATGTGGTATTTGATGGACCAGCCAGAAAGAATTCCGAAAACAATGTTTTGCTGTCTTTCTAATAATAATTACTGTAATGATACAATTCAGTCCATTGGGAAAGCAAGGTCTTTTTTCAAAGGGTGGAGTAGGAATCACTGTTCTAGCACAATTTGGTATTTATAAAAAGAAAACAACAAAAAGCAATGTAATGAAGAAGTTTTGTGCAGCTATTTTCTAGTCTTCATACCGTTCATCAGCGTTGTGAACTCACATTCTCAACTTGCATCACATGTCAATTGCTGTGGAAATACCAAGACTGTATTCAGAATAAAAATGTTTCCTGTTTGGTTAGTTAATTAACTAGGCCACAGCTATGCACTACCAAAAGAAATGATTCCAACAAATAAAACAGTGTGCATATCCATTCAGCGAACTACTTTGTTACCAGCATGAGAAAGATATGGAGTATATTAAAGATAAATTAAAATTGTGTGTTTTTGTTTTTGACTTTTTAGATATAATGCTATCAGTAAAGTTAATTGTTCTAAATGGTGATTTACTTTTAATGTAAAGTGTAGGATCATAATTACAAAATGAAGTCTGCCATAAAGTTGAGAGCCAGAAGGAAGACCAAAATGGTTAAGCCATTTAGTATGTCACTTAGGCATATAAGTTTATTTCAAAGTATTTTTATAGAAAATCAGAGTGTCTGTAACATATTTTATTCTATTCTTTGAAAAGAGAATCAATCTTATATTTTGATCAGAGAACTGATTTTTCACTTTTTAACAAATGTTTTTACTTTAGCAGGACTGAATAAATTTGCTTACTCCGATCCACTATATTTAATACAACTTGGTAATTTTCTAAACAGGGGATGACTCATTTAAAAAAATCAGTGTATCTTTCTTCATTGATATTTTACATACATATTGTGGTACAAATTATACACCACAGAAAGTGTAATGTGGACACATGCCTGCATTTGGGCATTTGGGTATGCAAACACCCTCTCTCTGGAGTAGGTTTTTTGTTATTTATGCCAATCACAACAGGTTTCTGGGGCTTTTAGTGGTGTCCCAATACAGATGATAATAAAACAAGTAAAATATCTGCACCAGAGAACATCTTTTGTTTGCAGAGTTGGCAAATGGTAACGGAAAACAAGCAAAAATGGATTCACAAATATTTTGTCCAATAGAAATGCCAAGTTCAGATATCTGAGATTAGTGGGGCAAAGTCTTCATTATTTGTGAGTATCAACCACTGGGCATTCATGAATGCACTTGTCAAACCCAAAAATTACATGAGTGAGTTTTCATCACAAAATTTGGGCTAGAAATTAGTTGTTCTTTATTAGCCATTTGCTACTGATTAATCTCTTGTGTTGCATGTGACATTGGTGATCCACCATACAATACAGTGAACACTCTAAAGGGAGCCTTTCACAAATAAGTCATTCTCTGAAAATTGTTCCCCAAAACTCTTCAACAGTTATGAATAATTAATGAATTTGGAAAAGGTTCATGCAGATGAGAAAATGGGCTAAATTGTAACAAGTATATTCATAATTTTGTCCAGACAGTAGAAACCATGAAGAATTTTTGTGAATACCTATGGTATTTAAATTGTCCTTGCCTTTTATATATTAGCAGAATGGTGATGGAGAAAGAAGTGTATCCTTGCATCTCCTTTACTTCCATAAATATTAAGCATGAAACCATGGCCCCAGTACAGTCAATGGTCGTTTCCCCATTGATTTAATAGGGCCAAAATTTCGCCCTTTGAGTGAATTATTTATTATTTAGTGAATTGTAAAATCCCTAATTTAATGATGTTGCAAATAATAATGAATAAGCCCCACATAAATTTACTCGCCCCCAATCTTGCCCTAAACTCCTTTCTTCCCAGTGCTTCTTGCCCTCCTCCAAAGGCTCTTCTGACCTTTCCCTTACTGCTGGTGGATGGTTTTTCTGGTCCTTATTGCTGTCTTGCACTCCCTGGCAGCACCATCAAGGATTATTCCCAACCTCTGACAGCATTTCCCTGGCCCCATCTTTGTTTTCCTGTTTCTCTGTTGATTAGGTGCTTGGGTGGTCACAGTTGGAAATTTCTTTTATTATTATGATTGTTACCATTTTCTGTTCTTTAAGCACTAATAATGTGATCAGAGCTACAGAAGACATAAATCATGACAGTCCTTCCTGAAGGTTTAAGGTCATGTATGTAGGCAGATCTCTGAAATCCTGTTGAAGCCTTGTGTATATATCAACCACCAGCAACAACTGTTGACCTGAAATTTTAGCTTTGCTTTTCAACTTAGATGCAAGTTTCTTTTTTTTTTTTTTTAAACCCCAACAATACAGACCATAAGGACCCCTTTCTTCCCTGACCCTTACTTACATTGCAAGCAGTTCATTGGATCTCAGTGGGACTACTCATGGAGTAAGGTGCTTCAAGAAATGGTTTCCTATGTACAATTAAATGTGCTTATGTGAAACCAGACTTTATACTTTCGTACTGCAAATGCAATTCACACATCTTTAACGTGTGCATATTTTTGTGACACTGATCTGCATTTCATTTATTTATTGTACACTATTTATTTATTTATATCCAATATTTTTGGCCCTTAAAACAATGTTTTAAAGAAATATATATCTTGATTGACCAGTGTGAATCACGAAAATGCTTCCCACAAAATAAAGTTCTAAATTGTGCATAAGGAAAAGCATGTGTATTGAGTGCTGCATATGTTGTCGTGGTAAGTCTTGTTGTCCTTTCATTCAACGTCAGTGAAGGACCATGTGGAATTTATGTTACAACTTGATGCATAAGTTATTGCTGCACTTGCCTTTGTTTCAGTGATAGGTGAGGGGGAAGAGGCATGTTTAAGGGATAGACTTCATGAGCTACACTGAAAACTCAGCAGTGTAAACTCAGATCTGCGCGTTTTATTTATCATCTACAAGTGCTTGAGTCCCCAAGTGAAATATCTTATTCTCTTTTTTCTGGCTACTTTCAGTAGTTGAGAGGTATCTATAATTTAAAACTGCATAACTGAGAGGTACCCAATGACTTTTATTGCCGAGTGAGGGTTGTGGAGAGCAATAGTTCAGAGGTCAAAGATATAAGACCTCAACTTTCTGCTTTTGTGTAAGTTTCATGACCCAACTTTTGGTCACTTTCTGTTGAGAAATTGACAAGAGTTGTGAAACTTTAGGAAGCTTGGGCATAAGATTTCCTGCTATACAGCACTTGTATTAAATAGTTATTACTCTCTGGATTTAGTACAATTAAACCAAAAACTTTTGAAAATTTTGGACTTTTGCTAGTACCTGCCAATAGATGTAAAGGGTTTAAAAAAGACAGTTCCTCCCCCCGGCTTCAAAAAAAGCATAGAAAAATGTTATAACAAAGAGAATTTGCTCTTCCGTCAGCTTTTTAATGTATTTTATAAAATGCTAAAGTGAACATTTTTGTAAGAGTTGTTGAATGAGTTGAACAGGATTCTATTCCCAACTCGCTCACTAATGTCTCCAACTGACTATATGAACATGTCAACTCGTTTAATATTCATGCCCCTGTTTATCAATCCATAAAATGGACACAATTCTTATCTGTCCCATGAAGAAGGTTGTGACAATTGGCTTATGTTTGAAAAAGAATTTGAAGACCTCTGACAGCTTTTCCAACCACCACCAACATAATAGTATTTATTATAATAAAGATCTATTACTTTATTTTTTCCTAATTAAATTTTAAAAATTGAACTAGGAGAGAAGCTAATCAGATGGGGAAACATGTAAATTATAAATAACACTGAACTAAATTAATGTTCTTAGTCATTTAAAGACAAATGTTTACAAAACTAAGTAGTTCATATACAGCTATAGTTCTGTCTCCGATTTCACTGGTATTAATAATGCTCTTGGATGCTCTTGGATTTTCCAGCAGAATTACCCCCCACTGAAACTGCAGCTACAGTACAGTTAGGTATGCCTGCTTCTATATATTGTAATGAAATGTGTTGAGTGTTAGGAGATTTAATGAATTGCAAATAAGTATATTTCATGCAGCAGATTTGTGTTCTCTTCTTTCCTTACCTAAATCATGAGGAAGCTATATAAAAGTGGGTCAGATCATTTCTTTTCTTCAGTTTTGAGTCTTGAAATTCGGCACTGTACAATACAGCACCACTCCTCCCTGCATCTGATTTTACTTAGTATAATTAAGCACAGAAAGTTACCACAATTGTCTTGACAATAATAAGGATAGACGGCAGATTTGCAGCAGCCATTAATGGAGTTCTTATCTGCCAATGCATTAACACTCTGAACCATATCTCCAAATGTGTTAATTAAATTTGTTGGAATTTTATAACCTGCAGAAAAATATAATTAGGAAAATTCACCTAAATGTACTTATATATGTGACAAAAATGCTTCTCACAGCATAGTGTGTAATCATAGTTAAACAATGAACACAGGATGTAATTCTTATTTTGAAATGGAAATACTTTTGTTTTATTTGTAGGTATCTGAAATATGGCAATAACTTTGAAACAATTCCTTTTCCGTAATCTCTTTAAACTAATCCATCTATCCAACCAATATTGAAAGCACTGTGAACTCCAAAATTCTTACTCTGCCTAGTAATTAATTCTATGTGTTTGTTGTAATAAGAGACTTCCATCATATAGATCCAGAATACAATGTCATCTTTTGTAAGAGTGGAAACTGTATTGGAATTTCAAAGAAAATGTTAAAAAGGTTATGTAGTCCACTCTTTCATAATCTTGTCATGATGTATTTCCCATAGGGTGGATCCTGTGCCTCATGATGCCCCCAAACCTCCAGGATATACCCGATTTGTCTGTATTTCTGACACTCATTCAAGAACTGATCCAATCCAAATGCCATATGGAGATGTTTTAATACATGCTGGTGACTTCACTGAACTGGGACTTCCTAGTGAAGTTAAAAAATTCAATGAATGGCTAGGTAAGTATCAAATTACATGCTGTTTTGGAAGTAAATGTAATTTAATGAATGCATCCTCTCTGTCCCTTACTAGAACACACATCCAGAAATGATGACTATTAATTTAGCTTTGTGTTTGGAAGGAAACATTTAAAATTTGGATTTTTAAAAATATTTATGATCTTTCCTGCTGAGCAAATGAGATTCATGTGATCATTCATCTATTCTGCCTTTAGACTTTTAAGCCGAGGAAAATGAAGCTTTTGATATTAGCTTGCAATTTAAGTCACTAGGCCTTTTATGATTTGCAAAAGAACTTTTACATACATTGTTATGGGTTTCCCTCCCAATAAAAAGTTGTTGTGAGTAAAGCATTTGTCTGTTTAACCCTGAAGGCTGATAGTTTTTCTGTCTGAGGCTCAGCTGCACTGCAGCGATGAATTCCAAATAAAGCAAAACGCTTATCTGTGGTTACTGTCTTGGATGTGGCAGACCAGATGTAGATGCCTTCTGTAGGCAACTGTTGGCACTGGTAGCTGAAATTCTGTTCCACTGGGCAGGCAAGTGGTGATTTACATACATAACACTGTAGACGTGCATGTGCTTAAGAAAAAAAATAGAGGAAACTGGAAAGAGTACACTGCTTCCAGAGAAAAATCATAGTCTGTGTTCCTGCAGTGTGGTGCCTTGGTTTAACATAAACATGGATTCTTGTTTGACATTTGTTTATCAAAAAATGTGAGGGTAGGGTGAGTGGCTTTAAAAAAACCAAACAAAACTTCTGCATGAAGTACACGTTTTAAAGGGGCAAGCTTTTTTCTTTAATTTATGTATTCCTATATTCTTAACTACCTGCTACAGCATTTCCCAGTGTGGAATTGGCTAGGAGCAGCACAAAACTGACAGTTAGAAGTATGGAAATTGAGATGCAATAAGAAAAATAGCAGGCCTTTCCCATTTAAAAAATATTTACAAGGAAGCCTTCACCCTAATGTTGGCAAGGTAATGCTAATAGATATATATTTGTCTCAGGAAGCCCAATAATATGCCTAACAAAATAATTAAGAAAAAAGTTATGATACATTGAAGTGGAAACATACACAAAAAATCATGGTCATTTTGAGTTAAATCTGTAACACCCTCTACTCAATCTTTCTGTGCCCAGGCATTACAGGACTATTGGACACTCTTACAACACTAAGCAGTGTTCAGTTAGATGGTAAGTCTTCACACTGTTAATGTACAGAATTTAGTGAAGTCCCAGACTTATCCGTTATATACAAAATTAGTATTTGGCCAGTAGTGCGGAAGGGAAGCACTATTAGGACAGTGTCAGTCAGCAGGGACAGTGAGCGCAGGGCCGGTTGTTGCTAAGTTCCTGTCTTCCTGAGAGGCTCCCTGGCCTCCTGCATGATACTGCCCCTGTTGTGAACAGCAGAAGTCCTCCAGCAGAAATCCCAAGTTCATAAGTGAGGGAGGTGCTGACAGGACCTTTTCCATGATGGCCTCATCAATGGAATTATTTTTCTCTTTGCTCCAGTTAATAGTCTGTGAATTTGCTGATCCTTAAGGCTTGCTGCCAAGTGCAACTCTCTAAATTGTCATTTGGCGAGGCTTGCATGGTGTGGGACATGGGGTTTCAGGTTGGAAGTTACCTCCCCCCAGGATTCCTAAGGTTTGGGGCACTTTTTGTGGGATGAAAATGTTTTGCTTGTTATGCTTATATATGCTTATGTTTTGCTTGTTATGCAAAGGTTGTCTGCTTTGTTTGGTGTTTTTTCTGGATTTATATTTTAAGTCTCTGCATAGGTATCTAAAGCCTTTGAATGGGTGGGGGGGGGGGTTATGTATTTAGTTTAAATAAACAAAGTAGAAACTCATTCATCTTCTTTGAAAACCTGCTGCACTTTGCCTTCCTTATTGACTCGTGCATCTAGAACTCCCAGAGCCTCTTCTTTCCCCAGCTACCTCCTTCTCTTTTTCCCTCTTTGCCTAATATCTTACTAATTTCTTAAAAAAAAAATAATTGACACCATCTGGTAAGAGCTTTCTCCCTCTCTCACATCTTTTCCTCGCAGACTGCATTCTCCTTCATCCAAGTCTCAGCTCTCCCTTAACTTCATTCTCTCTATTTTGGCTCTGTCCCCTCAGCCTTCAAACATACAACAGTTCCCTCTATCCTTAAAAGCCTTCCTTTGCTCACCAGTCTTTCAAACTACAGCTAAATGTCTTAGGTCCTCTTTATGTCCAGATTTCTTGTGTTTGATGCTAACTGCCACTCTTTAATTTCCTCTTCTCTTACACTCTTTGGAATCTCTGCCATTCCGGTTTTTGTCTATATCCTCCACTCACCTTAAAGGACCTTTCCAGTGTCACCTGAACAAATTCCATGACTGCTTCTCCGTTTTCCTTCTTTTCCACTTCAAATTCAGGCTCCTTGTCTTTGATGTCAAGTATATTTTACTTTAAAAGCGCTGACTTTAATAGAACTTAAGCTAATGCTTAAAGTTGAACATGTACTTATGTGCTCTGCATAATAGGGAAGACTTAAACCTTTTCTCTCCTTTTTCAAGCTTATTTCTTTTTTCTGATTTGCCCCCTCATATTGTTACCTCTGTTATTTTCCTCTCTTTGTCCTAATCTTTTCCCTGAGTCCATTTTTTGTGAAACATTCTGAGCCAAAAATACATTTGGCATTTCAGAAAGTTCCAGATTTGAAATGAATGGTGTCATGCATGGGGCTAGATGATAGATCATGAA
The DNA here is from genome assembly GCA_007922175.1 of Pelusios castaneus. NCBI lineage: Eukaryota > Metazoa > Chordata > Testudines > Pelomedusidae > Pelusios > Pelusios castaneus. Next base: position 9,449,101 of record ML685821.1, read on the forward strand.
ACCACTTCTTTATAGAACAAACACAAGAACATTGTCTCTGCCCTGGTGCAGTCATCAAATTATGAATGCAGTTACCTTCTTCATACCCCCAACAATTCTTTAATGATGGCACTGGAAAAGGCCTATCTGGTTCAGCAGCCTTAATGCTTCCCTTTGCTCCAGTCTGCATGAACATTTCTAAATGTTATACACTCCCAAGGCCATAGTGCACACCAGAGCTCCGAGTTACACTAATGGAATTTGAGCTAAATATTCAATCTGATGTTCTAGTTGTACACCAACTTGTATGAGCATCTATGTGGAACATTGTACTTGTGTGTAGATTTAGAAGATTACTTAATTATACTACACGTTTTCAAATGTTCATAGCATCATAATTTCTGAATGAAATTTCCTCAAACGTATCAAACATTCTTATTTCTTGAGGAATAAGTTCATGCAAAATCTGAAATAAAATTGATTTAGAGTTACAATACAAAAATGAAAAATGCCTAGAACATTTAATTGGAGATAAACCAACCTTTTATTCCTGTTTTCACCTCTCAAAAATGAATAAGCAGAATTTTATCAAACTTCTCTACACACGTTCACTTCAGGGCTGTGAATTGCCATATGAAATTTCACCATAAAGGGTCAAATTTTCCCCACAGAAAACTGAAGTCACCTGAAAATAGTTTTAGAAGGAAAAATGCCTATTTGACCATAATAATGCTAATAGGCTACATTGCTATAATTACACATTGTTTATGATTGTTATAGCATTGTTGTTTATATAAAGTTGGCTAATTTTGATTAACAGTTAGTATCCCTGTTGTTTTAAGATACATATCTTCATCAAAGAAAACAATCTTAGTTTCAGGTCCCATCTAAAATGGAATCTTATGCAGCGACAGCAGATGTTTTCCTTCTTGTATGTTTTAGGGTGGAATAATATTCATATGTAAGACAACTTAAAATGGTGGCAAAAGAAGAAAGAAATTCATCCTTCAGAACAGCAAAGAAATTGGAATTTATGAAGTATAGTCGTGCCATTTTGACCATCAGTAATTATACTATTTTTGTTAGTGTAAAAACACCTGGAAAGGGGTGTTTAAGTACTAATTACCTATTTACAAAAGATTGGCTTTGGAAATGCAGTGAGAAACATTGAGCTATATAGGGAATTAGAACAGATGCCATTTTTCAAAGCCTGAGCATATATTTAAAAAAAAAATACAGGTTGGTTTCCTTTGTACTTCTTTAACATACAGTGCCCCAGATCCTTCGCTACAGCTGAGGAGTACCTGGAATAGTCTAGGAGAGAGGGATGCAAAGATGAATTTATAGTGTTCTCACACTTCTGGGCTGTCTGTGCTAGGTCAGTCCTCTGGGTTAATTTAGAGTAGCCTGAGGACTTCTGTAAATTACACTGGGCCAGTAAAGCAGCTGGGGATTACCATAGTGTGAGGAAGCTGTGCCATATTATATTACTACCAGCCAGGCCTCCTGTGTTGGCAGAGGGAATGTATGGTATAGGTGCTGCTATGCGCCGGAGGATCTGCCCTGTGACAGCCAGTCATCTTGATAGCATTATATCCCAAATGGCATGGCTTCCCTCGCCCCCTTCTGCACTCACAAGTTTTAGCCTGTGTTTAACTCTATTGGCTTCCATGGAGTTTTTCATGCAGACAGTGAGGCCTGGAGACACAAATGCAGAATTGGGAGGCAAGAGATTTAGGGGAGGCTGTGGCCGTTAGCTAGAATTTTTACTAAGGAGGGTAGGTAGGCAACCAAATCCCATCCCATAAGAACTTGACACTTAACTCCCTTAGAGGCCTTTGAAAGTCATAGCCTTTGTCTTGTTCCCCATTTCTAAAATCAGGACATTAATACTTAGCCACTTGCCACATGAGGTGTTAATAAGTGACTATCTGTACAGTGCTTTGAACATATATTATAAAGTGTCATACATCAGTGTAAAACATTATTATTAATGGTGTGCCTTAGATATACTGACAGAACGCACACCCTTTCATTGTCTTCCCACTGAGAAGATGAGCATTTGGGATACTGAGGGTTCCTTTGCATGATCTGAACTGGCGTCAGTATCGAACTGAGATGAAATCCTTGTAGTAAGTATGAAGTACTTTTTAGTGTTATTTTTTTTTTTACACAGTTCTGTGTACTGTCCTTTCTTTGTTTCTCAGAAAAATGTTATATAACAAATAAAATATTTTAAATTTTTTTATAGAATTTAGAAATATATAGAGAGAAATTCTATAGAATATAGAAATTCTATATAATTTCTTCATCCTATTAAGAATTTTTAAGGTTTTTATTCTTAAGGTAGAAACAAGGGAAAACAATTTCATACTGTAGCTTAAATATAATGAGAATAACCTTTCAGGGTAAAATTCACCTAGTGGCTTAGGATCTGAACCATGATTCTGGTACGCAGTAGGTTTCTGCATAGTTAGAGGTGGTTTAAAGCAGGAACCAAGGATCTGTAAATGAAGCTCCTATGCAGGAAGGGGGTCCATTTTCCTTTAGAGAGAAATATGTTCAATTACTATACATGTAACACAGTATCCTGGAATAGATATTTGATTTTAGCAGATTTTTTTCTATCATGTGTTCCTGTAACATTTTCCCTAGTTTTATTTATCTATATCCATGTATTTAAAGAATTCCCATTTTGCAAATGTAGTGGTGAAAAATAATGTATTTATTTGTTCTTTTAGTGCTTGATTTAATTGCTGACTTTTATGTTGAAGAAATGGCTAGCTCTAACAGTTTACAAATGACTTAAGGAGGAGCGTTGATTTACAATGTTATTCAAGATTATACACCATACAAAAAAGTATGTTAATGTAAATTTCCCAGACATCAGCCAAGTGTTTAAACACAGAACTGTCAAATAGATGCTAAAAAAGCAATCTGAGACTGTTATACAGTCTTTTTACTATATCACTCACTGCTGTATTCTAAAAGGTTGAAATGAGAGGGAGAAAAGCATTAAGTGGGCATTTATATGATTGTCACTGCTTTTAGAGAATACTAAAAATTCTGCCAAGCACGGTATGCAGAGACAAGCAAAGCACAGCAGCTGTTAAGAGTTTGCATATATCTTGTTGAAGTTGTATGGGGATGCAATTGTAAGTCTGTGTGTTTAGTTCAATGAACTGGGTAAATGGTAAAGACTCCTAGCTTTTTAGTATAAGAGAAGGCTGGAGTGTAAAAGCTATGAATTTGCTTTTAGATTATTTGCAGGGTTTTATCTAATTTAAGAAGAAAAAAGGATTTCCAGTACAATGATCCACCTTTAAATGCATCCAAAGTTCCAGTTAATTCTGATACAGTGAAATAGCAAATGAAAGTCCCAGGCTTATTTTAGTACCTTCTGATACACATGCTGTATTTCAAGTGACAATGAGCCTACACTTCAATTTATTCTTTAAAAAATTATCTTCTTTATAAGGGGCCTGCAATAGTTTGAAAATTTGGAATTGGTATAATGATTTTTGTAATTTGGCACATAAAAAAATTAAATGTTCAGTTGATTTCTTTAATTAGTAATCTACTGTAATGAAAGAAATAGAAATGTTATTAGTTAATCAAATATATATAAATTCGAGAGGGATAGCCATGTTAACCTAACTCAGCAAAACAAACAAGGAGTCATGTGGCATTTTTAAAGACTAACAAATTTATTTATCACATGAGCTTTCATGGGAGAAAATCCCACATCGTCAGCTACTAGAAGATGGAAACCTTGCAGTATGTGAGGAAAACTAAATGCAGAGAAGTGTAAGTCATAAGCTCAGGTCAGACTATTTCAGCAAAGCAGAGCAGTTATTTAGATTCAGATTATTTAGATTTGCTGAAATAGTCTGACCTGATCCTGTAATTTACACGTCTCTGCATTTATTATCCTCTCATACTGTAAGTTCTCCATCTTCTAACATCTGTCGAAGTGTGGTTTCTCCCACGAAAGCTCATGCATAAAAATAAATTTGTTAGTCTTTAAAAGGGCCACAGGACTCCTTGTTTGTTTGGCCAAATATATATACATGCCCACATCCATATTATTTTACCAAAGTTATTATAAATGTTTGTACTAAATGAACAAAAAATACCATACTTTTTGATGAACATTTACCAGAACTGGCAAAACATGTGTATTTAATTGAGATAATATGTGAAGGTCATTGTGGGAGTGAGGGGAGGTGGAAAAGTTTTTTGTTTTTTTTCAGCCACACAAGAATCAAGTATGATCACCCAGATTTTTAAGTACCAAGATCTCCAAAGTCTAACAAATTAGTTTGATATAGGAGGCTTTGTGGTAATACCTATTTATAAAAAAAAGTTCTCCTTTTATAGAAACTGCTTGCCTTAGGTACAGGACAGTGTTTCTCTAAAGTATTTTGTGTGCAAGGAAGGGAGGGAGAGAAAGGGGAAGAACTGAGAAAGATGGGAAGGGAAGAAATTAGAAAGGGTGAAAAGGGAATAAGCAATCCCATCCTCAGCCAATGGCATTGTAAATATGTGAGGAAATGGGCAACACTGAGTCCCACCTCCCATTATTTTCAAATAGAAAACTGTTTTGATTAGAATTTTCCTTTCACTGTATAGTGTGTCTTCCAGCAGGGGGCAGCTTCACATATGCATCTTAGTGGGTCCCAGCCTTTGAGGTTTTTGCAGACCCGAATAAGCAGTCATAATAATGTCATTTCTCAAAATTCCAAACTTCCTTTTTTTCCTTTAGCATTAAATACATCTGTGAGTTACACAGGGTATGTTTTGTGTGTTACATTATGGCATTCCTGAATGACGTATCTTTTTCTCATGTACTCTCATTTGCCTTATATTCTCAGTGGGAACTATATTTTGTACTGGATCACATGCAGAATTCGCATGAGAGCGGTATATGGTTTCAAATTTGTTCACACACACACACAGAGAGAGAGAGCTCCCTTTCTATCCCAGAACTGCTGCTTCCCTCTTAGCAGGGCCAAACACTAACACCAACATGTTTAAAAGCAACAGGGTATCAGTCAGGTATTTTGCCGCTGTAGCCTGTTAAATGGGTAATCTGAGAAACTTTTACTGCACTAAGAAGAACGTACAATTTCCTCCTATTAAATTACTTCTCTGCAGCAGAGTTATTCTGTTAAAGAGATAGTATATGGTAATAACTTTTCATCTTGTTTTCCTCCAATGTTGCATCTCTGATTTATGACATGAATAAAACTCATTCATATCGGTTATTGGTGAAAATAGTAAAACTGCCATGTAATAGCATAATAAAAAAGGTCCTCTTCCATTGGGAGGGAATGGACTAGATGATCTCTCGAAGTCCCTCCCAGCCCTACATTTCTATGATTCATCATAACTTTTAAAGATTCAGAAAATTCCATGCAAAGTTTTCAATATATTAAGATAAAGATTAACTTCCAAATGATCTGCTGGTCAAAGGAGAAGTAATATTCATGAATAATTAGAAAAATTCTCATTTATGTTATCAGGATTTCATGTTCTTGTTGTTTTTCAGATAACCCTTATATATCCATCAGTATTAGTCCTCCTTTGCCCAATTGATCATTTGGAAGTTAATCTTTATCTTAAATATTGAAAATTTTGCATGGAACGGTTCTGAGCTATAGGGCTTCAAGAGGCGCTCAGTACTTCACAGCACTGAGCTCACATTACCTGATTCTGTTCCTGCTAAAATCAATGAGAGTTTTGTCACCAGGCACACAGGGCAGAGAAATCTGTAGTGCTCAGAAAATATATAGTAGAGCACAGTGATCTTATGCTTCTGTATGTCACCAACTGTAGCCCCACTTCCATGGATTCAACTGCAATCGATCAGACACAATTGACAACCCTGAT
>ML685821.1:9454981-9510503 GCA_007922175.1 Pelusios castaneus
GGTATGAGAAGTTAAACACGTTTGTAAGTCTTTGTGGGATCAGGGTTTTAACATTTTGTTAGAAGGTAACAAAAATGTGCAAAACCTGTCAAAAATCAGCTATTTTTGTTGTTTTCTAAGCAATGGCCAAGGGGTTTGACGGGTGGGGGTGGAGACAAGCAGGGAAAATAGATTTAGCAAGTTTCAGCTTGGTATGGAATGAAAGAAAGAAAGCTGAGCTGCAAACTCATCAAAAAACAGAGCTGTTAATTGAAAAGCTGACAGACCTGTAACTACAGCAGAGATTCTGGCCGCCACTATAATAAATGTAACTGTACGTTTAGAGTAATTTGCTAATTTGCCTAAGTAACACCCACAGACAGCAACATGACATAAATACATTAGTGGAAGCAACAACTATAACCAGCTCATACAGGTTCTTGGCTAGTAGATGGATGGATCAGATGAGCTGGAAAAAAAAGTTAAAAAACAGAATAGAAATGGAATTATTAACAAAACTATGGCATGTAGTTTTCTTTAATATTTGTCAAGGATTCTGGCATTGCTGTACCAAGCTACAAATACTAGACATACAGTATTACATACTGTAATACTTATCACATACACACACTGTGAGAGAGAGAGAGAGAGAGAGAGAGAGAGAGAGAGAGAGAAGTGTGTTAGACATTCTGCAGGATGTTAAGCGTTCAGAATTAGAAATAAAAATATTTTAATTTAAAAAATGCTTAAGATAACTAATTGACTCTCCAGCATTCATCATGTAAATGTACCAGAAAATCATAAATCAGAAAAGTGTTCCTGCTAAGGAATCTGCCATGGGGAATTGCATTTATGGTCCACAGGAAAGGACTGAACATTAGTATAATACTGGTATAAAAACAGCGTACAGAATGTATTCTTAATGTTAGCTCAGCATTCCAAAATCCCAACATTGTGGTAGCCTATTTTCACGTTTATCCAAAGAACCAGATGTGATACTGAGTAGAAATGCTGATTTTTCTTTTTCTTTAAAAACAAAACAAAACAAAATACTCATTCCCTAGGAGAAATGTATGAAATTTAAAAGCGATTAAAAACACCTCTCATCTGAGGAGGAGGGAAGAAGTCATTTGACCAAAGAGTACTTTTATGACCATCAGCTTTCTTATATTTTAGGGTCAAAGGAAAGTGGTAATGGTTATTGGCTCATAGCAGAGGTTCAGTAGGAACATGCCACCAGTATGATGTGTACCGTGGTTGTCTATGGGTGTTTGAAGATGGTGAACCTCCTCTGTATGTTTCCACTGCTGTTTCTTGCACTAAGGAGCAAATCCTGCTCCCAATACTGTGGTTATAGCAGTCTATACCACAGAACTGGTACAGTTCTCCTGTATAGGCTTGAACAGTCTACATGTAAGGTGCATATGCTGGAAACACCATGAATCCTAGCTCTGTGGGACACCCATCATATCACTGTGCAATAAGAATATAGCATCTATTGGTGAAGGAGTGATTGATCTGCCATTGATCATCTCGTAGGCCACTATTTCTGATCATCTCCTTCTCCCTCCCTGCTGATGTGGGACAGAAGTTGGCACTGCAGCCATGGAGCAGCTTCACCATCAGTCCATGACCTGGATGGGAAGACTCAGTCTCTCCCTAATTCTGGAGATAATGCTTTATGTTTGGGAGTGGACGTGTAGCTAGGTGTTTGATTTCAGGCAGTACATCCACTCCATTTCAGTGCCTGTATAGAGGGAGGGCAAGCATATGGAATATGTTCTGCTGGGCATTCATGTATTCATTTGTGATTACAGAGTACTCAGTAGATCATTTTTTCCCTAGCACCTCTTCTGTGTTTTTGCCAGCATCCTTGTGTTTCTGGCCAACAACACTGATGTCCAATCCTGAACTTTTCACCCTAGTCTTCCTAACTCTGTATTATATCAAGTGCAAACTTGTGGTATCTTGGGGTCAGAGAGGCTATCTTGGGGCCAGGACTCCTCTGAGTATCAGTTACATGTTCTAAATATGAAGAAAGCACGTAAGCTCTTATTGTTCTGTGCTGATAAAAGTTGAGAGGATTTGACATGAATTTTGTTTGTCTTAAATTAGGTTCTAGGAGTTGCCCATGAAATTCCAAGACAAGTGCTATTGGGTGTGTCTTTTCATTTGGATCCTCAGAGATTTAGGTTGTTGCAAGCCTATCTTTCAGGAGGCTTCTCATAGTCCTCAGCTTGATTAATTAACACTGTCTGTGGTTTGAGTTATTGTTTTCATAAGGCCCCATGCGGGATATATTTCCCGTTCGAGACGGTAACTGCAATGTTTGGTAAGAACGTGGAGGATGTTTGGTGTAATATTTACCTGTGTTACATCAGACTGGGGCAGTTTGATTTTGTGACTGCTGTTAGACTCTACATCCTGGGCTGTCGTGAGCCACTTCTCATTTCCACACAGTTGTATATAATCATCAGAACATCCAACCGCTGTTTCACTAGCTGTAAATTCTCTGTAAGTGCATTTTATTCTTCAGTCTTATTCATGCCAACTTTTATACCACTGTTTATAGAGTTTGTGGGCAGAAAAATGAGGGGTTCTTCTCTTCCTGTGGTCTCTGCTGGGAGGATCACCACTCAGAGCTAGCTGCTGAGGATAATATTGAACACTCTTCTCTGTGTACAATGAGTTCACTGCTTTGACAGTTATCTTGTTAGCATGCTTTATTGCAAGCGTTCACACAATTTTCCTAACAGGCAGACATTTTCTAGGCCAGCGGTTTTCAAACTTCTTTTCTCAGGATCCAGTTGAAAGAAATCATTTATGCCCAGGACCCAACAATTACATATTTCAGCCATCATTCCAGTCTTTTGGTGGCGGCAGAAGAGGACGCTCTGACCCAGTGCTGGGTCCCGACCCTAAGTTTGAAAACCACCAATTTAGGCTACATGGCTCTTAGCTTTTGGCAATTTTACTATTGTAGCTTTGAGGGAAAGTGTCCACCTCCTCCATGTCTGTGTTAACCTCTTTCCCAAAACTTGAACACAGGTTTGAAAATGGGTAGGACTGTCAGCTATAGGGGAGGACACGTCAGAAGGGGAAATAGACAACAGGATCAAGCACACATACAAAGAATCCTATCTTGGTTGAAGGTCTGGTGTCTAGATTTTGGCAAAGGAAGTCTATTAGACTGGCATGAGCTTTGGACCCTTTGGGCCTATTTACTGTGAAATGATATTTAAGCACTAAGAGGTTGCAGGAAATTTAGAGGTAGTGTTTATTTTAATAAGGTTTATGATCAGTGACTCTTAAGCCAAAACACTTGTCTGAGAGTTTTATTGTCAGTGTGACAAGCGGCAGCGGTAACCAATGGTAAGTAAATACTAGAGCAGAAGTGTTCATGACTTGTTTTTTAAAAAAAGATGAAATAGTTAAGGCAGTGTCACCACACTATTCCCATACACACTAAGAATAAAATTCTGCCTTTTGAAAGGTACATGTCGTTCCCTCTGAAATTAATGGTAGTTACATTCACACATCTCAGCGCAGAATTTGGTTGTTTCAAATGTTTAAGTAATGTTATATGGTACTGTTTTGTGTTTCTTGTTTGCTGCTTTTAATCACTTTTCAGAAACTGAAAGATAACTGAGGTTTGTTGTTTTTTACTGTTTTAGGTAGCCTGCCATATGAATACAAGATTGTGATAGCAGGAAATCATGAATTGACCTTTGACCAAGAGTTCATGGCAGACTTAATCAAGCAGGACTTTTACTATTTCCCCTCTGTGTCTAAGCTGAAACCAGAGAGCTATGAAAATGTACAGTCTCTTCTAACAAACTGCATCTATCTTCAAGACTCTGAAGTGACGGTGAGGGGTTTCAGAATATATGGCTCTCCTTGGTAAGCAACTTTTTAACATAAAAAAATAAAATTATAGCATTGATTACTACAGCCATTTCACACCCTTCAGCCACATTCAGATTAGTGTATGAATAAAAAAAGTAATATTTGGTTTTATAAACTTTTTTTTTTGTAGCTCGTCTTCCTGTGGAAAAATGTCTAACTATTAGAGTACGATCATTAAATCAATAAAACAAAGATCAAATAATGTAGCCTTTAGATCAGTGATTTCTCAACCTGTGACCCAGTCAGAATACAACTGCAGCCCACGTGACATCCTCAGGGCCATACAGATAGTATTGATGTGACTCACAATGGTAAATAGGTTGAGAACCACTGCTTTAGACACTCATTCAAGAGGGAGCAATTGAAATATTCCATGTAGCTTTAATTTACTACCTAGAAAGGCCAGTTCAAAAGTTTACATTATTGCAATTTGAGTGCACAGTAGATATGTTTTTTGAGTTTCTGTCCTTTGATATTGAAAACTCCCTGTTTTAGATATAATATTCAGCGAAAACATTCTCTCTCTTTCTTAGTTTAGTATGAGCTGCTATCCCTTAGAATAGTATTTTCTTTCATACCCTTCATCAAGATATAGTTTAGTTTATGGAATAATATTGGCTTTTATTGTAACTGATGAGTGGCTACCCAGTACTTTACTGTTTCTCCTCTGCTGTACTCTGAGGCAACTTAGAACTTTTTTGTGATGACAAGAACTGTGGTCCAGTGGCTTCAAAAGGACTGGGCTTTATCAATTTGTCTAAAGAAATTATCCTCATATTGGTAACCTTGATGGCTAAATAGATTAGCTAAAATGTGAATTGAGTTGCAGACAAAACTATCCCCCCTACAGGTGGTCTCTCCATGTCTCATTGGTGGATAAGTAAAAGAAAGCTTACACTTCTGTTACTGAAGTTGTAAGTCTGGTATATTTCATGAGCACTGCAGACATAAAGGAAATAAACATTTTACTTTAAAAGGTAGGTTTTCAGGGAAACTGTTTTTCTTCCTTTTTAAAATCACATCAGACTGGAATGTAGCAAACAAGTTGTCAGACCTGATGCATATACCCCAGTGTGAATTCTCAGAGTGTGAATAAACTGTGAAATCTATTGGAAACTTTTTTTTAATGAAAATTGGCATTTTCCCACTTGGTTGCTTGAGCTGGGTGTTAATTTTCCCAAAGCTTATTATTCTACATTTATCTACATTAAAATCTCATCCCACTTAAATACGCCTATCTCTCGCAGCTTTCCAGATCGCTCTTGATTTTCAACCTACCCACCTGCTGTGTTGAAGTTTATCTTAATCTTGTATCTCCTGTACATTCAGTCAATGCACAATTTACTTTGTTTTCCAAATTATTCAGGAAGATATTAAATGGTACCGTTTGGAGAATGTCACTTGGCTCTTCTTCCCAGTTTGATGTTTATATGTAAATACAGTAACTATGCTCTGTTTTCAGTGGCCACTTTCTTCACTACAATATTCTTAATTAGGCACCATATTTCCAATGTCAGTGTTAATTTCGAGGCAATAATGTATTAAAATTCTCATTAAAAGACAAGATATGTCAAATTTAAAAAGATATATCTATGAAATAAGAGTAAGTAGAGGTTCAAGGAAATGGTTTGGATTTCCTGACCATGCTCAAATCTGTGAAAGTCTCCAGGCAACATCTTTGCATGCCAACTAACACCTATGTATGTTTTTACTTTGTCTACAAACCCTGTAATTGTGCTCAAGTTCTGTGGAGTATCAGGTTTGTCTGGATTGACTTGTTCCTCATGACTTCCCATTTATCCTATTACTCTCTTCTAAGTGCTTATGTACAGATTTAGTCTAAAGATGGCTGTAAGCTGTAGTGTTTCAACATGGATCAAAACTCCCTTGTAGTTTAACAATGCTGAGAGCCAAGGAGTTTGTTCAGTCCATTATGGAACTAAAGGATAAGGTGGCAAAATTTCACTGAAGGTCTGTGCTGCCTTATGCAAGGAAGTCAGAGGTTTCTGATGGTTGAACCTCAGCCAGGAGGCTGGGTTACAGTGGGGCAAAGTGACCACATCCTCCTTTTCGAGGACAAGACAAAACTTCAGCACAACAGAGCATCAAAAATTAGTGTTGCTGCCCAAAACGGGGACTTCGCTAGTGTGCCTACAAGTCCTCTGATTCAGTAGCTTTCTGGATATCTCTCACAGGGAAAGCATCTATGGAAATAAGACGGGGATTAAAGCTGCCCTCCCGCATCCCACACTCCCTTGTTCTCACTGGGGTGACCCTTCCTTGGAGAGGAAGAAGCTTTAGTGGCAAGGTGTTTCTTCTGTTGTAATTTAAGCCTCGCTGAGCCAATTCTACTAAATTAGACCAATGTCTTGCTCATGGTGTTTCAATTGAACACTATTTGTTTTTTATGGAATGCTAATTGCAGTTTCCAGGCTGATCTATGCTATGTCCCAGTTTAAAAAAAATAAAATCACTCAGTTACGCAACCAGAATGGCACATGTGGTAGAAACCAAAGCAGCAAAAAGCTGAAAGAGAGAAGCAGTGTGGTTTAAACTCTACCCACATGGCTGGATTTAAAAAGTGCTGGATAATTTTATGAGTAATAATTATGAACGATAAAGTAAAAGTTAACCGAAGTGTATTCCTGTTATTAAACCTCGCTCGTGCATCTTGACATGGAACCTTGATCACAGCCTTCCTGAAAAATTAATCTCAATCCCTTCATATACAATAGTAATGATAATTTCCAAAGAATTGCAGTAGGCTAGTGAAAACTTTCCTTGGATTTTTTTTTCTTGCTTTACATCACAAAACTCTATGTTTTCGATAATCCCCAAACACCTCATTGATCCCTTAAAATAGTTCCTACCCCTTCCCACAGAGCTAAGCAAGAAAGCTGAGTTTCTTGTAGTATCTTGCCGAGTCTCCCAAAATACTTTCTTTAAATAATGTCAACTCTTTAGATTATGTATATAAATTAACTTTTTTTTAAATGGTTTGGTTGAATCTCTTTCAATTAATGTTCCCATATGTTAGTTTTGGTTATAGGTAGTCCTGTTCTGAGCCTTTTTAACTTTAACCCTCCCTATAAGAAATCTTTATCAATTATTATTCTGAATATAGATGGACTAATTGCTCATTTTTCCATTCCACTTAATCTGATTGAAGGAGGCACCGCCTAGTGATTGGAACTGGGGCTCAGTGTCATTACTGTCCTGGGTTTCTGTTCCTGGCTGTATCATTGACCCTGTGCCTCCTTTCGTATTACTCTAAAAATGAGTATAATCACAGGTATCAAACCTCTCTGAGATAGGTGAGGCTAATATATGTTTGCAAAATACTTTGAGAATCTCTGATGAAAGTGCCAGAGAAATGCCAACCTTTTATATTGTTTGTTATACATATCCTCAACTGTACAAATTGAACTTGAAGTTATTCTAGTTAGAGAGTAAACCGTGAAAGCTGGATTTGCTTGCATATATTGCCAGTCTCCCAAAGCCTTTCAACCTGTACCACTTGTGTGTGGTTAATATTAGTTGCGCTTGTGTGCTAAGATCATCTGACTTCCAATATAATCAAAAAGTCAATCACTTTGGGTGTGTCTACACTTACAAATTAAGTCAATTTAAGCTTGTTTAAGTCGATTTAATTTACTCTGCGTCCACACTGGCATTTCCTTAAGTTGACTTAAGCAGCTGCTTAAGTCGACTTTATTAAACCTCATTTTAGAAAGTCGACTTAGCCAGTGTGGATGTGGAGTAGCCCTAAGTCGACTTAGGGGGCTTTAGGGCTTCCCCACTGCCCTCCCTGCCAGGGTGGCTGGCACAGCCACAGTCTGGTATGCCTCCCCACAGGGCAGGACAAAGCCCTGCCACTATGCCCTGCCAGTGTGTGACGGGATGCACATCCGTGCAGCTCTAGGGCATGACCTGTATAACTTTTCTGTTCAGTTTTGCAGTGTAATTGTGTGATTTGATGCCAATTACGCTATACCAGGTTCCTTTGTGAATGCTCAGAACGTGTTCCACCTGGTTGCCATGGGGCCATGGTTCCTACAGCAACATGTATGTACAGATGTGAAGCATGTTACAGGGTTCACACTCTCAGGACTCTCTCTAGCACAGTGGCTGGAGAGTTACATGTCAAAGGGAATGCTAATGCCCTCCCTGGCTCAGGTAGAAGTGAAGAGAACCACACAACAGGACAGTGAGGGGAGGGGCTGTCAGCAGTTTGTTAAAACAAAGACACAGAGACTGTAAGGGGGGAGAAGTGCAGGCTTTTGGCCTGAGAAGACACCATCTTGCAACAACTTCAAGCAAGATCTGGGCCCTGCCTGAGAACAGGCAGAGAATGGCTGTAAAACATCAAACGGCCGAACACCGTGCGCATAATCTAGGACTCTGAGGTCAGTTTAGGTAGAGATGTTAGATTAGTATGCGGTTTATACCTTTTATATGATAGTGGTCACTCCTGACTCATTTATAGGATGATTCTGCCTGGATTGGCCATTTTCTCACTTGAAATCGGACTCTGATCAATAAACTACTGGTTGTTTTACCTAAAGCTGTGTGGTCTTTAGAGGGTGTGGATGTGGGAGGTTGGGCACAATCCAGTTCTTTGTTAAGTGGTTGGACTGGAGACTAAGGTGATTGGGAGTGGGTCCCAACCCCTGTAAGGCAGTGGCTCCCAGTGTGGTGTCTATGGTTGGGTGTGCTCGCTTGGGGACCAACATCTGTGTGGCTAGTGGATTTACACCCACTGCCTGGGACCAATCACATGCTGGTGGCTGGTGTGGACTGACTCAGGAGTGAGTGGTCACCCAGCAGAGCGGAGTGAATTGGGGTTCAGGAGCAGGGTTCAAGTGGTCATAGCAGCACACCAGACTGCATTTGGGGAGCATCCTGTCACACAGTGTCCCTGTCAGGCTCAGCCCCCATTGTACCCAGGTACAATGGGGCAAAAGCTGAGCTGGCACTTGGCAAGGGGTGCCCCCCCCCGCCACCATGGACCTGTCCCAGGTCCACCTAGCCCCTACAAGTCAACCTAGGCGTCCAGTGTGGATGCTCTAGGTCGATTTGGTAGGGTCCCCTCTAAGTCGACTTAAATTTTGAGTGGGAATATGATAAGTCGACTTAATAAAGTCGACTTTAAGTCAACTTAGCTAAGTCGACTTAAATTAACAAGTGTAGACATAGCCTTTGTCTAATTACAAAGAAAATAACACTATCTTTCTCATCTTGAAATCAGTGACAAAACTCCCATTACCTTCTTAGTCTCCAAACAAAAAAATTAACAGCCTTAAATATAATTCATAATAATTGATATTCGAACAGGAAGCATCTTGAAAGAGATCATGACAAAGTATGATAGTTGTCATTAAAAAGTCAACATTTACCTGCTGATAACCTTAGAATAGGTAATAACTTTGTGCCACTGGATACTGTTAACTTTTTAAAAGACTATCATTGGAGATGTGAAAAGATGAGAGTGAAAAGAAAGTACTGCAAATCATTGAGTTTCAGAGTTATAAAATTGTATTCATTCCTTACTTAATTTCTGGCTATTTTTAGAAAGTTTGAACTAATTAATAAATTAACCGAAATTATTTTTTTAAAATATGAAACCTGTGTGACAGCAGTTATGATTTCTAAAAGTTTCAAAGGGTGAAGCAGCTTTTTCAATGATCTATTTTTATTTCAGTAGCACATCATAACCCAAGTTATACACCTCATTATACTTGGCACTATACAGACATTAATAAAAATGGTCCCTGCCCCAGAGAGCTTATGATTTTGTGTCAGACAGGATATATTAGGTAGATAACACAGACAAATGCGCTGGGGAATTGCAGATGAGAAAACAGTAAAACAATTTAGCATAAAAGCAGGTCTTCTTTGCATCATCAAACTGGGCTTCTCCTGGGTTTTATGGCTAAGAGGGCATCTACTGAAACACACAAGAGACCTAGTCACTGAATGGGAATATTGAAACAATGGAAGCTATTAAAAACTGTCTTAGAAAAGTATGTATGTGTCAGATCATAGATTGCATATAAAAAAAATGTAGTGTAGGGTGCTGGCTTGTCCCCAGCCTACAAGGGACCCTCTGCTACACCTAGAATCTCTTTTGCAGGCAGTTTTATTTCTCAAACATATGCAAAAACCTGACAAATACAGTTTCTCAACCCACTAGGGGCTGTAGTTCCCTGATGATTTTTCCCTGTGTCGTTCTCAATTTCTTATGCTTCAGGGCTCATGACAGGGTTCTCCCATCCTCTAATAAGTGAGCCCCACTTCCCTGGGATCTGTTCCTGTAGCCCTTTTTCCTCCAGCAGGTTTCTGCTGCTGCCTCTTCTCCCAGAGGACCCTGCCAACCACTCTCAGGGAACTTCCTACTACCCCAGCTTCTGCCCTGTCTCCCTAGTGCTGGACAGCAAGAGCTTCAGCTCTGATTGTCTGCCCCTTCCTGACTGCCTCCCAGACCTGACTCATGCATGTTCTTCCTGGGACACATGTGCCTTCTCGTATAGCTGGGGGGTCAGCTGAGTAGTCCTAGGTGCATGGGCCTCTTCCCTCTTAAAGGGCTAGTGTCACCCTGTGCCAATTACACTAAAAATATTAACTATGCCAAGTCAAGCTCTCAAGTGTTAGGAAATTCCAAAATTAAGGTTGCCTGTGCAATCCATTGTGCGTATGCATTATGATTCCCTCTTTAATTACATGATCCCATGCTTTCTTTTCCCTAGAGAACCCTGGCTTCATTCAGTGCACAGGATGGATGGTGCTCACTGAATGAGAACAGTTCAATGCTTTATTTCTTTATATGCCCATGATTCCTGAGATATGTGATCCCTGCCTTATTTACCGTACACCAGCCAAACTCAACACTGAAAACAGAATTAATTGCCTCATGGGTGTTTCTATGGCATTTGTCGCCATAGCATCTGAGTGCTTCACAAACATTAACGAATTTTTCTTCACAGCACTTTATGAGAAAGGAGACATTACCGTCCCCCATTTTCTAGATGAGGGAATCTGAAAAAAAAATTCCAAAAATATCCACCAATTTCTGGTGCCCAGTGATCGGGCACCCAATCTGAAACACTTATTGTCTGATTATTCAGAATACCTAATTTTTTATATATGAACAAAGCAGTTTTATGGTCATTAATCCTCAAAATACTCTTGAGAGGTTAGTGTGAGTGTACAGACAAGGAAACTGGTTGTGCTGGGCTGGCATAAGGAGGAGCAGAGGCCTTCACCCACTTTGCCAACATCATTCTCTTTCCCAACCTGGAACTGAAATGGGGAGGAGGGCTTTGCGCTGGGTCTAACATCAGGAAAATGTTGCCCTTGCTGCATTTACTTCAGTGATTTGCCTCATCTGTATGACAGAAGCACCATGTGGAAATAAACAGCTTCACTGGCGCCTCTTGGTTTTCATCTCAATATGAACAAATCCTGCTTGGTCTACGCATGCATGTGTGATCTGCATGTTGTTGTAGCTGCTTCTCTACTGTACAAAATTCCAATGGGATGAGAGTGAAATCTGTCCTGAGCTAAATAGAATGTAAATAATGTTTCCTGGTTTTATAAGAGATTTCCTCTCTCTTAGGGGACATTGCTTCCCTTGTATCTGTCCTTTGCAGAATATTTGTAATGTAGCTAAAAGTTGCTTTTGTGGATTATCTGGTGTTTTTTCCTTGATAATACAAGTGATGAGCACACTACTCGCTATTTGTTTACTGTAAGATTAGTGGATGAGTATCAGTGGGTTGGAGATTCTTTGAACCAGTAATAATAGAATCAAAGACTCATCGATATGTAGGGCTGCCAGGGACCCTCAAGAGGTCTAGTCCTTCTCTCCGCCCCCCCATGCCAAAGCAGGATTAAGTATACTTAGAATTACATAATTTTAAGTATACTTAATCCTGCTTCAGCATGGGGATGGACTAGCAGACCCCTGGAGGTCCCTTCTAGCCCTACAACTCGCTCTCCAATCAGAAGCCATTTGTAGGTGGTAACAGTTATGGCCTTGCCTGCATAATTTCCACTATCCTGCCATTGCCTCAAAACCATGGTACAAAGCATCACTTAGACTACAGCAATTATAGTGCAAGTTTCCCTCCCATGGGAACATAGGATTTGACATACTTATCAGACCATTGATCACTGGGGTTCCACCTTTGGCAACACTTGATCCATCAAAGGAGGAGAAATGGCAAAACAAACAAACCATCCAACCCACAAAAATAACAAGCCACGAACCACCAGCCTACAGTAACTAAAACCTCATAATGCCCCTGATCAGTTGTGCAATGCTGTGGATGGGTCATAAAGGAACATTTTTGTCCTGACCCAGACATGCAATGTGGCAGAAAAGAGTTCTGTAGCCTATTTTCACGTTGCATCCCCTGTAGAAAATGGAAGGGAGAATCAAATCACTATTATAAAATGTGAGAGTTTCATTAGTATGAATAGGATATTGCTCTAGGTAGCTTAAAGAAGTCCTCAGCATGGGATTCTCTGTAGCACTTGTTACATGAAGGCTGAATTCTTGCTTGTGTAGGAGTTGTTTGAAGGGGACTATCTTTGTGAAATGATTCCTCATTTTCCTTTTGGCAGCATTTAAATATTTCTAGTGTGTACTGGTTCCATCCCCTCCTGTTTCCTTTTGTTCAAGGCCACCTGGAACTTCAGAAGCTTTTCTTACTCCTGAGGGTGGGTGGTAGGCGAAGGTTAATTTCACTCTAGAAACAGTCACAAGCATTTGACCTGCCATGTGATATACCCATTTTGGACTTTAAATTTTTGTTCTCTCTCCTCATGACCCTTAATACACATGGATTTGAATAAGACTCGCACCAATTTTCAAGAAGCACCCCAGCTCTTGTATGATCTCCCACTAGTTCATGGGAAAGTGTTTTGTTCCAACCACATTAATCATCTGTAGTCACGATCCTCTGCCTTGCTTGCTAAAGCCCAGGAATGCAGTGTGACTGATCCCTGCCATAAAAAGAGCAGGCTGCTTTTCTTTCCATCAGCTGTCAGAGTGGCACAAAGTGACCATAACACAGGGGAAGATCTGGCCACTAATGATCAACAACCTCACTCCACTTCAGTATTTGTAATGTTGAATTTGGAATTCTGATCTTAACTGTTATTTGAACCAGTGATTCTTGATTCATTGTACCTATGACATAGTCTGAGAGCCATGTCCTCCTTGCCATATTCAAGCTAACTATTCCATTGTAGTCTTGAGTTTGTGGTTCTGATTATGGTGTCGGATTCTGCTACATCCACTCAGGGAGGGAAATGGTAAGGGATAGCCTGTTAGTTTAGATCAGCAAAACAAACAAGGTGTCTAGTGGCCCTTTTAAAGACTAGCATATTTATTTATTGCATGAGCTTTCTTGGGAGAAAATCCCACTTCGTCAGCTCATGCGATAAATAAATTTGTTAGTCTTCAAAGTGCCATCAGACTCCTTGTTTGTTTTAGTTATACAATTAGTAAAGCCTTATCTACACTGAAAAAAAACTGCATCAATTCTCATGGATCGACTCAGCTGGATCGATTGAGTGGCTAGTGTAGACCCACTTAATTGATCCCAGAAGCACTCTCTGGTCGACTCAATAACTCCATGCCTCCAAATGGAGTAAGGCTGCATCGACCAGAGGGGGCTTCAAGTCGAAACAACTGAAGGAAGATGGCATGGTTAGTAGGAGTAATTAAGTCTGCGGGAGATACGAATTCTGCAGCATGCAGATTGCATATCTCCCACCAACTTAGCCCCATAGTATAGACTTGGCCTAAATCTTTTGGTAAAATGGCAAAGTGAAAAATTAGTCTGGCTTACTTTTGCTTTACACACCAGTTCACAGCATTCTTCAGTGTGAAGTCTCCATTTCACTGCCTTCTCTCTTTCCTCTCCACCTTACCAAACACACTTATCAGAGTCTTTCATTCCTCACTGAGTTCAGTCTCCATCAGTAAAATAATGTAACAAAGATTTATCGGTTCATTTTGTCAAAGGGACAGACTTACTTTTTGCCAGTGATGAATCATCTAATGTTTGTTTTCCCAGGCCTTGTAAAAATCGTTATCATCATTCAGGTGCACATCAATTAAAATGAAATTTTATTAAAATCAAAGATTCACTCCATTTAACATATGTTAAATATCAGTCCTTTCCATTGGGAGTATGCCTCACAGGTATAGCAGCAACAATATTAGATGGTAAATCTCAGATTTCTGTTTCTAAAATTCAAACAAAATACTCCAATTGCTGTTCTGCCTCCCAGGGTTCATCTACACACATGTGAGAGTGTGCGTGCCCACTTGAGTAGACATATGCAAACTCTGCTTGAACTGATGCTAAAAATAGCAGTGTGGATGTAGCAGCGTGGAGCCACCTGAGTAGAAGCCCACATTTGACGCCTTGGGTCCAAGCTTCATGCCACCTTGCTATTTTTAGTGCCTTAGTTTGAGTGGAGCTGGCACATATCAGTCTCGTTGGGCTGGGAGTCATGGTCCCAGCTGCAGCATAGACTTACACAAAGTGATCTGAGAAAACCTGTGTTTCTTTATATTTCTCTCTGCCTCACCAACACATAAACGGGCACTCCATCCTGTGCTCTGGGGCAGAATGGCACAGATGCTGCTATACAAAAAAGAAATTTTCATCTTATGTTGCATCTTCCAGCCCCACCTCCAGTCCTTTAGCAATTAAGGATAGGGGTTATCAGGGCAGTATTACTTCTGTACTGCTACCTTAAGCAAAAAGAAAATTGCAATTTAAAATTCCTGCAGATCTCAGTTTAATTAAATTTTTAAGCTAGTTGCATGTTTTAATGTCTAGCTCTGGTAGTGCCTGTTACAGGATGCTGAGTTTTGATAGCTCAGAAATATATTTTTTTAAGAAGATGGATGTTCTTTGTTGTTTAACATCATGGGACTGGAGCTGTTTCTTAACTGATCCATTTGAGGTATGGAATATAATGAATAATTTAGGCAGACTGATATGGTTCTTGAGGAAAATGAAAAATCATGAGTGTGAATAATAGACTCCCCCTAGTTATTGAAAATTGAGGCATATCATATATACGGGTGTTTTGGGGAAAGATTTGACATCTTAAGCCTGATATGCTTATAGCATGGTGAGAAAGCTGAAGATGTTTTATTTCAGGTGTTCAGTGTGTGGAGGACAAAATGTGACAGATGCATAAGAAATAGGAAACATGTTTAGAAAAGAGAAAACAAAATTGATCATCCTGTTAAAAGATATTAATTACAGTCTGGGGCAGGTAAAACCAGGTTTTATTGTATTTTAATGGAATCTGGACTGACACTTTTTCCCCCTATTCTGTACTTATAAGAAACTATATTCTGTTTTTGGAAAGTGCTTTGGTTTATGCTTAAAACCAAAACACACTATAGTTTAATTTGGAGCATCTGGAAGATCATACGAATGGCACTTCCTGCAAAAAATATTTTGATGAGCTATTAAATTCAGATGTTCAGGTTTTTTCATATTGAATAATGCTTAAAATGTAAAAGATTCTCAAATGGCAAAAAGCAAGACTTGAGAAGTGCCTATAGCCTGTATTTATTTCTGTAAAACCGTAGAAACTAACAAATATGTTTTTGCCTGAATCTGTTTCTTTGGCTAATGGGATATTGCTTAAAAAGAAGGCATTTTGCATAGTAAAACTTTTTGGAAAAAGATTTAATTATATCACTTGGAAATGTAAGCGATATAGTTCCCATCCTACAAATACTATGCATATGAGTTCCTTAACTACGGGGAATAGTTCCAAGGAACTCAGGATAGGATCTTTAATTTGTACTGTGGTTCTCAGTCAAGTGACAGACTTACAGTAAGAAAAATTGCATTTATGGTGCTGGAAAAAGGAAAAAAAATGTAAGACAAAAATCTGAATTCCCATTACTCAAGATTAGTCTTCCGTTATATATTAAACAAACATATTCAGGTATTAGCCTAAAGTTTTGATATACACTTGGAGTGATTGGGTATGTATAATATTAAACATATCATATCCCACATATGTAATGGAGATAAATTGCAGAACCAGATGATAAATCACTTTTATCATGCACTCCTGAGCACTTCAGCTGTATTCTCTCCCACTCTTATGTTCTGTCAGGATTTATAGTAACAGTTCAAATCTGTGAATGGTTTCAAATACCTGCTCTTTATTTTTTTAATCAACCTTTTTAATCAACAAAATATTTCCTTCCAAATGAGATTTCTCTCCAAAATTACATTAGCCCAAGGCTGAGGATGGGTAATACTCAGTACTGGAATAGTCACAGGTTTAAGTGGAAAACAGAGATAAACCATCTTGCAGATTAAATATTCTCTTGTATATGTTTATTATATATAGGGACTGATGCGTCACTTTGCACACATGTAAATGATTCCACAACATGCAGCAAAGTGAGTTTACATGGTTACCAAATCTGAGTGGTAGCATTTTATACCCCTTTTGCACTCATGTTTCACAGCTACAAAAAGCAAGTTGGTGGAGAATTGTGTGTGTACATACTATATATACCTACATACTTCATTTACGGTTATTTTCAGGTATGTTTGCATCGGTGCTAGCACTACTTTGTTTACTGCACCACATTTTGGGTATCTCTAATATTCTGTAAAACTTTTCTATTAAGGAATTTTGCATTTGCTTACTTCAGTATAACTATCTTTAGTTTTAGTTTAATTTGAAGATAGTAGAAAAATATACCACCCTGATGTAATTAGTTTAGGGGGAAAATGGCTTTCTTAGACAGTAACTATTAGTTGTATGTTGTATTTGGGTAAAGTAATTCAATTTCAGTTACTTAACAGAAATAATTGAATCTTCTGATCCAGTAAACTAGCCCACTTTGGATTCAGCTAGTTTTTAATTTAAGACCTGTAGAATAAGAGACCTGTAATTTTACTACAGGGAATGTTTCGCTTTCACGCAGTTCATAAACCACAAGAGTGAAACAGTGATACCCAAGGGCAATTTTCTCTTTTATTTTTCACATTTACTTCAAGGTTTAATTCTATGAGCAAGAACTGATTTTAAGTTTAAAGTGTTTTTATTTTTGCATTAACAAAAAGAACTTCCAGCTACCATGGAGCTATAAGGATTTATCCCAGCTGAGGATCACTTCCATTTCACCACAGCTTGTTCACAACAACTTGCATACACCTCTTTAGATTCAGGCACAATAGAGGCACACACAAAAGATGAGGCTGGAATTTTGCATTCTGCTCTGAGCGGCAGCAGCCAGGAGCAGACCAGATGATGAGGAACTGTATTATAATTCTTTCCCTGTTGCCCTTGCTCTGGAGGAGATGCACGTTACATCACTCCTTCTTGTAGAGCCTCTAAACAGAGCAGCAGTTTTATATTGTAACAAATTGACTGTGCTGACTGGATCTGTGGGGCACATCCACAGACCGTCCCTAAGGATGTGGCTCCTCCAGGGAAGGGTCCTTGGCCCTGAAAGTAATCCTAAGAGGAATAGGAAGGGTTTGAGAGTTAGCAACACCAGCTGCAGGAGTAGAGCTGCCTCTGTCGTGCCCTCCCCCCCGCCCCTCCCCCAACCCCACCTACAAGTAACAATTACATATTGTACTTCTGGCATCATTCTGGGGACCTCCTTGTATTCATGCCCCCCAAAAAGACCATGTAGTCACTTAATACTATCATAAAGCATCCTGTGGGGCTTTTAAAATCTATGTATTAAAATGTAAATCAATCACTACTGTACACCCCACATCCCTGGCTGTGACACTGGAAGATTAGATGTTGCAAAGCATCATAGGCCTGATCCTCACCTGGCTGGTACTGCATAGCTCTATCAAAGTCAATGGAGCTATGCGATTTACACCAGCTGAAGATCTTGCCCATATGCATCGTTTTAAAACGATATGTCAGAATTCCCAGCCAGCTGAGCTGAACATCCCTATGTTCACTATAATAAAAGATCTCAAGCCGTAAACATCAGGTATTGAAAATGATCATAGCAATGAGTTTGCAGTGCTGTAGAAAAGGGTGAATTTAAGATTCCAGGAAATTAACAGAGCTGTGTTCTGTTCAGTTTAGGTAGAAATTTGGCACACAAGGTGTCAGCATAGGAACTTTTTTTTTTAACAAGAAATAAGTTCAGCTGTTGCTAAATTATAAGTGTTAAAAATAATATAGTTTATACATATATATGAACTCATAATTTATTGGTTTTGGATGCATTTGTATACTCATTTAACTCAAAATGGGTTTGATTTTTCTAAAAAAAACAAAATTGGCAGGGAGTGGGTCCATATGGTCTAATTACTCCTCAAATTTTAGAAGAAAAATGTAAATCTGGTGAGATACTAAACTGAGAAGTGGCTACTGTTCAGGCCTTTTTTGATTGGATTTTGAATGCACTTAATCTTGTTTGGTCTTGTTCCATCTAAAATAGCCCCAGAAGTGTCTGGTCCACGAAAGTTACACAAGTGCGCTGTGCCTTTTAACCCCGTGTAGCAAAAGTAGAGATACTGTAAGTCTCAACAATGGGGAAAAGATGCTCTTGTGGCTAAGGGACTAGGCTGTTACGCAGGGAATCTAACCTGAATTCATTATTTTGCCACAGATTTCCTGTAGGACATTGGGCAACTCACTTGCTCTTTCTGCCTCAGATGCCCCTCTTTAAAATAGGGTATATTGTTTGCCTAATTCATAGGTGAGTGTGAGGATATATTTAAAAACAAAGGAATATAAGAGTTGCCATACCAGTTGAGATCAGTTGTCCATCTAGTCCAATATCCTGAACACAACAGTGGCCAGAGCCAGCTGTTTCAGAGGAAGGTACAAGAAATCCTTGCAATAGTAGTCATGGAATAGCCTACCTCCAGGAAACTCCCTTTCTAAAATTAGAATTAGAGAATGGTTTATGCCCTGAAGTATGAAGGGTTTATATCTGGAGCCCTGCGCAGATACAAAAATGTAGCTCTGGATCCGATCCGCATCTGCTCAATGTCAGTCCCGATCCAATCCACATGCCATGTTTCATGTGTATCCATAACCGCATCTACAAGCGGGCTTGGGCTCAGTCAGCCTTTTAGCCTTTGATTGGCTCATCCCCCACATGGATCCCGCCTACTTTTTCCTTTTCAAATTTGTGATTTGCGAGCTGTGCTGTCATCAGATTTCCTTGGTCACCAATGAACTCTCTGATTGACAGCATGGCATGCAAACCGCAACAAGAAAAGGAAGAAGTGGACAGGAAAGGCATGAGGAATGAGCCAATCAAAGGCCAGCATGCTGGCTGGCTGACAGTGAGCGGCAGCTCTCCAAGCCACAGCCTGCTGTGACTGAGACACTGATTGGCTGGCAGACTACGATCAGAGCTGAGCTGGGATTGGCTGGAGCGCTTCCTTGTTACCCTGTGTGCTGCTGACCCAGATGATAGATACCCTGAGCAGATAAAAATAGAAGCCACATCCAACCTCCAATCCACAACAATGGATCCGCTAATATCCGTGTCTATGGATGCGGACACCCATGGATCTGAAGCAGATACCCGCAGATCTTCAGGGCTCTATTTATATCTCTTCCAGTGATATTGTTATCTTAATTCTTGCTTTCATAACTTAGTACACATATACATGTCCAATCTCTTTTTTAATCTTTCCGACCTCTTGACCCCTTCGATATATTGTGCAATGAGTTCCACAGGCCAACCATGCATTGTGTGAAAAAGTATCTCCTTGTTAGTTTTAAATGTGCTGCCCTTCAGTTTCTTTTAATGTTCTGGTCTTCTCTTTATGAGCAATAGTGAATTTAAGTACCTGATCTACCTTCTCTATACAGTGAACTATTTTGTACACCCCATCACATCCCCATTTATAGATCTCATTTTAAATGGAAATAATCCCAGTCTTTTCAGTTGCTCTCATATGGAAGTTTTCCAATGCTTCTAATCATTCTCCTCGTCCATCTCTGAAGTGCATTTATTTCTGTTCTCTAAACCCCACTCAGGAAAGAAAGGAAGGAATGAGAGCAGCAGAATAGGAACAATGGACTTTAAAAAAAACAGACTTTAACAAGCTCAAGAGCTGGTAGGTAAGGTCCCAAGGGAAGAAAACCTAAAGAATTCAAGACATCTGAAGGAGACATCTGTATTTCAGGAATAACTGCAAACCATCCCAGTGTAAAGGAAAGATAAAAATAGTAAGAGGCTAATATGGCTCCATTAGGAACTCTTGAATAACCAGAATGCAACAGAAGTGGATATATGGAGTAATTGCTAAGGAGGAGTTTAAAAGAATAGCACAAGCTTATAGGGACAAAATCAGAAAGGCTAAGGGACAAAATGAGTTACATCTAGTAAGGGACATAAAAGGCAACAAGAAGCAGATCT
Source organism: Pelusios castaneus (assembly GCA_007922175.1). Taxonomy (NCBI): domain Eukaryota; kingdom Metazoa; phylum Chordata; order Testudines; family Pelomedusidae; genus Pelusios; species Pelusios castaneus. Next base: position 9,475,287 of record ML685821.1, read on the forward strand.
TTTAATACATTTGGAGCAAGAGAAAGATAATAGAAAGTGTTGGTCCTCTACTTGTAGAGAAGGAGAGCTAACTGATGACATAAAGAAGGCTGAATTGCTTAATACTCATTTAGCTTCAGTCTTCACTAAAAAGGTCAATGATGACCAGATACTCAGCACAATTAATATTAACAAAAAGGGAGAAGGAATGGAAGCCAAAATAGGAAAAAGAACAGGTTGAAGAATATTTAGCTAAGTGAGATATATGCAGATAGGCAAGGCGGATGAAATTCATGCTGGGAATATTAAGGAACTAGCTGAAACAATCTCAGAACTGTTAGCAATTATCTTGTAGAATTTATGGATGGTGGTTGAGGTCCAAGAGGACTGGAGAAGGGCAAACATAGTGCCCATATTGAAGAGGGAGAACAGAGAAGATCCAAGGAATTATAGAACAGTCAACCTAACTTCAATTCCTGGAAAGATATTAGAATGATATCAAACAGTTTGTAAGCACCTAGAGCAGTGGTTTTCAAACTTTTTTTCTTGGGATCCAATTGAAAAAAATCATTCATGCATGTGACTCATCAATTACATCTTTGAGCAATGCATTCCAGTCTTTTGGCAGCAGCAACAGGGGCACCGAAACACAGTGCCTAAGGGTCTGCAACCCAGTACTGGGTCCCAACACATGGTTTGAAAACCACTGACCTAGAGGACAATAGGATCATAAGGAATAGCCAGCATGGATATGTCAACCTAACCTAATTTACTTCTTTGACAGGGTTACTGGCCTACATGATAGGGAAAGCAGCAAAGAGCCCCACATGGCATTCTAATAAGCAAATAAGGGAAATGCAGTCTAGATGAAATTACTATAAGCTCAGTGTACAACTGATTGACAAACCACACTCAAAGAGTTGTTAAAAATGGTTCATTGTCAGACTGGGAGAACATATCTAGTAAGTCCCACAGGGGCATCTTCTGGGTCTGGTGTTAGTTAATATTTTCATTAATGACTTGAGTTCTAGAGTGGGGAGAATGCTTGTAAAATTTGTGGATGAATCCAAGTTGGGAGGGGTTGCTAGCACTTTGGAGAACAAGATAAGAATTTAAAATGATAAAATTACATTTAAAAGGAACAAATGCAATGTATTACATATAGGAAAGAAAAATCAAATGCATGACTACCAAATTGAGACTAAGTAGCTATGTGGTACCATTTCTGAAAAAGATCCATCGGTCCACCAGTTATAGTGAATCACAAAGTGAATACAAATAAACAATATGATGCAGTTCCTAGAAAGGCTAATATAATTCTGGGGTGCATTAAAAAATATGGTTGACACAGAAGCTAATTGTTCTCGGCTTGGTTTTGGTGAGACCTCAGCTGGAGTACTGCGTCCAGTTCTGGGCACCACAATTTAGGAAAAATATGGACAAATTTGAGGAAGTCCAGAGGATAAGACAAAAAATTATAAAAGATTTAGAAAACCTGACCTAAGAAGAAAGGGTAACAAACAACTGGACATGACTGATGAGAACCTTATAACAGTCTTCAAATATACGTTAATGAATTTTATAAAGAGGACTTTGATCAGTTGTTTTCCATATCCACTGAAGGTAGGACAAGAAATAATGGGCTAAATTTGCAATAAGGGAGATTTAGTTTAGATATTAGGAAAAGCTTTCTAGCTATAAGTGTAATTAAGCTCTGGAATAGACTTTCAAGAGAGGTTGTAGAATCCCCATTGTTGGAGGTTTTTAAAAACAGATTGGACAAACACCTGTCAGGGAGATCTGGGTTTACTTGGTTCTGCCTAAGTACAAGGGGCTGGATTTGATGAGTTCTCAAGATCCCTTCCAGCCTTATGTTTCTATGGAAGTTTGTGAGGTACTCATATGCTAAGATGATGATGCATGCCATAGAAAAGTCTATAAGAGAGCACCATCCTGTCAAATTTTTTTACCCAAAGTGTTAGGCCCATTTAGGCCCTTTTAAGATCGTATTTTTCCTTCTGTGTACAAGGTCAAAGGATAGCACAGTAAGAACATTTTGGATTTTCCATTTATAGTAGTCCATGTGAGAACAACCAACTCCAACAAAAGAAAATGTGTGACAAGATTGTGAAGGCCCATTAAGCACCTAGGATGAGAACTGAAGATGGAGTTCAGAGAAGAGCAACAAAAAATAAGTGGAAAGATTAAATAGTTAAACATGTAGGTTGGCTAAAAGATAACTAATGCAATGATAAGGGACATAAAACTACAAATATCTGAAGGGTATAAATTCCAGGCAAACACAAACACTATTTAATGTGGCTCCTAGGGATATAACTAGGAGTAATGAGATTAAATGAAACTTAAGCTAGATCTACACTATAAACTTTCAATGGTATAATTACATCAGCTAGGGGTCTGAAAATCCGTATCCCCAAGTGATGCCTGATCTAACCCCCAGTGTAGACAGCACTGTGCCAATGGGGAGGCTTCTCTCAGAGCTGGATTATTTTCATCAATGGGAGAAGCTTTCCCAATGGCATCATAGCGTCTTCACGAAAGCACTACAGCAGTGCAGTTTGTAGACCTGCTTTGAGAAAGGTAAAATTGACACTGAATATCAGTCTGAATTTCAAACTGTAAGATGTATTGGGTTACAGAATAGCTTCCCGGGGAAGTAATGGAGGCTCCTTTTCTTGGCTCATTTACAATGAGTCTAGATAAAATATTACAAAACATCCTGTTGGGGAAAATCCTGCATGGGTTCCTGGCCTGAAACCATCTTTTCCAGTTCTAACTTCTGTGATCTGGCCCTCGGTCTGTTTGCTGCAATTTTTTCAACAAGTTTGTTAACTGTAAATCAGATGCCTATGTTTCTTGATGTCTGATTTTTGCCAGTATAATTTTCAGGCATGTATAACCCAAGCATTTAATGGTCAAGGTGTGCAGTTGTATAATTATATATAGGACTGGAGCTGAGTGGGTTAACTTCGACCAATTTTTGTTCCTAAAGAGTTTCTATATGAAGATGGGCTAATACCTATTTGTTTATTTACACATTTACAAATACCAATACTGCACAGGGGATCAGCTTGAATAATACTTCACTGTGAGCTTTTAAATATATATCATAAGCAGAGAGAAAACTAGAGCATTCTCTTGCTTGGATGGAATACAGAAGTGCCTGTCAGTCAAGAAGAGAAAACATCATAGTGGAAACTTTAGTGATTTTGTTGTTGCTGGTAAGGAGTACTCAGGGCACTATTCGTTAGTCCCTTTAATACGATTAAAAATATTCTGCAATGGTAGAAACGCCAAGTGTCACACAGTCTGGTCCTTCAACTCTTACTCATGTGAGTAGTCCCATTGAAGTTATTGAGACAAGTTATGTATGTAGCAGTTGCAGAAATTGGGCTCAATTGACTGCACAGTTTTGGTGAAGTTGCTGTTCTTACAGTATACGAACACTCCAGGAGTGAGGGGTTATGCCGTAATCAGAATTTTTTTTAATTCCTTAATTCTGGAGATATGCATGTGCAGTGGTTATGATTTTTATATTTAGCTAGTAAGTTCAGACAAAGGTAGGAATGGATCCTTTTAGTTAAGCCACTAAATTAAAAGCCATGGAAAAAAATCACATTTCACTTTTTCACTTCTTGTGATTGGAGAATACACGTATATTGCTTGGGTTGTCCAGTTCTTTTGGTGTACATCTGCTAAGCAATTTGACATGTATACCAGTATAAGAATACAAACCCTCAACTCTCTCATAAATGACAGGTCAGATCGATGTAGTGCATCCCAGCCCTGTACAGTAAATTAAATGCAAAACTAAATTATGCCCATTTAAGGGGGAAGAAGAATAGAACACTCAGACTGCACTGTTCCTCTTTCCAATGGTGGTTGAATAAAAACAAACAGTGAAAAATAATTAAGGCAATAATGTGTTTGACCACTTTTTAATAACACTTTTTTTTCTGTTATTGTGATAAAGGAAATGCACACTTCAAAGAAAACTAAAGTGCCAATGAGAGCTAAGAAGGTCATTATAGGAGGTTAAAATGGTGTAATTAGAATTTACTTGAAGATTACTATAGGAGTGCAGAAAGATGTTAAGGGGTTAACCTATAAGAGATTACATTGTAGTCAGTGTTCTGTTAAAGTTTGAATTAATTTTTCCCATGGGTTTTTCACATTCTAATTTTCAACTAAATGAGACATCTGTTTCAGAAAAGGAAAATTTGCTATGGTTGTCATAGCAACCATCATTCTGTAAGAAAATTATTCCAATGGTTACTTTAGAACAGAAAGACAGAATTTCAGTACATAAAGCAGCATCCGATTGCTAGCAAAATTTTTGATAATCCAGTCATTTTTGTATGTAAGATGAGTTGACCTGTAAAACTTGTTCATGTTCATATGTTTTTAACATAAGGTTAATTGTGCTGTAAACAAAAATCACTTGCAATATATTTTTCTCCCTACAGCCTTATATGTAGTCAATCATTTTTCTATCATAATAGTAAAAGCATTGAATTTCAGTAAGATATTGAGAGAGAGAGAGAGAGAGAGAGAGACATATGCTGTTTGGTATAAGAAGGCAAAAACTAAATCTAAATACACTGCTAATCATGGACACTTCGCTCCTCATATGAAATACATTAATGGTATATGGGTTTCATTGCCAGATACATTTTTTGCCCCTTTCTTTTCTAGAACCAGCAGATTTTTCTTCCTAAGCATATGAACATAAAATAGTCACGTGAACTATTTTATAAAGCAAACACTAAGAAAAGGTATCCAAAAAATGTGTCAGATTTTAACTCTATAACTTCGCTTTCACATTCTTTAAGGAATGGAAATATTAGACAAAGTTGTCTTCGCAGGATTTCCAGATCAGTGTTGTAAGTGTATATAAGGGTAGATATTTTTTCTGTAGAGAAACTTTAATGGCTATTTTGTAATAAATTTTCACAAGAAGGGACTGGAGGATAAAATCCCTCTGCATATAAAAATTATTTTACTTTTGGGTGGTTTGGGTATAGAAGTGTATGAATTTATTTAATGTGAAGAGCACTAACATTATGCATTGAATCCTTTCTAGGACAGAAATATTCCAGACATTTCTGTCATTCTTGGGATTGTCATAAAAGACAGGATAATGACAAATCACATAAGTTCTAACATTTCCTATTCACAAAAGAACATCTCTGGCATGCATAACTCACCAACCCTTCACTCAAGCAAATACATACTGCATAGGCAAAGAGAAAGAGGAAAGGGGGACACTGTTCCTTGTCTAAATAAAATGCAGAACATGCCTCTTCACAAAGAAAAACCATACATAAAAATGACTATGTATATGTTGGGACTCGTACCACTGGGATTTCACACTTCTATATGTGATTCATAAGCCTATGGATTTCACTGGGGTTAACTAGACACTGTCAAGTTCTCTAATGGGCAAGATTCTTTCTTTCTTTCTCTTTCTTTCTTTCTTTCTAAAGTATATTTAAAATAACTATTGTTTCTATACTGATTTCTGACTCTTTGGGAAATATTTATGTTTTTCTCTACATGTGTTTCTCAGGGAGCACAGCAGCTGTTTTACCTGTTTGGGCACCACAGTCACTGATGATCTTTGTAGAGTACAGGACTAGAAAGTCTCATCCAGTGCCCACTGCAGTCAGTGGAAAGACTCCCATTGACTCCCCAGGGTATTGTTTAGGGCCCAGGTGGGAAGGGATGGGAGGAAAATGTCTTATGAATATTTCACGTGTGTTGGAAATCGAAGTGTGAGTTGGCTCATTTGCACTCGTTTTTGCTTTTCGCAAGTGAAGTTTTGTTCATATGAATATTTGTGAAAAACTAGTTTGGGGCCTCTACCCAAAGATTGTTTGGTGACTAAATAAAATTTCTTTCATGTGTACCAGCCATGTTAGCATTTCATTTGGGGCACTAGTGATGGAGGGCCATTGGCACAGGTGATTGGGACTGCAGCCTTGTAGCAGCAGGCCAAAGTTCTGTAAGCACTCTATAGTGCTTATTTCATCTTCATTATTGAAATAGCAGAGCTGCCCACAATATATTTATCCTCACAACCCGTCTGTGATGCAGGGAACAATTATCCTCATTTTATAGTTGGAAAACAGGTTCAGAGAACCTGTGACCAAGTTCACACAGGAACTTCGTGGCAGAGCAGGGAATTGAAGCTGGACCTTCATCTAGTACCCTAACCATTGGCTCATCCTTCTTCTCTCTGGATAAATGACACTGCCTTCATTTATAGAGGCATTTGACTCCAGCCTTCTCACAGGTGGAGGAACTAAACAGGCTGCAAGGCAAGGGAGGGAGTGATTTAACATAAGACAGCTAAGTACTTTTACCTATAAATGAGGCTGCAAGCTTATTGCAGAATAATGCAATGAACAGTTACCACCCCAGCAGTGGGAAGGTGAGAAAACATGGAGAAACCTCAGAGCCACATGCTACCAAGGTTGGTCTAACCACAGAGATGAACTAGGCGGTCGCCTAGGGACCCAGGCTTTAAGGCACGCCATATTAGATGGAAGTGAATTTTTTTCTCGATTTAAAAAAATATTAGTATGTTATCTCTTATAACATGCGTGGGAGAGAGCACCAAAGTCATAGGTCACCTAGGGCACCAAAACCTCTTAGGCCGACCCTTCATGCTACTCTTCATGGGGGAGGGGGGGAGCACTACAAGGAAAAAGCAGCCGTAAGATAAAACTCTGATCTGAAGTGTACTGGTCTATGCCTGATTCTCCCTGTGGTGGGGATAGCTGTCCAGCCATCCCCATCCTTGTGACTATGTCTCCTGATGGAGCCTTGCAGTCACTATTTTTTTTCCCTGCACTCACCTTCTTTGCTTCCCGTGGTCCGAGAAAGATACATTAATGTCACAGCTGCACCAGCAATAATTCCGGTTAGGTTTTCACACAAAATCCTGACAGTCAGGGGACGGGGATGGAGCTGTGCAGAATCATGATGTAGACTCACTTTTAGCTTTACACCACCCCAATGAATGCTGCAGATCCTCTGGCTTTTGGCTTTAGAGAAATTAGGCGTTGATCTGTGTCAGGAGGGGGAACTTTCCACTGAAACTCTGCTTGTTAAGAGGGCTTTTCTGTTATAGGTTGCTTCCTCCTAACGTAGCCCGTGTCTGCTTAAATTCTCATTGTATGTAGTGCGTTACAGTTGTTTTCTTCAATATACATAGCTAACAGCATTCTGAAAGGCGATGTGAAAAATATAGGATTGTGAAGACTGCAGACAATGTGTTAATTTTTGAGATGGTAGTCAAGCATCAATAATAGAAGAGGATAAATAATAGCTTTATGGGCATTTTCTTTTGTCTTTGCATACATGATGCAAGAGTAGTTCAGAGAATTTGTTTAAATAAATCTTTTTTTTTTCTTTTTGATGCAATGAGGGAGAGGAAGGCTTTCTTCAGCAAAGTAAGATCTGAAGGGGAACTCTGGTTGATGTGTACGTATCTAAGGCTGCAATTATCATAACTGTTATTAAATCACAGCAGCCTGTTTATTGCTCTCTGTATGTGGATATAGAAAGAACACCAGTCAATCAGTCAGCTGACAATCAAAAGAACCAAGTCAAAACCAGCCCTACATTTCATGACTTGTAGCATCAACAGCAAGTCATAATTTGCCTCAGTAATATTACTATGAAATATAGCTTTGTGATCAATGGATTGCATAGGCAAATAAATTATATTCCGACTGTCTGTGTATAATAGATATTATTAAATATTAATGTATAATCCCACCATGTAATAATCCCACCATGTAATAATAAGATTAATATGTTCAACAATCTTCCATTAAGTTCTCATCTGATACTAAATCTTGAATAGGTCAAATTTTATTTTAAAAACAATTAACATGGTGAATGACAGAGGAAAATTGTATATGGAAATTTTATAAATTAGTTTGTTCTCATGTGATGGTTCCAGCATTAACAGAACACAATACAGATTATGGCTCCAGCCCTGTAATTGGATCTGTATATATCCAGGGATCAAGTGTAGGATTGGAGAGAAAGTGGGAGTAAAGTCATAATATAATACACACACACACCCCACATCACAGAGTGACTGTCCGATAGATATAGTTGAACTTCAGATATAAGGTATAATATTACGTAAGGTACTCCAACTCCTATAATACTTGCCTCTCAATCTGATTGGAAGAATGCAATACTTATTCTATTTAAGCTGATAAACATGTTGATTTCCCATACATATTAAATAATTATGGTTGTATGCACATATGGTGTCATTTTATAGAGGAAAGGGAAGCAATTTGTGTCACCAACTTCAATAATAATAGAGCATCAGCTTCCATTTTTAGATGACCAAAGCATATAAGTAGCGTTGAAGACATTCTCTTCTTCTTTTGGCAGGCAACCTTGGTTTTATGGCTGGGGCTTTAATCTTCCACGAGGCCAAGCACTATTAGAGAAATGGAATCTTATTCCAGATGGAATAGATATTCTTATAACACACGGACCTCCTCTTGGTAAGGAAAAAATGGCACTTTTAGTTACATATTTTAAATATTGATACAGTTAATGTGTGCTCTTTTCAGGCACTAGGTGAAATCCTGGCAGGGAAGTCAAAAAGCAAAGCTCCTCTGGATTTAATTTGGGCCAGGATTTCATCACAGGATCTCTAATTGCTATTACCTACGGATGTGAAGTATTTTGCCTTACTGTATATTATAAAGAAATAGTGGCCCTGATTCAGTAATGCCACTAGTACTCCAGTTTCACTCCAGTGTAATTCTACTGAAATCAACAGAGCTAGAGCTACACCACGTGATACAGTGATGAATCAGGCCCATGTCCTTACTGTATTTAGAGTTCTGATCCTGCATTCCATGCTCATCCCAAGCTTCCACTGAAATAAATGAATGAGGTGATTGGACAAGAAAGAAAGATCAGCCCTGGATTCCTTACATATAGCTTCCCCATCACCATTTTATGGCAGCATTCACCTCTCAAATATCCAGCTTTGTTTTCTCCCTCCTTTCATCATGGGTTGCCACTTCTGCTTCTTTCTCAGGAACCCAAATAGCCCACTTATGGTGCCAATTCTTTAGAGAGGGCCAGCTGATGATATAGTATAACAGCATGACAAGGACCATTCTTACACTGGCATCTTAAAATGATTAATATGGATGACAAAAACATATCTTTATACAGTCGAGGGTTTATTATGTTTCCTAATAATAGTTATCCGACCTGGACTATGGCAGTAAAGTATTATCAGAAATCTTTTGGGCTCTGATTCAGAAAAGCATTTAAAACACATGCTTAACTGTAAACACATGCTCAAAACCATTGATTTATTCATAATAAAGTTAAATTCATGCTTAAGTACTCTGCTGAATCTGACTGTCAAAGAGCACTTTTGTACAAGGTACAGGCCAGCTGCTTTCTTTTAAACTTAAGACTCCTTTCAGTGCAGAATTTCACTAAGTGCTGAAATCCTCTCTGCCACCACTTGTTCCCCTTCTCTTTCAAAATTTTGCTGTAAGTGTTTCACTAAAGCTTGGTGGAAATAAGTTTCTTCTTTGTAAAGCTGTGTTCTCACAATAATGCTGCGTGTTTTAATTCATTCCATAACCCATTTCTGGCCATCAGATTTATTCTGTGGATGGACTTGGATCTTAAAAATTGGTAACAGCCATTCATCCCTCAGTGATTGCTGTCTGGAGCTGTCAGCCCTAAATATTTAGCATAGGAAAGTATCCAAAAATCATGAATGGATTGGTGGCTTAACTGTTAGCACGGGATCTTTGGTGTAGCTATTTATAAGTCAAAATAAACAACATTAGGATATTTGAAATATTTTGGCTTTTATTCTTAAAGCCTCAAACTTCCGCCTCATTAGTCATGGGGAAAAAAAATCTGTGCTTTGTTAGATAGAACAAAGATGAAGAATGTCCATATCCCAGTGTTTATAATTCATTTAGCAACTAGTCCGAGTATTTTTCCTATTTTTTTTTTATTTTCAACCATCTTCCCTCGCTGCCTTTTTTTTTTTTTTTTTTTTTTTTTTAATGTGGCCTGTTTCTTTGCTTTTTGTTTTCTCCTCTGGTGACTTATCTATATTACTTCTGTGGACAGCTCATGATCAGCGCTGAATGGTCTGCAACCCTTTTGCGAGATGGATCAAACTATTGTTCCTTCTAAGTTGCTATTTACTTTTCTGCAGCAGCCACTATATGGCACTCCAAAAGAAAGTGACATCCTCCTCACCATATTAAACCTACCTATGTATTAGGCTGTGCCTGGGTGGGTTGGGAACGGAATTCCTTTCTGACCTTCACAGGCAATTATTTTACCCTGGAAGTTGATTACTATTACCCTGGTCTTAGACTGCATATTATTAGACAGATGTTACTGATGATCATAAAAGCATCCAGTGCCCGTACAGGTTCAGTCACATACCAGATAACTTCCTGGGACAGTATGCTGCAAAAGGAGCGTTTCCTTTTATTCATTTTAAATGTATTTCCCTTTAATTTACAGGTTTTGTCAGATCACTGTCTAGTCCATATGGGGTATCCATAAGTACTCAGCAAGTGCTGCTATCAGTGCCACCAGTGATTCCCTCTGTTACATTAGATACTCCAGTAATAGTTAGTGTCTGTCTGTTTAATGACTCAACGGGCAACTACCCACTTCTGAGTGTGGCCCAAGAGAGAACATTGCAATGGAGCCTCCCTGGCTGAGCCTCTGATTGTCTCTCTATCTCTCTACTGATTATATCTCTCTTTTGAGCTGGTGCTTTATGAAATCATGTCCTTTTTTTCTCCCCTTTTCTTTTTCTGGTACATAAATGTTTATTCTGCCCATCATCCATAGCGATAAATTGGGTGGGATTTCAAAAGTGCCAAAATGATTCAGGAGCACAAGTCCCATTGACTGGGATCAGAATTTAAGCTCCTATGTACTGTAGGCACTTCCGAAAATCCTACTCATAATCACTATTCTTCATTATTTGTGCTGCGGTTCTGCCTACACGCCACAATTAGGGGTTGTGCTCCCCCTTGTGCCAGGCACGATACACACATAATGAAAGTCAAGTTTCAAAGGGGTAGCCGTGTTAGTCTATTGTAGAAAAACAACAGAGTCCTGTGGCAGTTTTAGGCTGTGTCTACACTGGTAATTTAAGTCGACTTAAGCTTGCTTAAGTCGACTTAATTTACCCTACGTCTACACTACAGTTTCCTTAAGTCGACTTAAGCAAGCTGCTTCAGTCGACTTAAGGAAAATAAAGTCGACAATTAAAATTAAGTCGAATTTATAAAACCACCTTCCTAGTAGACCTAAGGCTTAAGTCGACTCCCTAGAGTCGACTTAAGCCAGTGTAGCCGTGGGGTAGCCCTAAGTCGACTTAGGGCTACCCCAGGGCTACACCAATGCCTTCCCTGCCAGGGGAGCACAGGAAGAGCCTGGCATGCCCCCCCACAGGGCAGGGCAGAGCCCTGCCCACCCTGCCCCTATGCCCTGCCAGGGTCCCTGTCCCCCTCTGCCCCATTGTACCAAGGTACAATGGTGCAAAGGCTGAGCCCCCCTGGCATTGGTTAAAGTCGACTTAAATACACAAGTGTAGACATAGCCTTAAAGACTAACGGGTTTATTTATCGCATGAGCTTTCTCCCACGAAAGGTCATGTGTTAAATAAATCTGTTAGTCTTTAAAAGTGCTACAGGACTCTATAATAAAAGTCAGTTCCTAGAGCTTACAATTATCTACAGTCATTGTACTTAACCTTCTGTTAATGAGGATATACGATATATTCATGGATCCTAATGTATAGAAGTGTGAGACTCATCTTTGATTAGATCATATTTGAAATACTTAATTTTGCTGTAGTACTTTTGTTTCTATTGAACATGTATTGACTTCTTTAAAAAAAGTCCGTTCCTAACCTGTAAAGAACTAAGTTCTTTGTCTTCTTTTCAAGAATTCTTTCTTTCTTAATCTATCTTTCTTATTTTAAGAGTGAATTTCATTTCACCTGTAAGTATCTCTAGCTGTCTGCTTGATTGTCTGTGATGAAGAGTTATACTTTCCTGACAGTTGCAGAAACCTGTTTCAAATAACCAAGCATTTAAAAACAAAACAAAACAAACAAAAAGCAACCCTCAGATGAACTCTAATTGTTAGCTAGGTATAATCAATTATTCTTAGTTTGTGTAGTCAGGTGTATATAATAAGCAGCAAACATATGGGAAGGATTCAGAAGAGTGATAATGCATGTAAACAAAAACATGTTCAATATAAATAATGCTTAAGTTAATGGAGAAGTTAATTTAATGAATTTTCGTTTGTAAAGATTTTGAAATAGAAATATGTTTACCTTCATGTTCACCACCGACATTTGACAATTAAATGTTTAAAGTAATTGAAATAACAAAAGCTTGGGTTATAATCTGTTTGAAAAAGAGATTGAACTGGCTTCTGAAGGATACAATTTCTCAACTCAGTTTGACACGTTAAGTAACTGTTATTATTTCCTGGAATATATTTCAAACTGGCACAGAGGGCAAAAGTGACTAGCAGAGTCAAATATCAGAGCTTAATGGTGATCATCTGTCTCTGTAATTAAGCTGCATATAACTGGATTTTCTGTGACGATATATTCACCAAAAGATGTGGGGTAACATTTTCAAAAGTACCCTTTCTCAGATGGGATTTAGGCACCTAGATTCTGATGACTTTCAAGGAGACAATCTTCTGAGTGCCTTTGTCACTTTGGAAAATGGGATTTACGGGTCTGTCATTTACGCACTTCAGAAAATTTTACCCTTAGTCACAAAACCCCAAAATATACTGATGCCAGTTTTTAAAAGTAGGTACTAAAATGTAAATGTGTGTGCATGAAGGTGCCCTTAGGCTGATATGTACCCATTTTGCATGCAGTGAACTCTTCCTGCTGAGCGCTCCATTTCCGATCTCATTGAAGTAAATGGATTAACACCTTGTTAGCCATATTGGGTCAGGCCCCTTATAACATACTTTGAAAACTGAGTCAAGTGCACTTAAGTCTTATATGCATTATATCACTACACCCTTCAGATGTACCTACAGACATGTGCAATAGGCACATAATGCAAGCAGAAGGATAATTAAATCTAAAGAATAGTACAAAATTGTACAATAGGTTTTAGTTCCCCAAATTGGGGTGGCAACATCTTATGATAGTAGCAGAGATGTGGAAGCACAAAACAATTAGATCATCCTAAATGAACAGAAATTAACTAAATGTTTCCAATTTGCACTGTAAAATAGTGTTTCCCTTCACAGCTGTGGACCCTCTGGCTCTTCCATTTTTCACACAGATATACAGGAGCTGATGTTTTCACCTGCAAGTGTCACATCCCAGTTACACTGCTGCTTTGAAAGAAATACCAGGATGTAGTCAACTATTAGCACTCCTCCTGAAATGACATATATTTATAAATACAACTTTAGGTCCAGACGGGTGTTAACGCAAACATTTCATTTTTCATTGTAAAAGAACTTTAACAAAAACCCTGCATCCTATTCAGCTAAACTCAACATTGCCGCATGCTTGCCTCTGCAAAAGGGGCCAGCAGAGACTTTGGGAGGAGATGCAAGGGCCCTGGCAGTTGCATTAGACGTCCCAAAAGCAATAAGGGCAGGGCTGGATCATGGCACCACTATCTGTTTGTGTTGGACAGTGGAGCTCAGCTGCTGGATGCTGTGTTTCTGCCCTGGCATGTGTCCCCACAGGCTCTTCAGGAATTTAAACTTACTCAGCCTTGGGGCCTCTCGGGATTCCTGCTACATGTGGGCCCTGCTCATTTTGCCAGCTAATGTGGGCCCATGTTCAAAGCTGCACATAATCCTGGGGAATTTTGAAAGATACTTTTTCCCAAATTTCTAGCCTCCCACCCAACTATTTTGCAAGTAGCTATAGTAGGCAACCATTTTAATGTATGAACATGGAAAATGTAACCCTCAGCACCAGTATGTTTTGATTTTAAATTAGCAGCACCAAAGACATTGCATAAGTTGAGATCAAAATGTTCAGTGCTTAAAATTAGGCTACGGCTCAGGTGTGAATTGAGCCACCTCCTGAGCAGCATAGCTTTTGGCAATGTAACCACTGGTGTGGACAGCCCTGCATCAGTGGGAGAAGATTCTCCCACCGACATAGCTACTGCCGTTCATAGGGGCCGACGTAATTAAGCCAGCGGGAGAAATCTTTCCTTTCGGTTTAGAGCAGCCACATTACCACATTGGTGCAGATGCACCACTGTCAGCTCTTTCGTGTAGCAATAGCCTTAGACCCTAAGTCCAGATTTGAAACCTAAATGTGGGTTTAGAGGCTTAGCTTTAGGCACTTAGTTCTGAACATTTTGATATAAGCCTCCTAAAATATAGCAGGGATGGATGAAACTTGCTGTTTTGCCTGAAATATAACAAATATGGTTTAATTAGTCTTACTTTAAATCCCTTGCAAGGATCTTTCCCTACAAAAGGAAATGTTGGTAAAAATAAATCAAATCCCATGCCTTTGGATCAACTAATTTTCCAGTCCTCAAATATTTTCATTTCCCCTTCACTAAGCAATAAAGATGTTCATTTTATTATTTTGTGGGCAGTTCTTAGCAATCAAAGAAGACATTAAAATCCAGGAATGATTTTGAGGATTCTAAGTATAAAGTGTCACAGATTACGTGACTTAATTTCCTCTCCTTTAAAATCGCTGTTCATTAATCTTCTATCTTTACAGGTTTTCTAGATTGGGTTCCTAAGAAAATGCAAAGAGTAGGATGTGTTGAGCTGCTGAACACAGTCCAGAGACGAATACAGCCCAGGCTTCATGTTTTCGGACACATCCATGAAGGTCAGAAAGTTTGTGTATCTCTGGGATTTTTAAAATCAGCTGCACCCAATTTACTAGATGGTATGGCCGACATTTTCCAACTTGAGTTGCTAACGATAGGCACCTAAATTAATGGACCCTTCTGAAAGTCAGAACATTGTCTATGCACATAGATGTCTAACCTCCAAAGTGGAATACGTGGGCCTCAGCATCTCTATTCCAGTTTCCACATCTGTAAAACGGGGATTATACCTACTGCTCCAGCTGTTTCAAAACACCAGTAGAGGTCTAATAGTTACAGCAGGTGACTACGAGTCAGGATTGCTGGATTCTGTTTGTGCTCCTTCTGAATCACTGTGTTAGTTTGGGGGAATCATCTAGCCTCTGTATACTTCACTGTCTCTCTTCGTAAAATCCTTAGGGATTTTTAAAGTTTATTTTCAGAGATCTTGGATTAGAAGGGTCTAAACAAATACATTGTTAAAATGAAGCTCCATAAAATGATAGAGGTTTCTCCCACGTATCATCCTAACACATGGTACATGCACAAATTATCTCATCAGCTAGTAGTAGTTTGAGGTTCTCCAGCAAACCGAGATCTTGCAGTTTCTTAAGAGTGTTTGTCTGACATGTCTCAGGACACTAGGGAGTCATCGCTGACTCTGTGAGGGTAAGCTTTATTTATTTATTTTAACAAGGGGAACATTCAGTGCACTGACCCACCCAGGGTGATCTCTCACTAGGAACACTAATTCACTTCCTATACATCATTAAATGGGAGCAGTCTTGCTCCCATTGAAGTCAGTGGTAGTGGATCATATCTACAATCAAAGAAAAGGGGAAAGAATACGTCTTATGGTGTTTACTCATATCTTGTAAAGTACACAGCTCTAACTGGAAGAACAATCACTGCCTAGTCTTTGCAGCGATGAGGCTCTGACTAGCTGATTTCTGAAGTGCTGTCAAAAGCTCAGAGTAGGGAGACTGACCGCACAGAGCAAATAACTCTTCTCTAATCTCTTTCAGGCACAGCAATCTTAGAGATTATTTATAAACCGTCCTGGGAACAATTTTCAGACAAAACCAATTTTTAAATTGACATTAGCCCTTTAGTTTATTATGGGACAAGTAAGTTTACACCTGGTATAAGTCATGTGTTGTAAGTTCCAGTCAGCTAAATAGAGTTGCATCTGCTTACCCATGCCTGAATTTGGCTCCCAAGAGAAAAAAAAATGTCAATTCTCACAGAATAGTAAATTTTTCCATTTACCATTGCAATCACAATAAGTTGCTGACCTAAGGGACAGGGAGTTGCTGACCTAAGGGACAGGGGATTCTTGTAAATTATCAGAATTCAGAGAAAACAAATGGGAAATGCCAAGCCTGTTTTGCTGTGGAACGGTAAAGCTCCTCAGGGAAGAATTCCCAAGTAAGTTCTCACAGACAGCCTCTGCAAATGAACTTACTCTTTGCAAAGTGAGCACATGGTATGAACAGATGATCTCCTCTGACTAATCACAGCTACATCTGCAGCAGTTATTTACTAAATATCCAGGAGTAATAAAGAACGGACTGTTCCCTGCTCACTTTCTCCTCTGAACTGCTGCTATTGCCAAAAATGGCCCACCTATAACTATATTTGTTGCTCCTCCACCAGTCATAGGCAGCCCTCACAGACTCATTATAAAGTCAGAAGGGACCAAAATAATTATCTAGTTTGACCTCCTGCACAATGCAGGAACTCATGCATCCATTCCTTTAATAAACCTCTAACTGATGACTGAGTTATTCAAGTCCTCAAATCATGATTTAAAGATTTAAAAGTACAGAGAATCCACCAGCCAGTGAGCCATTCCCCATGCTACAGAGGAAGGGGAAAAAAACCCACAAAAACCCAGAGCCTTTGCCAATCTGCCCTGGGGAAAATTCCTTCCTGAACCTAAATATGGTGATCAGTTACACCCTGAGCATGTGGGCAAGACTCACCAGTAAGACACCCAAGAAAGAATTCTCTGTAATAAATCTGAACCCATCCCATCTAATGTCCAATCTCAGGTCACCAGCATATCCACCATGAGTAGTCAAAAATTGGTCAATTGCCCTACAGTAATGTCATCTAAAATCCTAGTTCCCATGCTTCTGCCAGGTCTCAGGTGGGTGGTGATACAGGAGTCTCCATGGCTATGTCTACACTTGTAATTTTAAGTCGACTTAGTGTGTCTACACTTAAAATTAAAGTCGACTTAAAGGGGAATTTAGAAAGTCAACCTAAAGCATCCACACTGGACGCCTAGGTCAACTTCTAGGGGCTTAGGGGGACCTAGGGGAGGTCCATGGTGGCGGGGGGGCACCCCTTGCCCAATGCCAGGGGGCTCAGCCTTTGCTCCATTGTACCTGGCTGGGCTTAGGGGCAGGGTGGGCAGGGCCCTGCCCGGCCCTGGGGGGGGGGGGCATGCCAGGCTCCCCATGTGCCCCCCCGGCAGGGAGGGCATTGGTGTAGCCCTGGGGTAGCCCTAAGTTGACTTAGGGCTACCCCATGTCTACACTGGCTTAAGTCGACTCTAGGGAGTCGACTTAAGCCTTAGGTCTAATAGGAAGGTGGTATTATAAAGTCGACTTAATTTTAATTAAATCGACTTTATTTTCCTTAAGTCGACTTAAGCAAGCTGCTTAAGTCAACTTAAGGAAACTGTAGTGTAGATGCAGGGTAAATTAAGTCGACTTAAGCAAGCTTAAGTCGACTTAATTTACCAGTGTAGACGCAGCCCATGTTATGGTGATCGGGAGTAAAATTGCAACATTGTAAATCATCCAGAAGAGGTGGGATTTTAGCAACCAGGTAACTTCTTGCTGGGTGCTTTAAAAACATATAAGGAGGGAGAGAGAACATTCTAAAACTTCTTCCAGCAATGTTAACCGTGCAATTTATGTTTATGTTTTAGGGTTTGTGTTTCACAACAAACAATTGCTTTGTGGCAAACCACAACTGATTGGCAGAAATCTCTGTGATAGCCTGGCAGGAATCTGACAGTTTTCCTCCAGGTCCTCTTTTTGTAAGATTTTCCTTGAGTGGTATACTGGGTCCACATAGTTTGTAGCATTAAGTTTGTTGGGTTTTTTAAGAAAAACAAAAAGGATTTGCTGTTATTTTCATAGAGTTCATAAATTCCTGAATCAAAGAGAATGTACATAGTTCTGATTAAATCCCCACTGAAGTCTGAGGGTAAGTCTACACTGTAGTGGGGTGACTCCAGTGGAGATGCAGCCAGTCAATCAAGCTTAAACCCTGCGAGTTCAGGTCACCACCACCCAAGCCAGTGGGGCTCAAGTTAGCATGCTACAAACAGCAGTGTGGCTACTGCTTTTAGTGTGCTAACTTGAGCCCTGGTTGCATTTACCCAGGCTGGGAGGCTTTTTCCCACTTGCAGTGTAGACATGCCATAGGAGTCTTACCATTGACTTCAATGGGCACTCAGTCCCATTGAAGGCACTTAAATAACTGCATTTACATGCCCAGAACATCTCTGATATGTTTGAGTTTACACCACACACATCAGATCCAATCAAATTCCCACTGAAGTGATTTGGAATGTCACCATTAACTTCGGGGGCAGTAGGATAGACCTCATTAAAGACAGTTTCTAGTGAGGACCCAGTTTTCTGACATTCATACCTTTAAATCAAGCCCAATTTTTTCCATGCCAAGTTGTCGATTTTGTTCTTCTGCTGGTTTTGCTAAAGCCCAGTTGATTTTTTTTCTTTTCATAAGCAATTAGAATTCTTTTATGATGGAAAAAATATGCATCCATTTCCATAACTCCAAAAATGGTTGAAGGGATTTCACTCAAAGTTACTAAAAAAAAAAAAAAAAAATTACTTTTGGGTAGAAACCAAGCCTGGGAAATATCAGTCCCAGAAGGTAAAGGTTTTTTCAGAATATTCTTTATGTGAGATTTCCAATAAATCAGGGATTTGGTTGTGTTCAAAACCTGAAACACAGTCTAGCTCCCACCCTCTTCAAAAACGAGTGAGAATATATTTTTAAAACAGTTTTTCAAAAAGAAATATTAAAGTCAGAAAACTTTTTTTTTTTTTTTGAGGACTTCACATTTCAATGGCTGTATCATACTATGCGTACACCGTGTCTGGAGGGGTCTCTTTGGCTTTCTTTTACAATCTAAAAGGCTGCACAAATTCTTCTGTTACACAGGTATTATTATTCTCATTAGTGTGGTAAAGAACAGAATATGGCCCTGGTAAATCCTTGAGAATATGGATGTAGTACTATTCAGTGGCACCTCAATTTGTGGCACTATATAAGTAAATAATAATAATAACAACAAGAACTTGTTTTCTTTGTAGGTTATGGAGTAATGGCTGATGGAACTACTACCTATGTGAACGCATCAGTGTGCACTGTGAATTATCAACCTCTCAATCCACCTATAGTTATTGACTTACCTACTCCAAGGAACACATGATTGTTATAGGCATTTAATGATGCACCCATCACACTAGCAAATTCTGTTGCTGGCTAAGAAATATGATAAAGAACTGTTCAGTGAAGAAGCGACAGCCTTTTTTTTTTTTCTTTAAGTTCTTCACAGCCAAATTGGAGTGATGAAAATGAAAGGGAAGCAAAGACATTTTAGTGCCAATGTCTGCCAAAAGCAGACTAAGGACATTAAAATTTCAGACTTGAAATACTTGTGAATACACAAAGGTGAATGCATTCCACTTATATATCAAGTTGCGGGGTGTGGGAGGGTTGGTTTGTTTTGTATCTACCATATATAAAACTTATTAAAAGTATAAAGTCTTTTCAAAGGCGTGTTTCTTAAAGAATGTTTACAGTTTAAACGTGACTGTTTGGACTAGAATGTAACCATTTAAAACATTTTCCAGTGAAATAAAATGATGTTGAGATTTTTGCTGAATAACGTGGCACATATAAAAAGAGTGCACACAAATACTGTATTGAACCAGTTAAAAGCAGCAAGTTATTATTCCAAATCCTTCTGAAGTCTGTGCCCTTGCATTCTTTCAAAAGCAATGCAGGAGAAGGTCCGAATCACTGTTCTGTAATGCAGTTGTATTACATCTGGCACTACAGATGGAGAGGAAAATGGTGCATACTGCCAGTGTGTTGAAAACAGCTGAAAATTCTAGAAGAGAGATTGTGTTAAATGCAGTACAAACTCAGGAATTTGTAAGCTATGAAGAATGTCATTCCCCCTTTTTTCTTTAAAAAGTTCCTTGTGGTTTAATAGGAGGAGTGACCTGTGATTATATTTAAAATAAAAACAAGACAACCCGTGACATTGACGTGTGGTTTTAAAAGGTAGCCCAGTGGGCCTGTTTGGTTAAAGAATGGGTGCAGAGCTATGCAGCCAATTATCAGGTCACTGATTTGAATCCGGTCCAGGTTGGGAGTGATTAAAAGTTTGAGATAATTCATCCCTGGGTTAACTCCTCTGACTTTGATGAGTTACCCCCAAGGATGAGTTTCGCCCTTTATCTTCCAACAGCTGTTCAGCAGCATGCGTGAAATGTGTGGTGAGCTTACGCCAGGTGTCCACATCACAAGTCCATCATTGCTATTGGCCCCATTGAGGACAGCGGTCGTAGAGACCAAGGACTAACTGAGAGCAGGAGACTGACATCTATGTTAACCCCCATAAATGATCCACCCAGAAGTGAAGGCCAGAGTAAATTGGCAGGGCTGTGTGGGGAAGCTGGCATTTAAACTGCTCATGCTCCACTTCCATGGATTCGAAGAAGCATTGATTCTGCAAAGTTCTCTTTCCAGTACTTTACACTAGCCCCAAAATTCTAAAAAGCAGACAAAGTTAATCCCCAAAACATGCCGTAAAGGATTAGCAACCTCTGTCCTGACCTAACCCAAGGTCTCCAACTTCAAAGAAAGCCTAAGGAGACTTCTTGCCTTAACTGAGATTATCTGGGTATGGTATTTTGGATATGGCTTTTCCGCACCTGTCTCTGTGTTAAATAACCTCCACATCCATCAGGCAAAGTTCAGGGGCAAGGAATTCAGACACTGATGATTTGGAAAAAAACATGCTTGTACCCAATGCATGTGCAGAGCACACATCTGCACACACAGGTTAGGTAATTGTGCATGGTAGTGCCCTTTCACTCACTCACACACACACACACACTCTTACCCAATATGAAGACGTAAATGTGAACGTTGCATGTAGCAGCTGCATGCACGTTATTTGCACGCACAACTTGGGGGCCTATTTCTGAAATATTGACCCTCAAAGTCAAATCTGGCAGAGAGCAGGCAGCGACATTAGGTTCATTTCCAGGGCGTCCTATGTGTGACAACTCTTCCCCCTACCAGGTGCTGGGAAACAAGTAAATTTGAGCCTAGTAATGTCACCCAAATTAGTATGCCAAAAACACAGCATGCCACCACTCTCTCATTTCTCATGAGCTCTTTGGTGAATTCAGACCTAAAATGGTTTGCTGCTCTTTGCTGAAACTAAGAGCAAACAGCTGGCCCCATCCTGTAACCCTTTCTCACATGAATGGTTTACATGCACATGAGCAGTCAGTCTGCTGTTGGTTTACATGGGACTGTTTCTGCAAGAGCAATTTGTATAAGGGCTGGTATGATCAGCCCACATCAGTGAGGATGGAAATTAATAGCCGATTATTGATTTCCACCCTCCTTGGAAAGAAAACTGATACTGTGTAGTTAGACTACAAGTGTCTTACCCAGTCACAATTCAAGTGTTTTATGAAACAAGTGTGGCAGGAAACTGGCTGTATGTTAAAGAAGTCTGAAATGTTTACATTCACTCTCAGCACTTGTTACTAAAATGTTTGGAGGGAGGACTTTTATTAGCTGCAATGAAATGTATGTGTCAACCATAAAACATGCTCAAAAACAAATTTTTCCTAAGGTATTTTCAAAATACTGTGTATTTTATGTGAAAAAGTGGTTCAAAAGCAGCTGTTACTTTAAAAGATATCATTAAAAGTATGTGAGGTATGAAAGCTTAAAGGTTATTTAATCATTTTGACATAACTTGATGTTGTAATTTCTTTTGTCAAGCATGTTAGACAAATAAAATCTTAAAAAAACAAGTTTTGTTTATATCTATCTGAGGTATTCAGTTTGGTGTGTTAGTAAAGTATTTAATGTAAAATACAGCACATCTGCCCTTTATTTTAGGTGCTAAGCCTCTTGCATGATTGGGTACCAAGTATCTTACAATATCTGCCATTGCAAGGGTGTCTCTGAATACTGTCTTAACAGGAGGCACACTGTAATCCCTCCTCTGAATTAAAAGAGCCATCCTTGCCTTGTGACAAAAAATAAAGAGCGAGTTGGAACCAATGGTTTCAATGAACAAAAATAACTGTTTCTTGCAACTAATAATATCCTGATGGATGGACTACATGAAATGCTTCTATGACACTATATTGTGTTTTAGGAAAAGGTAATGTGCCTAATTGAACAAAAATAGCTATGGAAAAAATCAGAACATACACAGCCATAGTGGGTCGGACTAATGGTCAGTCTCGCCCAATGTTCCGTCTTCCAACAGTGGCCAATGCCAGGTCCTTCAGAGGGATTGAATAGACCATGTAATCATTAAGTGATCCATCCCATCAGCCATTCCCAGCCTCGGCTAAACAGGAGTCCCTGCCTATCATGACTTATAGCCACTGATGGACTTATCCTCCATGAACCTCCCCATTAGTCTTGGCCTTACAACATCCTCTGGCAAGGAGCTCCAGAAGCTGACTGTCTTGTATGAAGAAATACTTCCCTTTGGTCATTTTGAATCTGTTGCCCATTGATTTCATTTGGTGATTCCTAGTTTTTGTGTTATGAGGAGTAAGTAACATTTTTCATTTACTTTCACCGCAGGTGTCATGATTTTATAGACCTTTATCATATCCTCCCTTAGTTATCTCTATTCCAAGATGAAAAGTTCCAGTCTTATTAATAGCTTCTTATATGGAAGCTTTTTCATACCCCCAATCATTTTTTGTACCATTATTTTCTATATTTTTCAGTCATATTATCTATCCCTTTTCAATAATTCCCAGCACTTTGTTAGCTTTTTGATTGCCGCTGCATGTTCAGTGGATGTTTCCAGAGAACTATCTACAATGATTTCAATATCTCTTTCTTGCATGTAGCATCTAATTTAGATCCCCATCATTTTATAAGTATAGTTGGGTTTATGTTTTCCAGGGTGCATTACTTTGCATTTATCAACATCGAATTTCATCTGCCATTTTGTTACCCAGTTACCCAATTTTATGAGATCCCTTTGTAACTCTTTGCAGTCTGCTTTGGACTTAACTATCTTTAATAGTTTTGTATCATCTGCAAATTTTGCCACCTCACCATTTACCCATTTTTCCAGATCATTTATAAATATGTTGAACAGTTGATCCCAGTACATATCCCTTAGGGAAAACACTATTTACCTCTCTCCATTCTGAAAACTGACCATTTAGTCTACCCTTTGTTTCCTATCTTTTAACCAGTTACTGATCCATGGGAGGACTTTTCCCATGACAACTTCTTTGCTTAAAACCCTTTGTTGAGGGACTTTCTCAAAAGCTTTCTGAAAATCTAAGTACCCACTGGATCACTTTTATCCATATGCTTGTTGATCCTTTCAAAGGACTAGGTTAGTGATTGTAAATTGTGGATCCCAATAACCAGAATGCACGTGAAATCTTTTGAATATTATACATTATTTGAGGAATGTACGTGTGTTGGAGATATTTGTGTGTTATCAGCCTAGACCTCAAAGTGCTTAAGAAAGAGTGAAAAAACCTTTTTAAAACTCCATTCCAAAGTATTACTTACTTAGGAAAGATTCCAGTTTTGAGACCATGTGTGCTTCTTTTTAAAAAAGAATGTTTAGTACCTATAGCAAGGCAATGTTTTGTTCTCCCTTTGTTAACTTTCACTAGTAGTTAATCAGCTAACATCACTCCCTGAGCTGTGCTGATCTCTATCCATAATTTGTGAAGGAATACATGGTTTGCTATAAGTTGGTGGAGTAGTTGAACAAACAGTGGGGTTAATTTCAGTTCCTTTCCAAACATGGAAGTGGTATGGGGGGGGGATACAATTACATGATAATAGATGGAGAAAAATGATTTAAATACTCTCTTTATCTCTCATACACTGGGAGATGAGTGAGTGTTTTAACACCTAATGACTAGAAAGGACAACTGGGTTGGTTACCAGAAGAGAAAGTTAGTTGAGTCTGCAATCAGGCCCAGCCTGACCTGATTTCCTCCTCCCCTCACCATACTCTCTAAATAAATACACTTCTGTCACTCCCTTACCCTCGGTGCTAGTTCCTGACATGTCTCAAGCTTGGAAACTAGACATAAGAGAATGGTTCTCAATAGAAACTGAAGCCAAAGACATAGAAAAATTGTTACGGTTCCCAAAACTATTCTGTTCAGCAAATCAGACTGATGTTGAGAAATGGTGGGCTGAAGCTGTGACGTTCTAGACCTGCCAGGTTGGGACTTGAAGATGATATACAATTCTGGCATTCATTGAAATGGCAGGAAAGCTGGGTGGCCTAGCGAGGTAACAGTGGCTCAAGAGAAGAGAGAGGAAAAAGGAAGGAAGCATCAGAATTGTGCAGAACAATGGTCCAGCCCACCCAGTATCCTCCCTCTGGCAATAGCCAATATCAAATGCTTCAGAAATATATGCAAGAGACCCCCTTAGTGAACAATTCTAGAATAACATGCTAAGGGGTAAGTTTCTTCATTACCCTCATCAATTAGTGGTTGGTTATAAAGGTTTAATATTTCTTCTGAAAATATATGAATCCTCATGGAACTGTGGGTGGTCTTATCTAGCTAAATTCCTAGCCCATTCCCTTTCCGGAACCCTACTAAGATCCTAGACTCACCCCCTCTTGGAGAAGGGAGTTGCACAGATTAATTTTACACTGGGTATTTAAAAAAAAAAGAGAGAGTATTACCTTGTATCCATTTAAATTTGCTGCCCCTCAATTTCATTGAATATCCTCTTGTTCTTGTGTGAAGAGTGAGTATAAACCAGAGCACTGATCTACCTTCTTTATGCCATTCATTATTTCATATAACTATATCATGTCATCTCTTATTCATCTAGTGTATAAATTATGCAGTTACAATCTAGTCAATCTTTTTCCATGAGGAAATGTCTCTCTACCAGTGAACACTTTTGTTGCCTGCCTCTGAATCTCTGTATTCCAGGTATATCTGAAGAGTGAAGTAGGTAGGCAGACTGTTGTGTTCTAGATTAGGGTGTACCACTTATTTATATCATGCCATTATAATGTTTTCTGCATGATTTTTCTATCCTGTTTTTAAGCGCTTTAACGTTTTATTTGATTTTTTTAAAATGAACTCTGTACTCTGAGCAGAGGTTTTCATTTAACTGTCTAGAAGGATTTCCAAGTCTTTTTGTTTGAGGTGACGTTTACTCTAGAACCAGAGAAGTGCACGAGTAAACGTATGTTATTTCTTTCAGTATGCATTCCTTAGCATTTGTCACCATGAAATTCCCTTTGCCATCATGCTGCCTATTTCATGTTCCATGTGCTAGGTTATAACATGAAAACTCCCTGAGAGTAAAATCAATCTGACTCTTTATTAGAAGACAGAAATGGGTTTCCTGATTGGATTGGGTCCTCTACATCCCAAACTCTTTCTCTGTGGTCTCCCTTTTCTCACCCGAGGGGTCCACCTAGCCCTCTGTCTAGACTGATTCACCCCACTTATCAGTCCCAGTATTAGCAGGCTGCTTAGCCATTCCTAGTCCAGCCCTCCTTTGCTTCAGGGGGGCAATGCCTTTTTATACATCCCAGCTCCCAACACCAAAAGCATTTCTTAGGCCTCCTTGGCCCTGCAGACTTCTTTGCTGGGCACTCCTGCTTTCAATGCTCCAGCTGTCCACAGCCCCAACAGGCCTAACTCCTCCTAATTCCCTTCATAGGGGGAGTCTTTGGAATGGACATTCCTACTGTGGTGCCCAGCCCACCCAAAGGGCCAACAAGCCCATCCCCATCCTGTTCCATTCACAGGGGGGCCCTGTCTGCCCTTTCTGGTTGGCCCTTTCCCTGCTGGGGTCCTCTGCCAGCCTCCTCCATCTGACAGCCACTCCCTGTGTGACCCATCTGGTCCACCCAAAAGAGTCTCAGTACCTTTCAGTCTCTGCCCCCAAACTGGGGCTCTGCTACATCGGCTCCAGCTCTGCCTCACGTCCTGCAGCTGCACCGCCTCTTTCAGGATGTGGGCCTCTAGTCGCTGGTGTGCCTTCCAGAGCTTCTGCTGGCCATCCTGGACATGCTGCAGCAGGGCTATGACCCACTTCACCTGCCACTCTTCACCCTTGTATAGGGATGGCCGCTCAGGAGTCCAGCAAGGAAGGAGGTTTGTCTCCTCCACCCATGCCACCTCTGCAAACATGAACGCCATCCTCAGACAATCATCCATTTACTGTCCGTCCAGCCCCTCTGAGTCAGGGGTGACTGTCTACCTACGTTCTCCACCATGTATAAGCGATGTACAATACTTGACCCACCTATTGGGCGCCTTCTATTGGTGTTACTGGGGAATGCTCAAGTGGTCCTTGTCAGGTGGGTCCCATGCTGCATGTTACCTACAGTGCTGATCATTTGAATTCTGTTGCAGGTACCATGCTCCATTATCTGAACATAACCTGCTGAGTATGTCAAGACCTAGCAAAATTTGCCTTCACTTTCCTGAGCACAGGTCTTTCCTGAGTGCCCTCTAGTTGATCAACCTCCCAGAACACAGAGTAGAAAGCTACTGAGCACAAGCCATTTTGAAGCACCATGAAGAAGTCATTCCTGAGTGCATCCAAGCGACTGCAGTGCATGTTATTGAGACTCCAGCACTGATATGAGGATGAGCTCCTGCCTTGGGAAGTCAGTGCTGCTGGCAGACCCACTAAGGCAGGGCACAACATTGGTAGCTCTCTTGATAGACTATCAACATTTCTGTAATAGCTCCATATCTCTTACAGGAGGCTCTAGGGAAGGCAACACGCACAGAGCAGTATGTGATGATACGAACACCAAAACAGTTCCTGCTCCAGGTTCGGGCAGGTCACAAGGAGCAAGTCACAGAATGTTCCCCACTGCTATTAAGTGAGGAATGACAGGATGTTAGTTAGAGGGACCAGACTGTTATCCCAGCAGATTTGAGCACCTGGGATCATGAGATACCTGTGCATTTCATGTCTAGGTTTAGAGGCAAGTCTGAGATGAGCTGGGGAGTGTATCTTCTAGCCAGGTGCAACTGGCCAATTGAGAGCAGACCTGAAACAGTGTGAGGTGAGTAAAGACTGTACTGCCCAGCAACAGAGACCGCCTCTACAACCACAGAAAATCCCATTTGCCCCTGGGGAAAATGTCGGAACAGTTCTGTTCACTTTTAATGACAGGACCCACATGGTTGCATCCAATTTGGGCCCAAAGATGGAATTGTTCCTTAGCTCCATTTCTGTCTGTAGAGCCCCACAAATCTACAGGTCTCTGCTTTATAACCGTGGACACATGTTTGCAGATTTTAGATCAGATATGGGTACAAAGTTTGTGTCTGCTCTTCTCCAAACGGTTGATCTGCAGCCCTGGCTTCCTGGAGCCAAGAAACAGCTGATCAGAACCAGCTAATCAACAGCTGTCAGCTAGTCAACACCCCATAAGCTGTTTAGTGACCAGCTCTTTGCCTCCCTATGCGCCACCAATCAGCTGATGGGGGGGTCAGCCCCTCCACCCACCCAAGTGGGCCAGCCCAGAAGAGTTTGGGCTGGGTTAGCTCCCAGAGGCTAGAGCAGCCCCATCACCAGGATGGGCTCCTCTAATGATGATTATTGGGTGTACAGCAGAAGAGTAAGTAAGGAGAGGGCCGGGCATATGTGACTGCGTGAGGCAGCCTTGTGCCATATACTACGTTACCCCCACAGTAAAATACATTTTATGCAATTCACTTTGCATGCGGCACTCTGCACCGTGCACCCTATGGTTTGTACTATTCAGTTTACACCCTATGTACCATGCACCCCAGTTATACCAATATGGGTGAAAGTTCACTTTTTTAAAAAAAAAATTGCATTGTCAGTTTGTTCGCCCAAGCTGAAGACTTCAGTGCATCACTCCTGCTGCACTTCCTTGCTAGTTGCTGCCAAGAAAGTTTCCAAACTGTATTTGATAAGCAAATGGTCAATGGAGAAGGTAACTGACAAGAACTTAAGTGCTGGTACATACAGTTTGAAGAGAAATGAAGAAGGCAAATCACCAATAAGGAATACATTCAGATTCTGGTCCCCCATGTTTAAGAAAGATGAATTCAAACTGGAACAGGTGCAGAGAAGGACTACAAGGATGAACTGTGGAATGGAAAACCTGCCTTATGACAGGAGACTTAAAGGCTATGTCTACACTTGTTAATTTAAGTCGACTTAGCATGTCCACACTTAAATTTTAAGTCAACTTTGAGGGGACCCTACAAAGTCAACCTAGAGCATCCACACTGGATGCCTAGGTCGACTTGTAGGGGCTAGGTAGACCTGGGACTGGTCCACAGTGGCAGGGGGGCACCCCTTGCAGGGCCGTCCTGGGGGGGGATGAACGGGGCGATTGCCCCGGGCCCCGCAGTTACGTGGGCCCCCCAACAGCCATGCTTCCCCCTGTTCCCTGCTGCCTTGTGTGCTGAAGGTAGCGGGGCAGGTCAGGAGTGCTTTCCCGGCCCTGGCCCCTGGGCCGGCCCTTCTTTCTGCCCCCAGGGTGGAGCACGCAGGCCCAGGGGAGGGGCAGCCTGCCCAACACCCCTGGCAAGGGCCACATGTGGCCAGGAAGGATCCCTGGCCGTGGCCTTGACTGGGGTCGGCTGCTGGCGGGAGCCTTGGTTCCCCAGTTGGGGCACCAGCTGCAGCAGCCTGGGGTCCCGGCTGCAGCTGGGGCAATGGAAGACAGGGGCAGCCTCGGCTTCCCGGCCCAGGGCCACGGTTCCAGCTCCCCGCCCCCTGCGGCTGCGGCCCCAGCTCCGGCTCCCAGCCTTGGCTTCTGGGGCTGGCTCCCCGGTGGTCAACAGGGGTCAATGGGGGGCAGAGCGGGCCGGCCTGCCACAGTCCCCACCAGCATGGGGGGGAACGACCACACCTCGGCCGATTGGCCCTGGGCCCCACTCCCTTCTAGAGATGGCCCTGACCCCTTGCCAAGTGGGGAAGTCCTGGAGAGCCCTAAGTCGACTTAGAGTCAACTTAGGTCTACTCCATGTCTACACTGGCTTAAGTCGACTTTAGAAAGTCAACTTAAGCAGAAAGTCAACTTAAAAATAGGTTTAACAAAGTTGACTTTAATTTTCCTTAAGTCGACTACGCAAGCTTAAGTCGACTTAATTTATAAGTGTAGACGCACCCAAGAGATTTCCCCCTTGTTTAGCCTAACCAAAAAAAGGTTGGGGGGGGTTATGATTGCTCTCTATAAATACATCAGAGGGATAAATACCAGGGATGGGGAGGAATTATTTGAGTACAGCACCAATGTGGACATAAGAACAAATGGTTCAAACTGTCTATCAGGAAATTAGCTGCAAGTTTCTAACCATCAGAGGAGTTAAGTTCTGGAATAGCCTTCCAAGGGGAGCTGTGGGGGCAAAAACCATAACTGCTTTCAAAACCGAGCTCGATAAATTTATGGAGGCAGCAGTATGATGGGATGGCCTAGTTTGGCAATTGACTGAGTTTTGAGTACTGGTGGTGGATATGCCAGTGGCCTAAGAAGGGAGGGTAGATGGGGTGGGTTCTGAGTTATTACAGAGAATTCTTTCTTAGATGACTGGCTGGTGAGACTTGTCCACGTGCTCACATTTTAACTGATCATATTTAGGGTTGGGAGGAAATTTTCCCAAAGGACAGATTGGCTAGAGCTCTGGATTTTTTTCACCTTCCTCTGTAGCGTGGGGCATGGCTCACTTGCTGGTAGATTCTCTGCATCTTAAAGTCTTTAAATCATGATTTGAAGACTTTAATAACCCAGTCATAGGTTAGAGGTTTATTGCAGGAGTGGGTGGGTGAAGTTTTGTGGCCTGCATTGTGCAGGAGGGCGGACTAGATGATTATATTGGTCCCTTCTGGCCTATGAGTCTATGAGATTACTTGTTGATGAAAAGGGAGCTACTGTGGCTGGCTATGTTGCCTGTGTCCAATGCAAAAGAGGCTGTATTTTTAGCAGCCATAAAACAGGTACTTCAAACTTACTTAAACATAAATGTAGACCAGAATCAGGATCCAGTGTGCTGGAAGTATTCACCAAGACATATGTCATTATCACATGAGACATGAAGAAAAGTGTGACTTGGGAATTATTGATCTTCAAAGCGTCTGACGAAGTGGGATTTTCTCCCACGAAAGCTCATGCGATAAATAAATCTGTTAGTCTTTAAAAGTGCCACAGGACTCTGTTGTCTTTCTACAACAGACTAACACGGCTACCCCTTTGGAATCAGGAATTATTGACATTTTTAGCAACAGATAGAAGACCTTACAAGGTAGTCAGTGGTGAGGGATTCTTTGCTTGTTCTCAGTGTTTGATTTACACTGGTACAAAACACGGTTACAGGGATGCACATGTGTTAATACCACAGTCTACAACATTAGCCCAGCATGCTGCACTTGTGGCAGAAGAAGAAAGAAAAATCTCCACAGAGCTGAAAACCATTCTTGGCACAGTAGGTGAAGGATTACCCTTGATCTGTGTGTGGATGGATGATTACAGAAAGGTTGCCTATTTGGGAGTGATTATTCATTACAGAGAACCAAAACAGTTTAAAATGGTGGAGCAGGTGCTCTGCGTGACTCAATTTGACAGCGGGAAAACTGCAGAGAACATTCGTTCGGCTGTTATTCGGGCTCTCAGAAGATCTGACATACACAACATTACCAAGCAGATGGTTTTCATTACAGACTGGGGAAGAGAGAATGATTGCAGCCCTCAAGCCCTATGTGCGAATAAGCTGCTCAGCCCACATTGTAAATACTATGCTTGAGCACACTACCAAACCCTGAAACCAGAAAGAGGAAGCAGTAACTGAACTGATCGAGGCATGCCGAAATCTCGTTAGATACTTCAGGCGATCTGGAATTCAAAGCAGACTGCAAAAGTCTCTGAAAGGAGATGTAGAAACTCGATGGAACAGAAAACTGCTCATCTTTAAGACGATCGAGGAGCAGTCAGACAGAATATATGAAATTTTTGACAGAAAAGGGGGATACTGTACTCACTGATAGCACTGACCATTTTTCACCTTCCCCTATAGCGTGGGGCATGGCTCACTTGCTGTTTGATTCTCTGTATCTTTAAAGTCTTTAAACCATGGTTTGAGGACTTTAATAACTCAGGTCATAGGTTAGAGATTTATTACAGGAGTGGGTGGGTGAGGTTTTATGGCCTGCATTGTGTAGGTGGTCAGATATTGGTCCTGTCTGACCTTACAGTCTATGGCTATGTCTACACTGGCAAGTTAGTTCGAATTAAGGAAGCTTAATTCGAACTAACTAAAGCCATGGTTACACTAGGCTTTAGTTAGTCTGAATTAAGGGCTTCCTTAATTCGAACTAATAAGTTTGAATAGGGTATTCGAACTAAGGGGTTAATTCGAACTCACTAGTTCGAATTAGCCAATGTGCCATGTTAATTCGAACTAATTTCTTACTTCGAATTAACCGGCCGTTGAAATGAATGGGGATCGCTAATTCGAACTAAGCAAGTGCTTGCTTAGTTCGAACTAACATTCCAGTGTGGCCATGCTTAGCTTAATTAGCTTAATTAGCTTAATTCGAACTAACTAAAATTAGTTCGAATTAGTGAGTTCGAACTAATTAATTCGAACTAATTTTAGCAAGTGGAGACATAGCCTATGAGTCTATGAGACCACAAGACCATGAGCATCTCAATGGAGTTCCTGCAGCCCTTCAAGGATCAGATGTGCTAGAGCAGTCAGCAGAGGCCACTCTCCACTTGGAGCCCATTTGGTACAAAAGGCTGAAAAAGTATATCCAACCTTCTCCCACTGATGTAGACAGTTTAAGGCTCCTCAAATCCAAAGCCTTGCAATGTCTAATCGAAAGGTTTGAAATCATGCAGGTTCATAGAATGGTGGTTTTCCTGCACCCACAAATGAAGGGGAAGAAAGCTTTCACTGAAGAGGAGACACAGGAAGTTCATCAAGAGACCAAGAAGCTTGTCTTATTGCAGAAGAAAAATATTCCCGTAATGAATCTTACGCTCCTTTCATCAGCTGCACAGACGCCATCACCAAAGGAGACAAAATGGTCATGTACAGAGTCTGAGAATACAGATAGTGCATGTGGACATGATGACGATGAAGTATCAAAACATATCGACCTGAAACTGATGAAGATGTGCAACTGCTGGAATGGTGGAGATTACACAAGCACAACTTTCTCCTTCTCAGTCTGGCCACACAATTAACGAGACGCGCCCTTCACACAAGCCAGAAACTGGTTGTTCTAATATTTTTACTCTAATATTTCAAAGAAAACCAGCTGTCCCAAGGGAAACATCTAAGACCAAGTCCTGCAGTTCAGCTCTGCCATGCTTTATTTGTACTGAAAAGGAGTCAGGCTTAGCACCAGGACCAATAAAAAACTGGTTGGAGGGCTGGAGAGTACCTGCCCTCCTCCTCGTGTGCCACTCACCATTGCTCCCCTCTCCTGTGCCCATGGGAAAAATTGACCTACAGTCAGGAACCCCCTTGTGCTTGCTCCTTTCCTGACCCCAGAGCCCTCTAGGGTGGAGAAAGTGGGTTGGGGTGCTGATCAGCTGTTTGGGGGGGCTGGTCTCTAGCCCTGGGAGATGGGTGGAGCTGGCCACCGATCAGCTGGCCACCCAAAAGCTGGTGTGGGGAGGTGGGGACCTGGCAGTCATCAGTTGTTTGGGGCCCAGGAAGCAGCGGGCAATCATCTGTTAGGGGGGCAGCAACTGCTCCACCAAAAGAAATCACAGAGGTCACAGACCAGGATCTCTGAATATTATTGACTTGAGACGTTGATTTTATCATTTGTGATGTAAAAGGCTCTTTGTTCTGATGACTGTTGCACAAGATTGATGTTTAAAACAAAACAATAATAGTCTGTACTTTTATTAAGCCATATAAGCTTTCTTATACAGCACATAGGCATGGACACACAGACACTTCTCCTGAGTGGCTCTGTGTGAGGATGCACTCCTGCGGGTGTAGTGTAGATGTGGCTATACGGAAAACTGGGTTTGTGGATCATGGGCTGGGTACGTATTGACTCTGGTGAATGTGGATCAGATGTGGAGCCACATTCTTGTATCTGGGCAGGGCTCTATCTACCTGAGCATGTCCCCTTTCTGTGTCCATCAGGGATCTCCTAGCAAATGCTGTGGACTGCTGGCTTTGCATCATGGCTACTCTTGAGCCAGCACACTGCAGCTCTTGCGACTCTGCCTTAGGACTTGTGCCTCACTTATAATCATCTTTGCTCTCTCCAATGCCTGTTTTTGGGTGTCTCACTATCCCCAGTTGGTGTTACAGTGCTTTAGGGGTTCACTGGCAGCTGATAAGAGTGTGCAGAATCTGGAAAAAGAATTGGCCACCCCTAAAAGTTGCTGGAGTCCCTTCACATCCTGTGTTGTGGGCATTTCCCCAGTGACTCCATTGCTCAGGGTCCAGCTGGAGCACCTCATAAGACAGCAGATATGTTTTGCAGAGGAGCTCAGCTCTCCACTACTTCAGCTTGTCTACATTCATCCTAATAATCTGCTCATCGCTCCTGATTAGGAGTTGTCAGCACTCGCTATGGTCCTATATGTCATCTTTTTTTGACATCTCCTCCTACAACATGAGTGTCTTCAGCCACAATAAATCTGTTAGTCTTTAAAAGTGCCACAGGACTCTGTTGTCCTTCAGCCACAACGTTGGTGGCAGGGAGTCTCTCTTGGGCCTGGCAGAACATCTCTGGTGTTAGGCTGATGCTCAGAGGTATTCATACCCAGCTGTTCTTGCCAAAAGCTGGGTCAAAAGTTGTCAAGGGGCTGGAGGAACCATCTTGCGCAATATGCCAGAATCCATTCTTGACATCACAAAGAGTGAACAATTTTGCCCTAAATAAATTATACCACACTTTGTATCTCTTCCACAACGCATATTAAGCTGTTTCTCCTGAATCTCTGAAGTCTTGTACCTCAGATCCAGGGTCTCTTGACTTCCCCCATCCAGGATGTTGTAGTTCATGTACTGGTTGTACTTGGCATCCATACCATAACCTGTTCCTTTCCAAATGACCTGTACTCTGAACCTGGATGCCCCCTCACTCCCGTTATCTAACACCATGATTGTCCGTTCCTTTTTAACATTCTCTTCATAAAATATTTCACTTCTATTCTTTGGTGTAGTTTAGCTGGTTTTTAAGTGATGACAGCACTTTACCTCTCACCTCAGACTTGGCCGTTTGCAAGGGTCTTTCTCAAAGCCTTTGAAAATGTTCACATAAATTATATAAACCAGTCCTCAAATTACCCACTACTTTTTTGACATGCTCCAGGAATTTGAGTAGATTAAAAAGGCAGGATTTTCCTTTACAGAGAGCAGGTTTGCCTTCCAGCCCTGGGAGGGTTAAAACTATGCACACAGTAGTTAACCTCACTTAATATCAGCTAAACGAATGGAACAGTGTTTCCATGAACCAAACCATTTTGCACTAATCCAGTGCAATTGCGCCTGCTTAACGTTAACTGACAAGCTGCTTCCTGTCAGCTGAAAACAACAGATTTCTTGCTTGCAGAGAACTTAATGTCAATTATTGCATGTGGTGATGCAATGGCCTTTTTCCAGTTTTTTCAGCCTAATTGTATGGTTTATGTAGAACAATGATGGGAAATAATGACAGGGGAAGGTCAGGCTGGCTATTTCACTTACTAGCATTAAAGAGGGTTTAAAAAAAAAAAGCTTTCTGCTTTGTTGATATTTATGTTCAGCTCGATGCTCACTTATGGGAAAATCCTGGATAATATAAAAAATGCTGCAAGAAATATATTAACATTAAGCTAATGACTGGATAAAAAGAGAAGGATTATTTTTTTAAAAAAAGCTCAGGCTCTGATCCTCAGGAACAGCCAAGCACCATTCAGTGCAGGCCTGAAAGAGGGGAGAGCCAAATGGGCCTACATCACCTTGAAATCAGCTGGAGACTGTGGCGTGCCAAGAGGGTGGGGTCATGCCCCCAGGTGCCAGCCTGAGAGGGGACA
>ML685821.1:9510903-9632116 GCA_007922175.1 Pelusios castaneus
GTCACTAAAGCCAGAGCAGGATGACGAACTCATTCTCCAGTACTTCTGACCATGCAGGCTTTCAGCACATGGCCAGGGCAACACTGAGCAAGACGTTCTTGCATTTATGCAGTCAAGAGCTTTCATCTCAAACCTCACATACTCCCCATAAGGCTTCATCACCAGCTCGCTGAAAGCCACACCACCAGGTGTTAGTCAGAGGCAAAACATCCCCCACAACAAACAGCTTTTCCTAAACTGGTGCAGTGAGGGACCACATGTAATTCTCGTTGCTATGACATCGCCTTCTGACTTGCTAAAGTCTCCAGCCAGCCACTCCTCAGTGTGTAATTTCCCCATGTTTGGATTTCTTGGAAGAATATTTCTTTTAATGACACCGGATGTATTAAGCATAAGCATTTAAATACTATTGTATTGCTACAGCTCGTTCATTTCAAAATGTCAGAATTTGCATCAGGCTCCACTTATGAAAAGAACCAGGAATTCATTTTGGGTTATTTCCAGCTGCACAGCGACAGGTGACATGTTCTGTGAAATGCGTTAAGGATCAAATTACACTGGGAAGCACTCGATAACGGAAGGATGTAACTAAGTTCATGTGTAATGTTTTGTGAGAATGGCACATTGAGGCCGAACAACAATATTTCATCTCACATGCTTACTCTCAAAGTTACCTCGTGTTTAAGAAGTACAATTCTTGGGCAATCAGTTGAAAAGCTCTTGGTAGCCTTCTTATATAGTATTGGGCTTCATTTAAAACAGGAAATCTATTACAACACTAAGTTTACAAACATCTCCAAAGAGATTTTACAAGAATACCTGGCTTCTAAAAACATTACTGAATGTTTAAATAGCAGGATGTGGTATCTAGAAAGCCTATAAGATGCATCATCCTCAAACACTGAAAATGAATGCAAAGCTCTATTTTTTTTTAAACATTTTTACAGAATTATAGACCAGAACCCTCTGTCATGCTGGTGGGAAAGAAAAAGAATAACAGGTCTCATGCCTGCTGTAAGTTAAGTCAGCTATGTAGAGATCTCTAGAGGACTGTGTACTCCATCCATGTCCTTCTATCTCCCAGCCATGCCACTAGCCCAACCAGCATACACCTAGTATAGGGGGAGATGGAATCATGGAATCATAGAATAATAGGGGTGGAAGGGACCTCACGAGGTCATCTAGTCCAACCCCCTGCTAAAAAGCAGGACCATTCCCTCTAAATCACCCCAGCCAGGGTTTTGTCTAACTGGGCCTTAAAAATCTCCAAAGATGGAGATTGTACCACCTCCCTAGATAGCCCATTCCAATGCTTCACCACCCTCCTGGTGAGAAAGCTTTCCTAATATCCAACCTTGACCTCCCCAGCTGTAATTTGAAACCATTGCTCCTTGTTCTGTCCTCTGTTACCCTCGAGAATAGCCTAGCTCCCTCCTCTTTGGAGCAACCCTTCAAGTAGTTGCTATCAAATCTCCCCTCAGTCTTCTCTTCTGTAGACCAAATAAGCCTAGTTCCTTCAGTCTCTCCTCATAAGTCATGTGCCCCAGCCCCATAATCATTTTTGTTGCCCTCCGCTGGACTCTTTCTAATTTGTCCACATCCTTTTGGTAGTGGGGAGCCCAAAACTGGACACAGTATTCCAGATGCGGCCTGACCAGTGTCGAATAGAGGGGAATTATCACATCCCTCGATCTGCTGGCAATACTCCTACTGATGCAGCCTAATATGCCATTGGCCTTTTTCACAACAAGGGCACACTGTTGGCTCATATTCATCTTCCTGTCCACCATAACCCCCAGGTCCTTTTCTACAACGCTGCTACTTAGCCGATCAGTCCCCAGCCTGTAGCAGTGCATGGGATTTTTCCGTCCTAAGTGCAGGACTTTGCACTTGTCTTTGTTGAACCTCATAAGGTTTCTTTCAGCCCAGTGTTCCAATTTGTCCAAGTCTCCCTGGATCCTGTCCCTGCCCTCCAAAGTATCTACCATTCCCCCCAACTTGGTGTCATCTGCGAACTTACTAAGCATGCAGTCTATTCCATCATCAAGATCATTAATGAAGATGTTGAATAGAACCGGCCCCAGGACCGACCCCTGGGGCACTCCACTCGTTACCGGTTGCCAACCAGACATTGAGCCATTGATTCCTACCCACTGAGCCCGTTGATCTAACCAGTTTTCGATCCACCTTACGGTCCACTCATCCAACCCATACTTCCTTAACTTGCCGACGAGAATGCTGTGGGAAACCGTATCAAAAGCCTTGCTGAAGTCAAGGTATACCACGTCAACAGCTCTTCCTGCATCCACAAATCCAGTCATCTCATCATAGAAGGAAATCAGGTTGGTCAGGCACAATTTGCCCTTGGTGAATCCATGTTGACTGTTCCTGATCACTCTATTTTCCTCCAAGTGTTTCAGGATGGATTCCTTGAGGACCTGCTCCATGATTTTCCCAGGGATTGAGGTGAGGCTGACCGGTCTGTAGTTCCCCGGATCCTCCTTTTTCCCTTTCTTAAAGATAGGTACTATATTTGCCCTTTTCCAATCCTCCGGGACCACCCCCGTTCGCCACGAGTTCTCAAAGATAATGGCCAGCGGCTCTGCAATCACTTCCCCCAACTCCCTCAGCACCCTCGGATGCAGTTCATCTGGCCCCATAGACTTGTGCACATCCAATTTCATTAAGTGTTCCCTAACCTGACTTTCCATCACCGAGGGCCGCTGTTCTCTCCATTCCACATTACCCCGTGTAGTAGCCTGGGAGCTGGCCCTCCCTGTGAAGACTGAAGTAAAAAAAGCATTGAGTACTTCAGCCTTTTCCGCATCATCCTCCACGAGGATGCCTGCCCCATTCAGTAAGGGACCTACACCACCTCTGATCCTTTTCTTGTTGCTGATATACTTATAGAACCCCTTTCTGTTATCCTTCACATCTCTTGCTAACTGCAACTCCAGTTGTCCTTTGGCCTTTCTGATTTTATCCCTGCAGTCCCGAGCAATATCTTTATATGCCTCCCTTGTCATCTGTCCAAGCTTCCACCTCTTGTAAGCTTCCCTTTTATGTTTCAGCTCCCCACAGAGTTCCCTGCTTAGCCACGCTGGTTGCCGTCCACATTTGCTGTTCTTTCTGCACATCGGAATGTTATCTTCCTGTGCCTTTAACAGGGTTTCTTTAAAATACAGCCAGCTGTCTTGGACACCTTTCCCCTTCAGATCAGCCTCCCAAGGGACCCTGTCCATCAGCTCCCTAAGGAAGCCTAAATCTGCTTTTCTGAAGTCCAGGGTGTGTGTTCTGCTTCTTTCTTTCCTTCCATTGATCAGGATCCTGAACTCTACCATCTCATGGTCGCTGCTGCCCAGGTTGCCATTTACTTCTACTTCCCTGATCAATTCTTCTCTGTTTGTGAGCAATAGGTCTAGAGGTGCAAGGCCCCTAGTTGGTTCCTCCAGCATTTGTATCAGGAAGTTGTCCTCAATATTCTCCAAAAACTTCCTGGATTGCCTGTGCACTGCTTTATTATCTTCCCAGCAGATGTCAGGATAATTGAAGTCCCCCATAAGAACCAGGGCCTGCGACGATCTGGAAACTTCTGTTAGTTGTCCATAGAACGCCTCATCCACCTCCTCTTTCTGGTCTGGCAGTCTGTAGCAGACACCCACCACAGCATCCCCCTTGTTGCATTCTCCCCTAAACTTAATCCACAGACTTTCAACCATCTTGTTTCCACTTTCATAGTGGAGCTCCGAGCAGTCATACAGCGCTACTCCTCCCCCCCTTCTTCCCTGCCTGTCCTTCCTGAACAATTTATATCCATCCATGGCAGTGCTCCAGTCATGCAAGTTATCCCACCACGTTTCTGTTATTCCAATTATATCATAGTTCCTTGTCTGTGCCAGTACTACCAATTCTTCCTGCTTGTTTCCCAGGCTCCTCGCATTTATGTACAGGTACCTAAGATACTGGGCCCATTGCCCTACAACAAGTCTTACCTTCCGTCACACAGGGATTCCTCAATGTCAGAGGAGTCCCCAGCTGCTGTATATAAACATGGATAGCTGGTAGTATGTAGTGAGTACCTGTACAGATTTCCTAAGACACTTCAAAAAAAGATGATCTTAGGAAAACCTGGCCAGGTAACAACCCTAAATGAGGGGCCAGGATGTGGTTAGGAGTGTAATTTACATCTGTGCAGGGTCAGCACAAGACTGTGCTCACTTTAGTCACAAACTGAAGCCACGTTTGATCACTACAATTTACACAGTCATTTAAAAGACTATTTGCGTTCCTTGGGGATGGGATGAAAGGCAGTTGACTGTCATTTGTTCTCTTTCTGCTCACCTGCTAGCACCATTTTCCAAAATATAGGGCTTGACTGCTAAGGGAGGGACAAAGAGATGTGGACAGACCTTTTGATTTTCCTCCAGAATCTTGGTTTTCATTTTTTTAAAAAATTAAATTATTAGCTGTTATGGTTGCAAACCAAACCCCCACAATGAGTGTAATCAGTGCAGCAAATGTGTACCTGACTTTTCAGAGAGCCTGAACCAACGCTCCTCAGGTGTGAACTGCCCTCTTCATTTCCACACATACTATGTATTGCAGTAGGTCCATAGACCAACCAGATCCAGGACCCCATTATACTATGCACAGTATAAACACAGA
This sequence comes from Pelusios castaneus, assembly GCA_007922175.1. Taxonomy (NCBI): domain Eukaryota; kingdom Metazoa; phylum Chordata; order Testudines; family Pelomedusidae; genus Pelusios; species Pelusios castaneus. The sequence goes on from ML685821.1 coordinate 9,515,569, forward strand.
CTAGTAGATGGTCACTATCCTGAAAAATGTCAGTACAGTAAATCATTTCACTGCTCATCCAAAGCATGCATGAATGGAGATCAAAAGCCCATACAACTGGAGAGGAAGTGTCATCTTATGAAGATTTACACAATCTACTCTGAATTTCATCAACAAGCTCAGACCGAGTCACATTAATGTGGCCACTTAGCATGATAACAAATCCGTATTCTGTAATGCTAGAATAAATTTGAAAAGGAACCTTTCGTTTCAGTTTTAAACATACCAGTGTCTCAAACGTTTCTTAACGCTAAACATTTAAGGATATATTTCAAGATGAGACAATTTCATTTCATTAAGATTCAAAATGCAGCTAGGCCTGAGTTTCAGGGGTCATGCCATTGGTTTCATATTTTAGCTTTCAAAAGTGTGACTAGCAGCAAAACGCTAATCCTGCTATTCCCACCATGGCACTGGCGTGAGTCATCGATCCCGTGGTGCAAGCATGCAGATCATGCTAGGGCTACATCCACATAAAGGTTTGGTTAAGTCAACGCAGCCGTATTAAATCCAGCTCAAAATCAACATTGACAAAACTGGTAGAAAAGGAAATTTCCTTCAAACTTGGGTTTTATATAATAGTAATATTAATAATACAAAAAAGTCTCAAGCCCAAGACTAGAAGAGTATATAAACCAAATAACTTGACAGAAGTGGTCATTACTTTCTCATACTTTCTATTGCTTTCTCCTTATTGGCTCCATTTCTGTTTCTAAGCTAAAAATGATAGTGTCTTTGTAAGTGAAGTGCTGTCTTGACAGTCACCATTATTAACAGTGGTTGTGTTCTATAACTGTGCGGGGTTAGCCTCGAAAATTGTCTGACTCAGTTCATAAAAAAAAAAAAAAAATCACAGCCCACACACAGTCGAAAATAAGGTGAAGTGGTTTTTGTTAATAAAGAGAAAAGGCAATTTTACTGAAAAAGTTCTTTTTAGCTTCAAAGGAACCAACTTGTGTAGACATCACATAGGTTTGTCAGCGTAAGCCAATAGTTAGCTCCAGTATCTAGTCTGTATCCTGCACTCACAAGTCATCCTCTGAAAGACTATGGGATGTTCCCATGAGTAAAGGCTATTCATGTCAGTGTGGCTGCAAGGTTTGGCTCTTGGTGATTGCTGGTTTTATAGCCCAAGTTTGCACAAAGGCGGTCACAACCTAACAGCTTACTTTGTATTAAAAACTCCCCTGAGCATGATTATCCTCTCACTTACACCAGTCTGCTTCCCAGATTTCATTGCGGGTATTTGCCACTATACATAAGTTATGGGAAAGCAGAATCAAATCTACTGTGAAGAAAAATACATGGTGTGAAATCTTGGATCCACAGAAGTCAATGGAAATTTTGCCACTGAGCTCAGCAGAGCCAGTATTTCACCCAAAGACTTGGCCCAGATCCTCAGTGATATTTAGACACTTATTGTCCATTAATTTGAATGGGTGTTAAGTGCTCAAGTACATTTGATGATGTGGTCCTTTGAGCCTAAACATACTCAGCCAGTGTGTTGGCTTTTCTGACTGAAGTTTAAGTAACTTTTAAGGATTTTTTTCAGTAATAGCTATACTTATCTCTGCAAAATTTTGTTTATTAATTGTGGTTGAACAACTCAAGAAAGAGACATGACATACAGGAGCATCGCTACATTAGGCAAAGCAGGGAAATAGCATTCTTCCCAGAAGAAAATGCTGTGATCATTTTTTAATGAAAGACGGTGTCTCATTATGCCTGAAAATACACGACATGCTAGTTTTATTTCTGTTCCTGCTTTTCAAACGGTATTTTAGTTGTCCAAAGGAACAGATCTTCAAAGTGAAAAATCAACTCTGCAGGATAGCCCCAACTAACAATCTCATATTAGTTAAGGAGGTGAAGCTTTATCTTTGTAAGACAATTGGACAATGGGGAGATAGTTTGGGGGTTTTTTTGTTTTGTTTTTTTTAAACAGTGGCATTTTGATTTAGGCTTTGACAGAAAACAAGTGACATCAGATGCAGTTATTCAGTGTTTCCCTTAAAGTAGATGATTGCCTTTGATAAGTAATATTGTACCTCAATCTTTGCTATTCCCCAGGGACACCAAATACAGAGGACATTATATATTAAAATAAACTTAGCAAGGGTCTGATTTAAAGCCCTTTAAAAATCAGTTGGCATCTTTCAACTTACTTCACTGGGCTTTGCACCAGGCACTCACTTACCAAAGACAAAACTGAAAAGGTTTTAAGGGTGAGCACCACAGATCAATCTATTCCCCTCCTCCACTATACTTCCCACCAATGAAACTAAGCAAAGTGTTTTTTTCCCAAGCCATGTCATTTTACACCCTGATAGGCAATTAAAATGCAAATTTAAAATCATAATTAGAACAGTTTCAACATCTATTTTAATGTACAAGATTAAAAAGATGGGAATTGAGCATAGGATATAGTAAATGATGCATTGTTCCTAAGGCAAAAATCAACTTTCCTTTCTTCTGCTAGTTTAAGAAGAAAGAGCTGTTACTTTCTGAGAAATACAACTTCTGAGAAATGGATTTGATCATCAGGTTTCTGATTCCAATCTCGTATATCCTGGAATAAATCCACTGAAGTCAATGGAGTTGCAGTGCATTGATGTTTTAATGAAATCAGAATCAAGCCCCATTAACATTTTTACTGAAAGTGGGTGTGAAAGAATATTTATAGGACAATGAGAGTTTTAAGTTATTCCATTTTTTCCTATTTTCTCTCTTATTACAACCCATCTCTATGTCTGGCAATAAGACAGGTACTAGCTAAAGCAAAAATCAAAACACATTGAACTACAGCCATTAGATACATGAACTACATAACTGAAGGGGCTAGTTACAGAAATCCTGCCAGACATTAACTTCCAGAAGAGCCAACGCTACATCTAAACAAGAAAGGAAGAGGTCACTGACAGACAGAGCACCATGACAAGGTAAGCCTGAAATTCAAGTAGAGGTCTTTGACACATATGGCCAAATTCATCTTTGAGGTAACACTGCTGAATTAAAAGGATTTACTTCCAGGATGAATTTGACCAGAGTGCTGGTAAGCAGTGAATCTCTCTTTCTCTTGATATATTTTTCACATCAAAGTGAGATGGCCATGTTGTCAGAGACCAGAAGAGGTGCCACCTGTCTCCTCTTCCTCAGGTAACAGCAAGGAAAAGTAGGCATTTCTGACTACTTACTTTGAGCAGCCTTAGGGCAGATTGCGCCTTAAAAGGGAAGGCCCTAATGGCATCAATCCCACCTGTACTCATATGAGGCTGTTCCATGTCACCCTTTACTCAACGCTGTGAGTGCTACATACACGCAAGCCCTCCCCCACCCCCGTTTCTCTACAGAAAAGAGGCACCTGAGTTGCAAAACTCTCAAAATGCCCTGTTCTCCCTTAACCTTACTGCAGAACTGAGAGCTAGTATTGAGGCAGGTTAACTGATCAGAGGTATAAAACCCAGACCCCATCTTCACAGGCAAGTAGCTTCCCAATTAAAAATACAGTTTTCATACGGCATTGCCATGTGTGTGGGCCTCTGAACACATGGAGGTGTGCCCTCCCATCAGTGCAGAGTGGCTTAAACAGTGGCAACATTAATGAGTGCTTAAGAAAGAAGAAAACCCTTTTACATTATAAAAAGAAGTGCTCTGCTTCATCCACTTGCAAAGCAGGCTGTAAAACACAGAGAGCTCTGCACTAGGAAAGCCAAGGCTGAGGTACCATGGCGCTAGCTAGTTGGAAATCAAGTCATGCAGCATTGTTGGCCCTGGCATGTTTGTGACTTGTTCTTTTTAGGAACTAAAACTGCTGCCATTGGTCCCATGCTGAACGTTGCTGAGCGGGGAAGGGCCATGCTCTGGGAACAGGTTTTGTTTGCATTTCAGGTTGGAAATAATAAATCTTATAGGATTATTTTGATTTTGCCTGTGACTTTTGACCTTTGGGTTTAATAATACTGAAATTATCTAACAGGGAATCAGGGCTCAGGGTCCGTTCCCCAGACAGCCCTTAACTGGCAGATGCTGCAGACAGGGTTGCACACTGGCAAATTCAGACCCAAGCAAATTAGCATCCACTGTGCTCCTACTATGTACTACCGAAAAAATACCCAGTGCTTTCTAAAGAAACCATAACATTGCAAGATTTCACCAGCTAGCCAAACTATCAGCATAAGTGATGAACAAATGACAATCCATTATTGGCTAATGAAGGCCTGAGCTCTTCTTTGTAGGAAAAATAGTTGTGTATACATGTTAGCAGCTTCCTTTCTAAATCAGTTTAAATATGCAACAGTTCCACTAAACAGTGACCCCCAAAACTTGCAAATATGAAGGGGATTTTGTTTTCTCTGTCTTTCTGCTCTCATTTAAAAATCTACCTGCATCAAAGGACAAAATCTGTTAGAGCAAGGCTACTAGTAAGTGGATGTTTCTGGAACTGTGGTAAGGGTGTTTTTAGCAGTTATTTGAGCAGCATGTTTATAGCTGCTTATTTGAAGATGATGATATTTGTATTGTTACTAAATTCATGCCAAGCATAATTTTGGGATGTTGTGAAGACATCATATTTGCATATTTTAAGTATTGATATAATACAAAATTCCTTTTATGTCTCTTTTCACAGCATAATAATGTTATTTCTATTGTACAGCAGCTTTTGGCACACAAGAATTCAGGAACTCAAAGAGGTGTTTTTTGTTTGTTTTAGTTGATTTGATTTTCATTCTGCAGCATTTGGAGCTCCCCTTACAACTTGTAACTTGATGTAGATCACTCTGATAAAAACAGTAATTGTGTCTATATTAGCACACATCAATACTTTAATCACACAATGGAAATGGCTGTGTTCCAGGTCCAAGATTTTAACATACTTTATCTCCTTTTCTGTCCTTAAAAGGCAGGTTTCATACTAAACCCTTAGAATTAAAATTCAGCTAAAAGCTAATAACATGAAAAAAAGCCAATAGGCAAACAGCATGGCTTGGGTGAATTCCTTTCTCCTACTTCTTCCACAGCCCCAGTTTCTTATTTACCTTATAAACCTTTCTTCTAACCTAGAAACCTTCCCTGTTTGCCTGTATTTTCCTGCAGATAGCCTTCCTGTCTTTCACTAAAGGTGCTGTGCTAAAAGAAGGATTCAAAAGCCTTATATCCAGCTATAAATCATGACAATTAGCTCTATTCCCACTACTTGGGCCCCTAGCTATGAAAGCAGTATCCACCTGGGGTCAGGGTTTATAAAGCAGCAGAGCTGTGCAGATGAACTTGAGGCAGTGCTAATGAGCAACAGATGTTTACAATTAAATTCTTGATTTAAAGGCATCTTTGAGTTAGAAAAAGCTTACGGTAGTGAAGTGCAAAGCCCAACCCAGCCAGCTAGGAAACCTAGCTAAAAGGGATAAAAGTTCGGTTCACCAGGACTCTTGTTGGGTGTGAAATTAACTGTTTTGCCAGATGATGACTATGGCCCAATTTAGTGATGTAAAGGGCTTAAAAATGCTCAGTTTGTGCAACTCCCTTCAACAGAGCACTAGTGATTTGTGCTAGCTGAGAATCTGATTGCTTGTGCTGCCTGTCAGCAGAGAAGTGAATTTTTCCCTGTAAAAGCAGCTGATGGCTGAGCATGCTCAGCCCTTGAATCTCTATTTGGGGTTTTTTGAAGTGTGTCTAAAGAAATAAACATTCCTCCTCTGTAGTAGTCTTGACTAAGCATAGACCAATCCCTTTTAGATTCTTTAATCCCTAAGTCTTTTCTTTGCACTGGGGACCGTGTCCTGCATTTAAGGAGAACATGGAGAGCTAGGACAATTGGAAGGATCTGGTGGATCCAGAAGTGTTCTAACTATGCTATGACTCTCCTTTCAGTCATATCAGCCTCCTTCAGATAATTTATAAGCTAAGAACAAGGAAACCCCTATTGCTATTAACACTACACTGCAGAAGTGGAATATTCACACCCCAGACTGGAGGAAGGAATCCACCTTGGTTTATAGCAGACCTTCTCTGTCCAGTTCAGGAGTGGCACAGAGAGACTGTGGTGAGCCTTTTTGGGTGGTCCAGTAAGGAACTGGGTATGAAAGTGTTAAGCTCCATGACTGGGTCCTAGAAGATGCCCTCAGAAAGAAGAATAAATCTTAATTTGTCATTAAACCTGAATTCAGTAAATGACTTTCAGCTTCATGTTCTGCCAGGATAAGCCTCAAGGGCTCTGTTACACAAACCTTTCTGTTCTTAAAAGTCTCCTGCCCTTGCACCAATCGTAGAGCAGTATTTGTACTGCCTGGTGCCACATTAGCTGGGCCTGTCTGAGCAAGGCTAGATGGTGGCATCAGCTGTCCTAATTCAGGGCACACTACCATTCCCACATTTGCTGCAACACGTTGCGCTATATCAGTACTGGTGCAATGCTGGGAGATTCCCAAAGACAGCTTCGCCCAAGTCTGAAAGGGGCTGTCAAACATCACATCAACCCCACTAACTGAAATGGGCATCTTGAACTTACCGTAAGCACATCAGAGAATTTAGCGCATTATGGCTTCTCAGGCTTGGTCTGCACTGCCAGCAAGCCATCAACAGACTTAAGCTTGCGTATTTTCCATTGACTTACTAATGGTCCCTTACACAGCATCTCCTCTGTGCTGTGTCAATGGGAAATGCCCTTCGGTCGACACAGCCTTACTTCCTTCAGGGGTGGATTTACTGCATCGGAGATCACTTCTGGGATTAACTGTGCAGGTCTCCACTGCCCGCTCAATCAATCTCACTGCATCGATCCATGCAGCCCGACACAGCGCCCAACAGTGTAGACATACCTGTAGTCTAATTAGATGCTGAATGGCTCTCCACTGCAAGATAAACATTAAGGGCTACATTGTGACTTTCACAATGTGCTCGAGCAAGTGTGAGTTAAGAATCTTACGACACCTATACAGATTACCTTGGTGCTTTATATGCAGCCACTCACTTGCTCATGGATGGGAAGGAAATGGGTAGAACTTTTACTCCATACCTCCCACTCACTCCTGAGAGTGACTGGTGCAGCAGAGAGAGCAGGGAATGGTGTAGTAATTTACTACTGGCATAGACCATCTCCAGGTTACTATCCACCAAGGAGCAAAGGAGAAATAGGGAGGGAACTGTGCTTCGGAAGAGCATCTGAGGCATCGGTGCAGTCAGACTTAAGCCCAGAAATGTCAGCCTACAAACAAGTTTGTACTTTAGAGAGAGGTGTACTTTAAAAAACTCATTACGATGGACAAGCTACTCCGGCTGGCTCCGACATACTTCAGCACGTCAATATGGCAGGTCAATAATAGCACAGGGAGCAGTTAGGGTAGTGTTATTGGGCGGATACTGGTGCTTGGAGTGACAGTCAAAGGCATCAAAGAACCAAAACTATTGTAATAGGCATGGGATCAATGTCATCTGCTTTGAAAATAAATTTCTGAGCTTTGCCTTGACATCTATTTTCATAACTGCCTCAGCTTTCCTCAGCATTTACATGAAGCAGCAGGAGACCATTGTGACAGGAGAATGTTCAATTCCATTGACATTATCTATCTCTTAGGGAAAACAAATGGACTCTGTGCCAGCCAATCACTGCTGGATGGCTGACCATTGTTTACTGATAACAGTTACAAAAGCACAACAAAAAAAAAGAAAATCCTCATCTATTACAAAGTTTATGTATGTAGCAGTTGGCAATTCTAATATGAAAAATTACCTAAGTTATTTCAAAATGCTGGCAGTGGAAATTCAGTTTGTTTTTGAGGTTGGAAAAACAGTTGGCAAATGCTATCCGTGCCTTTAAGAACTCACTAAAAAAACAGCATGATTTGATTTGTTTTTACAGCAAAAAGATTGTTCTTTAATCCCTTTGGAGTTGTTGAGTCTCATTCTCCTGCCAGTAGCACTAATGAAAAATACATTGGCATGAAGTGTCAAGAAACCCTGAGACACCCGCTCCTGGTGCCGTTTTTCCCTCAAGACAGCTGAGATTCTGAAGATGATTGGAGGCAAGGAGATGACTCATGTATCCTGACATGAATCACAGTTGCTGCGCTATCTGCCATAATGCAATGCAGAGATGGAGGTGCTCACGCTGCCTTTCATCTAAAATCAGACCAAATTATCACACTTCTATCACAGGAACTGGCAAGAAAATTTACTGAACTTCTAGTTTTGTTCTTTTCTTATTAATAAGTAAAATGTCAATAAACAAACATCCCTACTTCCAAAAGAATTACTCCAAGTTTGATTTTTATTATACTTTGTTTAGGTATATTCCAAACAGTAAATTTGGTGAAAATTAATTATTTTATAATGGCCAACAGCATAGAAATAAAGAATTTAGCATAGAAATATTGCATTTGAATTTCACTGACTGACGTACATTAAGTGTGGAAAAATTCATAAAAAAAGAAATGTCTTGAAAGCAGTTTTCAGAATAGAATTAAACATAAAAAGGTTAAATAGAATTTAGATTCTTTTGCTTATGTGCTGTGTTGTACACTGAATCCATAAAAATTACCTGTAAATGGAACTTGCAACTTTTGCACATTGGGTTGGTCTAGGAGAACCCCATACATCGTTCTAGTCATGGGTGCTTATGTGGTTAGTCATTTACCTAAGCATTAAATGTAGTTCTGATTTATGGATCTACAGGTGGTAAATACTTTGCAAAAAAAATGCAACAAAGTATCCTTTGTGTTACTATTTTAAGTGTATTGATTTTCAAGTATACATCCATATACTCATAACAAGTCTTCCTGAAGTGTGTATGATAAACAAAATAAAGATCGGCTTGATATCAGAAATCAGAATCACCAAACCCTAATAACCCCTTGTCTCATTAACACTTTTTAAAGTCCATGAAACATCTTTGAGGTTTCAAATCAGATTAAGTATTTCCTCAGATAAGGCCTGTTTCAAAGCCCATTGAGGCCTGTGGGAATCTTTCAGCTGACTTCAACAGTCTTTGGATCAGACGCATTGTAATGGCTGGCAAGTTCACCAGCAATAAGAAACAGCGATCGTTTGGATGTGCATTATCCCCAGTTAGCAGTTACTCTGTTTTTTATTGAAATCTTCTGTGCTGCCTTACCAACTCCTTTTAAGATGTTGCTGTAAAAATGTTAGGGATAGAACGTGTTTGCGCCTTTTACGCCTTCATTGAAGCAACTCACTTTCTAAGGCTTGGTTTACACTGCTGGTGAAATTCAGTGGCAGTCGACGGGAGATACGCAAGCTACTCTACGTAGCTTGCGTATTTCCTATCACCTTTGTAACTTCTATGTACCATGGTATCCCCACTGCAGTGCACTGATGGAAAAGCCCCTCCCATCAGCACTGCATTTTCTTTTTGGTGGAGGTGAATTAGCGGCATTGAATTCTGGATCAATTGAGCTGGGCTCTAGAGTTGCTCAATAGACGTACCCCAGATAGTGGCTGTGAAGTGACTGTGTCACTATCATTTACATAATAAGTGTAAAACTTGTTCTTTGAGAGGTTTCTTTCCCCTTTTTTTAAAAAAAGATACCTTTATACTTGATTTGAAGGAAAGCAAAGAAACATGGAAATCAACCCGTATTGTGGTGACATAGAGTTCTTTAGCACACCCGTGAAAATGAGAAGATGACAACCAAGACTCCACAAAGACATATACTGACCTAATAGTTATTGAGAAAAGGTGCTACTTGAGTCTTGATATAAGCCACCAAAACAGCCCCTGTTGATCCTAACTTCACTGTTTACCACAGAGGTTGACAGTTAAAATAATTATCTTTTAACTTCTCTGCTAAGATCTACATATGTCACAGACACACTAACTGTGCCCTGACATGACATCTTTTTCCATTGAAACCTTTCCTCATCATTTTCCAATAAGTGCTTAAACTATTCGTTTTTGGAAAACCAATAAATCTAGCTGGGTTTTTTACAAAAATAATGTATCCATAGAAATAAACCTCAGGGTCAATATTACGAGATGCAAGTTAGAGAAATGTATGTCCACATTTGTAGTGACAAATACAATAATGAATGGCAAGTTAGCCTCCTTCTAATTTTATTTTTGACTTTCATTTGTATGTTAAAACATTGGAAAATAATGGGAAAAGATTTCAATGGAAGAAGATGACATGTCAAGGCACAGCTTGTCTGTTTGTTTAGAGTACAGTAGCTGTTTAATATAAAGCTATTGAAGATATAAATATGTCACTGCATGATCAAGTACAGAGAAAGATTAATTGTAGAGAATTTTTTACTAAGGAACAATATAATTTTCCAAATGTATTATTTCTAGTATATCTGATAAAAGTGAATAGTGTGCCTTTTAAACCTTTTTATTGAAATTATAAAGGGTTTTTTTTATTAATAAAACTCTTTAATTACACAAAAAGATTTTCTTAAACATATTACTTTTGGAGATGCCTGTAAAGGTCTTAGGAATCATTACTATAACAAGTTCAATTGGTATAATTTTTCTTAGATAAATGGATTATGTGAATATTAATAGTTCTGCTATGTAGATTTTCTCCACAACCCATGACTGCTATGTTTGTCAGAAGTGTAAGTATTTTGAGATTGCTGATGAAAAGATGCAAAAAAGATGCACCTGGTTAATTAATTAGTTAGAAATCAGAAATTATAAATCAGTCTTTAGTTCTGTTATCTATAGGTTTTTGCATTTGATGACACCTGCAATTGCCTACTGCAGGAAAGCCCGGAGGAAATCATTATAGGAAATTTTTGAAGATAATGATTTATCATAGAATTCCAAAATGTGGAAAAACTCCTCCTCAGTCAGGTTGATGCGATACTGACGCAGAACCTGTAAAATACACAGAACATCATAAAAATCATAGAAATGTAGGGCTGGAAGGAACTACATGAAGTCATTATGTCCATTTCCCTGTGCAGGATTAAGAATGCCTTGACAGGTGTTTGTCTATGCTTAAAAACCTGGGGATTCTACAACCTCCCAACATCCACAGTGCTCACCTGAAGTTAGGAACCAAGGGTGAAATTCAGTGCTGGGCACAGGGCTAACACAAAGCTAATGCACCACTTAAGTCTCATTTAAACCCTTTACAAAACTTCCTGAGGGTTCAGCCCCACAGTCTTGAATTTCATAAAATCTGTGAAGACCAGAACCTTCTACTGCCTCCCAACTTCCCCATGCCAACATAGCTCCACTGGCTGCTGCTCTTGAATCCTCTCACACTGGGTGCGTCTACACTTAGAAATTAAATCGACTTAAGCTTGCTTAAGTCGACTTAATTTAATCCGCACCTACACTACACTTTCCTTAAGTCGACTTAAGCAAGCTGCTTAAGTCGACTTCAGGAAAATAAAGTCAACTTAATGAAAATTAAGTCGACTTTATTAAACCTACTTTTAATTCGACTTTAGGCTTAAGTCGACTTCCTGAAGTAGACTTAAGCCAGTGTAGACCTGGAGAAGCCCTAAATTGACTTAAAGTTGACTTACGCTCTCCAGGACTCCCCCACTGCCCTCCCTGCAGGGGGGGGCACAGGGGGAGCCTGATATGCCCCACCAAAGGGCAGGGCAGAGCCCTGCCCACCCTGCCCCTATGCCCTGCCAGTGTCCCTGTCCCCCTTTGCCCCATTGTACCCAGGTACAATGGGGCAAAGGCTGAGCCCCCTGGCACTGGGCAAGGGGTGCCCCCTCTGCCTCCATGGACCTGCCCAAGGTCCCCCTAGCCCCTACAAGTCGACCTAGACGTCCAGTGTGGACGCTCTAGGTTGACTTTGTAAGTTCCCCCCTAAGTCGACTTTAAATTTAAGTGTGGACATGCTAAGTCGACTTAACTAAGTTGATGTTAAGTCGACTTAGTTAAGTCAACATAGCTAAAGTCGATTTAAATTTACAAGTATAGACATAGCCATAGTGATTTATTGTACATTGGCCCAAGCAGCAGTTGCTCTCAGATGACAGGCAGGGATCCAAGTGACAATGCCATTGAGAATGACTAGCACCCTACCCTTCTCACCCAATGGTTGATTCACATAATATACCCACTAAAGGGCTTCCACATGAGTAGGAGATTATGCTGACCAATTGTGGGTCTTCCTTTGTATTCTCCTTGTGGGATCGCAAAGTTGTGGAAAGAACATTCCAGTCCAATATATCTACTTACTCGACCTGTGAGAACCCTTATGTATGTGAGGATATGCATTTTGGAAGGGGCACTCAGTGCCTTAAATACTCCTAAGAGCAAAATTAAGAGTTCTTTCCTTAAATTTTAAAGAGAGCACTGCTGACCGGATGGTACCTGACACTATAGGCACTAAGGGCCAGATTTTAAAAGTATGGAGGTGGCTAAAGCACAGACAGGTGCACAGTGGGATTTTCAAAAGAGCTTAGATGCCTAATTCGCACTGAGTTCAATGGTAGTTAGGTTCCTAGGCGTTTTTGAAAACTCAACTAGACATCTGTCTGCATCTTTAGTCACCTAAATACCCGTAAAATCTGGCTGTTAGTGCCTTTGACACTAAGCTTAATGAGATGTTCATTTCTGAATATTACTTTTTGTTTAAGATGCTTCTAGAGGCATATATCCTGCACAGCAGAGGCGGCCTTTGGCTATTGGGGGCCCTAGGCGACATTCCATTCCGGGGCCCCCTATAGGCCCATGGGTGCCTCTTACAGGCCCTCTGTGGCTCCAGCTTCCCTCTGCTCACCTCCTCGCACCCTCCCTGTGGCCCTGTCCTCCACCACTGCCAGCCCCACCCCCAGACCCCTTGTCAGTCCCAGCTCCCCACCACCAGCCCCAGCCCCAGGGGCTAGCACCTCTTCCTGCTGCCAACCAAGGCAGACACAGCTTTTGGGGTTGGCAAAACAGACGATGGGGCCCCTTACTGCTCAGGGCCCAAGGTGTGCACCTGCTTCGCTGATCCCAAAAGCCGCCTCTGCTGCATGGTATCTGTAGTTGGTGTCCAATGGTTTATTGTCTGGTAGGATCCCCACTAACGTCTGGCACCTTCTGATCTAAGAGTCTCTTTTTGTAGTTCACCAGCTGGCACTGGTTTTATGTGAAACTCAGACAAGTCTGAACTGAACCACCACTCTAGCGCTGGTGACACAGTAGGCACATATGCATGTGTGTCTGAGTCAGTGCATACACAGAGCACTGGTATCAGCAATGATCAGTCTACTAACCCCTCTCGTTCATACATAGCCCAGGCTTGATAACAGGGAGAGTGGGGATAGCAGAATGTTTTTCCTCCTATAAATTATCAAAATACATATCTGTCCACTTCTATATCTTATAATATCTCATTTCAATCACAACTCACTGAACCCCTATTTCTGATTTTCCCCTTCTTTAGGTAATTTGACTTTATTCACAAAATACTGCCTGGCACACAAATGCTCAATGGGCATTTTTAGTACATATAAATGCTCTTTTATTGCTTATGTTGCAGTTAATTCCTAATCTCATGAAATCAACTGAAATCTAAGGAGCCACTGAAGCCATTCAGCTTGCCAAGTACAATGTCATTTATGCAATACAGGGGAAAAACTGACTTACTTAATAAATCCTAAAATCCAAAGGGATAGCCGTGTTTAGTTCAGCAAAACAAACAAGGAGTTTGATGGCACTTTAAAAGACTAACAAATGTATTTATTGCATGAGCTTTCATGGGAGATAATCTCACTTCATCAGACCCACCTGGGACCCGAGCAGGATTTTCTCCCATGAAAGCTCATGCGATAAATAAATTTGTTAGTCTTCAAATGTGCCACAAGACTCCTTGTTTGTTTTAATAGATCTTATCACACAATTGACCTGGTTTCATTTTTTCTTAATGTATTTATATTGCTTGGGATATAGTGGCCCAAGTTAAGAAGTTGTTAACGAATGCTTGACAAATTTGACATTACATTATTTAAAAAAAAAAATACAGTGGGCCAGATCCTCACCCTCTATTCTAATGGATTTGCATTCGTGAGATAATACAAACCAGCCAGAAAGCTACTCTCATATAGGGGAAACCTCAGGCATAAAGCTAATATAGCTCTAAGTATCTTGCCCCTCCATTTTCATGCTGGGGCATGTCAGAAAAGCACATATATGGTGAGGCAGAACCGTACCTTGCTCTAACAGATCACAGACCATTAGAGCAATTTCTAAAGGACCTCTGCCCTTTAGTCCTTAGTTTGCTTTAAGTTACGCTAGATGACATTTTGGGTCCTAGCAGCCTCAGGAATGAGAGGGCAGAAAAATGGCTAACTGCTCAGTACAGTTGAGGACTGACTCATTATTTTATCAGATGTTTTAGATGGCAATGATACTACATGGCGAAGGTCACTGATATCCCACCAGGATTCCACGTTAATTAAACAGCTTCATGCATCTTTTTTTTTATCCTTGCAACTTGACTGTCTAATGGTCCTAGTCACTATAGTTCATATTATGATTGTGATTTCTATTTACAGAAATGTCACCGATCTTGAAATAAGAAATAAAATATATGCTCCCAGTGGTCTGAACTGAGGAGTGCAACACTAATTCCTGGCCTCACAGTGGCTGCGTCTACACTTGTAAATTAAGTCAACTTAAGCAAGCTTAATTCACCCTGCGTCTACACTACAGGTTCCTTAAGTCGACTTAAGCAAGTTACTTAAGTCAACTTAAGGAAATAAAGTCGACTTAATGAAAATTAAGTTGGCTTTATTAAACCTAGATTTAGTTTGACTTTAGGCTTAATTCGACTTTTTAAAGTTGAATTAAGCCAGTGTAGACGTGGGGTAGCCCTAAGTCAACTTAGGGCTAACCCAGGACTGCACCAATGCCCTCCCTGCTGGGGGGGGCCTGGCATGCCCCCCCAAAGGGCAGGGCTGGTCCCTGTCCCCCTTTTCCCCATTGTACCTATGTACAATGGGGCAAGGGCTGAGCCCCCTGGGACTAGGCAAGGGGTGCCCCTCCTGCCCCCGTGGACCTACCCTAGGTCCCCCTAGCCCCTAGAAGTCAACCTAGGTGTCCATTGTGGATGCTCTAGGTTGACTTTGTAAGTTCCCCCCAAAGTCGACTTAAAATTTAAGTGCAGACTCACTAAGTCGACTTAGTTAAGTCGACTTAGATAAAGTCGACTTAAATTTCCAAGTGTAGACATAGCCAGTGCTATAAAGGCACCGCAGGTGGGGAACAGCCTTGAAGAAGCTTAAATTGGTGCAGTTCCATTCTTTGGTAAAGAAGCCCGTGAGGAAGACATGTATTCCTATGTACCCCAGATCTGTTTTCCACTGGTAAGGGTAGGGGAAGAAAGAGTGGGTAGAGTCATTCCTCCTGTAAAAGAGTGTCACAGAGTGTCTGGCCCCTGTAAGTGAACAAAGCCCAGTAGGTCTGTGCTGGAATAGAAGGTTCAACTTTGGCCAATTATGGCAGGGATGGTAGCACCTGGGAGCAATGGAAGATCAAAAAGAAAGCTAGTGAATCAGCGATAGGTGGGAGAAGTCAAGAGGCCTGTGGAGGGGGTTTTGAGGAAAAGCTAGAGAGAACAGAAAGTGCTCAGTAGGTTGTCTCTGGAAAGAGGGAGGAATTCTTTGAATGCTACTATATGGTCTAACCTGCTGACTTTCAAGATGGGTAGAGCTGGTGGTAGGTGACGTGATAACGGCTGAGAGCTAGGAAGCCAGTGAAGGGACTAGTTAGCTGTCTGCCCTGAGCCAGAGAAGGCTGGAGAGGGATGAAGGTCTAAAGCAGCAGAGGGAGATGCCTAAAGGCTCTTGGAACCAGTGAATGAAGCCAAAAGGGACAGAGACAGCTGTGCTGAAGAGTTGGGGTATTGTGAGGAGTCTTGGTGTTATATTTAAAGTATAACCTGGATTATAGTTATATGTTTGGGGTTTTCTTCTGTAATCAGTTAACCCTGCAAGGGCCATTTGCACCAAGAAAGACTGTCTAGACTCTTGGGGAAAGGGGTGTAAACTAAGATAGGTGTATCTGACCTGCTACATCCCTCAGCAGGATGGCGTTCCAGCTGGAGCTGCCTTGGAGTACACAAGGCCACTTCATATGCAAACCTACCAGCTGGGTAGGTCACTGGAATCCCAAGGCTGTAGTAGTGATCACAGAGACCGGATAGAAAAGATTTCTCCCCCTCAACCCATTCCTCCCCTCTCATGCTTGTGAGGAACACTTTTCTCAGCACTAATGTGAAAGAAATGGTGGCTTGCATATGCACTGGAAAGGAGGATTACCATTATTATTAGCACTCAGTGCTAATATCTCAGCAAGTGTCATCAAATGCACAGTTGCTGTGGTTTTAGAAATGGTTTCAATACGTTATTTAGAGACTTTGGTAAGAGGCCTCGGATAGGACTATTTCAGTTTGCTAGTTTTAGATTACTAAATGCAATTTACCTGCCTGAAATCCTGAATACTTAACAGTCCACTCCCACTTTCATCATAGGATTTAAAAGTCCGTCTCATCGGTCTCCAACAGTGCAAGATCTGGGGTTGAATTCTTAGCATTGCATTGAAAAATGTGAGGCTCTGTGGTCCAGGACTCCTCTAATAAAGAAGGGGGGAAGGATTGGCATTTGTTAATATATAGAGCATGGTAGTTGAGTGCAGTCATATGCTGAAATGTAAGAGTGTCACAGTGAAATTCTGATTGTTTGGCAGTAGCCTTGAAAGATGCAGAATAAATGCTACAGGATTCTCTTCTCCTTTTAATATTTCTCAGCAAATTAAGTTGAAATACTTAATCCACATCAAAGCCCGAAATTGGGTTATTTTGCTGTGTTTGTAAAATCAGTACAAGTCTTCTTCATTGTGGTTTTCTGAAAACAAATGCCTTGGTGCTTTTATACATCTCCCAGAGCAGCAGCTATTAAAGTCAAACGGCGGCTCCCTTTCCAAGCCTCTGTTTTCTGTTACTGACAACTGTCCGTAAAATTCACTCTTCAGGTTGGAATTTTCCATATTCAAATTTTGCCTAAATTCATCTGCCAATTTTGATGCTGAGTACAGTAGGGGGTAAAAGGTATTTACCCCATGATGATATGATATTTCTTGTAATTGAACAGCTCTAGAGCTGAAAGAACTGGGGCAAGAGAGTTGAAATCTAGTAAGGGACTAACTGGGGAAGGTTTGGAGGAAGCTGTTTTGACTTTGGCATGGAGCTGCTGTATGCTCCCACCCTCCAAGGTTATTCTAGTCAGTGGGAAGGTTGGAGACCACAGTTTTTTCATGTAAGTTGCACTGGGTACAGCAACTCAAGTTCTATTGCAGCATGAAGTCAGTGTGTGGAGAGCACTCTACAGCTGCTATGTAGGGCTTACATGGTGTGGAGAGCTGGCGCGATACCATGAACACCCAGCATGAATTTCACTTTAATCTCATGAAGTACATAGCAAAGGAAGGATCTGGTGTCTAAGCACAACTAATTCAGTTCTCTAATGTAAACTTCAGTCAGCTCTCATGAGGGGCCCTGTGGACCGTCTATGGTAAGAAGGGAGGGCTTCACCCTGGCAGTAGGGACCTCAACTGTTCTCTCTAGCTCAGAGTCTGCATGTGTCCACTAGCACTCAAGGCCCATCTTCTCATAGATTCCCAGGCCAGAAGGAAACATTGTGACCCTACGTCTGATCTTCTATATAATGCAGGCCACAGAACTTCCTGAAAATAATTCCTTTTGAGCTAAGCCATATCTTAATTTAAAAAAAAAAAAAAACACAAAAAACCCCCTACTGTTGATTTTAAAATTGCCAGTGATGGAATACCTTCCACCATTGTTGGTAAGTTGTTTTCTAATGGCTACTTACCCTCACTTAAAAATTCACCCCTTATTTCCAATCTGAAGTTGTTTAGCTTGTATAATGTACTGCAGTACACGCTGGCTTTGCCCGGCTGGCAGAGCCTCCTTAAGAGACCACTGACAAGCAGCACAAATTAGAGCCACTCCCTGGCTGCTTTTTCTGGAGCTGGAGCTGAAGCAGAGATTCCGGGAGAAAGATGTTTCCTGACCCCTCAGTTTCTGCTGCCTTCAGCCAGAATCTAACCCTGAAACTCATCAAGTCAAACTGTCTGCCTGTAGGTCTTTCTTATACCCCCAACATGTGTTTTAAAGTTTACAGATATGTTCAATTGCTGATCATTAATCAAATTAAAACTAGATTATATTATGAATTGAACAGACAGGGCCTGAGTTTGGAGATGCTCTGACTGAGGTAAATACCACACGAATAAAATAAGTCGGCTGAAGTCATTGGACTCCATGGGAAGTGACTGAGATTCTATGCATTAAATGACTATAGGATCAGGCCTTAAAATACTGTTTCTGCATCAGAACTGTCCATAAACAGTTGGACAACTCCCTGAATGTACCTGTATTCGTGGCTTCTGAATGAACATCCTTTGTAGCAATGAACTCTCTTGTGGTTTCATTAATAGGACACAGCTTTGGAGAAAATCACAGTATGCAAATTTGCCATTGTTCTTAATGTCGTATTTTGTTGCTATTTGGCTAAACTCTTCTTTACTTAAATCCACATTGAACTTCTCTGCAATAGCTGAAAGATACACGGAAATAACAACAAATGAAAGTCCATTTACCATCCATGAAAATAGGTGATTTTTGTCTTAAAACAAAAATCAGATTGACAAGTTATTAGGGATATGCATAGGGCTGAAGGAAACCATTCACATTTATCAGGATAACAGATCAGTGATAAAACTTGGATGAGTTTTAAAGACCATGCAATAAAGAAGCCTGATATTAGTTGAGCTGTAGCCTCAATAACCCCAAATATATTCCTATATGATGACTTTATATGTTATTATTTAGGCAAAAATTCCATCCCGTGAATGCAGATAGCCTGACTGGGAAAGATGGCACAGAGAATTGACCCATTACGAACACAGAAGACCAGCATACCTATCCAAGAACAAAATCCTGGTCCCATTGAAGTGTATGAAAGTTTTGACTTCAATAGGGTTTCTTAAGAGAGTGCAACAGAAAAGATCTGGTACCTGTAGTTACTATAATTTCCCAGCCCCACAAGGGGAGTGTGGCCAAGTATCCTGTATCAGATAAAACCATGCTCTCCCTTTCAAAGGAGCAGTAAAGTCTGCATAGCAGTCCACGGCCCCAAGCCCCTCTTGAGAGATTCTGCATTACAATAGTATAATGGAACCTGGATCATTCATGCAGTTGACACCACCTGCTAAGGGGACGGTTTTCCCCATAGATTGGCACCTGGAAAGAAACTGGTGCACATTTTACCATGAGATAACACAATTTTTAGGTGGCAACAAACCTAAGAAATCAGATGTTGAGACTTCTCCTAGCCGATCAACATCCTTCTCTCTACAGTCTTTCAGTATTTCTCTCCAGGAATGTTGAATGATCTTTCTTATTTTATTTTCTATTGGTTCACAGTTCAGTAAAGGTGGGGACCATGCCATTGACGTATGAGGTCGGCTGGACACTGGAGTCTAAAGCAACATGTAAATTTGAATATTTATGTAGACAAAACATTAAAAGAAATCCCAGTTTTAGTGTTTCAAAATGTTAGCCTACCTCCTAGACTGAAACATCCTTATTTATAATCTGATTTGTGTCTGCATTAATTAAAGCAAAAATGCTAGCTTCTACTTGGATGAACAAGTTAAAATGATGCCATCCATATCAGTATGCCAAAACCTAAACTGCCTTCAATCTACCAAGTATTTTTCTATCTGTAATTTCTTGACTCAGCTTAACACATAGTTCAGTTACATATATTTCTCCCCGGAACCTATTGTTCCTTAAGTGGCAGACATATTTGTTTTAAATAGATGTACCATTTGATGTCAATCTTACAATAAGTAGATCAATGCACAAGTTCTTGGAGAGTGACAATTTAAAGCAAGTATCCTAATTTGCTTACTGTAAATTTTAACGGTAAGTGAAAGAGCCCTATAATTAGGCTTGCAAGTATTTGATTTTTATCAGTAAATGTCAGTAAACAATGATTTCACCTTATACACGCAACCTAACAACAAATATTTTCATCAATGATAACTGAAATTTGCAGACAGGCAATGAAAGAAAAATGTGGCTTGCAAATTTAATAGCGTTTGATATAGGGATATTTATTTTGTATATTTTGACAGGTGGTGTTGACAATTCATGTTTTAACAGTTACAAAACTAACTTTTTGAATTTCAATATCTACTGTCATTAAATAATTATTGTCTTCTTCCCCTTTATAGGTTCCCCAATAATTTCCCCACAACTGTGAAAATCTAAATCAATAGATGTAAAAAATACTTAAAAATAAATATCATCTGTCAAAATTATTTAAAAAATCAAATTCTGTCAAGCCTACTTATAATATGGTCCTCCCATATTCTATCATATTATATTCTCACTTTAAGCAGCACAGAAAGGAACAGTAAAGCCATATTCCACCCCAGAAGGACTGGAAGAGTACAGAGTACATTCCCTGAAATTCTCCAACCATCTTTTTCCCTTCCGTGATCACTACAGGGGAGCTCTCTTCTGCAGCAGAAGAGTGTGTGACCAGGAGAAGGGGAACAGTTGTTCTTTGTGTATGCTCCCTACTCAGCCGAATTTATGATTCATTCTGAGAATAAGGAGGGATTAAGCCTGGGTTTGTGAGCCCTCAGCCTTTTGCAGCGTGGTACATGTGAGCTGCACTGACATTTGTGAAGGGAGCTATAGTATAATAATGCAATATTCACTGGATCTTTGCTGTGTATTCTTGTAGCTTCAGGCTTACTGTATAAATCTTGGCCATGATTCCCACGCCCCTTCTATGCACAGCCATCGGTACACCTCCAGGGAGATGCGTAGTGACCAGGTTTACCTGGAATGTGCATTTTGGGTGGCCTGTGCTCCTCTTCTGTGATCTTTCAGGGTCTGGCTCCAACTCCCACTGAAGTTAATGAGGAATGTTCACTGAGTTCAGTGAGAATTGGATCAAGCCTATAGGCATAAAGGAATTATATGACCAGCTGCCATGCCTCTCCAGTGTTGAGACCTGCAATAATCAAGTTAGCAAAAGTCCAATATTTTTAGACCTTCCAACCCTAGGAAGTTCATTGCATCTTTAATCTGTTCAGTGAGCTACTGCTTTTTCACCAGCAAAACATTTAGGTATAGTCAGCAGTTACATGAATAATTTTTTCCAAGCACTGAAGAATTTATAAGCTGCTGACTAGAAGAATATATAGTCAAGAGATGCAAACTGTCAGGAGGAATATTGGCTAACTCTTTCATTCTTCCTCCTTTTAAGATTTTCATAATCTTCTAAGAATGCTAGTGCTTGGGAGAGATGCCAGAGAGATATTCCAGGAGATTGCAGCCTTGGAAAGCTGGAGTGAAAAACTCCCCCACATTGCCTTGTCAAGGTGCTTCTGCCAAAAATGGGAGATGGGACCAGGTTAGTGCCTCTGTCCATTCAGTCTTTGGTCTTTGTGCTCAGCCTGCACAAGGCTGCCAATTGTGATGGTAGATTTTGTAACACAGATAAACGTTCATGCCACAGACAACTTGACTCAGACCACCAATACATTTCATAGAGGCTACCTAACAGCTAACAGATGGTAGCAAACTTTGCTCACTACTGACATGGGCTTGTGACCTACATATAAAACCCTTACTTTTTTATGTTGTTTTTTCAGCTGCTGAGCTTTCATGGCTGGACTTGTTTACTTTGTTCCCAGAAATGTGACCATCCTAGGTTAAATAACAGGTTTTTTATTTACAGTACGACTCATATGTGAGTTAGTAAGACAATGGCCAAAATTCTCACCAGTTATAAACAGCATAACTGCATTGATTTCAAATGAGGCTACACAGTTTATACCAGCTGAGGGTCAAGCCCATTTTCTTTATTATCCTAAATCCTCTGCAAAGTGCCAAAGCTTCTTAGCAACAGACATTTGGACCTGATCCAATGCCCAGTGGAAGTCAATGGAATATTTTCATTTACTTCTGTTGGTGTTGGATCAAGCCCTTAATAAACATGAAAATGCAGAAAAGTCCTTAAGTGGTCAAACACCCACTTTTATTTGACCTAGAGGAGAAGATGCTGTTTTGGGACGTGAAGGCTGAGAAGGTAACCGTGACCCAGGTTCAGCAGGAGTAGCAGGCTTGGAGGAACATGCAACATTGTTTGTGGCTGGAGTGTCTGATGACATGGTCACTGCTTCAGAGTTGAACTTTTTCAAAAAGTCACAGTACTTCAGTTTTCCATCGACATCAACTGGTACTATACTCCAGAGATTTTCAAACTAATGGAGAAGCAAAATGTTAGTTGGAAAATGTAAATGTTAGTTGAAAAAATATATGACATACTAAGACTGCTACAAAAATGTTGAAAAAAATGAGAAAGTGACTTGAAATGACAGGAATCCTAGGGCCCAATTTAATAAAAAAAATTACAGCTTCTCTACAGAAGTCTTGTCAGACTGGGAAAACAATGAAAAAGGGATTTCTGTAGGCCATTTTTTAATTGAACTGGGTCCTTAGTGAGCTGTTTAAGACCATTAAACCTTGTGATTAGACACAGTGACTGAGCTACAGTATATAAGAACACTTTAACAGAAAATATAAATCAAATGTATGGTGCAGCTGCATCCTGTTTAAGTACCATGAGGCAAGTTTCTCATTCTATCAGGTGCACCTAAAGTCTACTAACATCTCAACAGGCTGTTCAGATTTTTCAGTTATTATATTTGCATCAACAATTTCATTTCACCCTGACAGAAAAATGTCTCATTGTAAAACCTAAATGAATGCCGTAAAAAAGCTTTACAGCCTTTTACAGCCTTATATAGTTAAAATACAATGTCACAACCTGCATCAGTGTAATATACAGAATTGTTTCAGAAGAGATAGAGCCAAATTCTGGTAAACTTATTATTCATACTGAATAGGACCTCACTCCATGAATGGTCCTATTGATTCCAGTGGATTTACTAGAGGAGTAGATTAGTTGAACTAGTCTCTATTCCTGACTCGTCTCTTTCTGTCCAAACTAAAATTTTAGCCTGTCTCTCTGACATGTCCTCATGGATGCCTAACCGTCAGGTCAACATGGCTAAAACAGAATTTTAGGTTTTTCCCCTCAAAGGAGACTCCCTTATCTCCTTTCCTGATCACTGTGGATAACACCACTATCCTGCCGGTCACTGATGGACATAACCTGGGCATCATCTTTGACTTGGACCTCTCTCTATAGCCTCACATCTGGGCTATATCTAAATCTTGCTGATTCTTTCTGCACAACATCTCTGAGGTGCCTGTCCTATCATCCACTCCCTTTTCCAACCTCTCACCACCTCATATCTTGGTTACTGCATCGTCCTTCTCTCTGGCCTGGACCAATGCAATTTTGCCCTGCTCATATTCATTCAGAATCCTGCTTCAAAGATCATTTTCCTAACCTGTGACTTAATGCTTCCTCCCATTGGGTGCTGTCTTTTCTGTCGTACCCAACAGAAGTTACTTGTCTTCACTTTGAAGGCCCTTCACCCCATCCATCATCTTTCCTTCACTATCAAGACATCAGCACCTGCCTTTGATAGCTTCTTTTGCCAACATCCAGGGTCCATTTGTTAAATTTTCAAAGCACCTCATGGTTTCTCCTATGCTGCCCCTTATCCTTTAGTTAAGGTGCCCATAAACAGCTGCAAAACTATCTCTACATCTTTCCATTTCTGCCATGGCTAAAAAAAATAAAAAATAATGGTCGGACTGCTGGTAAGCTGATATCACTACCTTACATGCTGACCAATACTGTCTCACTATTTCATTGTATTCTCTGGTCTGTCTGTCTTCATTTGCTGTCTCTTATCTTATATTTAGATTGCAAACTCATTGGGTACGTCTATATTGGAGCCTTAGGTCGACTTAAAGATGGTTAAGTAGACCTACAGACTGCTGCGTCCACACTGGGCGCTTATGAAATTGACTCAAGCGCTTCCTTTAGTCGACTTAATAACACAACCTCTGAAGGTCGACTTAATGCGTAAATCGACCTTATTAAGTCAACTTAAGCCAGTGTAGACAGGGAGTGCCCTTAAGTTGACCTAAGTGGTCTCCAGGCCCTGGTGCAATGTGGGATAGCTACCCACGATGCACCACTCCTCCATCGACCTAGCACCTGCCAGTGTGGATGCTGGCAGTCGACTGGAGTTTTCTGTGTGGACTCTCTAAGTTGACTTAACAAGGTCAATTTTAAGTCGACTTAAAGTCGACCTTGTTAAGTCGACTTAACAGAGCCTCCAGTGTAGATGTACCCTATGTGACAGGGCCCTTTTTGTTCTATTTGTAGTGCTCGGAGCCCAATCAGGTCTGATCCATAACTAAGGTTCCTAGGTACTACGACAAACCACTTAAGAAATAATAATAATCTGCCCCACAGGCAAGTTATAGAATTCTAAGGGCCAGATGCAATATCCTTCCCACACTGGCAAGTTCTTTATTTCACATATAATTCAAATTGACTTATGGGACTACTCGTGGTATAAAGTACTAATCAATGTAATTAAGGGTATAACATTTTAATGAATCACACTAAACTATACTTCAGTAGGCAGTAGCAGTCCTTTCAGGGCCTTCATTTCTGATTTTTTTTCTAAATATAATCAAATTGTGACCCTTAAACTGCTGTTACCTTGATCTTTTTTCAGCAGACATGTAAACCCTAAAGGAAGCCAGTCACACCTAAGGCTGTGGTGGATATGGCAATCTTGCAGTCAAACTCAAAGGGCAAAACTACATTTTGAATTTCCTTTCAAATTTTCCCCTTTGGCTTGGCTGCTACCACCTTATGAATTATTTAAAAAAAATACTTCACACTTCGCCTGAGGATCTAAAAGTGCTTTACAAACATTAATAGCCATTTTGAGGATGGCATATAACAACAGTTGAGTTCAAAAAGAGAAGAAAAATAATGTTCATACCATGGAAACTGTAAAAAAGGAGGGAGAGACTTTTAGGTAAGTATGCTATAAATACCTGATTGGAACTTGATTAGGACACCACAGCTAATACCTTTACTTTTACAAAAAGGTCCATGGCAACAGAGTCTTGATTTTTTTATCTCATTATGAAGAATGACCAGCCCATGAGAAACTTATCTGTAATATGAACTATTTCATCTACAGAGTTACACTGGATTCCAGCTGAGTCTTTCTAATAGTAATAAGTTGGGCATCACCCAGAAAGCAATAAAGGTGACTTCTTTTGTGTCACTATCCTAGCTATGACCATGAGCAACATTTTAATAAAGACTTTAAGCAATGACAACAGCTTTAACAGGCAGATCTTGTATTAGCAGCAGAGAATCCTGAGTACAAATTGGAAGGATAGACATATATCTATATGACATTGCTATGGCAGGCACGCCTTTGCAAGGCCTGCCAATATCAAAATATCATCCAAAGAGGCAGGGCTTGATTCTTCCTTACATCATATCTGGCAGTTTAAAGGGGCCTTTGAGTAAATGAGAATGAGGCCCACTCTGCTAGTTGCTATTATGGTGGCAGAGTTTCTTTCCACATTTTTTTTATTTCATCATGTGCTTATTGAGTCTTTTTAGCTGTAAAACTATCCCCACTTCCCCTTGACTTCTTTTTTACTGTATAAACTATGGAATCCAGCCTGGAGGATTCTTCAGCTAAAGGGAAAGTAAAATACTTCATACCTCAATACCGGGCACTGTCCATTCTCCCTCCCCACTTAGGGTCTGGTTTTAGGCCCATACTTTGGATGTCATGTTGAGTTTTTTACTTGGAATTAAGAACTGTTTTTGATCTTGTGTCAGGGCTCCCTTCTGGGGTTGATGTCCCAGGCTCATTTCCTAAGTCATATTCATTTTATATCATTATAGTTTTTAATTCAAAATGCTATACGGGGCTGAGTCAAATGCCTTACAGAAGTCTAAGTATGACATCAACATTACTTTTGTCACGCAAACTTGATATTACTAGTTAGAATTTATTTCCTATAAACCCATGTTGATTGACATGAATTACATTATCCTCCTTTTATTCTTTATTAATTCAGTCTCGTAACAGATGCTCCATTATCCTGCCCAGGATCGATGTCAGGCTGACAGACCTATAATTACCTTGGTCATCCAATTTACACTTTTTAAATATTAGCACATTATCTTTCTTCCAGTCTTCCCCATTGTTCCAATCTTAGTTATCTGGATGATAGTTATCTGCTGACTCAAACATGTCTACTGTTAGTAATTGTTGTGTAACATCATCCTCTGATATCAGTGGAATGGAAAGTGTTTTCATTTTATGATACAACTACATCATTTGCTTTTTTTCTCAAATACAGAGGAGAAATATTTATGAAACACTTCTGCATGATTATTTCCATGTAGTAAAGGACCAAAACATTGCTGAGATTCTTTTTGTTCCTAGTTAACTTAACAACCTGCTCATTGTCATTAATCTGTTGGCCATAGATTTCTTCTTGTGTCCCTTTGCCTTCCTTGTCAGTTTTCTATAATTTCTGGTTTCTGGCTTTTGTTCATCACTATTAACTTCTTCTTTCTTGCATTTGTTATATATTATTTCCTCCACTGTTGGAGTGTGGTTTTTTTGGGCATCTAATAAATTGTTCTTAAACAATTACCTATTATCATTCACATTTTTCTGATTAAATTCTTCTTCCCAGCTGATTTGGCTCACAACTGTTTTCAGATTTTGACCTCTTTAAAGCATCACGTAGAGACAGTACTGGTCTTGACTCTGTTACATTTGCACTTTATAAATGTGATCAAAGTCACGATCACTCATATCTATGCCATCACTCATTTTTAGTTCTGTGATCTGCTCCTCTTTGTTTGCCAAGTCAAGTTCTAACATAGAATTCCCTTGTGTTGGATGTAACATTCTTCGAGTTAGAAATGCTCATCTATAACATTTAGAAATTCCAAGGAAGTTTTAGTACTGGAAGCCTGAGACATCCAGCGTACCTCCCTCCAACCGAAGTCCCCCAAAATCACACAGCTTTTTCCCTCTACATTAGAGAGGAGTGCATAAGGAATCAGTCATCCTGTTCCCTAATATGATCTCGTGGTTTGTAGCAGACGCCTGTTCATACCCCATCTTGTGCTTTATCAGTTAGAACATTGATCCAGAAGCATTTAAGACAATTTCTTTTGAGTTATCAGACACTTGGAAACAGGTAATGCCATTATTGACATAAAGTGCCACTCCTCTTCCCATTTTGCCCCTCAGTGCTTCCTAAATAGGTTATAACCATTATTTTAACATTCCACTCATGCAAGTCACCCCACCAGTAGTACCAATTAGATCAAATTTTTGCTGCAGGGCCACACTCTTGGCCACGCTTTGTAATCTAGCTGTGAAATGCACGATCTTGGAAATCCATGGAGGTATCTGTTATGAAAAAAAGCTGCTCAAGATATTTTGTAGAGACCAGTGAGGATTTCTTTATAGTTTAAAGGATCCACATTTTTCAGGTTGTTGCATCATGACATGTCTGCTCTTGTCAAGCAGGAAGGTTAAACAACTGCTGAGCAAAATAAGAAATCTCTGCTTACAGTGCCTTTTATTTTTCTATCCACTCACCATTTGGGGGCAGAAATCCCATGCTGCCAATAACCCTAACTCCAGCTAAGGAAGCTGCAGCTTTATCCACTTTTGGAGTAGCAGCTATAGAGTCTGGAGGGGTGGGGAGATGGATTCCATTGTCTTAGCAGAAAAAGAGTCATTCTTCCCAAATTCAAGCTGCAGCCAGGGCATAAAAAGCTGCACTGAGGCTGCAGCTGATCCAGTGGGAAGCATCAGTCCAGAAGTGAGCTGAGCAGTGGAAGTGATTTCCTAGAGAGAATCCCCAAACCTCTGTCACTTCCTTTACCCCAGGAGGATGAGAGACCAAACAGCTGCTGAGAAAGATTAGTTGCTTAGCAACCAGCCAGCAACCACCTCTTAGGCCGGCCTCTGTGGTTATTTATGATTTGCATTACCATGATACCCAGGGTCTCCACTCATGGCTCAGGATCCCACTCTGCTACACATTGGACAAGAAAAAAGAACAAAAAGACAGTCCCTGTTCCAAAGCACTTACTGTCTAAAGTATGAGATATAAGAAGGGTTGGGAAGGAATTTTCCCCCAGGGCAAATTGGCAAAGGCTCTGGAGGTTTTTTATCTTCCTCTGTAGCATGGGGTCTGACTCACTTGCTGGTGGTGGATTCTCTACGGGAAGTCTTTGAATGTCGTTTGAGGACTTTAATAACTCAGTCATAGGTTAGAAGTTTATTACAGGAGCGGGTGGGTGAGGTTTTGTGGCCTGCATTGTGCAGGAGATCAGACTAGATGATCATATTGGTTCCTTCTGACCTTAGAGTCTATTAGTCTAAGACAACAGATGGATACAGACAGATCAACAATACAAAACCAGCCTGAAAGAAGGCAAATGCCTAAGCAACAAGAGACTGCAAGTACCTCCTGCAAGACAGCAGGACAAAAAGCACCAGTGTCAACTTCAGAGAAGGAGAAAACCAGGGCACCCAACCAGAGGGAGCTCAGAGAAAAACCTCACACTACACCCAGCCAGTGCACCTCAGCGAGGGAACTGAAGCTCTGAGATAGCAGTGTAGCCCAGCTGCAGGGAACCCAGACCAAGACCCTTGACCAGATGTCAGTGAATGCACTCTAGTTTGGGGAACTGTGTGATCAGGAACATAGCCAGTGACTACAAGATTTGTATTTATAAATCACTCGCCATTTCATGGTGATGTTTCCCATAAAGAATCTGGAGTAGGGTCCACCCAAGAGAATTTAGCATGGAGCTGCTGAACTGAGCTAATCAGTCTTGGTATTAGACTTTCAATTTTTATTTGCATTTTTCCCTGAATGTTAGTTTTCTCCTGCTTTGAATTTGTTTTTAGGAAGCTCTGAGGAGCATGGAAGCCAAAGCCTTCATCTTATTAAGGTGGGTAAAGCTTCCTCTGGAAGTTCAGTCAGATAGTGAAATTATTAATACAAGCAAACGACAAAAGATACTTATTAAGACACCAATAAAGAAAATGACGGCATCCTTGTATACCATTGCCAGACAGCATGGATGTCTTTGTTGACATAGTTCCCTCCAGCAGCATTATGGACTGCTGATCCCCTACCTCAGTGGTTTTCAAACTTTTTTCCTTGGGACCCAGTTGAAAAAAATCATTGATGCCTGCAACCCAACAACTACATCTTTGAGCAATGCATTCCAGTCTTTCAGTGGCAATAGCAGGGGGTGCCGCGACCCAGTACCGGGTTCCAACCCATGGTTTGAAAACAACTGCCCTAGCTAGTGCCTACAGAAGTCATCTGACTACTCTTCAGTACTTCTCAAGAACAAGAAATAGAGTTATTCAACATAAGTGAATAGTAAGAAAAATTGAAAGGAACTCAGCCATCTATGAAGTGGGTGAACTGTACAGTTACTTCAGCAACAGTGCAGCAAGTGGTCCAATGGAAGATAGTTCTGAATCAGGGGCTATTAAAAGCACATCTTGCACATGAAAAAATATTCACTGAAGTAGTCAAGCAACCATTCAAAAATACAATGGACAAAGGAAAACACCTGATGGCATACAAAAAGGGCTTTTACAGATTTCCCTGTTGACATGGATGTATGGGAATTTAATGGACTCAAGACAGGATAAGCTCTTCAATCAGACTGTGTGCAGTCTTTGTTAAGAAGCAAATAGACACTTGACACTAAAGCAGAAATTCTTGGAGTCCTTGTGGCTCAGATATGTCCCTTGGAAAGCAAGGCTGTTATGCCACCGTTGTAACAGAGGCTATAGTGCTTTGTCTCCGCATGACCAAGTCAACTCAGCTAACCTGTGTGGTGTGGGCATCGCAGCACAACTGGACATGAGAAGTCTTTGGCTCAGGAAGATGTAAAGACTACCACTGTATCCAGACACTGCTCAGAGGGGAGGACTTCTCACATCCTCTCCCCATCTTGTGCACCAGCGTATGGTCCAGGCGTAATAAAGCCGTTTGAAAAGAACACTTACAGCCAAATGATCAGCTGGCAAAACTGACATAGCACCATTGACTTAACTGGAGCTATGCCAATTTAAACCAGCTGAGAATCTGGCCCTTAGGGCCGAAGTGTTCTCTGACTTCCACCCTGGCTTGCGGGATATATCACACAGAAGACCTATACATTGTCAGAAGATGCAGAAGAAAATAATAGATTCACAGCCCAATTTTCCCCTCATGTATATGGGCTTAACTTCCATTTACATCATTGTGAGTTGTGACTAGATATTTTAGGGCAAAATTAGACCCATGGGACCAAGTTCTGCTTTCAGCTACAGGCTTGCAATTCCCACTGACTTCAACGAAAGCAGCACTGTGTACCTGAGAACACAATTTTACCAAAACTGTGGAGATCCTGTTGAGGCATCAGACGTGAGTGTTTATGCAACAGATACATAGAATCCTCATCAGGAATGTATGGTGTAGGCCTAAAAATGTGCCTAAAGAAAAGACTTGTGCAACTGAAATTTCAATTTACTCTGCTGGTACCCTTAAGTAGGTGCATACATGTGCATACCATGTACTGCTCACCTTCAGGGAGCTTGCAGTTATTGTAGTTCACATACATACTCAGATAATATTGAAAAAGCAATCCCTCATAATTGCAGCAATAAATATTTATGGAATAATGTTCTCCATCCTTTATGTTTTGCACCAAAATTATCAAAATACTTGCATATACGCACTGGATGCACACACATGGCCCTATACTCTTTGCCAATTTTATTAGTTGTACACTTTAATACTTTTCTTACTTGTTCATCTGTCAGAAGCAGAAAGTGACGGTTGCAAATATCCCTGAAGTCCTCTTTTGACACTGTATTCACTTTCTCACAATCGATATCTTTAAATTCTTGTGCAATGGTGTTAAAGCGAGCAGTCACTACTTCTTGTATACGGGTAAGGACATCTTTCTTTGACAGCTCCAGAGAAGATTTAGGGTCAGCAACTTTCTGCCCTTCCTCAGTCTAGACAATCATACACAAAGAATTAGTGATGGATTCACTGAATAAATTATAAATCATGGTTTGGCCTTCACCACTCCTAGTGGGAAAAGTCTATGGAGAAGGCAGCTTTACAGTTCAATCTATTCCAAGGAATGTTGATATATACTATGAAAAAGGGTCATGTTAGAATTAAAAAGAAAAGAACAATCTAAATTGACATAATGTAAAGGCTGAAATTTAAGCCAATAAAAGCAAAGGAATTCAAAACTGAATTTTACAGAGGTCTAAAAAAAGTATGAGCTTCATGTTCCTCAACCACTGATGGAGGCACCACTGGATACAAGCTACAACGTCCCGTTATGAATTCTAAACACTGTTGGTAAACTCTATCTTGAAAAAGTAACCTTTAAACTTGAAGCCGTGTCTCTTGAAAAAAATTGGTCAAAAATTGCAATTTAATCCTAGATGGAGCTTTCATCTTGTGTTCATCATTGTGTTTATCATTGTATGTTTTTACAGGCAAACCATGGATCATATCCTCAGCTGGTGTAAATCCACTCAATTTAATGGAGTTAACTCGGTTGACACCAGCTGAGAATCTTGCCTCCACTCTTATCAAGTGATAAAATACAAGCTTAAAACTTTTTTAGGTAACCATGAAAGCTTTTAAACATCAGCCTAAAGCCAAAGCTTGCTATCAGATGAGCTGGAGAATTTGAGCACTTTCATCCAATTACTAACCTAGACAACTTAAGTCAGCTGGTCGCACACAACTTATTGAAAAGTACTTTTTCCAAAAAATAATAGAAGGAAGCATTTTGTTGCAGTGAGTGACAGATCAATCTTGACCCCAGTTGTCATGGATCTCTAGGATACGTAAGACTTTCAAACTGTGTAAACTCTCTGTGCAATGGAATGCTTGATGCTGATAAAAGTTAGCTCAATGTGCAGTTCATTGTCTCAGTGGTAAGGGTGTAACAACACTGTCCTTGGTCCATGAAGCTCCTTTAACAGGTTCCTCTAGAAGAGACAGTGAAGAAACCATGTCTTTCTGGATGTCTGAGAGGCATTGTGAATGACCAGCACCCGCCCAGCATCTACCTGCCAAATGAGACAAACATGGGGGCCATACTCCACTGCCTAGGAAAGACTTTGGTGGCCCATGTAAGTGCTTTATGGGTGCCCTAGAGGGATGCTTCCTCCTTAGGAGTTTCTGAGGTTGCAGAATCCACACAGCCTGCAGAGCTCCTGGGTCCAGGCTTGGACTCTGAAATCCTAGAAGAGGTCGGTGAAGCAAACTGCAATTAATATTGGCAAATCAATATTAAAAAAGAGTACCTGTTCCTATTTAACACTTTTCATTAATGATACAAAAGTATGTTATGATATTAACTACACTGCACAGCTGCTCTCTGAGGCAGATTAATAGTTACAATTATACAATTGGCTAAACTCTGACAGAAAGGTTAAGAGACATACTGAAATCAAACATTAAGTTAGTGGCAGAGATACAAATAATAGCCAGGACTCCTGAGTCCCAGTCCAGTATTTTAAGCACTGGATCACCACTCCACTGTTTAAAGCTTTGAGAGGTGCTCAAAGTAGGACAATAAGATGTATTTATGGACTGCCATAGCTGGGGAATGAAGTTGTGATTTGTTCAGACTTTCCAGTTGTCACTGTGTGCTTTGCAAACAGATCAAGTACCCCTCTTTTTTGTTGCTGTTATTCAAATTTGTCTTAGCATTAAGATGGATCAAATCTTTTGTAAAATAAAATTACATGAAAGTTCTTGAAATAAATAAGGAAAGCTAGCCATCCAAAATGTGTCGTTCTCTAAAACATTCCTGAGCAGACTTCTTCTAATAACGTCTTTTGCCTTATTAAGATAATTAAAAGCAGAAGTGCAGTGCTTTGCAGTTTTCAGAATGTTAGAAACCTAGAAAGATATATTGTACAATGCCTGGCACTCTTCATTTCCTAACAGCAGCAAGGACTCGATTCAGTGTCTGCATGCATAATTCCACTGCTCATATTTCTTCTCTTAATAGTACAGCTGTAATTCTTATCCTGCAGGTACATTTTATGTAAAGGGTGCTTAATATTGAAAAGTGTTATTTGCATCTGAAGATAGTGGTGTCTTTTCTGATTAGATGGCAGGTTTCTTGTAGTTCTGGAAGATATATATTTTCTTTTCCATTCAGTTATAATGATCATGTGAGAAGTGAGAAGGAAACAGCACAGGGCCAAAAGCCATCTGTTTCTTTTGGTATTTAATATTGCTTGGAGTGACAAAACTTGTATTTTTAAACTTATAAAAGAAAATACTAACATGTAACATATTTTTAAGAAATGTATTTGACTAAAAAACTGAAGTATTTATAATAGCTTTTAAAAAAAATTTAGTAGTACTTGCTAGCAAAGCTCTAGTAAAGACATTTGCCATTTGTATTATGAATGTCCTGCTTTCAAAAGTTTAAAAAAAGCATTGAGTTGAAGCTTGGCATTTAATCCAGAAAACAAAGTATTTCCTCTTTAAAAATGATTTAATTATTTTAAATATAATGCAATATTTTGTAGTTGCTGAAACTGAATTTATAAAGAAAACTTTGCTTCATCTAAAAACTGAAATTTGTTGCTGCTCTTTAGAGGTAAAATTTGAAAGTGTTGAATAAGGTATAAGCTGAACAGTTTTAATTAATTTTAACTTTTTGAAAACAATTTTTGGCAGCAAAATGGACTCCTGTATTCTGCTGTTCATAAATAAATAACGAAACACAGCAGTTATTTATTCTGAAAATTGGCTACTCCAAATACACAATGTGTGGTTGATTTTATTATTATGGATTAGTTTTCCACTGCATCCCTTGCACAGTGTAGATTTTCAGCTTGCAGAATGATCTGAAGAGGAGTGTAGATAGTAATGGGCATCAAGGGTTAACAGTGTGTCAGCTTTGACAATGATACACTGAAAATGAAAGTTTCTTGTGTCTCATTCACTTGTTATGAATACAGATGCACTGAGACTTCATCTCCCCACACACCCACACACTTCAGCTCAGCAATATTTAGATGCAGTATTATTACTATGGAAGATCAGATGAAAAAGAAACTCAACCATTATACAAGAGTCTTTGAAATAGGGAAAATAATTTACTATGGGCCTAATTCTGCTCTCCATTACTGTAAATGGCTACATTCCCTTTTAAGTTAATGAGATTTACAGACATACAGCTGAGTGCCTCAGATTTTTTTACATAAGAAGAACCTATTAAGAAGTTTGGGCTAATCAGTCTTTACCTCATTCCTCATCCTATGCTGGAAATGCCACTGAACACCTCCCTCACCAGAGGCAAGAGAACCCCAAGTTCCTAACTAAAATAACTATAGAGTTAAATAACAGTATTAGTCTAATTCTGCTCTTAACACAAAATAATTAATTTCCAAAGCATTTACTGGGGGCTAGATCATGCCACAATGATGTGCACCTGTAACAGGAGGTGGCTCCCTGGCAACACGGGAGCCCTCATAAGAGGATCCCAGAGCCCGTGCAGGCTGTGGGGGTAGCAGGAAAGCATTCTGTCTGCCTGTGCCCTACTACATAGGTCCTCTGAACAAGGGTTACTGGGCTTTGCACAGAGGTCAAGGTCATTTGGTCACAAAACTATATCTGAACTAACATGATAAACTAGGTAGTTCTCACATCTCCTACATTCGTGTTTATGTATGCATAGGATTAATACATCTGATTCACCACTCCATTAATCCCTTGTTACGCTGGTGCAACTTCCAAGTTACATCATCATAAAACCCTTTTCACAAAGTAGATTTTTGGGTTTATCCAGAGACAATTTTTACAACTCTTCTCTTCAGATCTTTCCTTTCTTCTCCAGCATTTCTCTGTCTCCCCACTCTTTCTGTTCTGAACTCTCCTTGTTGTCCCTGAAGCTCTCCCTCTAGATCTTTCATAACCTGTCTCCTCTTCTTAAGTTTTCATGCCTTATGGGTAGTAAAATCTCATAGCAGCCCCTATCCATTGTCTGCCTTGGAATCTCCAAAGCCCAGTGTTCTGCCAGACAAAAGGCAAGAGGGGTGAACTTCTTTTAGAAATCTTTCCTCCCGGTAAAAACGGTGAGTGAGATGAAGGAGATAAATAAAGAGTGGGAGGAGAGGACAGGCAGCCAGGGCCTGCGAAGTGCTTCCCTCTGGAGTAAAGGCAAAATGTAAACTGATATTTTACTTCCTCCCCAACAAGTACACACAGAGAGTAAGTAGAGAAACTTCACAGGGCCACATCTTCCTGCTACCATGGGGTGCGTCTACACTTGTAAATTAAGTCGACTTACATTTGCGTAAGTCAACTTAATTTACTCTGCGTCTACACTACACTTTCCTTAACTCAACTTAAGCAGCTTGCTTAAGTCAACTTAAGGAAAATAAAGTCGACTTAATGAAAATTAAGTCGACTTTATTAAACCTACTTTTAATTCGACTTTAGGCTTAAGTCGACTTTTTAAAGTCAACTTAAGCCAGTGTAGACCTGGAGTAGCCCTAAGTCGACTTAAAGTTGACTTAGGGCTCTCCAGGACTCCCCCACTGCCCTCCCTGCCGGGGGGGGGGGCACAGGGAGATCCTGGCAGGCCCCCCCAAAGGGCAGGGCAGAGCCCCCTGGCACTGGGCAAAGGGGTCCCCCCCCGGTACTGTGGACCTGCCCAAGGTCCCCCTAGTCCGTAGAAGTCAACCTAGGAGTCCAGTTGGATGCTCTAGGTCGACTTTATAAGTTCCCCCCTAAGTCGACTTTAAATTTTAGTGTGGACATGCTAAGTCGACTTAACTAAAGTCGACTTAAATTAACAAGTGTAGACATAGCCATGGAGTGCAAAGGGGATAGAAAGCAGCTAGATTTTTCCCATATGGGAATTGGTCTGGTAAGGAGGAAGCATGCTGTGCTTCAGCAATTTTAGCTGGCATACAACCTCAAGCATTCCATAGCCAGCGGGTGTACATTGGAGTAGAACTCACACAAAACATGTGGTGGCCAACACAGTCCCAGCTGCAGAGTTAGGAGCCATAACCAAGACTGATTCCCTTTTGCTGAGTGTGAGTGTTAACGGTGTGGGAAGCTTTCTGAAAGCTGGTGAGTGCCCTTGACTCCCATTAATTCCCAATGGAGATGAGGATGCTAAACCCCTTACAGAGTTGGGCACATATGGCTCCTGATCCCTTTGCCCATCTTTTCCCACTAGCTGGCACTCTGTGAAAAGCTTGTTGTTCTGAACCTGGTAGGCACTCCCTTAAGTACAGGTTTTAAAAGTTGTTTTAACTTTTCCTTCCCACAAATCACTTCACTGGGTCAGCAGATCTTTGTATATTTTTCCAGGGCCTGATCCTTAGCGGTCAAATGCAGCTCCCTTCCCATTAGACCAACTCCTCTTCTTCGAATGTTGGGGAACTCCAACCTAGCCTTATTAGTCCTCAGGTTGGTAGGCCAGCACAGAAGAAGTCTTGTGGCATATTCTCAGCTGCTCCCTGGGCTGTACACTTTGCTAAAGGCCCTAAGAAGTGTTCTTTGTTGGTTAAGAATATCACAACATAAAACGTGGTCCCCTTCTCCTTTTTCAGCTATTCCTTTATTACCAGCTCACTTTTAGATAGTTGCTTAGTAAGATTAGAGATGAATGACCCAACCATAATTCTTCCTTACCTCCTTATCTCTATCCCACTCCAATCATATTGCTTAAAATGCTTTAGATTTCTTTAACCTTACTTTTGATTGTATACTCATGCACCTCCACAGAACACTCTGATTCAGTAGATATCTCACTCAACTAAATCAGATCAGACCTATCTAGAATTCATCAGAATGTAAGGCTCATTAGCATACTTCAAAACCATTCAAAGACCCTAACGATGATTTAAAAAATTGAAGTAATTTCCCCAAGATTTTCTTGCCTCCCCTTATTCAGCAGTTTTCTAAGCATAAAACATATTTTAAACCTGTATAGTTTCCAGGTTTGTGAATCTTTGCCTTTGTGGTAGAGGGTTTTATTTATGAGGTGCCATTTGAGACAAAAGTCATCCCATGCTCATATTTTACTAGTTCATTAAATTTTCTGTATGCTAATGATCAAGGTGAATATTTCCTAGTAATTTAGCTACGTACTCTACAAGTCAAAATTATGGTGGATAATGGTGGATTTATGCCATCATGTGCCGGAAATGCCCCTCTGCCTTATATATTGGACAGACAGGACAGTCTCTGCGCCAAAGAATCAATGGACACAAATCTGACATCAGAAATTGCAACACTGAAAAACCTGTAGAGGAACACTTCAATCTCCCTGCTCACTCCCTTAACGACTTGTTAATAGCTGTGTTGAAACAGATGAATAACAAATCACAGCTTCAAAGAGAGTCTGCAGAACTCGAACTTATATGCAAATTTGACTCAGTTGTCTTGGGGTTAAACAGGGACTATGGATTTTTCTCGCATTACATCAAGTGAATTGACCTCCCCCTCCTCTACATGCTGTTCCCCAGTGTTTTGAATCCTAACACCTATTTTGATTTGCTGTTACAGCCTGACCTGATGCTATGTCATACACTCCCCTGCATTTTATTTCCTCCCACTCTGTAACTTTCCTATCTTCAAAGCGTCTGATGAAGTGGGATTTTCTCCCACGAAAGCTCATGCGATTAATAAATCTGTTAGTCTTTAAAAGTGCCACAAGACTCTGTTGTCTTTCTACAATAGACTAACACGGCTACCCCTTTGGAATTTGAAACCAGCAGGTTTGACTGGCTCTGGAAGCTGACCTGATACTATGAACCTGGTTTATATTTCTTTTAAACAAAATTCTCCCATTTGGAGAGATTTGGAATTTTACTAATGGCTTTACCCCATCTATTCCACATACAGCATGTCCAAGTGCCAGAAAAGTATTGATTCACTAAGAAAAAAGTGCTGAAGCAATTTAAGGTTCAATCTAGTGAAGATATTGAGCATCTTGATCTCCTGCTGAAGTAAATGGTTTAGCAACTTCTAGGAGTTACTCGGCATTTTGATTCAGCACTAAAATTTCTGAGGCAGAATTAGTCTCATTAAGGGCCTGATCCTGTGAAGTACTGAGCTTTTTGAACATGAGTTAAGGAGGCGTGCCACCTCAGAGGATCAAGGTATAGCAGAAATAACCCTAGCTATCAAAAATAGTTATCTCACGTTAAAGCTTGCTAAAGGATGATTATTACTGCATACAAATAGCCTCATAAAAACGATACATAATTGGATCTAGATTAATATAGTGGTAAAGCAAGTGTTTTAATCCTATGCTTACATGAACAAAAATGTACCAAAACCGAGAACCAGATAATCTACCTTTTTAGTTAGGATATCATTTTGCTAATGTACTAAACATGTAAATATTTTAAAATCTTATTTTTTAAAAGAACTGTGATTTAAACTACTTGTACCTTACGTGTATTTAACTGGACTTTTCCTGCTATTAGAGACTATTAGAGTAAAGACATAATACTGTAAATGTTAATTTTACATTTATAGACAATAAAATGTATTTCAAGACACCCTATTAAACTATGGGCACATTTACTCTTAAAATAAACCCTTGAGTGAATCTAAATATTACTACTGGTAACTGACATATGTATAAATCTTAACATATTACAAACATTTTGAAGCTGTTTATGAGTCCTCCTTCATTTAAAAATTGCAGTCCTTTTCTTCCTTTTAAGAAAGAATCTAATCCTGCCTAACAGACTTTTTGATTTAGAATATAAACAGACATGAAATAGAAAGTTCATTGGTTTTTCAGTTGCTACTTTATGACATAATATTTAATTACCATATAGTTCTGTATGGATTTGTTTTGCACAACATTCTATTACTGCCATGGTAATAAAGTAAAAGGCTTTTTATATCATTTTCCATTGGTGATAATTTTTTTCATTGTATTTGTGCTGCAAGCATATATTTTGCAAATGAAAGTCGCTGCTTTTTAAGGCATAAGACGCAAATTATTTTATTGTTTTTAAGGATTACTATATTAACTGAAGCAAATAGTTTTTGATACTCGTGGCTAAATTCAGAAGTGAACTGCAAGATGGCATAATTTAGCCCACTTTGCACTCAATTAGACCTACTTACACCCAAGTTCCAAAGGGGTAATCATGTTAGTCTAGTTCAGCAAAACAAACAAGGAGTCCTGTGGCACTTTTAAAGACTAACAAATTTATATACATAAATAAATTTGTTAGTCTTTAAAAGTGCCACAGGACTCCTTGTTTGTTCTACTTACATCCACTTATTGTGTAAGTAAGTCTACACTAGGACATGCAGAGCATTTCAAAGAAGATGTAGGAATGTGTAAATTAAATAGAATGGAGAGTACTGAATACTTTCTTATCTGCTCTTTTTAATCCCTATGTGTGAGTCCCATCAACTTCAGTGGGACTCCATGTGTACATATGTGTCAGATAACAAACTGGGATACAATTAAATGTAAGTGAATCTTAAGTAAGTCTAGAGGGAGTCTAAGTTTGTGCAATACACTCATTAAGGGTGTCTGAAGAAGCTGTACATTTCATCAATTGAAACTTCTTCTAGACTTACACAAACTCACCTTCGAATTTGGCCCTCTGATGTATGCATACCACTCACATTGTAATACATTTGTCCAGAGCAAAACCTTGGATTCATCAGTGAAAAAGAAATGAATGAATTAAATAAACCTGTTCAATATCCAAAATCAGTCATCTCTTTATAGGCCCCTTCCTTCCTAGTTGCCCCAACCCTGTGTTCCCATGAAGTAGCTTGCAGAATCAGTGCCATAATTTGCTAATTCTAATGAATGTTCTTTCTTATACAAGAGACCCTAGTCACTTGTTCTTAGTCATTGCTTACTCAACAGAAATTCCCAAAATCCCACTGATTGCAAGAGATTTTCTAAGGGGGAAACTGCATCTGATCATTTAGTTAGATTTAGTATGCTTATTGAATTAATTCATGGTAAGGCATTTGAGTTCATTTTTAAAAGAAGCATCTTACAGCTTGGTAGCTATTCTTACCTCTAAGAGGAGATTAATATTTTTCAGGAAAAATTTCCAGTCTACTGTATGATTTTCATAAAGCCGTTGCTTCTTGAGTAGATGCCTGAACTGCTTGTCCGATAGTTTAAAGCAGAAATGGTCAAGTACCTGGTGGAATTCCAGTGCTGTAACTGTCCCAGTGCCTTCTTTATCAAACAGAGAAAATGCCTGAGAAAGCAAGTAGTACTACTTTAAAACCACTGAATATTTCAGAAAATATTTCTTTTTAACATGACCATTACTGGATGGCTAAATTGTATAGATAAAGGCACATGTGGTATGTATTCCTCTTTTATCTTTTTAGACATAGAGAAATGAAAAAAGTTTACAATCATTTTACTGAAGCCCTAGTGGAAATGAGAAGTTTACCACTGTCATGAAATCAAGCAAGTTTAAAAAATCAACCAAATATATACTATATTTCTGTGTATTAAATACATATTTTTTCACTAATCAATAGAATCTTCCAAAAAAAAAAAAAGTATGTCAGGAGAGCAGATAGATATCTTCTATCTGATTGTTTGAATCCTCAAATATATGATCCAGGTGCAGGTTAATATGAGTTCCTACCAGACAAACAAGAAAGAAAACAAACAAAAAAGTCTGAGACATCCATCCCCTGTAGAGTGCCCCCATAGAAAAAATTTGGCCTCACTGTGCATACCAATTTGTTTCCCGCTCCCAACAGATAGTAACTTCTGGCTGGCTTGGCTAATGTTGTCTTTTCTCTCCCCACCAAACCCCTCTATTGGAAAGATCTCCGTTCTCAGTAACTCTTGCAGGTGCAGGTATCAGCCTGTGAGCAAATAATAGCTTGGTTCCCACATTCTTGTTCTTTCTGTAGGGTTGCCATCTGTCCAGGTTTTCTTAGGTTCATCCCTTTTTTGAAGGTAACTGTCCTGGGAAATCTATAAGTGTGCATAGTACACAGTGCCAGTTGTTCAGTTTTATAGGCTCAGGACATTTCCTGATGTTTCAGTTTTTTGTATTTCAGAAGTGGCAACCCTATCTTTAGGAGGAGTTTCCCAAAGACCCTTTAATCCACAGAAAATGTATTAGAGTAATCCTGAATTCTGTTTCAGGAAGGGACTCTGAAGAGGATGCAAAAGACTGAAAGAGGCATGGAGTATTGTAGATGACTAGTGTATTGAGCATGGATACTGAAGTCTAAGAGAGCCACCCAGGGCCGTCCCTGGGGGGGGGGCGAACAGGGCAATCCCAGTGGGGCAGTGTGGGGCCTGCACCGCGGCCCCTCCACGGCCACACTCTTCCATGCTCCCCGCTGCCTTCAGCAAGGAGCCAAAGGCAGCGGGGCAGGGTGGAAGCACCCTGGGCTAGCCCTTCCTGCCCCCAGGCGGAACAGGCAGGCCCAGGGGCGGGCAGGTGGCCAGGACCCGCCTCTGGGCCGGCCTGCCCCATGCAGCCAAGGCCAGCCCTCACCAGCGGCAGCCTCAGGTCCCCTGCTGGGGCACTGGCCGCAGCAGCCTGGGGCCCCAGCTACGGTCGGCTCCCCACACTGGTGGCCCCCACTTCTGGGGCCGGAGCCGGCTCCGTGCCGGTGGCCTCAGCCTTCCTGCCCGGGCTGGCTCCCTGGGAGTGGCCCGCCTCCCCTCCAGGTGGGGGGGGGCGTGGCGGGGCCCCGCCTAGGCCAGTTGGCCCTGGGCCCCACTTCTCCCACACGACGGCTCTGGAGCCACCATATGTATGCCCTCTGTCACGTCCACCCAAATAACAGCCGCTTATCCATCTTTTATCTTTGCCCCTTTGTTTGGTTCTACAATAGAAATAGGCAGTTGAATATATAAGCACTGATTTTACATATGTAAATATTCTGTATGAATTTTGAACAGAATATCATCCCAGTCAAAATTCTATAAGTTCTTTCATGCTCTTACGGTTTTTTTTTAGTAGAAGAATAATTTTATGAATAGAATTTTACAAAATGACCTTACAAGCTGGTGTTTTTAACTGCATTGAATGTATTGTGTAGTAAATAAATATTTCTGTTTTTTGTAAAGTCATGCTATAATATATTTCAGTGTTAGAGTACACTGGAAATAGATTCCTTGAATAAGAAATGGGAATCTATAAATTCTTAGTAACTTACTTTGGTCTTTGCCTATACTTATGGGGAAATTTTAGGGGCAAAATTAAAGTTGGGATGGGCAGCATGAGTCAGGAAAGGCAAAAGTGATTGGGGAATGATTACGTGGCAAGAAAACTCCCGCTGAAGCCCTTCATTATTCACTTTCAGACCTTTTAATGTTTTATTGTTTAATGTTTTATAGGAGATGTAGAATTTTTGTGAAGATGATGTGATGCTTTAGGAAAGTTAGTTGGACTCTACTGAGCCACAGATTCAACCTCCCCTCTTTCTAATGAAGATTTTCCTTTGAGGTCAGATTGATTAGTAGCTGAATAAACACACAGCAGCAACTCTGACTTTGAAAGTGACAGCACTAAAACCAGAAGTGGAGAAAGACGAGCTTATGCAGGGGACTGGACTTGATGACTTGATGACCATGAGATGGTAGAGTTCAGGATCCTGATCAATGGAAGGAAGGAAAGAAGCAGAACACACACCCTGGACTTCAGAAAAGCAGATTTTGGCTCCCTTAGGGAGCTGATGGGCAGGGTCCCATGGGAGGCTGATCTGAAGGGGAAAGGTGTCCAGGACAGCTGGCTGTATTTTAAAGAAACCCTGTTAAAGGCACAGGAAGATAACATTCCGATGTGCAGAAAGAACAGCAAATGTGGATGGCGACCAGCGTGGCTTAGCAGGGAACTCTGCGGGGAGCTGAAACATAAAAGGGAAGCTTACAAGAAGTGGAAGCTTGGACAGATGACAAGGGAGGCGTATAAAGATATTGCTCGGGACTGCAGGGATCAAATCAGAAAGGCCAAAGGACAATTGGAGTTGCAGTTAGCAAGAGATGTGAAGGATAACAGAAAGGGGTTCTATAAGTATATCAGCAACAAGAAAAGGATCAGAGGTGGTGTAGGTCCCTTACTGAATGGGGCAGGCATCCTTGTGGAGGATGATGCGGAAAAGGCTGAAGTACTCAATGCTTTTTTTACTTCAGTCTTCACAGGGAGGGCCAGCTCCCAGGCTACTACACGGGGTAACGCGGACTGGAGAGAAGAGTGGCCCTCGGTGATGGAAAGTCAGGTTAGGGAACACTTAATGAAATTGGATGTGCACAAGTCCATGGGGCCGGATGAACTGCATCCGAGGGTGCTGAGGGATTTGGGGGAAGTGATTGCAGAGCCGCTGGCCATTATCTTTGAGAACTCGTGGCGAACAGGGGTGGTCCCGGAGGACTGGAAATAGGCAAATATAGTACCTATCTTTAAGAAAGGGAAAAAGGAGGATCCGGGGAACTACAGACCGGTCAGCCTCACCTCAATCCCTGGGAAAATCATGGAGCAGGTCCTCAAGGAATCCATCCTGAAACACTTGGAGGAAAATAGAGTGATCAGGAACAGTCAACATGGATTCACCAAGGGCAAATCATGCCTGACCAACCTGATTTTCTTCTATGATGAGATGACTAGATTTGTGGATGCAGGAAGAG
The DNA here is from genome assembly GCA_007922175.1 of Pelusios castaneus. Taxonomy (NCBI): domain Eukaryota; kingdom Metazoa; phylum Chordata; order Testudines; family Pelomedusidae; genus Pelusios; species Pelusios castaneus. The sequence continues at coordinate 9,559,306 of ML685821.1, forward strand.
CCGTTGACGTGATATACCTTGACTTTAGCAAGGCTTTTGATACGGTTTCCCACAGCATTCTCGTCGGCAAGTTAAGGAAGTATGGGTTGGACGAGTGGACCGTAAGGTGGATCGAAAACTGGTTAGATCAACGGGCTCAGCGGGTAGGAATCAATGGCTCGATGTCTGTTTGGCAACCGGTAACGAGTGGAGTGCCCCAGGGGTCGGTCCTGGGGCTGGTTCTATTCAACATCTTCATTAATGATCTTGATGATGGAATAGACTGCGTGCTTAGTAAGTTTGCAGATGACACCAAGTTGGGGGGAATGGTAGATACTCTGGAGGGCAGGGACAGGATCCAGAGAGACTTGGACAAATTGGAACACTGGGCCGAAAGAAACCTCATGAGGTTCAACAAAGACAAGTGCAAAGTCCTGCACTTAGGATGGAAAAATCCCATGCACTGCTACAGGCTGGGGACCGATTAGCTAAGTAGCAGCGCTGTAGAAAAGGACCTGGGTGTCATGGTGGACGGGAAGATGAATATGAGCCAACAGTGTGCCCTTGTTGCCAAAAAGGCCAATGGCATATTAGGCTGCATCAGTAGGAGTATTGCCAGCAGATCGAGGGATGTGATAATTCCCCTCTATTCGACACTGGTCAGGCCGCATCTGGAGTACTGTGTCCAGTTTTGGGCTCCCCACTACAGAAAGGATGTGGACAAATTAGAAAGAGTCCAGCGGAGGGCAACAAAAATGATTAGGGGGCTGGGGCACATGACTTATGAGGAGAGACTGAAGGAACTAGGCTTATTTAGTCTACAGAAGAGAAGACTGAGGGGAGATTTGATAGCAACCTTCAACTACTTGAAGGGTTGCTCCAAAGAGGAGGGAGCTAGGCTGTTCTCGAGGGTAACAGAGGACAGAACAAGGAGCAATGGTTTCAAATTACAGCTGGGGAGGTCAAGGCTGGATATTAGGAAAAACTTTCTCACTAGGAGGGTGGTGAAGCATTGGAATGGGTTACCTAGGGAGGTGGTAGAATCTTCATCTTTGGAGATTTTTAAGGCTCGGTTAGACAAAACCCTGGCTGGGATAATTTAGGGGGAGTGGTCCTGCTTTTTAGCAGGGGGTTGGACTAGATGACCTCGTGAGGTCCCTTCCAACCCTATTATTCTATGATTCTATGACTTCTCATGGTTCCTTCCAGTTTTTATGGCTATGTCTATACTGGCAAGTTAGTTCGAATTAAGGAAGCTTAATTCGAACTAACTTAAGCCTTGGCCACACTAGGCTTTCATTAGTTCGAATTAAGGGCTTCCTTAATTCAAACTAATAAATTTGACTATACTTTTCAAACTAACGATTAATTCGAACTAGTTAGTTCAAATTAACACAATGTGGCCATGTTAGTTCGAAGTAAGCTCTTAGTTCGAACTAGCCGGCACGTTGACCTTAATGCAATTGACTAATTCGAACTAAGCAAGTGCCATGCATGGCACTTGCTTAGTTCGAACTAGCATTCTAGTGGGGCCATGCTAGTTCGAATTAAGTTAATTCGAACTAACTTTAGTAAGTGTATACATAGCCTATGATTCTATGATTCTTCCACATCAAAGGAAATGGGAAAAGATTTAGCCCCTCCATAAGTCCATCCAGGACATGCTTGACAAAGAGTGATTCTTCAGGGATAAAAAGCCTCAATCTCTTAGGTTATTTTAGATGCCCTGTGGCATCCTATAAGACAACACAGATGCCTTGTTCATGCACAAAAAAGTAGATTCTCATATCACATAATCTAAAAATTACTTTGTCAATAGACAAAACAATGACACCCGAAGACTTCATGGATCAAAAAGTGGATATTGCCCTTAACAGGACAGATGATGAGAATCATTTGAAAAGTTAGCAAATATTATACCAGGGTATTGAAATGACTGCAGTATTTCCTGTATTAATAATGCTCAGTGTAGTAAGGCATTTATGCCTTACTTAGGGGAATGCTTATTTCTTAAATGAGATCACTTCATGAGTGCTCTAGAGCCCTGGTTTACTAAACAGTATATTGGGTCTAAAATGACGAGGGCTGCCCCTACAAAAAACTACAGGAGGATCTAGACAGATTGAAAAGGAATGCATCTTTAAGGAAATTGTGTCCCTTTTAGTACTGGATCTCACTTTTCCTCAATGATATCACCAGTGCAGGTCTCTTTAGAAGCATATGTCATTTTTTGCAGCATAGCACAAACCATTATGGCTCACATAACCCTGTGGTTGTGGTTGAGGACAGGAACGCTTTCTCCAAAGTCTGGCTAATTCTTCATCCCTATGCTTAAGAATGATTTTAGTCCTACTGGACACTAAGCACTCCTTTGAGAGAGAATCCATTTGGCTGCAGGTTTTTGGTAGATCCAGGCATAATAATAATAATTATACAATAATGTATGTACTTTTCATCCACAGCATCTCATACTGCTATATGAAGATGGGTAGTGATTATTACTCCCAATTTACAAATGGGGAAATTGAGGAACAGTCTGATGACGTGATTGTCCAAAGCCTCACAGAGAGTCAAGAGCAGAGATGCCAGCAGAACTCTTCTGGATTCTTAGTCTAGCGTTCTTTCCAACTGCTCAACCCTGCCTCACTGAGATGACCTGCATAGCTCAAGTGCAGCACAGCCCTTCTTAACTCATGGCGATAAAACCACAATGCTCCACCACAGCATCATGGACTATGTGTCCTAAGTCAGAACTTAGGAAAACCAGGCATTATGCACTCTCTTCCCAGTTATTTGGAAGAATTTTGCTACAAACGTGTCTAGCACACAATTTATAGCCATCTAATTAATTTTGTGGGAGCTCTGAGATCTTGTTTTCCTCTTTTAATCACCAGCCTCTACCCTCACAAGATCCTGTGCTCCAGTGACTTGTCATTGCTGCTTCATGTAATCAGCACAGGTTGATGCTACAGTGATGATATAGAACATATTATTTTTATAGTTATCTCTGCTCCTGATGGCCTGGGATTGGGGAACCCCACTTAGGAGCTGAAATACTTCTAGGTAGCTGGGCTAATCCCCAACCAGGCATAAAGAAACAAAATGAATGTTATGTCCACATGTAACCTACCTTGTATAACAAATCATAGGAAGATGTAACTATTTCTTTCAGCTTAATTAGGGTCTTTTCTAAGCTGAGCATTGCAAAGCTTGCAGGTGGTGCAGCACGCTTTTGTCTCTGCTGGTATTTAGATGCTCTGCCATCATCAATCGCTCTCAGGAAATCAAAATAAGACAGCTTGCTGTCATGAATACTGATTCCTAAACTAAGAGAAAAAGCAGAATACGATAACATTTTTTTAAAAAGTGTATCAGTACTACTGGTGCTGCAAGTTAATTGTTCTTTATTATTTGTGTTGCGGTAATGCTTAGGAGACGTAGGACTGGCCAGGACCCCATTGTGCATGTGCTGTACAAACAGAACAAAAAGATAGTCGCTGCTTTTGCTTTGCACTTTGCATAGCGCCGTTCTTCATTCCAGGATCTAAAAATGCTGTTAAAGATTTACTTACATCACACAACACCCCATGATGTTTTATTACCCCAGTGTTATAGATAAGGAAACTGAGGCAAGGAAAGGCTATTGGGCTGTTATTGAAAAGTGCTGAGTCCCTACAATTCCCAGGGGCCTCCATGGGAGTTATGGCTGCTCAGCATCACTGAAAATCCAGCCTTCGGTGTACATCTACACGGCAGGTAGGAGCAAGCCCCCAGTCCAGGTATATAGATCGGTATTAGCTCAGCTCTAGCTGTGGGACTAAAAAATAGCTGTGGAGAGGTTGCGGCTCTGGCAAAAATTCAGAATAGCCACCTGAGCTCAGATCTGGGGGCCAGGTGGGTTTGAGAGCCTGAACAGCTGCCCAAACCACAATGTCTACACTGCTGTTTTTGGTGTGCTAGCTTGCTCCTAGCTGCAGTGTAGAGACATACGTGAAGTGACTTCCCCAAAAGCACAGCGTTCCTGTTGTAGACGGAGCCCTGGTCTGCTGCTATAACCATTGGATAAACTGCCTTCTGTTCATCATATGGAGGAAAACCAAATTAATTTCCAAACAAAGCTTTTCTTGAGTTTATAACTGAAGGACCAGCCTGGATCTTTTATCAATAAGAGCAAATTAATGGCTGCTGTAACCTAAGTCACTGGCATAAGATGTCTGGGAGACATGAAGGACTGTCGTAGTAATGTTCCCTCTTACTACGCCTCTGATACATGCCTTTCCTCCCTTGGCACACCCTACTGAGATGAAGGGTGATATGCTGGCACAGCAGATGTCAACTCCAGCCACTGAAGAGTTCTTCTACACAAGGGGAATTTGCTGCTGACCTTTCATGGTCAGATTGTACTGGAGAATCTGGCCTGAAGTCTCACACATCTTCTCTCACACCTTTTGATTATCTGCTTGTCAAGTATAATATCTGGTGGATCACAGAGACTATAGAGTTTTGTACTTAATCATACAGGAAATTCAGTGAGTTGCACATCTGAATATAGATAGCTCCAGGTATAAACAGTGAATACATTTCTGAGTCAAATATCAGCCTGGGGAAAGAGTTCTTATATATGATTTTGAGATGTTTTTTTTTTTCCAGAGGACTATGTTACAAATCCAAATTCATTTTTACTCAAGGATGTTTCAACACATAATATGAGAATTAAGGCCGACTTTACATATGGGGAGAATTGCAAGAATAAGAAGAATAAGATTTGTTTAGAATGGGAAAGAGAAGAGTTGAAGGTGAATAGATGGACATATTTATTTCTTCCAGTGCCTCATGTTACAAGAACATTCAATTAAATGATATCAAGTACTCTTAAAACAATCAAAGAAAAGACTTCAGATTTGTGTGGTCAGCCTGTGGAATTCATTACCGCAGCCAGGCATAGGATTAAGGGCAGATTCTGCTGCTGAGTTAGTCAGTTTACAGAATTCCCTACCACAGAAAGTCAGTCTGAGAGATTCTGCTCACTTAACCTAGTGCAAGTCTATTGGTTCCACTGGAATGACTCCAAATTTACATCGGTGTTCCTAAGATCAGGATCTAGCTCTGAGACTGTACATGGAATTTTAATAAGCCTGGATAATTTTATGACCGGTAATCACATTTGTAGATACAGTATATATGCTGTGGTAGAGGTAAGCAAATTCCATGCCACAAGGGCCAGGGAGGACTTTTTCTGACCTGCATTCAGCATTGCACACTTGGCTAGGGACATGATGGCTGCAGCAGGCTCTGAAACATCAAGAACTTGCCAGTACCAGAGTGGATGGCCCTATGGCCTGACCCAGCATGGCGAATCTTACATTCCATATATAAAAGTGAATTATTATAATGTACTTTTGTCATCTGTTTTCACAGTAAATCATTGAGGACCACTGCCTAAGCCACCAATCATCAGAATATCCACTTACTAGAATGTCTAATTAATGAGAAGAGCCAGTTAAACAAAAAGGAAGCTTTATAAAAAAAGAGGCTGGAACAGAAATTAACCATAGACCCAATATCCGTTACTAAGAAAAATAAATTCAAGAGCCCTGATTTTGTGTTTTGCAGCTGCACAGCACTCCCACATATTACCAGTGTGAAAGCTGGCTCCAATACTGGAGACACTGTGGGAAAGGAAATAATCAACACCATTTCAGCAGAGAAATAAATTGCCAAGTTGATATTAAAATTTTAGTAATAAAACCAAATGCAAATGCTAATCTACTCTGTATTATTTAGAAAAGTCTATTTTGGATCTAGAAAGGAATAATCTGCACAAAATTACAATGAATGAAGGTGTTTATCATCAAGAGGTCTTTGAAGAAGAAACAAGCAGAAGATTTTTATTAGAGTTCCAATTCATAAAAAGTTGATCACTCAACAAAAGGTGAACTGAGAAAAGATTTTGTAATTTCTTTTAAGAGTCTGGTCTGACGGTGTCATGAAAACAAAGCCCAGTGCCACATAGAGATGTCACTTCTGGAGCTTGTGAAATGCAGAAAGCTATGGATATTTTCTACTAGATTAGGTCCTTTGTGTTCTATGGACAATATAAAAGAAATGCTGTTTCTTGATATTACATGATATTAAGACACAACACAGAATGTATGTCCTTTGCTTAGCAGTAGCATTAGAAAATTAATAATTTTTTTAGCCTATGATTCTATTTCTGTTCTTGCTCAGTTTTTCCCCACTCTTTTTTGTTTAATTAAATAAAATAATTTAAATAAAAATTTTAAAATACACTAAAGAAATCTGACCTACTTCCAGATCTGCTTCATTTCCCCAAATAATGAGCTTGATTTCAAAAGATTTTGAGTTGTTACAACATTAATATGATGAATCTGTTTTTAATTTTAGGTAAAAAGCAATTCCCACTCTACTTATTCTCAGAACCAACACCTTGATCGAGCACAGAAGTTCAGCACATCACCATTTTTAATATGTGTGTAGTTCCGTGGGTTTTAATAAGACTATATATGTTCTTAAAGTTAAACACATACTTAAGTCCTTTACTGGCTTGGGACAAAAAGGAGGCCTGTGATATAATCATAAAAACCTGTTAAGAAGACTGTTGAACTGTTCATCATCAAGATAATAGTTGAATTCTTGCAGCATCCTGTGTAGGTCATCTGCTGTTATATAGCCGTCTTTATTTTTATCCAGTTTATAAAAGGCCTTGTTAAAGTCTTGGAAGTAGTCTCTAAATTTATCCCTGAAAGAGAGCATATGTTCGTTTTAGTTCTCCTATTAAATATGAGAAAAAGATAAATAAAAATATACAGAAATAAAAGGCAGAGCAAGAATCTCAGTTTACTTGTGTTTGTTAACTTATCTTTTGTCCAAAGAGTGACACAAAAATTATGAGGAGGCCTATACTCCTAAAGTTTCTTTTAAATGTGCATAAGCAATTGTAGAGATAAAACAACCTAGATTTACATGCACAAATGACATTTGGATTTGTAAATCAATTAGTTGGATGGTTTAACAATCTGATTTGACCATTCAAAACTGAAGATACAAAATATTGATTCCCCCTTGGACAACCTGGCACTAAAGATATATAAAATGTTTAATATAGCTGTTATGACAATTGACTTCAAGCAAACTAACCTTTACAATACCGGGCCAAAAAACTTTGACAAGAACAGAAGGTCTTGCTGTTTAATTGGAATTACCATATCAGAGCAAGATGTATCCTATTTTAGGGCCTGAGCCAAAACTGACTGAAGTCAATGGAAAAACTTCCAGTGATTTCAACTGGCTATGGATGAATCCATTAGATCTGTTAGAGCGTATTTAAAACATCCTGTTTCTTCACAGATTAATTAATTCAGACCTGACTCTCTTCTCCCAGAGCCCTCTTGTCATTTTTATCCCTGTTAAGTTAGGACCATTTTGAATGCCTTTTGGAGTCCCAAATATCACTCCTCGCTTTCCCTTTATTCTTAGTTTAACAACAGTCTCTCCATACTTTGGCCCTAGTGGGCCAGATACTGCTGCTTCCACAACCAATTACTGTAACTCTTTGACTGGCTGGAGGCATCACTAAAGATTAATGCAAGGTTTAAAACAGATGAAAAGTGTTACAGGATGTAGATTGTGAAACACAGAAAAGGCATGTAGGATCTGAATATGATGGGCTCTGAGGGTGTGTCTACACTGGCAACTTAGGTCGACTTAAGGACGCTTAAGTCGACCTATACAAAGTCGCATCCGCACTGGGCTTTTATTAAGTCGACTTAAGCACTTCCTTAAGTCGACTTAATAACAGCAACTCTGAAGGTCAACTTAAGCCTTAAGTTGACTTCTTAAGTCGACTTAAAGCCAGTGTGTACGGGGAATAGCACTAAGTCGACCTTATGAAGTCAACATAAAGCCACTGTGGATGTCTATTTCTACTGTTAAGTCAACTTAACAAGGTTGATTTAAATTGACTTAAAGTGTAGCCACTCTGTTAAGTTGACTTAACAAGGTTGACTTTAAGTTGACTTAAAGTTGACCTTGTTAAGTCGACTTAACAGAGTCAACTTAACTTTACAAGTGTAGACATAGCCTGATATTCATGGATCAAGGTCACAGAGCCTTTCTCCCCTTGCTTGATACATGTTAAAAGTCAGCTACAACTACAGGCAGCATGGAGGAGGTGGGCCATGGTCCGCTTCTCCAAACTGGCCTGCAAAGCAAGCCAGATGCACCAGGAAAGGCTTTAGGCTTCTGCTGCCTGCTAATACAGCCTGCACACCCTCAAGGGAAACAGGGTGCTCAGTGAGGAATCCCTTCCCTCCCCATGAGACAGTGCGGCTCCACACTGCCCACAGTGAAAGGCTATGCTTTAAAAGCATGTTCAGGCCCTTAGTCTATCAAACAGCATTGTTATTTTGGAATCCTTTACAGGTATATGTTACATTCCGACCCATGCTGCTAGCTAATAGCTCTTCATCACCACTATTATCTTCCACTTAAACCTTCAAAATGAAAGTAAAGGAAGATGTGAAATCAAAACCGTTTTTGAGATTCATATTTTTAGAAAATTGAGGCATTCATCATTTCTTGGACTGAGTAATGGTTTCCAAGCAGTAATTATTCCACTCGCAGCAGTAAATATGTGCACTGGGTAAATGAGGATTTAAACTATGGATCAAGCTTTGCTGCCAAAAAATAATCTTGTCTTGCAAATGTATTTCTCTTGAAGTGCTGTAAGAGCCGCTGCTCAATATCTGTTTCTAATTTGGGGTATTTGTCCCTGTGAGTTAAAACCAAAACCAAAAAAAAAAAATAATAATAATATATAGCCTTGTATTTTGAATCTTAAGATGCTCAGAGTCTTTGTCAGTTTCATTGTGCCTAATCACAGGGCACTAAAACTGCTACAAAGAATTTAGGGTGAAGTTCACAAGCCAGACTAATGGGCTGTGTAAACCAGCCTGACCAGGCTTGGACAATGTATTTCCCAACCCACAGGGAGTGAGGTAAGCGCCAAGACCATTGTAGACCATTTGTGTTGGATTTTGTAGCCGCTGGATCCACTAAATCTTACAGCCATTGGATCTGGCCTCCCCCACCCTTAAATGTCCTCATGCTGACCAAGATGGTAGAACAGGGATGGTGCCCAGCTATGCTGCCCTTAACCCTCTTATGAAGTGGTGGTTCTGCTGTATCACTGCCTTCCCTTGGCACAACACACGCAGTGGACTTCATGCTTAAAGTAACTACTCCAACCTCTGCCTCAAGAGACACTTCGGGTCCATCTACACTTACAAATTAAGTCGACTTAAGGAGGCTTAAGTCGACTTAATTTACTCCACGTCTACACTGGGCTTTCCTTAATTCGACTTAAGCTGCTCCTTAAATTGAATTAAGGAAAAGTTAGTTCGAATTATTAACACCTCATTTTAATTCAAACTAGCGCTTAAGTCAACTTTATTAAGTTGACTTAAGCAAGTGGAGATGCCGAGTAGTGCCTAGTTGGGACTTTTTAAGTCAACTTAAAACGTTAAGCCGACTTAATAAGGCCAAAAAGGGGCCATGTCTACACTTGAAAAGTTAAGTCAACTTTTGTTAAGTCGACTTAATAAGGTCCACTTTAAGTCGACTTAAGGTCGATCTTATTAAGTTGACTTCATAAAGTCGATCTAACTTTTCAAGTATAGACATAGCCTTCCAGACTTCCTGGGCCCTATATAAAACTTCAGGAGTCTGGGGGTTTCAGTTCAACTCCTCTTGCACTACATGCCTTCAGACAGAACAAACTGAATGTAAAGGACTAGTGGGTTTGCAGAACAAATAGACCGGAATTGCTACCATAGGATCCCTTCCAGCAGCCGGGAAGTGGGCAAGGAAAGAGACAGAGATCAGGGGATGATCAATGAAATCAACAGGCATGAAAATCAAGTCTGACAAAGGAAAATACTTTTTCACACTGCTTGTAATTGAACTGTGGAACTTTTTATACACAGGGAGTCACTGAGGCTAAGAACATAACAAGATTAAAAAATGGATTGGACATTTATATGGATATCAAGAATATACAGAATTTGGAAGGAATATTAAACCCTCATGCTTCAGGTCTTAAGCCAATCTCTAACCATTAGACATTGGGATAAAATCTAATGGGGTGGGAAGCTTAACATTCATATGCCCCTTACCTCTTCCTCTGAAACATCAAACCCCAGACTCCCAAAGGTACTCAGCTGCCTAAACTCTGGATTTAATTTTAGGCACTACTGGAAGCCACACAATTGCTCTTTGGTTACTGCCCAACTTTATGGGCGGCTTAACTTGCTTGGCACTAAATGTTTGTAGTAAACGTTCTCCGGGAGCCTATATTTCTGCCTCCTGGTGTGCATACTGCTGCCTCACTCTAGGCACCTGAATGCCTATCTCCTGCCTAAGCCCTGCCCACAGCAATCCATGAATTGGGAGAAAATAGATGAGATAGCCAGTGGAGCACCCGTGGGCATTCTCAGAAGATTCCTGCCAGATAAGGTCCATTCAAAATCTGGCTCGAGGATGAAGTGGTCCCTACCTTGCATCTTTTAGCTCAGTGGCCAGAGCATGCACCCGAGGATGTAGGAGACCCACATCCACTGGGCTAGATTTTATAAGGTGGGCATCCTCCCCAGCCATTGTATGGTTAGGAGCCTGCCTCACACTTTATCACAAGAAACAGCTTAAGCACCTGTGCCATCTGACTCCTGGCTGTGGAATGCTAACAAAGACAGGTGCCTCCCAGCAGCCTGGACTGAAGCACCTATCTCCCTCAGAGGGGTGGGGTTAATGACACACCCCTTTCATCAGCATCTCCCATTGGCTAACTAAGGAAGATCCTGGCCTAGCTTGCTGGCTTTTGTGGATTGCATTCTTAGGCGCCTCTGTGTCTCTATTAATCATAGAGACATCCGGGGCATTTAGCTCAGGGTTTGTGCATCACAGTGTTGTTCCTGTGATTTTCTAAGTGCCTAATAGTTAGGCTTTAAAATGCTCTGCATCACAATGCCTAAGTCCCTTTGTGGGTCTGGGCCCTAGTTCTGGCCACTGTCACAGGCAGGATATTGGACTAGTTGGATCTTGGGATTCCATCTAACATGACAACTCTTGTGAGTGAAGGACTGAACAATCACAGTGCAATGGCCTACCATGTTTCCTTATATCACAAAATGAGATGATTCAGAACAATGCCAACAGTGCAATATGTGGCCAAATATCACACCACAATTATTTTGTGGCCCTCTATGACTTTACTCTTTGTCTTTGGTCTACATTGCAGAGCTCCTACTTGCAGCACAGGCCTCTTCATTGTTAATAGTATTATCTATTATTTATATTGCAGTAGTGTCCAGAGGTCAAGGCCCCCTTATGCTAGGAACTGTACAAATCTATAATAAAGAGATAGACCCTGACCAAAAGAGCTTGCAAGAGACTACAGGTGGACATGGCAGAGGAAATCAAGGTAAGTCAGACAGATCTGGGCAGTGTAATAAGCACCATTTGCAGCACACCAGTAGCTTAACCACCTGTGTGGCATACTGTGCAGTCTGTACATGTGGAACTTTCTCTGACACCAATGGGAGTTCCATGTACATAATAGGCGCAGAATATGCAATGCAGCTCCACAATTTAGGTAACTGATCTGCAATAGAGATCAGGAGAGTTTTAACCTTAGTTTTTAAACTGCCTGTCTGGGACAGAGAAAAATATAAAAAAGGGGTAGAAAACAATAGCTGGTCTAGCATTTTTTCTCCCTTTTTTCTCTTACTTTGTCATTTACCTTCTGAGCAAACAATGATTTTTCTCCATTTGTATGGAAGACAGTGCGGCTCCTCTTGGTTTACTTTATTGTGGGTGCATCCCCTTCTTTGATGATGTGAGCCGGAAGTATTGTTAATATTAGTATTATTAATTAGAGTAATATTAATAATAATTTATAATTTTTAGCACCACAAAACACTATTTGCTTCCCTAACATAAAAGAAAGCATGGCCCCTGCTCTCAAGAGCTTATACACACACACTCCAAAACAATCAATAGCAGGAGGGGAGGGGAAAAGGGAAAAACAAATAAGTAAGATGGCCAGGTAGTAATTGACCATAACCTGAGAATGCATAGCTTTAATGGCACTGTAAGAGGGTGACAAAGTTCTCTGTTAATAGGTGTTAGAACTCTACAAGGAGATGGAGTTTAATTACTTTAACCCAGGGATGAGCAAACTTTTTGGCCTGAGGGCCACATCCGTTGCATGGTGAATCACATGTTGTGGGAGAGGGGCGGGGCTTGGCAGGGGAGTGTACGCAGCCGCAGAGGAAAAGACTTAATCTACAGTAAGGGAACCCTCAAAGCAGTCAAGTCAAGGAAAATAGCATTATTTTGCTTTACCTTTTTGTTTGTCAACCACTTCCAGAAGAAAACTCCAGTGTGGACGTGGTTTTGTTTAGGTCGACTTAAGCATCCTTAAGTCGACCTAACTTGCCAGTGTAGATGCACCCTTACATAGGGACAGGTTTGGTTCCGGCTATGGCCATTTTGTGAGGTTGCTCCAGGGACACAAAGCTGGCATAATATCATCCTAACATTTATAGATTCCAAGATCAAAAGGGACAACTGTGAACATTTATTCTGACCTGTCTAACACAGATCCACTGCACTTTCCCAGAATAATTGCTAACGCAGATCTTCTAGGAAAACATTCAACCTTGATTTTAAAATTGCCAGTGATGACAAGTCTGGTGGAGTATTCCCAGTAGCATAGCAGCTCTTATGCTTTCCATCCCCCTCCATACATTGGGTTTGGTAGTCAGGAAGTGTGTCCTCATGTGCCACTGATCCCAGCTACTAGTAAAGCCCCTTTGGGTCATGAACAGATGGGTGTACATGAAAGCAGCCCTGAGGCTGATCTCATTTTTACTGGGACAGGCCTAGTACCAGCCAGCTCTAAGATCAGAGAATTGTAAAGAAGTCTTCGCTTAAAGCTACCTTTGCCCTTTTCCTCCAGTCTATGCAAAAGCTAGCTCTCACACAGCCCGCAACTGGAGCCATAAGCTCTAGAAAACAAATGACATGCAGCCAGGGAAAATATTTTAGAATTGCCTTAAACAATGAAATGAGTCCCCACTGAAATCAATGGAGTTACACTGGGTGTAAATTTGGCACAGGGTCTAGTATGACTTCTCTTCAGAGAAGGTTTGTAAATACCTATATGGATAGTTGGTGTTACAATTTACCAAATAAACATAAGCATAGCATGACAGTTATGCACTTAACGGATCTGCTAGATCATAACTTACTTGATCTGCTTTTTAATCTCACTGATATGCAGAGCTTTAGTTTGCTGTTTCTGCTGCTCTTCCATCTCTGAACGCTTCTTTTGCTGATTACTGTAATGCTCCGTTAAACTTGCATAATTGTCTTCCACAATATGCCTGCTGAGTCCAGCGTCAGCAGGGGCACACTCTAACCCCAATTTCTGCAGAAATTCTTGGTGAGTAAGGTAGCCTTTTGCACCTGTATCATACCTTTTCAAAGAAATATCCTTTTAAAATGAAATATTCAGAAATTCAGCACTGCAATGCATTACAATACATTTTTCAAAATGCCTGAGTCACTTAGCTGCTTAAGTCTCATTGACGTTCAAGCTTTATAGATACCCAAAGTGAAAGAGTGACTTTAAATGAGATTTAGGGTACATTCATACCGCAAAAAACCTTCTATAACAGAGAGTCTCAGATCCCTGGCCAACTGCCTTGAGCTCACATTACAGGACCAAAATGGCAGTGTGGACATTTCTGCTCAGGCTAGAGCCTGGGCTGTGAAACCCCGCAAGTGGGGTGGATCTCGGAGCCCAGACTCCAGCTGAAGTGGTGAGAAGTTTACGCTGCTATTTTTTAGCCATATAGCACAAGCCCCACAAACTGATTGTTGACCTGGGCTCTGAGACTTGGTGCTTCCAGGCTTTTTTTTTTTCCCAGTGTAAACATAACCTGAGGCCCTTCTGAAAATTCTCCATTAAGGAACAAGCTGTCCAAAGTATTCCCCAACTCTTGGTGCTTTTATTTTCAGGTGCCTGACTTGTGATACAGAGAGGCTTTCTTTCAGGAGGCGTTGACCACTGATTTCAATAGAAGTTGTGACACTTCTAAAAATCAGGCTCCAAATGTCAGGCTGGGAACCCAAAATTAGAGGCCACTCTTGAAAATCTGGGCCTATCTGTGTTAAAACTATTTATGCCTTCCTGCATCGAGATCTTGCTGTAAGTATGCTCAGTGCAATCTCATCCTTCTCCAGCGCACCCATGCAGGGAAAGGCCTAATTTAGCTTTCGTTGTTATTCCAATTCCTTTATTCTACATACAGCCACAGAAGGTAAATAAGAGATTTTATGTCCTATAAACGAGTGGCGGCTGGGAATGAAGTTGTGCAGCAGATGACTGAATGGAAGGGACATATTGTAGTGTGGTATGGCATCCATAAGGAATAAGAATAGAAAGTAAAATGTAATGGAGTAGAAAATAATTCAGAGATGAATCAGTGCTAGGAAATAAACCATATAGTTAATGCAGTTTGAAACCAAGACACTATACACCTGAGCCTTATACCATAGAGAGTCTGGGTTTTTTAAAGAGACTTATAATGAAGGTGGATTTTATACAATGTCCCATGCCTCTGTCATTCTTCTCCTGTTTCAGACACAATTTGTAGTACAACTACTCTCAACTGACACAGGGCTAGTGTTTTTTTCCCCTTTTTACAACAAATTACTTGTCTATAAAAACATATTACTCGCAATTTTTACACAGCATGAAACAATTTTACTTTCCTTTGTTATGCGTTTGCTACATATCATATTTCTTTCCAGTGAATCATTTTTATTTTAAGTTGAAAATTTTGTGAGTGAATTTAGTGCTCAGGAAAAGAAGCAGCTGATGGCATTGACTTTGGACAGACCTATAATATAGTCGCCCTTCATTCAAAGAGCTCTGCCAATGCCCATCCAGTCTTGAGTCTTTCTGCTACTGACTGCCAACCTGGGAGAACTGCTGGGCATCTGTATATATAAATAAGGTCCTAGCAGAAAAGCAAATTCACTTCACTTGTAATCCAAGTCATCATCAGAGATGGAAGGGTACCTTAAATTAAAAGGAACAGGTAATACCACTAAACTTAATAGAAGTTTGGCTCATTGACTTCATTGAGAGCTGATTATTGAGACAGTGATCTTACTGTGACAAAAGGGAGTATTTCGGAACATGGCATTATGGTGAGCGGATATCAATGTATTAAAATAAGTCTCCCTTAGAAAATAAACCATTGTAATTCCCTGTCCTCCATAAGACTCTTGAATCGGGTTAAATAGATACGTTGTTGCTGAAGAAGAAATATACGGAGCCACCTTACCTTGCCCAAAGCTTTTCAAATTCTTTTGGGGTGATTGGAATGGCAAATCTGAATAAGACAGCTCTCAAATCCTCTGGCTGCACAATGCCCTGGCCTCTGCTATCAAACTCACGGAAAGTCTAGAAAATAAGAGACTTTTAATAACAAGAGCCAACAGGTTTTACAAAATACTTTCATCTTTTTATGAGCATGAGCAATAGTAAGACCTAGGGAAGAATGAAAAACCATACAAAGCTGCATTCCACTTTTAATGAGTTTTTGGGCCTGATGATCAGCCTTCACTGAGTGCATGGATCTCTAAGTAGAGTAACGTGTGCTCGTGAGCTGTTTCGCACATGGAACCTCCCACACCTGTGTACACTGGGATTTGAGCATTAAAAGCATGCATACAGGTGTGAGCATGCACGAACCCTGATGCATAGAGGTAGAAGGTTCAGATTGAAAATTGACACTGAGATGTCCAATTTTGCAGATGCTGGCTCCAGCATGTTGTGCCATGAACTAATACGAAGCATTCTTTACTTGCTGCTGTACATGTTCATCTTACAAATTCTAAGTATCTGCAGTATGATATCCTTTACTGAAATTTTGTAACAAAGTAATGAAGTAACGAAGTTTACTTTCCCTAATCATCCTTTTGTCAACCTACCACTACCCTTCCTTCCATTGTTCTCAGGTCATAATAATTAAAACATAATAATGAGTAAAACAATAATTGCTTGACTAGTTCAGATACATGAAATTGTAATTATTTAGTTTTTATTAAAATTGCTTGTAAGTTGCTCTTTGTATTATTATTACTATTTGGCACAGCATGACTGCCTTAATGAGGACTGCATTGCGCAGTGCAATACTGTGTATGCATGGACCCCGTGATCCAGGATTGGAGCCTCTAATACTATTGCAAAACAAATATTTAATAATAAATAATAATAATTATAATAATTCATAATAACAATAGTACTATAAGAATATTGTAGAAACAATGCTAATAGAAACTACTAAATAATTAAAAATGTAAAAATCAAATAGTTCAGCAGTTTAGGTTTTATACATATAGTGCATTTGTATCATTAATGAGCTATTTTGCAAATGTCCTTTTGAATATTTATATAATCTGAAGATCAACATTGCATAATGTTCTGAAATCCATTAGTGCAGCTTATTTATTTAATGAAAATGTTTTTCTTACCCTTGCTAGGTCATGCCATCTGGTCTGTGCTTTGATAACAAGATAGTAATGAGCTTGATCACAAGCTAGCTCTGCATCCGTTATTGTCTGTTTTGGTCTCAGAAAGAAAAATAAAACAATAACTAACTGTGTTTTATGTTTAATGCAATCCTTAATCTCCCACAAGTCTGTGGGTTTTTTGTTTTATTTTGTTTTTTCTTTTAGTTTCTAAGATACCCTTAAAGACTGTTATTTCACATCTGTGTAAACTTAATTCTTTAAATACTGCCTTATTTCCCCAGCTGCAAGTTAGGAAAGGCATCTTAAATTTTGTAATTCCCTGTTTATTTTCAGATCAATGTTGTTCAACTTGCCTGCAGACTTAATAGCAAAACGGATCATTTATCCAGCTACAAGGAAATGTTAACTCTCTTAGAAACAAAAACAATTAAGTAACATATCAAAAGACCTGGAGTGACTCCACTAAAGGTACTCCTGATTTACATCAGTAATTTAGATCAGAACCTGGCCCATTGTATCTATAGACTTGATAGCTTTAGGGAGACAGACTTATATAACTTTCTAGTCCACATCACTGGTAGCTGGATTTCCTTTATGTGAAACTCCTGACTAATTAAATGGTATAAAGGGTTAACTGGAAAGTTTCCATGTCTTTTCCTCTCTTCTCCAATGAGGTTTTGTGAACAGTTAGACTTTTTATTACTGGTATTTTGAAATAATAATAATAATAACATATGATACGTGAGATACCCAGTTGCTGGGGGAAAGTGGTATTACTCTCCATTGATAATCAATAAGTTGCTACTCTGTTGAAAATGAGAGAATCTTTTGGCGACATCCAACATAATCCAGTGCTGACGTGAAACAAAAGAGAGACATTAATTTGTCATGCGTTCTACTGTTACCAGAATCCCAGTAATGCTCCCTAAAATTCCTCTCCCTTTTCCAATGATGGTCTTAATTTTCCAGTTGTACAATTCAGAAAAAAAAAGCAGCAAATAAATATGACTAATGTCAGCGTTAATAGTTACTTTATCGTAGACAAATTATATTTGGGAAGTAACCCTATGAGTATCTCACATCTCTGAAATCCACAGCAGAGCTGACTTGCGGAGCAGAAGCTTTTTTTGGTTTTGCATTGTCATAATTATTTTTATTAATTTCTTTCTTTTTGTGTAGTTAAACAGAGGATGGATTCTTTTCACATTGAATACTTAGAAGGAATTTTAAGTGCCTAAACATTATTAATTTTTAAAGATAAAGCCAATTTTTTAAAACTCCAGATCTTTGAGACACACAGTATTACTCTTCAGGGAGAAGATAAAAAGCCATCTTCCGGATGCTGCTGTAGCTCCCCTATTGCCCTGGTACTGTGTTGCAGAATAGGTTGTCTATTTAGCTGAAATTCCCTGGCTGATCTATTTCATTACAATGCTTTGACAGCATAAAGAGGCTGGCAAACCAGGGTATTCCCCACGCTGACCTCTACTGCCCATCCCCTCCAGCAGTCCCTGGCATGCCAGAGATGTGATCAAAATAAGCTATATTCAAGCTATCATAGGCTGCCAGTAAGCCACATAGGAAGCCATTTCAGGTGTCATTAAGGTAGGGCAGCCCCTAGGCTGCTCCAATATATACTTGGAACCATATTGGCCCCTGGAACAGCACAGAATTTGGGGGTCACAAAGGAGACGTAACCAACTTTTGGCTCCTCCTGAACTGTCTCTTCTATTCTGGGATGCGCACAAGATGCAGTTCCGAATCTGACTCTTGACCTCCAGGGTAACTGGGCTCTAAGGCTCAGTTCAGCAAGGCACTTAGAGATGTGCCTAATTTTAGGCACATCAGTAGTCCCATGGATAATTCATTAAGTACATGCTTAAGTTCCTTGTTGAACTGGGTCCGAAATCATTGAGGACTTTATAGAACTTAACCTCACCAAATGGCAGGAAGATGTTAATATATTGTCTGGGAAAAAGGAATTCCCACCAACATGTTTCTTTCTTAAATTCACCATATCAGTGAGGTTTTTACTTCATCTGGCATGTACAGTCATCTGTCCAGACGGCAGAGGCGGCCTTTGGCCATTAGGAGCCCTAGGCGATGGCCCATTGTGGGGCCCCCATAAGCTCACCGGGGCTCGCTGCCCCGCCCCCCTCCTCCAGTCCCAGTTCCCACCCATGTGGCCCTGACCCCATGAGCCAGTTCCTCCTCCTGCTGCCCACCGAGGCAGATGCAGCTTTTGGGGTAGGCAAAGCAGGCGATGGGGCCCCTTACTGCATGGGGCTCTAGGCGTGCGCCTGCTTCATCTACCCCAAAAGCCGCCTCTGCTGGACGGTGCTTTTTTGGTCTGCACTGAAGCGAGCCATCCTTGGAGACACTGCACACAGAGATTTGCTTGTCTCACTGCAAAGGCTGTAGTTGCCATATGACTTAGGTGCTGTAGTGTGATATGAACTGTCAGTATGGGTGTTTTTTACAATGGATACCAGGTTTGTGATGGCTATGAATCTTGGTATTGGAAGTGATGCCCTGACTATTCTTGAGTCCAAGTCCGCTCCTATGAATTCGAGACATTGGCTAGTAATCAAAGTGGACTTTTTGGCGTTTATCCTTAGTCCAAGCTTCTGAAATGTTAGCTTCGTTAGATGGGTAGCATATTTGGCAAGTTGTTCGGTAAGCACCTTTATGAGGCAGTCATCTAGATATGGAAAGATTTAAACTCTCTGCCTTCTTATGTAGGCTGCCACAATACCAAGTAGTTTGGAAAAGATGCCCAGTGCTCTGGATAGGACAAGTGAAAATATCCTGTATTGTTAGTGTTTTCCTAAAATAATGAACCGTAGGAAGCACCAGTTTGCTGGGTTTATAATAATAAGAAAATAGGCATCCTGGAGGATAGACATCCCCTCTGTGTAGTGTTAGAATTATCACTGTTAGGGTGATCATCTTGAATTTTTTCCTTTTTTGAAATTTGTTCAAAGCCCTGAGGTCTAGAATAGGTCTCCATACCCCGGGTTTTTTCTGCACCACAAAATAATAGGAATAGAATCTCTTTCCTACGTGCTGCATTGGTACATGTTCTATTGCTTCTATGTGGAGGAGATGTTCTATCTCTTGTAGCAACACTTGCACATGAGATGGGTCCCTGAAAAAAGACAGGGAAGGCAGAGGGGGATAGTTAGGAATGGTACGGTGTATTCCACTCTGATTATTTCTAAAACCCATGTGTCTGTTGCTACTGCCCACTATCTGGGGTAAAAAGGTTTGAGACAAAATTTGAAAATCTCTCAGTTTGAAGCTGACACTACATATTGCTCAGGGATTTTCAGACCCTCGACCAAGCCCACAAAATTGTTGCTTGCGTTGTGCAGATTCAGAGTTGTTAGATGGTTGTTGGTGATGTCTGCAGCATTGCGATGTTTGCTTTCCCCTTTGGTTGTTATACTGCCTATATACTGAGGTTGTGAGGAATATCACCAAGGAGAAGGTTAAACCTGTGCTGATTCCTTTTCACTTCAGGTGTGTAAACACCAAGTGTCCTGAGGGTTGCTCTAGAGTCCTGCATAGAACATAGGACCTCATCTTTCTTTCCACAAAAAGTTGTGTCTTGTCAAATGGTAGGCTTGGTCTACACTGGCCACAGATTTTGGCAGCAGTTGACGGAAGATACATAAGTTGCATACAGTAACTTGCATATCTCCTATTGACTCCCTAACACCTAGTTACCTGGTGTCCCCACTGCACTGCATTGATGAGAAATGTCCTCCTGTCAAAACAGTGCTACGCTAGTTGCCAGAGTGGTTTTAAAACGTAGACTTCCAGCAACTTCTGGATTTGATTGAGTGTGTCTTTACTGAAGCTCAATCAAATGCAAAAAATCAATTCTGCACTGTTGGTGGAACTACCAGCAGTATAGACTTAGTCTTAGTTTGCAGGTCTCTAGGTAGGCCTGCTCTATGGAGCCAGGAGGCTCTGCACATGACAACAGCTGTGACTGTTGTCCTAGCCACAGTATTGGCAACATCCAGGGCTGCCTGAAGAAATGTGTGGGCTGCTGGTTAACCTTCATTAATAAGTTTCTTATATTCTTTTCTTTTAGGTTATGGAATGGCATCACTGAATTGGGACTATTTTTCATAGATGGCATAATCATAATTTGACAATAATACTATATAATTGGAGACCCTCATCAATAAGGTGGATAATAAATATGCTTTTCTACCTAATACTTTGTCTCGTCCAATCTTTATCATGTTTAAAGTTGGTCTGCTTCCCTCTTTGATTGGTCGCATCTACAACTAGTGAATTTAGGGGTGGATGAGTAAATAGGAATTCCATCCCCTTAACAGGGATTTAGTACTTCCTATTATTCCTCTTGTTTGTGGGAGGAACGCTTCTGGCGTGGACCATATTAGATTAGCCAGTTCCATGAAGGCTTTGTCCACTGTGAGGATGATTTTTGAGGGGCTTGCGGTGTGTAAGATCTTTAGAAGTTTATGCTGAAATTCTGAAAACTCCTCAAGTGAAATCTCCAGCTCCTGAGTGACCCCCTTGAAGAGATCATTGAACTATTTACGTTTATCTAGGATTGTTGGTGGAGGTGCAATGACCACTTCATCAGGTGACAAGGATGACTTGTTCATGGGAGGGGAGATACCCTGATGTTGGAAGGAGGTGTCTGTTTGGGTTCTATCAACTTCTTGAGGTCACAGATTTAGGCATGGTACCATGGGAATTGAATGGTGCTTCATAAGGCCTGGAATATAAGAAGCAAGCATCCCAACTGTGCCACTGCATATGATATGGCATTGGGGTGGCAAACCATGGTGGGCAATAGTAGGGGAAAGCCTCTGTCCTCTATGCTGATCTTAGTAACTAGGCGGCACTGAAGATCTGTTGGGGGAGGAATGCTCAGATGAGAATTGTGCATTATCTCTGTCGCTGTTGCCAAAGCTGAATGATTGCATGGGCGAGAGAGGGTCTTCTTGTCCTGTGTGTGTAGGAGAGCCATTGGGAGAACCATGTCCTGGGGATGAAGTGTGAATTGGTTTAATATGCTGTTTACTCTTTCTCTTGCCTGACAATGACAGGGTTGGTGCGAAGGTTTCAATGGGTTTTGTTGTAGTGGTTGGTGCTGGTAGAGGTGCCGCATGAAAAGTTGACAATACAGTCGGTGCCACGATATGTGTCAGTCAGTGACATTGTCAGTGTGGCAGTGGACACCAGTGCTACGTTCAGCATATCAACTGCAAGCAACACTGTAGTCAGAGTTGGTGCCAATGTAAATGCTGGAGTCTCCCTTGGTTCCATAGATCTTTTCAGTACCCTGGGGCCTGATGGTGCCGTGGTAACTCTTAGCTTGTTTCCGTACTGTATGTTTAAGTGGTGTAGTGCAGGAGGAGGACAATTTTTTAATGACACTCGACTCCTGAACAAATCACATCCTTGAAGGGCACTGGCTGCACTGTACCCAAGGAACCTTTGGCTTCATTGGTACAAAACTTAGGAGACAGTCTCTTAGGGGAACGCTTCCTTTATATCAGTGAACTGGAGATGGCAGATGACAGTCTCTTCCTTGGTAAGCATTCAGTATTGGGCTTGTCCAGGCCAGGGTCACATGCACACCTGAAGGACTTCTCCATTAGGATCATTTTACCCTCAGGTTCTGTCCAGCCAGGCCTTGGATTTAAGGTTTTTACAGCGTGTGAATTTCTGAGATACATGGACTTTGGCCAAGCACCACACATATAGTGAGTGTCTGTCTGACATTAGCATTGCCTCCCTACAGGAAGTATCTCTCTTAAAACCAGGAGAACCTGACATTATTTGTCTTCTAATCTCCTCTAGTCAGAGAGAAAGCTTAAATAAGCAAAATTTGACAAGAAAAAAAAATTAAACTAGAACGGTGAGTAACTAGCTAAGAAAACGAAACAGAATGAACTATGACTAAACTAATCTAACTAACTAACTCTAAATTGTCACAAAAGCTATTAAGTCTTAACTGCCAGTGAGCACTCTGTCTTGGATTATGGACAGTTGAAAAGGAACTGAGGGAGTCGGGTCACATGTCCGCTAGAAGACATGCCAGCAATGCCGTGAGCCCACAACGGTGCATGCATGGCCTGAGTGGATACTGCTGAAAGATCTCCGATCAAAGGTGCTGGACAATAGCACCCACACTGAAGCACCCACAGGGATATCACTTGAAGAAGAACAGGTTTCTCAGACAGCTGTCAGGGGTGGCCTAGATATATTTGGCCCTGCTGCAGGGCATGTAGAGGACTAGATGACCTCTTCAGATCCATTCCAGTCCTACTTTTCTATTATTTTAATTTCTATATGTATAAGACCAATATGGATACTATAACACTGCTGCTTTCTTACTTGTGAGATGGATTCAGCCATGGGTGTGCCTCTTTAGTTTCTTGAATCTGGAACAGTTGAAGGAATTCCTGGTAATTTAATGTAGAAGTCAGGTTCATGCCCAATATTGCAAGTAGGCGTAAGTACTCCTCATCTTTAAGAATGAACATAAAGCTCTCCAGAAGGTGTCGAAAATCAAGCATGTTGATGATACCATCATGGTTACTATCTGTTTTACGGAAGGCAGAGTAGGTGTCCTAACAAAGAATATTTACCTAAATGTCAACGTTTGAACTTTCAAATAAAACACCTTACTTACATATTTCAAAATACAAACAATGAATATTCATAACGGATTTATTTTGGTAGGCAAAATATGGTAAGGCAGTTTGATGGTATACACCTATAATACCTTCTTACTAGACTCTACAATACACTGTCAACATACTTTGGATAGAAAGCTCATGTAAGATAAATGAACTGAAGTCCTACTCCTTCTTCACAAACAAGTATTGAACTGATGCAAAACTACTTAGGAGTCAATCTGCAAGACCTCCACACATTTGCCCAACTGAACCCTGGCTCACATTAACTCTATAATGAAAAACTACTTTATGTCTATTCTTTTTGTCACTTACTTAATGAAACCATTATGAGCAGACACTCTGCAGAAACTAATATCCCTCCAGAACAGGTTCCCTACATTAAAATAAGAAAGAAAGAAAGAAAGAAAGAAAGAAAGAAAGAAAGAAAGAAAGAAAGAAAGAACAGTGAATTTAAAAATGGTAGATTTCTAGAAATAATTTGTATTGTCATTGATCAGTACAACAGCTAATGGTGATGATGGGGCACGATGGACACCTAACCCACAGTGGCACTTTTCACCTATTCATCTTTGTATTTTAATGTCATTTGAATAATAAATTGTACAATTTCAATTCCTTGTGAGACCAGTGAACTCTTTCAGGATCTCTAGAGTTGTACTGGTGTCATCTCTGGAAAAAGTCTGCTTTCTCGTTTACGGGCAACTGCATTGCTCATGAAACCTTTAGGGAGCATTGGTCTGATCTTGCAAATTTTTGCTCCTGTGGTCATGTTAGTAATCCCACTAAAAGGAGTACTTGTGTGTATAAGAAGTGCAGGAGAGCTGCTCACTTTTGTTGAAATATAAATTAATATTTTCCTAAACTATAGCTATAGTTGAAAAAGAGGCGATACAAAAAACCTGCTTTTATTTCACATCAAAAAGGTGTTTTTCATTTGTAGTAGTGCTACAAATATATAGCTATGGAAGACACATCTGTTAGTTAGACCTCAGTAGTATGCAAAGTCTTTGAAAAAAATTTGAAACAGAAAGAAGTTAAGGATATCGATGGTAACAGTAATTGGGATAAAATACAACATGGCTTCACAAAAGGTAGATTGTGCCAGATTAACCTGATCTTCTTTTCTGAGAAGATGACAGATTTTTTTGGACAAAGGGAATGCAGTGGATCTAATTTACCTAGCTTTCAGTAAAGCATTTGATACAGTTCCACACAGGGAATTATTAGTTAAATTGGAAAAGATGGGGATTAATATGGAAATTGTAAGGTGGATAAGGAACTGGTTAAAGGGGAGACTCCAAAGGGTCATACTGAAAGGTGAACTGTCAGGCTGGAGGGAGGTAACTAGTGGCATTCCTCAGGGATCAGTCCTGGGACCAATCCTATTTAACCTTTTTTATTACTGACCTTAGCACAAAAAGTGAGAACATGCTAATAAAGTCTGTGGATGACACAAAGTTCGGAGGAGTTGTCAATACAGAGAAGAGTTGGGATATCATACAGGAAGATCCGGATGACCTTGTAAACTGGAGTAATAGGAATAGGATGAAATCTAATAGTGGAAAGTGCAAGGTCATGAATTTAGGGACTAATAAGAATTTTTGCTGGGGACGCATCAGTTGGAAATGATGCAGGAGGAGAAGGACTTGGGCGTACTGGTGGTTCACAAGATGACTATGAGGCACCAATGTGATGCGGCTGTGTAAAAAGTCAATGCTAAAGCTAGGATGCATGAGATGAGCTATTTCCAGCAGAGATAGGGAGGCATTAGTACTTTTATGCAAGGTGCTAATGAGACCTCATCTGGAATATTGTGTGCAGTTGTGGTCCCCCATGTTTAAGAAAGATGAAGTCAAACTGTAACAGGTACAGAAAAGGGCTACTAGGATGATCCATGGAATGGAAAATCTGCCTTATGAGAGTCAACTTAAAGAGCTTGGCTTTTTAAGCCTACCCAAAAGAAGGTTGAGGGGAGATATGACTGCTCTCTGTAAATACATCAGAGGGATAAATACCAGGGAGGAAAAGGAATTATTTAAGTTCAGTGCCAATGTGGACACAAGAATAAATGGATATAAACTGGCCATTAGGAAGTTTAGACTTGAAATTAGATGCAGATTTCTAACCATCAGAGGAGTGAAATTCTGGACTAGCCTTCTAAAGGGAGCTGTGGGAGCAAAAAATTTAGCTGGCTTCAAAACTGAGGTTGATGTATTTATGGAGAGGATAGTATGATGGGACGGCCTAGTTTGGCAATTGACTAATCTTTGACTAATGGTGGTGGATATTTCAATAGCCTGAGATGGGATGTTTGATGGGATTGTTCTGAGTTCTTATGGGGTGCGTCTACACTGGCAAGTTAGGTCGACTTAAGGGCGCTTAAGTCGGCCTAAACAAAGCTGTTCCATACTGGGCTTTTCTTAAGTTGACTTAAGCATTTCCTTAAGTCGACTTAAGGAAAATTTAAGTCGACTTAATAACACCTCCTTTTAAGTTGACTTAAGGCCAGTGTAGATGGGGATTAACGCTAAATCGACTTTATTAAGTCAATTTAAAACCAATATAACTGCTATCTCTGCTGTTAAATCGACTTAACAAAGTCAACTTAAAGTGCAACCAATTTAAGTCAACTTAATAAGGACTACTTTGTTGACTTAAAGTCAATCTTGTTAAGTCGACTTAACGAAGTCGACTTTGTAAGTGTAGACATAGCCATGGAGAATTCTTTCTTGGATGTCTGGCTGATGAATCTTGCCCACATGCTCAGGATTTAAATGATTGCCATATTTGGAGTTGGGAAGGAATATTCCCCCAAGGAATATTGGCAAAGTCTGGGGGGTTTCTTGTTTTCCTCTGTAGCCTGGAGCACAGCTCACTTGCTGGTGGATTTTCTGTACTTTAAAATCTTTAAACCATAATTAGAGGACTTCAATAACTCAGTCATAGGTTAGAGGTTTATTACAAAAGTGACTCGGTGAGGTTCTGTAGCCTGCATTGTGCAGGAGGTCAGATTTAGATGATCAAATTGGTCCCTTCCGATCTTAGGGTCTAGGGCTGCGTCTACACTGGTAAATTAAGTCGACTTAAGCTTGGCTTAAGTCAACTTAATTTGCCCTGCGTGTACACTACACTTTGCTTAAGTCGACTTAAGCAGATTGCTTAAGTCGACTTAAGGAAAATAAAGTCGACTTAATGAAAATTAAGTCGACTTTATTAAATCACCATTTCATTAGACTTAAGGCTTAATTCGATTTTTTAAAGTCGAATTAAGCCAGTGTAGCCCTGGGGTAGCCCTAAGTCGATTTAGGGCTACCCCAGGACTACACCAATGCCCTCCCTGCTGGGGGGGGCACAGAGGGAGCCTGGCATGCCCCCCAAAGGGCAGGGCATGTGGGCACGGTGTGACACTGTCTGGATTTAGGGAAGCATTTATGATATTATTTTCTATGGATATCTCATAAATGCTATAATCCATAGGAACGATGTCATGTTTGGTATCAATAGAAAGGTAGTCATTTGCTGGGAATGATTATATAGTTTATGTCTAGGAATTCTATTTCAATTAGAAGTTAGGAATATGGTGTTCTATCTAGACTTTAACTTATGTTATTTTATGGAAATGTCTGACAGAGGCGCCTGTGCAAAACCATTGTGTCCTTAATGTTTAGGAATGTGTCAGAACAATGGTCCCAGGGAGTTACCTGATGAGCCATTAAGGCCACAATGGTTGTATTCCTTATGTCCTTAATGGCTCATCAGGTAACTCCCTGGGACCATTGTCCTGGCACATTCCTAAACATTAAGGACACAATGGTTTTGCACAGGCGCCTCTGTCAGACATTTCCATAAAATAACATAAGTTAAAGTCTAGATAGAACACCATATTCCTAACTTCTAATTGAAATAGAATTCCTAGACATAAACTATATAATCATTCCCAGCAAATTACTACCTTTCTATTGATACCAAACATGACATAGCTCCTATAGATTATAGCATTTATGAGATATCCATTGAAAATAATATCATAAATGCATCCCTAAATCCAGACAGTATCACACACAGGGCTCTGCCCTGCCACGGTCCCTGTCCCCCTTTGCCCCATTGCACACAAGGGGTGCCCCCACCACCACCGTGGACCTGCCCAAGGTCCCCCTAGTCCCACAAAGTCAACCTAGAGCATCCAGTGTGGATGCTCTAGGTCGACTTTGTAAGTTCTCCTTTAAGTCGACTTTAATTTTAAGTGTAGACACACTAAGTCAACTTAAAAGTGCAAGTGTAGACATAGCCTAGGAGTCTATCTGGACTTTGTTCTTTGCGGACCATCAGTGTGTCTGTTCTGATCATGATTGCATAGTCTTTACTACTCCTGGCAATAAAAAAGTCAGAAAAGACATCTTGGCTTTCAGATCCCAGGAAGAGTTTGCAGGGACAGCTATTAGAAAATCAGCTTTTAACTTGTAATCTGAGTATGTATGCCCCGCAAGTGACTGAAAAAGAATAAACATTGAACCCCAATATCATTTTTATAGAGTCACTTTTCTGACAACTCCACTCATAAATACCTTTTAATAACAAATATTTTAATGTAACAACTAGCTATATTGTCAAAAGTAATCAGCAGTTGCATTTATTTACCCCATATACTTCCATCAGCTTATCATTAAATTGACTTAGACATTCTTCAGCGGTCATGTAGTAAAATTTAGTGCTATTTACTCGGTGGTTTGGATTGTAATATAATGTAGTTCCTGGTCCATTCATTCTGGGATCTGAAATAATTAAACCAGAGTAAAGCAATCTGTGACTTGCATATCTTTTTCTTTGGTATTAAACATACTGGACAAATGGAGCTGCCTTATTTATTTATCAGGAACAATATTGTTTTTAAAAACCCTATCACATTCTCTAGGCTCCACAGATTACATAGTTCGATAGTTGTATACAGTATTAGTAAATATTCATCTGATTTCCAGAAAGAGGTTAAGTTCCTATTTTGCTCTGTGGTACAGTGATTTCTCAGTGAAAGCACAAAAAATATCCAGACCCCAGTGGGTAAGCTCTAGTGCAGAAGGCACAGCTGAAGTTGAGCTTTCTGTTATTGTTTTTCACTTTTATTTTGGTCGTCTTTGGCTCCAGAATGTTGCTCTGAATGAGGATGGTATCAAGTTGGAGAAGGAGGATGGAGTTCAGGAGAGCTGTGATTGGTCATCACCTTATTTGTCTGAAGATGTATCTAGACTGGAGGTGGAAAGTGTAAGTTTCAGCTCGTGCTGACAGACTCATGCTAGCTCAATGAGAGCTAGCATGGTAAGAAAAGAAGTGTAGTTTTTGCAGTGCAAGTGTTGGGAAGGGCTAGCTGCCCTGAGTACGTACTTGGGGTTTCAGAAGGGATCATATTCAGAGCAGCTAGTCTGTCTAGCTGCCTGTGCTGCAACAGCTACACTTCTATATTTAGCAGCATGCTAGTTTGATAAGAACAGTGGTTCCCAGCCTTTTCAGCACAAGGGTCACAAATATCACTTTTACTGAAGGGCCACCAGTCTATCAACTCATACCAAATGTATTGACGTATACTCTATTAGGGCCTTCAAATCACTCCATATTTTAAGTAAATATTTTGATGTTACTGTGCTCATTTTTACAGTCACTATTTTATACCTACAGTTCACTCACAGTTTGTCACACCCTCACAGACAAAGCACTAGTGTAAATGACTGACTATCACTACACACCTAAGCACAAGGCCTGGCCGCTAAGTCACGGTGGGTGGTCTGCTAAGCGCAGGCCAAACTGTAAGGCACTGATTTTTAGAGTCATCCCTCTCCTCAAGCATGGTGGGTCCTGGCTGCTCCACCTGCAGTGTCCCCCCACACCACTGCGGCCAGATGGAAGGATTTCAGTGAGGAAGCTGCCTCCTTGCTCATCTAGTGTCCCCCGGGCTGTAGCAGGGAAATCACACACATCCTGTAGCCCTGTACCCTCCTCTTGGCTCCCTAGGCCGCAGCTCCCTTCTGCAGCCAGGGGGATGGGAGATCACTGTCCCTTCCCTCTGGCTCTAGCAGGGATCCCAGAACCTAGGGACCCAAGTAGAGCACTTTGCTGTGCTCTCTCCTGGAGTCGGGAAGGGAAGCACTGATCTTCTGTACCCTTGGCTGCAGTAAGGAGCCTGCTCTGCTCATGCTCCACGTGGGTCCTTGGTTGGCCGCTCCCTTGTGCAGCCAGCAGGAGGGGAGCCATGGGCCACTTTGAAAGATCCTGGTGGCCACTTTTGGCCCCTGGGCCATACGCTGGAAACCACTAGATTAGAAATAGCACAAGAATGTTTACCCGGGCTGGAAATTCCAGCTCCAATGTAGACATACCCTGAATGATTGAGGAGGAGCACAAGGTCTTCACCACTGTTTCAAACAGCCATAAGCAACTAAATACACTTGCCAGCAAACTACTTTTTCCTTCACAGCCAAACTGTGGGATTCTGCCCCCTAAATTACCTCACCTGAGGACCAAGTGAGGCAAGAATCAAACCTGTACAAGTGGCAGCTTTTCTACGTCTATAATCTCATAGCCCTGCAAGCTCACGAAGAGGAGCTTGCCAGCTTCTTAGTAGGGGACACAACATTTGCTTCTAGTCCTGGAAAGGCCATGATATTTTTAGGCAATAGAAAAGCTGTTTTGAGTCACTATTACAGGTTATTATATCTCCTTCTGTTCCATGTGCAGCTGGACTCATGGTAACTAAAGTACCTGCTTTACGGGAGAAAGAAATGAAAAACAGTCTAGATAATATGATTTGAAGTCTCTGAAGCATTTTAAAAATAGTTTTCCTGCAATGTAAGTGGCATATACAGAATACATGGCTGTGTGAGGAGGTAGAAAGGTTTTATTGGCACTTGTTTTGTAGAACAAACTCCTCTTAATTAAACCTTTCCATACACTACGGTTGTATATTCTCTCTCTAGATATAGATACACACAGTCATCATAGGTACACAATGTATAACTGAGAGTATATTTATATAATTATAAGTATATTTATATAATTTTGCAATTTTTATTTGCTCACATTGATATCAATCAATCAGTCTGACTAAGTAAGGGATTGATTTTGTAATGCTTAATGATACAAGTACTCCCATTGGCTATGTCTACACTTGCACTTTTAAGTCAACTTTAACTAAGTCGACTTAACTAAGTGGACTTAAAGTCAACTTAGTTAAGTCGACTTAGTGTGTCTACACTTAAAATTAAAGTTGACTTAAAGGGGAACTTACAAAGTCAATCTAGAGCGTCCACACTGGATGCTCTAGGTCGACTTTGTGGGGCTAGAGGGACCTTGGGCAGGTCCACTGTGGCGGGGGAGCACCCCCTGTGTACAATGGGGCAAAGGGGTACAGGGACCTTGACAGGGCAGAGCCCTGTGTGTGATGCTGTCTGGATTTAGGGAAGCATTTATGATATTATTTTCTATGGATATCTCATAAATGCTATAATTCATAGGAACTATGTCATGTTTGGTATCAATAGAAAGGTAGTAATTTGCTGGGAATGATTATATAGTTTATGTCTAGGAATTCTATTTCGATTAGAAGTTAAGAATTTGATGTTATATCCATACTTTAACTTGTGTCATTCTGGACAAATGCCTTAGACGGGAGGGTGTGAACAACCATTGTCTCCTTAATGTTTAGGAATTTTCCATGTAGAATGGTCCCAGGGAGTATCCTGATGAGCCATTAAGGACATAAAGAATACAACCACTGTGTCCGTAATGGCTCATCAGTTTACTCCCTGGGACCATATCACCTGGCAGATTCCTTAACATTAAGGAGACAATGGTTGTTCACACCCTCCCGTCTAAGGCATTTGGCCAGAATGACACAAGTTAAAGTATGGATATAACATCAAATTCTTAACTTCTAATCAAAATAGAATTCCTAGACATAAACTATATAATCATTCCCAGCAAATGACTACCTTTCTATTGATACCAAACATGACATAGTTCCTATGGATTATAGCATTTATGAGATATCCATAGAAAATAATATCATAAATGCTTCCCTAAATCCAGACAGTGTTACACCATGCCCACATGCTCTGCCCTTTGGGGGGCATGCCAGGCTCCCCCTGTGCCCCCCCGGCAGGGAGGGCATTGGTGTAGTCCTGGAGTAGCCCTAACTCGACTTAGGGCTACCCCAGGGCTACACTGGCTTAATTCGACTTTAAAAAGTCGAATTAAGCCTTAGGTCGAGTAGAAAGGTGGTTTAATAAAGTCGACTTAATTTTCATTAAGTCGACTTTATTTTCCTTAACTCGACTTAAGCAAGCTGCTTAAGTCGACTTCAGCAAAGTGTAGTGTAGACGCAGGGCACATTAAGTCAACTTAAGCCAAGCTTAAGTCGACTTAATTTACCAGTGTAGACGCAGTCATTGAAGTCAAAGGAATTGCACACATGAATGATATGTTGCAGGATCACAGACTATAGGTGTTGGCCTTCCAGAGAGTCATGAACCAAAAGATCCAATGATGCAAAGGTAGTTCACTCAGTAGGTTAAATACTATAATAGACCTGTACATTCATCATCATCCATATTTTCAGCAAATTCCTCATGTTTTATAATAATTTCAAATATTTTTGTTACACTTGATCTTTAAAAATGCAATAAACTTATACAGAAAAATATACCTCCTGACATTTTTCCCCTCAGAATTTTTCTTACTATCAGTTAAGTAAATAGAATCTTCCAACCTAATGTTTCTTTTCTTTTTAAAATCTATATGTATTTTAACACACTCAGACACAGGCATGAAGACAAAAATAACCTGGAAACATGAAAAAAAAACATCCTTCCTTCACCAGAACAAAGGAACCATCAAAAGCCTTTTTTTTTCTTGGACTTGAACCTTTCCAGGTTCATTCCAGTCCTACATGTCTAAGATTCTCATTTTTACCCACTACTTTCCCCCTGCTTTATACACATCCCAGTCTTTTGGAACCTGATCCTGCACTATTAATTCAGGCAAAATTCTTACTGAAGTTATCATCTCACTAAAGTTAATGGGAATTTTACTTACATAAAGAAAATAGGATCATACCATATATCAATAGCATTTCTAACTGCAAGTGCTCAAAAATCCAGACTCAGGCCCCCCCAAAAATAATGAGATTGACTTAAAAATCATATTTTTTTAAATAATATGTTCATTTTTCCCTCTCCCTTCAGTTTTTTCAAGTCTTTATGTAAAATGTTGGTAATGTTTTCCTCTGCAACTATGATGGCTGGTTACTAGTTTAAAAAAATGAATGTAGAGTTCCTCATTCCCAGGAACTGGGCCTTTAAGAAAAAGACCAAATACCATAAGACTCCTGATTAAATTATTGCAACATGATTCTAGTGAGTATATTCAGTTTCACCTTGATCACACTGGTGTTACCTTGCTTTCAGGCATATTTTACTAGGCTATTTGAGACAGGAGAATATGTTTTGATGACCAGCTGATTTCTTGGACAAGGTCAAAATTAAGAATTTGGCTGATGCAAGGAATGGCTTCATATTGCCTCCACTGGTCACAAGTCAATTCTTCCCCTTATCCTGTATCTAATCCCCACCAGGTAATGCTAAAACAGTGACTGATACTATCTTCACCTTCATTTCATAGGTTTATTGAAATGCGCACACACAAATAAAAAACTTGCCTATCCAAGGTTCTAGGCATCCCCACAATAAAATAGATAAAATTAAACTCCTGCAGACTCCACACTCCACTTCCTACTACATTTCAAACCCAAATCTGCAGCAGCTTCTGTACATAAATGTGCCTTTCAGCATGCAGTGAAGGTCAACAAATTACAGCTACTTTGGATTAGGAGGAAGCCTGATCAAAAGCTGAGTGTTTTTCATGGAGAACTCTCTACTTTTGGCCCCGTTTCTTTTAAATGAAGGAGCGTCCCACAGAAGCACCTCTGCTGATCAATGGCACTATGGCAGGACAAGAGAGGAAGTCTCTCAAGTAGCAAGGTCCTAATCCACTTACAGCTCTACAGATTGAAAGCAAATTAGATTTAGTCCATAAAAAAGAGGTAACAGTGCAGATCATGAAGCACCATGTGGTGTCACTGAGAAGCACCACCTAATATGCAAGTCACTAAACTGTGCACTAGCTTAAGTTTTCAGGTTGACCATGCAGCGCCCATCACAGTAATTTAGTTTTGAAGTGACAAATGACTAGATCATGGTAGAAAATTCAATATCTGCAAGAAGTGGGCACAATCTTCTGGCCAGGCTCAAGTGGTAAAAAGTCTTCCTGGACCATGCTGCTGTAAAATCATCCAACAGCAACTGGGGTTCCAACACAGCCTTAAGATACTGAGTACAACTAATGGATAACGGGACCCATTCTCAACCAAAGGGGCAAAGATCAGCCTCATCTGGTTGCTTTCCACATCCTACAATTATCATCTCATTCTTTTCTGTGCTTCAGTAAGCTCACCCTCATTCATACTTCAGTCTCCCTCACACACTGGCTGAACAATCAACAGCGTGGCTAGATCAGGAGTGATAGGGATATGTCACATTCTGAGAAAACCACAGCCTATATTTTCTCAATTACCCTCCTAATGGCCCTATATAATATTGAGAGCAAAAAGTCCTGGCTGTTCCAGGAAAGATTTGTTTTATGCAAGATTGCCATTAATGCTCATCTACCTTCAAAAACTGCTACAAAATCAAGATAAGTCAGTCCTCCATTTGGGAATCCTAACTTCTCAGTCAGTAGGTTAAACTGGCTATCATCCATTGGCATCCCATGATCTTCCAACACCTGTAAAAGTGGGGGGGGAAAAAAAAAAAGGTAAATGAGGAAATGTTCATTGCTTGCATGGGCTCTTACAGATATATTTTCAAAGGACTGTACGGGTTTTGATCACATAATTAAACCTGGATAAATCTAAAAATGTATCTCTTCATATTTATGGTAACTGTGGCTTATACAGAGTTAAAATTATAATGATTAGCTATACATTTGGTAAGAGGAACCACATCTTTCGACAGGTAAGGGATCTCAAACCATATATCATCCAAGTACTCATGAAGCCTGAACTGCCTAGCTTATGAGAGATCTGATGGTATCACAGCACAAATGACTGCAGATATATTGTTCTTTATTCTTTGTGTATTAGCAATACTTAAAAGAGGAATACATAGTCTGTAGGGTGTCGGAAGTAGAGAGGTTAGTACAACAGTCAATTAAGGGCTTTCAGTGTTACGCCAAAACCTTAAATCCGATTTTCACACAGAGAGCTAATGCAGAGAAAAAAGCAGCAGGTAGGTGGAGTTTCCTCTGCCTGCCAGTAATGATAATCATGCTGCTGCATTAGCTGCAGGCAACAAAATAAGCCTTTTAGGTACCACATTGTAGAACACCTGGCAGTAATCCAAAGCCAATGTCCCAAAGGTATATGGCACAGATCAGCATGTGGGAAGCAAGGCTGCAATTTTGTACTTAATAGATGTATTATTATTATTATTGTTAATACTACTACTAATAAGACAAAGAAATAACATTTTACAATTATT
The DNA here is from genome assembly GCA_007922175.1 of Pelusios castaneus. Taxonomy (NCBI): domain Eukaryota; kingdom Metazoa; phylum Chordata; order Testudines; family Pelomedusidae; genus Pelusios; species Pelusios castaneus. The sequence continues at coordinate 9,594,182 of ML685821.1, forward strand.
TAGCACCTCTCACATCAGAGCACCTCTTCTATGCACACGCAGAATCACAGAAATACGTCCACCTCTGGGAGGAGGCGAGCAGCCAGATGAAGTGCAGAGCACACTGCACATTGATGAGAGATGAAATTTTACTGGCAAACCAAGTCTCATAAGAAGTTCCAAGGGAGCTGTGCTGCCATTTTTTAAAGGTCTCACTGACATGAGAAAATCCTGTTTTCACCACAGCTACCTCCTTCTGCTCTTCCAGATCAGCCTCTGGATAAAGACAATGTGCAGACTCTGCCCACGTTAGCTGCCTGAAGTATCTTCCCGTCTAATCTTAAGAGGTCTCAGAAAAATGCCTCTCCCACTATTTCTCCTGTCTGACCCAACCACGATGATTTCCATTTTGCTGGTACAGTATTTAATTTCAGCCAGTTTATTGCCACCCAATAGCAAACTTTGCCAATCTGTTTCCTCTTGAAGTGTGGGGAGAAAGAAAATCTTGACCACAGCAATAATGCCAAACTCATATCAGTTATAAATCTCTTCAGAAGGCAAAATACAGAGAGCGACAAGCAATCACAACTACAACAGGCTCTGAGAAACATCACATACAACCCTAGTAAAACCAAGCAAAACCAACTGGGAGCACTCACAGACAAAAACTAAATTAGTTCAATACAGCCCCAGTCATATTGATCCTCTAGCATGCAAGTGCTGTACCCCAATCTGGTGAGCCACACTACCAAAAACTGCCAAAAAAATCTAATAGCCACTGGATCATATTAGTAGCCATGGTGAGCATATTAAACCTGATTAAATAAAGTCAGTTTCTTAGTACACAGGAGGGATACTCCTCTTCTTCTATGGCCTTTATGTTCTAAAAGGTTCTTCCCCCAACACAAGCACCACACATGCAAGTCCCAGAGCAGGGGCATGTTAGGACAAAGTCAGGAGCAGGAGGAAGTGGGCCCACAGAGCTGAGGGAATCCAGTGGTGTATCGAGGGCAGGGAGGGACTGCGGGGGGCGCCAGGCTGGCCTTTCACAAGCTGCAAGAGGAAGGATGCAGTAGGATCTAAGAGGCAGAGAGCCTCTTGAGACACTCCCATATTGTAAAGGCCAGCCCAGTGCCCCCCCCAAAGGCAGAGGGAGAAGGTGCCCCCTGTCAGAGCCAGCACCAAGCTGGAGCAGCAGCAGGTAAGTGCTGGGGAGGGAGCGGGCCAGGCTAGGCTGGTTCTTCACAGGAGGAGGGAGGCGGAGGATTCAGGAGGTGCTGAGGGGTGTCCCTCAGTGCCCCCCAGCCTTCCCTACTTATGGTGAAGGGCTAACCCAGCTCCCATCCCCTGTCTCAGTCAGGGCCAGGCTGTGCAGCTGTTGCAGCCTCATGCTCCACACCCATCTGACCCCCCTGCCTGGAGCAGCTTCAGGGGTGTGGCCGGAACCCCTCCTGCCATGTGCAGGCAGTGTGTGTGTGTGTGAGGGGCGCAAATGTGGGCTTGGCCCCCTATGCGCCATACCTGACCTGAAGATGAAACGGGACTTCAGCCTCTATAACCACAAAATTGTTTTATATGCTTAACGTTCTCATACAATGTTTTTGGCTAATGAGGCATAGCAGTGACCTAACTGAGAAGCAGCCAGCTTAGTATTAGCTTCAGAGAGGGTTAACGTTTTAACAAGCAGGATGACCACTAGAATTCTTGGTTTGCCTGTAAACAATGTTTGCTGCCTTCCCCCACCCAAAGGTACTCAGTCACACCACAATGCATGGGGCCTACAGATATTGGTGAAGGCTAACTAAATAAAATGTTGGCATGCATCTCAGACGTAACTAACTCATTTTACAGAGCAGATGTATAATCAGTTAAAGTCTGGTTCCATAAATTTCCCCAGCCACCTGCTGCAGAGATGGAATCTAGGAGCACGTTCTTTTTGACACTAGAAATCAGTTTGACCAGTTTGGACAATCTCAGCAGGAAAAGGGCTAGAAATTGACTTTTTTCTTTTTAAATGAAAGCTGAGATTCTTCCTTATGCTATTAACAAGGAGCTCATGTGAGAGAGCTCTCCAGCTCATAAGTGACTGGCACAATCCTGGAGGCTTAGCTATAGTTCTGGGAATGCTAAACTGCCTTCCAGGGAAAAACAAAAAGATAAAGAAAAACACCTAGCATTTCTCCTACCTTCCGGAAATCATCTTTACTAATTTTTCCATTTGGTTGCTTGTTGTAGGCAAGAAAGCTGTCTTTAATAGTTGCTTCCTGTTGTATCACACTGTCCTTGAGTCTTTCAATTACTTCATCAACGGTTCTATTCTTGGTATGCTTATTAGCTTGAGCTTCAATCTGTTTCATTCTAAAATTGAAAGATTGTTCATGAAAACAAGTCACTTGTGTTTGCTACTTTAAAACATTTTGATTCAGTAATAATGAAGTGGATTATTTTAACAATAAATAGGACAATAATGCCAGAAATGTTCTTCCTGTGCCTGAACAAAGTTCTAGTTAGTACAAATTAAGGCCCATGCAGATTCCAAGGGCGATATTGTGCAATCGGTTTTTAAGCAGAAAGCCCTGCTCAAACTGATGTTAAAAACTGATTGCATGACATTGTCACAGGCTGTATATTTTTGAAGCAATGATCACATATATCCAAATACAGGAGCTGATTCCCAGCTGATTTTGGATCTTCAGATTTCCCATCTTCTGGAGAGCCACTTTTACCCACTAACATTTTTAACACCGTCATGGGACTTAATCCAATGCCAAAAAATATGGGAGTGTTTCTGATTGACTTTAAATGGAAATGAATCAGGCTAATGATGTCTTACTACCCGCTGGAAAGATGTAACAATTGGTGGCCATCAGAAATGGCATCAATGCTGTTCTGTATATCTGCCCATAGTAGGTAATGATATATATATATATCACCATGACTCACAGCCTCACACTTCTAGTAACCCAAATAAACCACCTCCACTTTTTTCCTTTATGTGCAATAAGTGGATTAGTATATCCTTTCTCAGTCCTTAAAAAGAAAAATCCCCAGACATGGAATATTTAACCCTCCCTTTGAAATGTGGTGATCTTTGACATCAAACCATTAAAATAACTCATGATTAAATACGTAATAACTTCTAAAGATGGAGAAGACGTACAATAAAAGTGTATGTAATACATCCCAGATGCATCCAATTCATTTGTTAAGGATTTATTATTGTCCATGAAAAAGTAAGTTAACACAATTCTTTTTGTTAAGTCTGAAAGCATATATTTCTGTATGTGCAAAATGCAGAATATTCAGCAGTCTATTTTTTATAGATTTATTAAGTATATTTTATAGTACTCCCTTAACATTTTAACTTCTAGCACTAAAATATTTTAATGAAACAGTTTCATTAACTGCTTTTAAATGAAGTATCACTAGTGGTTCACATAGAAAATTAGCTCTAACATGTTTGAAATTCTGAAATGCATAATGATGAAAGTAAAGATAGGTGACTTTGCTGGTAAGCTGGGCTGTCTGATTCTGTGTGCTATATTATCTTTGGTTTTCATCCAACACCAGAACTAGATTCCATCTCTCCTAAATTCTAGGTGTGTTTCCTCCACTGAGCAATACTACTTCCAGCATGCCATGTCTTCCTCAGACCTAGGAATGACTTGCTGTAGTTATCAGACAAAGCTGGAGAGAAGCAAGCTTTGTCCCACTGACCCTCAGTGGAATAGCCATAATCTAAATTAATTTTCCATCTGAGCCCATTCCTTACTGGGTGAACATCCTTTACGGGGATCAGCCCAGGAATTAGCAACATTTAGGGAGCCCACGGGAGTTGTTCTGTCAGGAAGTAGCTGCAGAGCCACCAAGGGCTCAGAGCCAGTGCAGAGGCCCAAGGATCCTGGAGATCCGTGCAGACCTCAGAAGTTCCATAGTTTTCAAACGGAACCCTCATTTTTTGTGGGGAAATAAACTCCACCCTATTGTGGAAGATTTTACTGGCTCTTACGTAGGCATTTGCACATACACCAAAGCATCAAGTAACTGAAGAGAAGATGATTCAAATATTCTTGTAGCTTGAATACAAAGAGGCACGCAGTGATGCTACAGACTGAAGTCTTGCAAACAGAAGCTATAGTCAACTCAGTCTTGATTTATGGAGCTCTGAGAATGCTCAAACCCAAAAGATGAAGTCTCTGCAATACCATGGAGATTCACAAGTCTATACTTTAGATGCTATTTAAAACACAACCCTGACAGTTTACTGACATGGTGGGTCATACCCCTTTTGTAACACGTGAAGTAAGCTCAACGGCTATGTCTACACTTGCAAGTTAGTTCGAATCAAGGAAGCTTAATTCGAACTAACGTAAGCCTTGGCCACACTAGGGCTTCCTTAATTCAAACTAACAAATTCGATTGCTTAGTTCGAACTAACCCTTAATTCGAAATAGTTAGTTCGAATTAAGTCAATGTGGCCATATTAGTTCGAACTAACTGCTTAGTTTGAACTAATCGGCAGATTGACCTTCATGCAACTGACTAATTTGAACTAAGCAAGTGCCATGCATGGACATGGCTAGTTCAAACAAACATTCTAGTGGGGCCATGCTAATTCGAATTCAGTTAATTTGAACTAACTAAAATTAGTTTGAATTAGTTAGTTCGAATTAACTAATTCAAACTAACTTTTGTAAGTGTAGACATAGCCAACAGTTCTTATTTAAGTTCAAAAGCTTTTGATAAATGGGCCTTACATTTGCTCTTCTGATCCAGTTCTTTAGAAGTCAGATTATTTAGGGATTATGCTTAGACCCAACTAACATTTAAAGCAAATGCTCGGTCTCTTTGGAAGTTTCCTTTATAATGGTATCAATAGTTTAAAAATTTAATAGGAAATCATCTATATTAATAAAGTATTGTTCAGTACCTCTCTGAAAGATCTGTTTGTCTTTTTTCTTCTCTGTCTTGACTTCCCTTTGAGATTTGTGTGCTGATACCAGTTAAGTCACCAGGTAAAACAGCAACTCCTAAACTATCCAGAAGCATCCTATAAAGGATCCCATCAGAAGAAATATCCTGAAATTTATGACATAGCCTAGATAAAATAAAGAATTGAAAATAATGTGTATGGTTGAGAGTAAAAGATGCATATTTTAAGGCAAAGACTATCAAAATAATGAACTTCCTTCCCATGTAGAGGCAGTGTGTGTCCGGTGGCTAGAGGAGACTGAGGACAGCACTCTGCCATTAATACATGGAGTCATCTCTATGTGTTTCAGTCTAACTCATCTGTGAAATGGGGAAAATAATACCCAGCTCACAGAGCTCAATTTACCTTTATGAGGCAGTTCATATCTGTAAAGCTTTTGAGGATTCTTAGATGCAAGAATGGAATGGGATGGAAGTGTATTATACTGCAAGCATATTCACAGCATTCAGTTCAGATTACAAATTGCTATTTTCCCCCATTTAGACTTCTATTTAAAAACAAATAAACATGGATACAAAATTACTTAGAATTTAAGACATAACACTCCTTCACGCAAGCACCCTCCTTATGATAAATCTACAAGAAAACTTTCTTTTATTTTAATAAAAATAATCTGTTTTCCTAGAACAATAATGGGAGGGGGAATGGGGAGGGAGGGATCATGCAGAGTAAAGGGAGGCACCATGTTGTAACAGTATCCAATCAGCTCCATTCAAAGAAGAGCATCCTGCACACAGAAAATGGAACTCAGACACAAATACTAAGGAACAACATCTGCCTTGAAAATGTAATTTACAAAAGGCTTCCAAATATCCTTAAAAATTGTCCATTCTTTTATTCAGTCTGAATGTTATCTCACAGGAAGCCATCTGGGACAGGCATGCCAACCATTCTGCCTCAGTAAAAGCTGCATTGTCCTCAAGTGCCTCAGGATGAGTCACATCAGTGCCAAAAGCCCAATTATAACTGAAGCCCCCAACAGCATAAGTATCATTTAAAATCAATAAGACTGATGTGGCCGAAACACTGGAATTCAGAATGTAATTTATTCTCTTCATCGCACTTGCTCAAAAACCTTGTGTAATGCAGCATCCCCAAAGCATCTGAATAAAATCCCCAGCCTGGTTATGACAACTCCGACATAGATTTGACAGTCATACATACAATTTGTGTATGCTTAAAGGAGTCAATTATATATTACTTATTATTTTAAAATACTGCATGCCTAACTGCTTTAGAGCTGTGAATGAACAGTGCCATCCACTGTTTCTCTGCATAATCTTTGCGACATATTTTCCCAGGATGGTCTTAAATAACATGTAATATAAGAATTAATCCTCCTTTAAAAAATTGTGTTTACTGGTGGCCTGATGGGAATAAAAACATCTTTTTTAAAAAGAATAAGGCTTAAACCTAGTCTGGGAAATTACAAAATAGAATAACAAATAATTTGTCAAGCAAGTTTTCATCCATGAATTTCAAATTTAATCAATCCCCATTTCTTACTTAGGCATTACAACAAAACAAAACAAAAAAAAACCCAATCAAACTCATCAAATCCAATCAAATTAATCAATAGCAGTAATACCTTGTAGAATATAAAACTTGAATTCAATTGAACATCAAACATCACAACTGAATTTCTTTGATGCGATGTGCTCCTTGGCATCTACATCTTTACCAAAGGCCCTGACTCAGGATAGCCCTCAAGGATGTGCATAAATGTTGTCCTAAATGGAGATGCTTTCCTGAACCAGGACCAAAGTGTGGGCTGAGTGAGAGTTCAAGCTCTATGCCTAATAAAGCTGGAGATCCTTAGAAAGTGGAATTTATGTAGATTCTACACAGGCCTCATGAATGCCCTCAACAGTGGAATTCAAACACTGTTATCTCCATACATTGTATCATGTCATGTCAGCTCCTACCAAGTTGTTGCAAAATTATCTAGAGAGTCTGATCTTGCAAAGCTCTGAAAACTTTAGCCCCAGTCCAACAAAACACACAAGCATGTGCTTAATGTTAGCCATGTCAGCAGCCCCATCCTTTAAGTATGTAAGTAGTCCCCTAGAATGGGACTGATACCATTCTTAAACTTTGTATGTGCTTTGTTGGATCACGGCCATAGTGCTCAGCACATTTCAAGATTGATCCTCGAGGGCTTAATTTTGTATCCACTGAAGACAACGACAAAATTTTGACTGCAATCAGGTTAGTGCAAACTAGAAGACGCTGCCTTGCTACATACTGCAAAACAATATGTAGCAATATTAGGTCCACCAATTCCATTCTATTAATTCTGTGGCATAATTTGTAGCCTTTTTATTGTTGAAATTAAGTAATCTCAACATCAGAGATGATGCTGAAAGGAAGTGCCCTCATTTTAAGTGGATTTGGGTTTCCACGGCACAAGATACAGTGAAACCTGATGAGGGCATAGTTAAAATTCTCCAATATTTGCTGCTGCTGGACTGCAAAGACTCCATGTTTGCTGTTTAATTTAATACTGTGGCAAACACTAAGCAGCAATGAGTTGTATGTATCTTCAGTAGTCATCATGTTGCTGGTTTTTCTGCCTACAGTGGATTAGATCCCTAATTACCATATTTTCTTGTTTTTGTTTCTGGGCTTTTCCTCCTCCACATCATTTTCTGATACGAGATGTTGAAACCAGGTAGAAATCACTTTACAATTTAAATTGGTTGTAATTCTGGACTCCACCTTGAGTGCAGATCTCTCATTGACATAAATAATGATTGCAAAATAATGGCAAAAACATTAGAGAAGTGTATAAATGCTGAGAACTAGTTATGCAATACTCAAAGGATAAGTAATTGCTCCTGATCAGTAATTAGTGTCTATATATTATGCCACACTGAGCCATAAAGCTGGCTGATGACAAAAAGGGTGTATTTTTAAGGCAGTACAAAGGGAATTAGGTACACGACACTTATTAACCCCCTGCACAGTGTCCAAAGTTTTCTCTACAAAATTCACAGCAAGGAAAATGTATATAGTGGAATATTATTTCAGTGATCAAACTTGTAGTCATTCATATTTCAAGATCAAAAATTATTTTCTAAAAGCCATTTCCTATTGATGCTGTTGTGTTTCCTCCTCACTTATACTGATCATCAGGACATTGGGTCACAAGGTTCAGGCTGGCATGGATTTCTTTGATTTTCCTATGATGTTTTCAAAGGTACGAAAGAATCCCACATCTTTTGGAGAATCACAGGGCTGCAGGTAAAGAATATTACAGCTTGTAGGAGAGTAAATTAGACCCAATTACAGCCTGACTGACGTGCCAAGGCAATAAAATGCCTATGCAATCCACTCCTCTTTCATAAGGTATAGATTTTGATTCCATATAGATATGGGATTTGGGATGTTCATTGTTTTTTAGATTGAGATGTAGCTATCAATCAGCCCATGATCAAAATGAGTGTTGAACAATGTTGTGTCTGTGTTGAAAAAGGGTTCTTCTAAAATAAATGCATTCAGTTGTTCATTACAAGATTACAAGATACTATAACAAGATAATATGGGTACAGCAGACACTTGTTATCAGCAACATATCAGTACTCTTTTGCTCTGTTGCTCCTAAGCAACTGCTGCGGTTATGGGGAGTGTCATCTGACCAAAGGCGTTAAGAGGAGTTAAAGGTATTCAGAAAGGGTGGGGCAGCTCCATTGGGGAGAGGGGAAGTTTGCAGAGAATGGTGCAGGGGAACTCAGGGTTTGGCAAGGGAGCCCTCAATCAGAAAAATGGCTGAGTGAGCCCAGCAGCTGTGGATGAACAGAGGATGCTCTCACTGGCAACTTCATGGTCCACACTGGCGAAGGATGGATGGCAGGGAAGGGAGTGGGGGTGATGGCTCCTACCACAGACAACAGAGAGGGGAGGGGAAAAGGGGACAGGTCATTGCCTTAGGAGTGGAGGGATCAAAACAGCACATCCATATCCTGCCTCCTGAGATGGAGGGGACAGTTTAGTGCATGGGGGGGAGGCGAGGTCCCCGTACTTCCCACTGAAAAATAGCACCCCACTACCACCTATAAGCCAGATACTGAGAAAGGAAGGAGCTATGCCTCTGGTTGTTCTCCTGACCTCAGTTCCACTCCCCTCCCGCTCCCCCCAAAGTCCTCTCTTCCAGGCCCTTCCTGAAAACTCCCCTGTACACATGCTCTGCACACAAGCTCTGTTAAGCAGATCAAGTGCACACAGCTGTGTGCTCTGGAGCTGCACTGAAGGTCCAGAATCAGGAGGGGAGTGAAAAGATGCAGTTTGGGGGGCAATCTCCCTACATGACCCCCCTCCCCAATCTCTGCCTCTGAATGTGACATCAAAACATCACAAATGTTGCTCTCATGCAGCAGCTGTGTTGCTGTTACCAAATGGACAATTCACAGTAAGGAAAATGTTCCCAGGGGAAATGTGGCTCGTAAGTGGCGGCTGTTCTTTGTAAGGTGGTGTTGCAAACAAGCATAGTTATAGTCACTTCTCTTTGGAAACAGTGAATCCTTTTTTTAAAAAGAGACATTTTCCTTCACAACCAATTTTCACTTTGAGGAATTGGCTTGTTTCACAGTTTTAAGTTATCCTTTGAACCATGTGATCCCAATATTTCAAGTGTTTCATGAATGGAACTTCCATGGAAATAAAGAGATTTGCCAGCTGATCTCCTGCGGAGTGACGCTCACTGATAGGTTTGGTGGCATTTCATTTTCTCTAAAGCTTTAAAACAAATTGAAGTATTCCAAGAGTCAAAACACCACTTTTTTAGAAAAATATGGACAGAAAGTTACTAAAGTTACATGAATTAATAGTCAGATGCCAGCAGCTTACTTTGCAAATTGTTCATCAGATAAAGAGGGACAGTATAGCTGTATAATTTTTCGCAGCTGATTTCTGCTAACAACTCCTGTGCATTTAGGGTCACAGGCCTGCAAAGCCTTGTGGAAGTCTTTCCAATTTTCTATGATTTTATCCGAAAGTATGTCTTCCACCTAAAACGCAAAGATATCAATTGTGAAAATGAAAACTGTCCTGAGGTTACATTGCCATATGATAGTAATCATATAGTAAAAATGAAATGAAATCCCTAATTACAGAAAATCAAAACTCACTGAAAATATACCTCATTATTACTTACAGTATCCCAAGCTAGAACAAGAGAAGGTGGCTTCTTAATTTCCTTTGTTCCATTAAGCCATTTATGACCCATCTAATTTAAAAAAAATGTTATTTGTATTAAAACTTGTTTAGCGCACTGTTTCCTAAATAGTGTACAATGTCAACCAATGAATAAATGCTCGAAATTCTGTTTGAAAGTGTGGCTCTAATCTGAAATGTGACTATGCAAAATTGGCACTTTACTCCACTGATCCTCTCCTTTTGCCAGCTACTAACTTCAATAACAAAACAATGTTTTATTGCTTGTTGCTCCCTAAAGCAAAAGTCGCTAAGACTGATGGATGAGCTGCAAGTTCCATAGCTGTTTCTGAGGGCACAATTTGAAGATAATGGGATGACAAAGGTGAATGTGAGTGCAGAATCTAGCTCACAGAACATAGGTCAGGATCCATTTGAGGCACTGGAAATTAGAATAAAAAGATCTTTTTACTTGTAAACTGATGCATTTAATACAAGAACTATTGAGATGCCATAAACATGGAATCACATTTTTCCAGAGTAACTGGGGTCAATACTCAGATCCAGCTGAGCTCTGTTCAGTGCAAGGTTGAAAGGGAAACAAAGGTCACTTTATGTCATCTTCAAATATCTCAATGCTGAGGCCAGCCAGGGGCTGCTTTGGCTAGTTGGGACCCAACTTAGTTCCCAGCACTAGCACCTGCCTTAGGGCTGCTTTGACTTTAATCTGGTTGCAACATTCCCCTTGGGGCCATACCCTCAGCCAGGGAACAACGGAGCACAGCAGCATTCTGGAAAAAAATCCCCTCCCCTTGTTTGTTCCCCTAGGAATTCTCCTATACCATGGAATGGGTAGCACAGAGTGCTACGCTAACTTTATGCCATCTAGGGAACCAGTGTGGGTGGGTCCTTTGTCTTTGGCTAGGCCAGCTTTGCACCAAAGGATTGGCACAAAATAGCCATAGCAGGGGACAGAATCTGGCCCGCTCTTCAGAGCAGAATGACATTACTAGTGTGAAATCTTAGCTAGCAGAGACATCTCTTACTATCAGCTTATACCTCATCCGAGGGTGGCTGTGATCCATGTTGCTCTAACCTGCATTGCTTTATGCTAAACTGAACTTTAGAACACAAGGCAGTAGAATTTCATCTCTAAAATGAACCCCAATAAGTTAATTTGAGCATCCAACTTCATTTTCATAAGTATTTAGAATTTGCCAGTATTTATACTTTTCCCCTCCATGTCAGTTTTATAATTATAAAAATGTGACCCAGAGGCTCAACAATACCATTATTCAATTCAAGAATAGGTAGAGGGAACATGAGCTGATGAATCAAATGTATCTATTGTTGGAGCTATCAGAATAGGGATGCAGTTAGCTACATAAAAGTTTTTCTCAAAGCAACACACACTATTCAAGACAATTCAGTAAGAAACACTTTTTGTGCATCTTGACACTGCCAGGTTCTTTGATACCTTCCAACAATTCCAAACACCAGCCTAAGACAAAAACTAAATAAAGATTTATTCAGTTGACACACTAACGTGAACCTAAAAGCAGTATAATAAAAATATTATGAACAGCTCTAATATTATGAAGCACTTATGAAAACTATAGACTACTTGACCAAATAAAAGTCCTGGTCAAAAGATACAGCATATAACCTCACTATGTGTATGGTACTGGTTCTAAAGGAAGCTACTAAAAGATAACTATAAAACTCTAAAAATGTCAAAGTCATACACCTGAAAACACCCAACCAATGGGTAATGCAAATCTCAGCACCTATGTCTTATTATAAAGTATAATAGACAGAAAGAACTCTTTTGCAAAATATCTGCAAAACAGTTCTGATGATTAAAAAGCTTCAAAGAGATACTTCTGTCCCATAACTGCTACACAAATGTACGTGAATTTGTGATTACATTCCAGGGGGAGTTTCCAGAAAGATGAGGTAAATTGTGAAATTGCTTCCCAATCCATACTTCAGAGGCAAAAGAATCCAAGAGTGTAGATTATGTAGGAGTGTCACACTGCTGAAAAGCATATGCACTCACTAACTTAGATAAAGACTGTTCAGAGTTTAGGGTTTTATTAAGAAGTGACCTAACACTTCACTATAGACATTATAAAAAAGAAAATCCTTAGAAAAGTATTGATAAACACTTACTAAAGATTCCTGTTCTTCAAACAAGTCTAAAAATTTATGGTAGCTGAGATACCCAGTGTGTTCTGGATCAATTATCTTGATTAGCTCTTGGAAGTCCTTGTCACTTATTCGAAACAGGATGCAATCCAAAATGCGACGCAGCTCATTTCTTGTGATCTTTCCATCTTTTTTCTAAAAGAAATGTTTGTGTGTGTGAGAGAGAGTGAACAATTTTACTAAACAACAATTTTTATTTTAAAACATTGTTCTGCACCTTTGCGTCACATAACCCAGAGTGACTGAGAGCTTTTACTATTGGTTAGCTTTTTGATAGTCTACATGATGTGTATCTGTTGGTCTCAGTCCAATTCTCAATGGATAAGAGGATATATCTCAACTGGAACCCTTGTTGGCAGACACAGCAGAGAGACTAAGGCTATAGAAATTGAACTATCCTCTTACACTAGAAGTCGGATCCCCAAAGTCAGGTATGTAGTACTTTGGTGGAGCAGAATTGTGGAGGAGTAGTATATATTACAATATAGTTGCTTGTCCTGGACCTGTTCTGTAGAGAAATACACGAAAGTCTTTGGTCTCCAGGACCGTTAATTTTGCACCTTTCTTCAAAAATTAAACTGGTTAGTTATCTTTATGGGTAAACACATATAAATACACACACACTTTTTTTAAAGTAAGAGGATGTTCTTGCTACTTCCCACAAGCCCTTTTACCATATAGTGACTTGCTGCTGCCAATGCCCCCGTCCACTGCCTTGATGAAGAAGGGAAGCCCTTTAAATGCTATTTGTGACTAGTATGAATTCCCATACTACTCTCAGTACAGAATATACATATTCTTACACCCTGGATTAGTATCCCAAATTCACCCCATCAGGGGACTCCTTTTATTCTTAATATAAGAACAATAAAAGACAAATTCTAACCTAAGCTTTTTTCTTGAGCTTATTTTTTTCCTATGGATCTCTTTGTACCTAGGTCCCTCTGCCTTAGAAAGAAATGCTAAGCCTTTTATATTCCTGAGCTGGAGCTAATAGGAGCCACTGGGTCTGGCAGTGAGAGCGATTCAGCAGAAATAACTCTGCATTTCTGTAGAGAGTCCCAGCACGCGGCACTTTGCCATACTATCATATAAACGTGCACTTTTTAAAGCATTTTATGCAATAAGCAATAGATGGGCTTATACAATATCACTATTATATTTTTGTATTGTTACAGTTAAGGCATGAGTTTTGTTTCAGTGCTCATGACATATCATCTCCATAAGGTATGAGGGAGAGTTTTAAATCAAGATTAGTCTGTTTTTATTACAGTCTATTAGATTTTAGTATTTTATATTTTTGCTTGGACTTTCATTTTATTCTTATACTTTGCTTCCCTGAAGAAAACTGGTGGAAAAAAGAAGAAATGAAAGAAATTATGCCTGGGTACAATAAAAGAAAAAATAATAGTAAATAGTTTCTCTGGTGATTCATTTCTGGCTAAGCACTAAACAAATATTTTGTTGTTCATAAACCTCACCCTAAGAAAAATTCTGTTTCCCTTTAGTCCCCTATAGAGATTCAGGGTGGCAGTAATAATATACAGGATGAGCAATTATTTACTTCATGAGCTGGTTTGGGAAACACTTTGAAGTTTTTGTAATCAAAAGATAATGGTTTTGTGAAACTGCTCTTCTTCCATCTGAATTTTCTTTAGAGACTGTTGTCAGTGCATTAAATCATATGGAAAAGAAACTTGATAATATATCTAACTCAGTGAGTAAGTTAAGAAATCTGGTACAGGAACAACAAAAATGAGTTCTACTTTACATGAAAATGTGTACAGTATAAGTGGAAGTATCTTATCCATGAAGCTTAAATGCCTACTGTGGTTAAAGATAACCTGTTTTTTAGTCATTGCTTTGATAATATTGAAAAAATAATAAATATTAGATGAGTCTTCAATCAGTTAACTTTCTGATTGTTTGTTTGACACATGGAATCTCTCAAATATTTTCATTTATGGGCTAGATTGCTATCTGGTGTAAATCAGCATAGCTCCAATGACTTCAGTGGGGCTGCACTGATTTACACCAGTTGAGAATCTGTATGTATCCCTAGATGTTTAACAGTTTGAGATGTTAAGGATGAAGCTGTTCCTCATGCAACTAGAGTTCTCTTTCTGCTGTCTCAAATATCTGCATCTGCATAATTAATTTAATTCTTACTGACCAGTACAATAAAGCACATAAGCATGTGCTTGAGTTCAGTGGGACTTAAATACATGCCTAACTGCTTTGCTGAATCGGGATCTTAATGCTGGTGTTATTACAGCCTAATGCAATGTAGGAAATTAAATTATCTTCTTTGTAAATTGCTAGGTAAATTCTTTCTTTTGTAGTGATTGTGTGTGTGTGTACACACACATACACATGAGTGTGTGCAATTTATACTGCGGAGCTGCTGAAAGCAGTTTCTATGTAATTATATTAGAAGGAATTGAGATATATCATCTATATAAAAATTGGTAATAAAAAATGCCAGCAGTACTTCTGAAGATATGCCCAGTGCTCATTTTGCTTGTGTCAACCAGACTGAAAGCTTTAATTTTTTCAGTCTATTATTTGCTCATCCAATCCAAAAATATAGACTCTACAATTTAAGAAGAGCAATCTGTAGCAAATCAAAGTAATAAAAAATTCCATCTGTCCACTAAAGGGACGATCACACAGCTCTCTGTATGGATCGTATATATCATGACATTCCATCAAAAATGACAAGAATGCTTTTTTTATCATAGTTCAGTACATCATGAAAGCCAAAGAACTGGTAAAACTAGACAGACAGTTCTTTATTAAGAGTGCATTCATTCTAGACATAAAAAGCATGCCCGAACTGTAAAAAAAAAAAAAAAAAAAAAATCAGATTAAAGTATTGCTGCAAATAAAGTGGGTGAAGCAACAGAGTGATCCAGGTCAATCTCACAGGTTTGACATCATAAATCAGTCAATTTATAGATCATAAACAATAAATGTTTTACAAGTTCTGTATTTTCTATTTATATTTTATAGAATGAGGCTGTGATAATGATTTTATAGTGGAGGTTCTAAATGACTTTACATTATCATGCTGATTTTGAATGCTTTGCTCACTTCATTAAAATACAATAATTCTGCCTATAACATTTCATGTGTGGTTATGTATCAGAGACATATTTAAATTTGGGAATAACTGGACAAGGCACTTGAAAGATTTGAGATGTTGCATATTTGCATTTGTGAAATTTTCCCAACTTCTTTGAAACATTTTCCAGAAAGGCTTGGTATAGAATTTGGGTCTTGAGCCTCCAAACATTTATGTATGTCTTTTACATCAATAAACAAGGAGTCCTGTGGTACTTTTAAAGACTAACAAATATATTTATTGCAAGAGCTTTCATGGGAGAAAATCCCACTTCGTCAGACACAAGATGGGAAACTTACAGAATAAGAGGAAATTAAATGCAGGGAAGTGTATGACATAGGATCAGGTCAGGCTGTAACAGCAAATCAGAGCTGTTGTTAAGATCCAAACACTGGGGAACAGCATATACAGGAAGGTGAGGTCAAATAACCTGTTGTAATGAGAAAAAAATCCATAGTACTTATTTAGCCCTGAGAAACATAACCAAATTTATATATAAATTCCAGTTCTGCAGTTTCTCTTTGAAGCTTGGATTTATTATTCATTTGTTTGACCACAGCTATTAACAAGTTGTCAATGGAGTGAGCAGGGAGATTGAAGTGTTCCCCTATTGGTTTCTGAATGTTGTAATTTCTGATGTCAGATTTGTGTCCATTTATTCTTTTGCGCAGAGACTGCCCTGTTTGTCCAATATATAAGGCACATGATGGCATAAATCACATTGGTGGACAAGCAGATGAATGAGCTCTTGAAGGAGTAGCTGGCTTGATTAGGTCCTGTGATGGTATCTTTTGTGCAGATATGTGGGCAAAGTTGGCAGCGTGGTCAGTTGCAGGGATATGTGCCTGCTTTAATGTTTCTGTTGTTTGGTCTGTAGTTGCTCCCTCACTCTCTTGAGCCTTGGGAGACAGACCTCTCCTCATTTACAGACAGCCCCCCAATCTTAAACAGGTACTCACCAGCAACTACAGACTAAACAACAGACAGATCCTATGACTTACATTTCCCTGAATTTAATTTCCTTCCATTCTGTAAGCTTCCCAACTCCAAAGCATCTGATGAAGTGGAATTTTCTCCCATGAAAGCTCATGCAATAAATAAATTTGTTAGTCTTTAAAAGTGCCACAGGACTACTTGTTTGTTTTTATGTCAATGACAGTCAAAATCAAAATCAATGGCTATGTCTACACTTGTAATTTTAAGTCGACTTAGTGAGTCTACACTTAAAATTAAAGTCGACTTAAAGGGGAATTTACAAAGTCAACCTAGAGCGTCCACACTGGACGCCTAGGTTGACTTTGTGGGGCTAGGGGGACCTTGGGCAGGTCCACGGTGGCAGGGGGGGCACCCCTTGTGTACAATGGGGCAAAGGGGGACAGGGACTCTGATAGGGTACGTGGACAGGGTGTGACGCTGTCCGGATTTAGGGAACCATTTATGATATTATTTTCTATTAATATCTCATAAATGCTATAATCCATAGGATCTATGTCATGTTTGGTATC
Organism: Pelusios castaneus; assembly: GCA_007922175.1. NCBI lineage: Eukaryota > Metazoa > Chordata > Testudines > Pelomedusidae > Pelusios > Pelusios castaneus. Next base: position 9,611,142 of record ML685821.1, read on the forward strand.
AATAGAAAGGTAGTAATTTGCTGGGAATTATGTAGTTTATGTATCGGAATTGTATTTGTATTAGAAGTTAGGAATATGGTTGTTATATCTATACTTTAACTTGTGTCATTCTGTGGAAACACCCTAGACAGGCTGTCTACAACCATTGTGTCCTTAATGTTAAGGAAGCTCCCAGGTACAATGGGCCCAGGGAGAAACCTGATGAGCCATTAAGGACACAATGGTTGTAGACAGCCTGTCTCGGGTGTTTCCCCAGAATCACACAAGTTAAAGTATAGATATAACAACCATATTCCTAACTTCTAATACAAATACAATTCCGATACATAAACTATATAATTTCCAGCAAATTACTACCTTTCTATTGATACCAAACATGACATAGATCCTATGGATTATAGCATTTATGAGATATTAATAGAAAATAATATCATAAATGGTTCCCTAAATCCGAGCAGCGTCACAAAGGGCTCTGCCCTGCCCTTTGGGGGGGCATGCCCGGCACCCCCTGTGCTTCCCTCCCCCTGGCGGGGAAAGCATTGGTGTAGTCCTGGGGTAGCCCTAAGTCAACTTAGGGCTACCCCAGGGCTACACTGGCTTAATTCGACTTTAAAAAGTCGAATTAAGCCTTAAATCGAATTAAATCTAGGTTTAATTAAGTCGACTTAATTTTCATTAAGTCGACTTTATTTTCCTTAAGTCGACTTAAGCAAGCTGCTTAAGTCGACTTAAGAAAACTGTAGTGTAGACGCAGGGTAAAGTAAGTCAACTTAAGCAAGCTTAAGTCGACTTAATTTACAAGTGTAGACGTAGCCAATGGTACTTATATGTGTAATATTAAGCATGTGCATACATCTTTTCAGGATCACAATGTAATTTTGGGGTTAGCTGCAGTTCTTTCGAAACTATGACAACTCCAGGAGCACTCTGAGGTGTTTTTATATTCCATAGTCTGCCAGGTTTCATGGATGGTTAGAAAACCCTTCAGCTTCTTGTCTTGGGCTTTTTTGTCTTCTGCGGACTTCATTTAGGAGAATTCCACACACAGTTTGCATTGCTTGCATTTTCCAGGTAGAATGGTCTCTGGGAGTATCCTGATGAGCCATTAAGGATACAATGGTTGTATTCTTTATGTCCTCAATGGCTCATCAGGATACTCCCTGAGACCGTTCTACCTGGAAAATTCCTAAACATTAAGGAGACAATGGTTGTTCACACCCTCCCGTCTAATGACACAAGTTAAAGTATGGATATAACATCAAATTCTTAACTTCTAATCCAAATAGAATTCCTAGACATAAACTATATAATCATTCCCAGCAAATTACTACCTTTCTATTGATACCAAACATGACATAGATCCTATGGATTATAGCGTTTATGAGATATCCATTGAAAATAATATCATAAATGCTTCCCTAAATCCAGACAGTGTCACACCCTGCCCACATGCCCTGCCCTTTGGGGGGCATGCCAGGCTCCCGCTGTGCCCCCCCCGGCAGGGAGGGCATTGGTGTAGTCCTGGGGTAGCCCTAAGTCGACTTTAGAAAGTCGAATTAAGCCTTAGGTCGAGTAGAAAGGTGGTTTAATAAAGTCGACTTAATTTTCATTAAGTCGACTTTATTTTCCTTAAGTCGACTTAAGCAAAGTGTAGTGTAGGCGCAGGGCACATTAAGTCGACTTAAGCCAAGCTTAAGTCGACTTAATATACCAGTGTAGACGCAGCCGCTGTGAGCAGTGGTGCTACGGGCAGATGGGTGGGAGTGGGCTGCTCTCTGCTCACAGCTCCGGCCCCAGTCAGCCACTGCGGCCTATACAAGGCAGGGGCCAGGCTGCCTCTCCACCTCCTCCCAACACTCCAGTTGCTAGGCAACTGGAGCATCATCAGGCAGCTTCTGATAACATGACCAGAAGCAGGCCTGGCCGGGCCCACCTTGGAGATGTAAGGGGTCGTCCAGAAAAACGGGGGCTGACTACGCCCTTAGTCAGCACTAAAGACTAGCATAAGCAATGTGGAAATTAACAAAAACAGAACAACGACATACTAAAACTGTTCTGTTTAACAATCGAAACGTTCTACAATTTATGGAACTTATTTGAACATAAGCTTACAAGATGAAAAAAGAATAACAATAAAATATAACAAAATCAACTGAATGCCTACAAACTATACAGAAAAAGTGGAATAACTGTACTGGGTGTTTCCAACCCCAAATATCAAAACATGAATTATACAAAAGAAAGAAAGAAAGAAAGAAAGAAAGAAAGAAAGAAAGAAAGAAAGAAAGAAAGGTGTTCTCACCTGTGGGGACAATTTAGCCTCGTATATGTAATATTCCCCTCCTATATATGGGATTTGATTAATAAAGAGCTAAAATAGGATAATATAATTAATGCCAAATAAGATGGTTTTTGTGGGGGGAAGATCTTGTACAATGAATTGAATATCTTTTTTTAAGACATTTTAATTAAGAAACTAGAATGACCCAAAATTCAATATAGCACTCATTAAATGGATTAAAAATTGTCTAACTAGCAGGTCTTCAAATGTCATTGTAAATGAATGCGGGATCACTATTAAGGGTCTATGTTTCTTGTGGGGTGGGGTCCTGCAAGGAATTGGATTTTGGCCTGAGTTATATATTTTTATCAGTGACATGCAAGAAAATAAAATCATAACTGATAAATTTGTAGATTATATAAAGACTGTGGGAGTAGTAAGTTACTGATACAGAGAGATATGGATCACTTGGTAAACTGGGTGCAAGAAAACAATGTGTCTTACTATAGCCAAATGTAAAGCCAAATGTAGAACAAAAAACCCCCCCAGACGTCATAGATACAAAATGGAAGATTATATCTGGGGAGACAGTGACTCTGAAGAAGATTTGAGGGTCATGATAATCAGTTGAACATGAGCAACTAGTACAACGCTATTACCAAAAGGGCAAAAGTAATCCTTGGATGTATAAACAAGGGAATAAAAGTATACATTATAATTTATTAATCAAAAATTTCCCTACTTATTGGAAGCTCAGTCATGGCTTTGCCATGAACCCTATGTATGAGGTAGCATGTTGTTGCTCTACATCCCTTGGCATACTTTCACAGATACGCTGCCTGGCACATTGCGAGAATAAATTCCTAGGAGTTAAGGGAGGGGCAGAGTAAGATTCATGACCAGAGGGTAGCAAGAGGGAAGTGGCGGTTGGGTCAAGGTTTCAGTCTAGGAAAGTGGTGAAGATTTAGGTGAAGCACAGCTGTTTCAGCACTTACTAAGAGTGGCTATGTCTACACTGGCAATTTAAGTTGACTTAAGGAGGCTTAAGTCGACTTAAATTAAGCCACGTCCACAGGCTTTCATTAAGTCGACTTAAGAAATTCCTTGATTTGACTTCATGAAAGCTTAAGTCGACTTTGTTACTATCACTCATTAAGTCGACTTAACCCTTGAGTCGACCTAAGGACGGTGTGGACATGGAGTAACCCTTAAGTAGACTTTATTAAGCTAAGTCAAGTTAGTCCACTTTGTTAAATTGACTTTAATAAGGTTAAGGTTAAGCTGACTTAACTTTTCTAGCGTAGACATAGCCAGTGTAAGTGGTCATGGCTTTTTTCACTGGGGTAGAGGACAGAAAGCAGCAGAAGGCAACAGTACCTGAACACAAGTGGTTCACTGGATTTTAGGAAAGGGATAGGATGTTTGGAAGAGGGTTTGGAAACCAGATGAAGAAAAAGACTAGTTTGGCAGAAGGTTTAGGATCTGAAAATTTGCTGGGTAATTTATCAACAGGTTAGCTTGAGAGATTAAAAGCTGCTTCAGTCTGTGAATGTGTTAATTCATCCACAGAATCTCAGCCTTTTAAGGGTTAAAAATAACAGCTCTTACTGTATCAATCATGAGAAACGCCTGCTTCAGTGATGGATATGCATTTTGGATGTGTCTGTGCAGCTTTAGAAGGACCTTGTCACTTGAGAAAGCTTCATCCATTCCTCTGATAGGGTTTACTCTACAACAGGAAAACATGGTTGACATGCCAATGTTCTCATCTCTCAGCCTCTTACTCTTCAGAGTACGGAGAAAAAATAATCTCATTAAGGCCAAGAACATAATAGAATTCAAAAATATGTTTAGACACTTATATGGTGATTAAAAAAAAATCCCATGAGATTACTTGAGGTAAATTTCATCAACAATTATATTTCAGTAGACATTATTTTCTATCATATTTAAGTTTAATTACACCTTGAAAAAAAAGTAATCTCCTACTTACCTGTGGCTTTTTCTTATAGGAATTGTCTGTCCATTTTCATATGTCACAGGGTCCTGAAATTTCTCTAAAAATTGATGCCAGGCAATTTTACCTGTGGCTTTAAATCCAAATCTGGTCAAACAAAAATGTAAGAACTGTTTTAAAAGAGTTCTTTATAAACACTGATATAGCAACATTTTCCAAAATGAATTTTGGCTTGTTATCGGAATTTGTGCAATCTACTCTGAGCTTACAAATTAAAATTTTATCAAAAATATGTGGCATATTTCTATAATAAAAACAAGTTGGGCAAATTCCCTCCTGAGTTCCTAGTCTAACTGAGAGAAAAACCAGAGAAGATGTCATTATTTATGGTTTCTATTACCACTATTGGGTGTTAACAGCAGAGCAAACCAATAAATGAGACAATTTGAATTTTGATCAGATGGTTCTGGTTTAATCCAAACCTGAAATTCCTTAAATTTGAAAGTGTTAGACTTCATTCAAAAGGTATTAAAGGCTGGATTCTGTCAAATTCACTCATATAGAGTAGTATCTTGCTTTGTGAATTCCTTTGAAATCAGTGAGGACTTGATTTTGCTCTCATTGAAATCAGTGGCATAGCTCTCATTTAACTTCAATGGTGCAGGATGAAAGTGACACATTCTATCTCCCATGATCACCCTTACCCTGTGTATTGTTTAATGCAAAGTATGCCATGTAAGATGTTTCTGGAATGTTCAAGATGTACTGAACATTATTGTTATAGTAATATGTTTCTTGCAATGTCATGTGTATGGTTATGAGGTGTCGCTATGTGATATGCCCAAAATTATGTCTCATGGCTTAAAACATATCCAAGCAAGACTCTCTGCTGCGTCTACACTGGTAAATTAAGTCGACTTAAGCTTGGCTTAAGTCAACTTAATTTGCCCTGCGTCTACACTACACTTTGCTTAAGTCGACTTAAGCAGCTTGCTTAAGTCAACTTAAGGAAAATAAAGTCGGCTTAATGAAAATTAAGTCGACTTTATTAAACTACCTTTTCATTAGACTTAAGGCTTAATTTGACTTTTTAAAGTCTAATTAAGCCAGTGTAGTCCTGGGGTAGCCCTAAGTCGACTTAGAGCTACCCCAGGACTACACCAATGCCCTCCCTGCCAGGGGGAGCCTGGCATGCCCCCCAAAGGGCAGGGCATGTGGGCAGGGTGTGACACTGTCTGGATTTAGGGAAGCATTTGTGATATTATTTTCTATTCATATATCATAAATGCTATAATCCATAGGAATTATGTCATGTTTGGTATCAATAGAAAGGTAGTAATTTGCTGGGAATGATTATATAGTTTATGTCTAGGAATTCTATTTCAATTAGAAGTTAGGAATTCGGTGTTATATCTATACTTTAACTTATGTTATTTTATTGAAATGCCTGAGAGAGGCGTCTGTGCAAAACCATTGTGTCCTTAATGTTTAGGAATGTGCCAGGGCAATGGTCCCAGGGAGTTACCTGATGAGCTATTAAGGACATAAGTAATACAAGCATTGTGTCCTTAATGGCTCATCAGTTTACTCCCTGAGACCATTCTACCTGAAAAATTCCTAAACATTAAGGAGATAATGGTTGGTGACATCCTGTCTGAGGCGTTCCCATAAAATCACACAAGTTAAAGTACAGATAGAACACTGAATTCCTAACTTCTAATCGAAATAGAATTCCTAGACATAAATTATATAATCATTCCCAGCAAATTACTACCTTTCTATTGATAACAAACATGACATAGTTCCTATGGATTATAGCATCTATGAGATATCCATTGAAAATAATAATCATAAATGCTTCCCTAAATCCAGACAGCAATCACACACAGAGCTCTGCCCTGCCAGGGTCCCTGTCCCCCTTTGCCCCATTGCACACAAGGGGTGTCCCCCCCTGCCACCATGTACCTGTACAAGGTCCCCCTAGCCCCACAAAGTCAACCTAGAGCATCCAGTGTGGACGCTGTAGGTCGACTTTGTAAGTTCCCCTTTAAGTTGACTTTAATTTTAAGTGTAGACACACTAAGTCGACTTAAAAAGTGTAAGTGTAGACATAGCCTCTGAGCAGAGGGGCACTTTGCACCTCATTAGGACATGTATAGAATAATCCACCTTGACATCCTAGGAACAAAGGACTGGCCAATATGTAAACAAATGAATCCAAAAAGGACCGCGATAACTCACGTCCTGGAGGGAATCATTCAGGGACAAAGGGATGAAGCACCAGAGGAGAGAAGGAACATTTTAAAGTGGAGAGACATTTAGCTGTTCTCTCTCTTCCACCTCTATCTACCAACACCACCAAGCAACTAAAGTACTGATCACAGGGAGAGGGTCTTGCTGGAGGTTGACCAGCCAGCCTGTAGTGAGAATCATCTGTGTTTGTAAGGTTGCTGAAATTGTTAAAACTTAGGTTAAAAGGTGATTTGCCTTTTATTTTCCCTTGATCAAATCTGACTTGCTTTTCTCTGACTTATAATCACTTAAAATCCTTTTGTAGTTTAATAAATTTGTTTGATTATTTTATCTAAAGCATTGCATTTGGTTTAAGATGTGTTAAAGACTCCATCGGAAGTGACAAGACTGGTACCTATCAATTTCTTTGATAAACTGATGAACATATGAGCTTGCAATGTTCATTGGGCAGGACAGAACATGTAAGAAAGCAATTCCTAGGGTTGTAGCTGGGACTGAGATCTGGCTGAGGTCATTCTGTTGCATGATCTAAAAAATGGCTTGCCAGAGGCACGGGCTTGTGTAATCTTCAGGTGGGCTAGAATTCATTTAATTCCCCTTCTCCAGAGCCTTAAAAGAAATACACTCTAACTTCCATAGAGAAGCAGCTGGAGACCCAAGAAACAATCTTTAAGGGACTCTCAGCAAAGACTGTTCAGAGTTACCCTCCGCACATTCAAGTGCTATTAAGAACAAAAGTAACAATGAAATTTATTAACTACTAACTTAATAAATCTTATAATAAGAAAACATAATAACTACTATATATTTATAACTTGTTGTGGCTAGTTGGTAAATCCACATTCACCACTTCACAGCTTTCTCCTCCACAACACATAAACAAGAAAACAAAATGAATTTAAAGAGAACAGTCGCCACAGAAACACCGTGAGAAAGAAATCCAAGAGTTCATCCGAATCGTAGCTATAATCCCTGTTCACCACGTCGAAAGGCTTGAGTTGAAAGAAACAGCTATCTTCTACTTCGGTTGCAGGAATCTTCAGTAGAAATCCCGGTAGGCTCCCTTTCTTCTACTGCTGGAACCAACACTATCCAGTCAGCTTACTGATTAACCAGCTCTCAGTCACATATGCATGTGAAGAAACTCTTCTGCAATATGGTCCAGAGTAGGGAGAAAACACCTTACAGGACATACCTGGCTCAGCTTCCCTCCATCACACACATGGTCTTTTCTTAGTGCAACCGACCTGGCTGCTGCTCTCATGACATCTGAACACCAGAGCAGCAAAAAACGTTGAGGAGCATGCTCACAGCTACCACCCCCTGTTCCAGAAATTTCTGATTCTGCGCAGCTATGTCTCCCCAGCAACAGTAACCCAGCCTCAGTAGGTATCTTAAAGAGATAGCCTTCAATAAGGCATATGGGTTACACTTGCTCAGTTGGGAGCAATTTGCCTGCTGGAGGTTGTGTGTGATCTTCCCATGAGTCAGAGTTCACACAGCAAAGCAGAGTAAGATGGGTTTCAGGAGTAGAGGACTGGGGTGACACAGTAATTCACCAGTCCACACTGCAGAGGGGAATGCCACACTTATCCTGTGAATAATCATTTTGAGTGCATCTACACTTACAAGTTAGGTCAATTTAAGGAGGCTTAAGTCAACCTAAACTACTCCGCATCCACACTGGGCTTTCCTTAAATCGACTTAAGCATTTCCTTAAGTCAACTTAATAACACCTCATTTTAGGTCGATTTAACACTTAAGTCGACCTTATTAGGTCACCTTAAGCCAGTGTGGACGGCGATTAGCACCTAAATCGACCTTATTAAGTCGACTTAAAGTGTAAAGTTACTTAATAAGGTTGAAAAGGGGCTATGTCTACACTAGAAAAGTTAAGTCGTTTTTTGTTAAGTCGACTAAAAAAGGTTGACTTTTAAGTCGACTTAAAGTTGACCTTATTAAGTAGACTTAACTTTTCTAGTGTAGACATAGCCTTTGAAAACAACAAGGACTTGATTTTGCTCACATTGAAGTCAGTGGTATAGTTCCCATTTAACTTTGATAGTGCAGGATGAAGCCCTAAGTACGTGTGGCAAAATGTACTCCTAAATTAGATGATGTCTTCTAAGCACTGTCACCAATATATTTAGCAAAAATTTGATCACTCATTGCCTTATTCATTTCAGAAGTCTTAAATATCTATTACTGAAAGCCCAGGTGTTCCGTTGCATTTAGAGCACAGATAATCAAGCCTACAAGGGTGAGGTTTAAACAATAACCAACTATAATAAGAGATTAAGAGAACAACAATTGGTGGAAAGACTTATGTGGAGCTGGAGCGCCCACAAAAAAACTCCATCCTCAAAACTCTCCAGAACTTTATTAAGTTCATTAAGTTTATCAAGCTCGCCTATGAAATTTCAAGTTGGAAGAATTACATCATCAGAACAATCACTCATTGACTAATCAAAACCTGAGAGTGGAATATTTTTTTAATTAGGTTCTTAAAGCTAACTTTTTGAAATTAACCCACTTATAGTTATCATATACACACCACAATTCAGTGGCTTGAGGGAAAGTTTATTCAAAAAGCTGGGGGGAAATAATCATAATATTTTCAGAAACAATTATGAGATATGAAATAATGGATGATCTTTAAAATTAAGACCCAGACAACAACTGGTATTTTTAATCCCCAACTGAGATCTTTTCTACCTTGAATTTCTATGGTTCTACTAAATCACTCAAAAGAGCACTGCAGGGAACAATTCCGCACTAGAAATAAGCAAACAATTGGATCGTGATTTGCATCACTGTCACTGAAATCCTCACAAACAGGGGCCTTTGTGTGACTACCCCCTTTTTCAGCTTTCTCAGCAACACCTCAGAGGGCAACTGCCATTGTGCTAGAGAATTGGGGAGAGCGCAGTATGGCTACTAAGGGCCAGCGCTGATGCAGAACAAGGCAACAGTGTGGTCCCTGAGGATTCATACAGTTTGATAGAAGGCTCCCTTTTCTACAGGATAGAGAATTCCAACTCCAATTAGATGATGTGGTAGAATTGTTGCAATGCAATCATCACTGAGATTGTCTCCTACAGAGTTTTCTCCTATGGATTTTATCATGGGAGGGTATGAATCAGACCTGGGAGGTACTTCGCACCCGCAACTCCCACTCACCTCAGAAGAAACTGCAATGCTCAGCACTTCTCAATATTTTGTCCTGCCTGACCATGCATTTGTCTTTTCCATCAATAATTTTCATGGGCCAAATCCAGAAATCTTACACCGGCAAAACACTCACTGAATTCAGTGGAAGTAAAACCTGAGTGAAGACTGCAGGGTTCTGTGATTCCAAAGCAATGATATGTCAGTAGGAAATAGCTAGCTCTTCTATAACACTTTTTGTCCATAGATCTCAAAGTGTTTTACAAAGAAGGTAAGAGAAAGTTACTCACATTGTACAGCAACAACCGTTATTTGAGATGTTCCCCCTCACAGGTGCTTCACTGTAGGTGTATCTGTGCCTCTGCCCCTCTAATCAGAGACTTTAGGTAGCCATGTCGATTTGGCCCACACATGCACCGTCCCTCCCTCATGGTTTGCCTCAAAGTTATCTAGTACTGCATGGGCAAACTGTCATGAGTTCCTTCTCTACTGAAGAGCCCCCAGTCAAGAACTCCAGAAAAAAGGAGACAAGGGCAGGTTGTGGAGCACCCATGGGGGACACGTCTTGAAGAACCATCACTACTATACAAGAAAGGTAATTTGCTCTGCTTCTTCAAATAGTGTTCCTCTGGGGGCTCCACTGTAAGTGACTTCACAGCAGTACCCCCTGGAAGGAAAGGAGTCTGTAATGAAGACAGAACTGTAATGCTGAAGATGGCATTGGAGGCCAAGTCTCCAGTGATTACATAGTGTTCTGTGAAAATATGGGCAGAGGCCCAAGTCACTGCTCTGCAAATTTTCAAGACAGTGACATGTTTAAAGAATATGACAGGGGTAGAAAGTGATCTTGTGGAATGCATCCAGATTCTGGATGGAGGTGGCACTTTGTGTCCCTTGTAACTGATTAATATAATCAAAGAAGCATTTGGGTATTCTTTGAGCTGATTTTGCTGAACGTTTGGATCTTCCTGCATATAAAAAGAAGAGTTCAGGAGACTTCCTAAAATCCTTAGTCCTGTCAAAATAAAATGCTAGTACTCTCCTAGCATCTAGCATATATAGCATTACCGCCCTGTTGTCACGATGCCATTTTGGGACAAAACCAGGAAGATGGATTAGTTGATTCATATAAAAGGTGGAGGCTATGTTAGGGAGGAACTTGGGATGTGGCCTCAGGGTTATCACCACTGAGACCATCAGGGCTACTATTTCTCCTATCCTACTAGAAACCAGAAATGCTATCTTCATGGACAGGTGTAAGAGGGAGCCAGTTGCTATGGCCTCAAAGGGCAGTCTAGTCAAGTCAAAGGACAGAATAAGGAGCAATGGTTTCAAGTTACAGCTGGGGAGATCGAGGTTGGATATTAGGAAAAACTTTCTCACTAGGAGGGTGGTGAAGCATTGGAATAGGTTGCCGAGGGAGGTGATGGAATCTCCATCTTTGGAGATATTTAAGGCCTGGTTAGACAATACCCTGGCTGGGATGATTTAGTTGGAGTGGTCCTGCTTTTAGCAGGGGGTTGGACTAGATGACCTCATGAGGTCCCTTCCACCCCTAAGATTCTATCATTCTATGATTCTATCAGAACTAGATTCAGATCCCAAGTTGGAGTGGGTGGTCTCATGTGTGGCAAGAGGTTTCCAATGCTGTTAAGGAATCTACATGTCACTGGGTGAGCAAACCCTGAGTGTCCATCCCCTTGACAGCAGAAGGCCACTATGGCTGCTAAATGTACTTTAAACGAGCTGATTGAGAGTCCAGACCTTTTGAGATCTAAAATGTAGTATAAAATAAGAGGAATGGAGGGCAATGTTGGGCCTATCTACTTAGAATGGCATACAATTTGGAATTATTTCCATTTTTTTCAGGTAAATACGAGTGGTCTATTTTCTGCTGTGTAACAGCATGTCTTTCATCTCCTCCAAACATTCTACCTCTAAGTCTAGCACGAAAAAGGAACAAAGCATGGAGCTGGAGGATCCATAAATTGGGGTGAAGAATCAGTCCATAGTTTGGGGAGAGCAAGTAAGGAATTGGCCAAAGAGGAAGCTGTTTACCAAATTTGCCCGTAAACTTGGGGTACCCTCATTTATTTGGGTTGCTTTCCTGGGTGGTGGGGGGTGTAATCCCGTTAATGTACTGCTTGTGTCATTTGTGTTTCTATATGGAGCTCACTGCTCCCTTCTGCAAGTCCCCTCCAAATAGAGCTACCCTTGCAAGATCTAAATTTCCCAGGACAGGGTTTCTCTAGCCCCAGATTCAAATAACCACCCACATATACACATTCACCGATTAATGAAGTGCATCTGAGCGGATGCTGGCTGGAGCAGTGGTCCAGGCAAGAGGCCAAAGTAGGGTTACCAGATACCAAAGCATGGAAAGGAGGACAGGGAAGTACGAAAAGGAGAACATGGAGAAAATGTAGTATTAATATCTGCCTGCCCCCGCAGCCCCTTCCCTGCTCCTCTGCCCACCCCCGCGGCCCCTTCCACGATCGTCTGCCTGCCCCCGTGGCCCCTTCCTGGCTCCTCTGACCCCCACCCCCATCACCCCTTCCCAGTCTCCCTTATTGGCCAGAGGTCCAGAGCTGCAGTGGTGGCTGGCAGAACCGCTCCTGGGCCAGACCCCTTCTGCCCTGAGCACGCTCTATTGGAGCATGCTCAGAGCGGGAGGTTTGAAACTCCCCAGCCTAGCCGCAGCAGGACAGGGCGGAACAAGCTTTTCGTCTGAGTCTGCCGCTTTGCTGGGCCCCTGAGCGTAACGCACTGGAATGCAGCGGTCCGCCCCGGTTTTGGCTGTGATCCGCAGATTAGCCGAACTCAGCTTTTCAGACATATTTTGGACCCTAAGATTCTCGGCTTACACACGAGCATGTACGGTAGCTTCATATAAAAACTGAAATTTTAATCATAAGTAAAAAGCCGGACAAAATCATGTATTTTTTAAATGCCTGCTGGACGGAGGACATGAAAGTAAAAAGGAGGACATGTCCTCCTTTTGCCGGACGTCTGGTAACCCTAGGCCAAAGGGACAGCGGCTGGACTCTGGGTGGTGAGGAGTGGCATGCAAATGGGGGCTGCTGGGAAGTGGCCCAGGGAGTTGATGCCCAGCAGGTGGAGAGACTGGTGGGAGGCAGAGCCTTGGTGGAGGTGTCTAGGGTCCCTGGGTAGGGTCTGGTATAGAGGGCGGGCCCAGGTCCGTCCCCACTCTCCCAGCATGCCAGGACTGGCACAGGTTCTGAGAGAGGCATGGGATCAGCGACCATTGACTGTTCTAATTAGTGGCCAAGACAGGACTGAGCTGAACTGTACCCCAGAAGGGGTGGATTACGGGCTTAGCTGGAGGACTAAGACCCCAAGGAGGACTCGGAGCCAGCATCTGATGTGTGGAAGAGCAGAGCATGGACTGCCATCAGGGGAACCACTTGAGCAACATTCCATAGTAACACCACCAGCAGGTGTCCTGCTGGTGAGTCGCATGCAGAGACTGCTATGATAAGACTTTCAGTGAACTTAATATATGTTTGGAAGTATAAGGGACAATTTGGCTATGTCTACATTGACAAGTTAGGTCAATTTAAGGAGGCTTAAGTCAACCTAACCTAAGCCCTGTCCACACTAGGCTTAAGGATTTTCTTAAGTTGACCTAATGAAGGCTTAGGTTGACTTAATAAAAACCGCAGGATAATCAAACTAACCCTGCATAGGTCGACCTAACCTTTCCGTAGGTCGACCAAAGGCCAATGTGGACGCATAGGTCCACTTTTTTAGGTCGACCTAAGGGAAGTTAGGCCAACTTACTAAGTCCGGGTTAAGGGTAACCACTTTGTTAAGTCGACTTAATAAGTTAACCTAACTTTTTCTAGTGTAGACATAGCCTTTGGCTGCAGATTTCTCCTGGTGCTGACAACAGAGATTGTAGTTTTAAACTACCTTTTTTGGTTAGTGTAGTGTCTGATTTCTGTAATTTACTATTTTTGTAAAGATCCCAGACAATGGTACTTAAAAATTCTTGAACATTCTTAAATATACAGTATTTTGTAAAGGATGACTAATAGACCATACATCATCTAGTTTTACCCAATATTCATGTTATTATAATCTTCATCAAGCAGTATCCTCCTTTTTATAATACTTATATTCTAGTTAATTAAAAGAGGACATAATGAACGAAGAATTTCTGAAAATCCTGTACAATTATGGAGAAATTTTTAACCAAATTAGGTTACTATATAAAGCTCACTGGATAGAACACTATACTGGGACTCTGGAAGCCTGGGTTCTCTTCCTAGCTCTGCCTCTGGCCTTCTGGGTGACCCTGGGCAAGTCACTTCACTTCTTTGTGTTTCAGTTTCCCATTAGTAACATAAACTTCTTCTTCAAGTAGTGTTCCTATTGAGTACAGCCTCTCGTCCGCTCACAGGGTATCTTCCAAGGTTCTTTGTCATAGCAGCACATCTGTGAACATTAGTCATTGTTATCTACCCACACCTAGATGACTGTGTTCTTGGAGAGACTTCATTCAAAGACATCCTGCAAGGTGCTCAGCTGACCAGATGTATATTTGCACTAGTCCACAACGTCCAGAAATCAGCACTGACCCCAGTACAGTGCCTGGAGTTTATTGGCACCAACCTTGACACAGTACAGGCAAGAGCATTCCTTCTGCTACACAGTTTCACCATCCATCACAGAGACAGTCCAAGCCCGCCATCAAACATCAGCCAGAAACTGCCCACAGCCGCTTGGATATATGGCAGCTTTCACATTCGTCACTCCACATGCTTAATTGTTCATGAGGTGTCTCCAGATATGGCTTAGAGTTGTCTACTCCCCAGACAAGGACAGACTCACTATTGATCTCCTTCACTGCCAAGCACTCCCTAGACTGGTGGAAAGAACCATCCAACTTCCAAGTAGGCATTCGGTTCATACAATTGCCACTGATGGTAACTCTAACAATGAATGCCTCCCTGATAGACTGAGGAGTCCATCTAAATGACCTCAAGGTTCAAAGCAAGTGATCTTCCATGAACATTGCTTTCCATATCACTCTTTTGGAGTTGAGAGCTGTCAGGAATGCCTGTGCGCACTTTCTCCCATTAATCAGGAACACTCACACAAAAGTCATAATGAACAATATGACACGTAACTTTTACATAAATCATTATTGGGGGGCCAGATCTCCCTCCCTTTCCACTGAAAGTTTGAAATTGATGCATCCACCACGATGTGGTTATCTTGGCTGCTTTCCTTCCAGGGATACAGAATGTGACAGCTGAGAGCCTCAGTTGGAACTTTTCACACACCCACAAATGGAAGTTGAACTCAGAGGTGCTGCACAACATATTCACCCATTGGGGAACGCTTACCAGAACAAGAACAAGCGTCCTCACTATTGTGTGCCAAGGCAGATCTAATAGCTTCTGGGAGATGCCCTCATCCTTCCATAGGACAGGGACATCTTGTATGCCTTCCCACCATTTCCTCTGTTATCCAAAAAGTCCTTTTAAACATTTGATGAGACAAAGCAAGAGTTATACTAATTGCACCCTCTCATCCAAGGCAAGTTTGGTTCCCTTACCTGGCACAGCTGGCAGTATGTCCTGTGGTTTGTTACTTGTTAACTCTGTGTTCTTGGTGAACGAGGGCATAGTATCCAGCCTCTGTGACTCACACCCACCCCCAGTCTCTGCTTGAACCAGAAACCAAAAACAATGAAAAAGTAATGGGAGACACACCTATACTTCTCTGAATAAGGGTGATGGAATATGGGTAACTCCCCTAGCCTCATCTACATTGAAGCTGTGAGGCATTAGCACACTGAATGGACAGCAGAAAACTTAATTTGCATCAAGGATGGAGAACCAAGCTCCAAGGCAGAAACCGCACTGAACTCTGGGATTGGCAAAGCATGGAAGCACTGTATGATACTAATGAACTCGCATCTGCACACAACCTGCATCTGCACACACCCAGCTCAGCAATTATCAGACCACTTCTAAGTCATAGATACTTTATAGATATCCAAAATACTGAATCTGCCTGATTGCACTGTGAGCTCCCTCGAAGGAATGTCACCTATAGCCAGGACTGATCAGTTCCTATTGTCAACCTAAACAAAACAACTCTGGTATACTCCCTTAAGTCATTATTTACCCTAAAACAACCCTAATATTCTGCCTTGAACCATTGTTTCTTCCCTACAAAAAACCCCTGGCCAAGTTCAAATGTGCTGTTCTGATACCTGGATCCAAAAGCTGCATC
This sequence comes from Pelusios castaneus, assembly GCA_007922175.1. Lineage (NCBI taxonomy): Eukaryota > Metazoa > Chordata > Testudines > Pelomedusidae > Pelusios > Pelusios castaneus. The sequence goes on from ML685821.1 coordinate 9,627,068, forward strand.
ATTTCCATTGGAACGTCACCTTTTCCTGACTGATCATGGTGGGGGGGAGAGGGGAGGGTGTCTGGTAGTCTCCAGCACTCCTGACCCTAATCTAATCCACTTTCTGGACACTACAGTGCAAATTAGCGATGGACACATAAAGACCTCCCTATACCGCAAACCTACTGATCGGTATAGTTACCTACATCCCTTGAGCTTCCATCCTCGACACACCACACGATCCATTGTGTACAGTCAAGCCCTAAGATATAACCGCATTTGCTCTGACCCTTTAGACAGAGACAGACACCTTCAGGATCTTTACCAGGCATTCTTAAAACTACAGTACAAACCCACAGAAGTGAAGAAACAAATTGACAGAGCCAGACGGGTACCCAGAAGTCAACTACTGCAGGAGAAGCCCATGAAAAATAACAACAGAACGCCACTGGTCATCACCTACAACCCCCAAGCCAGACCTCTTCAACACATCATCAAAAAATCTACAGCCTATTTTACAAGATGATCCCTCACTCTCTCAAGCCTTGGGAGACAGACCTCTCCTTGCTTTCAGACAGCCCCCTAATCTTAAAAGGATACTTACCAGCAACTACAGATCACAGAACAGAAACACTAAAGCAGGAACACAGCCCTGCAGCAGACCACGCTGCCAACTTTGCCCTCATATCTACACTGATGACACCATCACAGGGCCTAATCATGCCACCTACTCCATCAAGGGTTCGTTCACCTGCTCATCCACCAATGTGATTTATGCCATCATGTGCCGGAAATGCCCCTCTGCCTTATATATTGGACAGACAGGACAGTCTCTGCGCCAAAGAATCAATGGACACAAATCTGACATCAGAAATTGCAACACTGCAAAACCTGTAGGGGAACACTTCAATCTCCCTGCCCACTCCCTTAACGATTATGCGATTAATAAATCTGTTAGTCTTTAAAAGTGCCACAAGACTCTGTTGTCTTTCTAGAAGAGAAAAGGAAGGGAAGAGGTGGGCCTCAATCCTTTGTTCAGGCTCAGAGGAATAGTTCCAGAGACATGTTTAAGTCCTAGTGGCTCAACAGGTTTTCTTCTTCGGCCCATTATACTGGGGAGCTTCCTTAATGGGCCATTAAGGAGACAATGGTCAGGTAGACATTCAGTCTGGGGAATTTTCCCAGCCTTACACAAGTTAAAATATAACAATCATATTCCTAACTTCTAATATGAATACAAATCCTACACAAACTATATAATCATTCCCCACAAATTATTACCTTTCTATTGACACCAAACATGGCATAGTTCCTATGGATTATAACAATCATAAAATATTAATACAAAATAATATCATAAATGGTTCCTTAAACCCTGACAGCGTCACATATTAATACAAAATAATATCATAAATAGTTCCTTAAATCCTGACAGCGTCACAGGGGGGCCAACCCCAGCCGAGCCTGCCCCGTCCGGCAGGGGTGTGGGTTTGTTTGAGTGTGTGTGGGGTTGTGAACTGGGGGAGCGGCTTAGTGGCTTGGCCAGGGGGTGGGGGCTAGCAGGGAGTGGGCTGGAGGGCCACAGCCCTGGATCTTTTTGCTATCTAGCAACGCCCCCTGGCGGGAACACTGCTTGCTGGACAGCATTCGGACTATAAGACGCACTTTCATTTTACCCCCACTTTTGGGGAAAAAAAAGTGCGTCTTATGGTCCGAAAAATACGGTAACTCTCTAAACCTAATCTTGGTAATCAACTTGGGTTAGATTTCCCCAATACTACAGTTGAAACTGGGTGATATTATAACTGTTTGATTGTTTTTCTCTTTGTATGGTTATTTAATATTGTAACTGTTTGAGTATTTTTCCTTATCAAAAGTTTTATGTACCTGGCAATAAAATAACTTTTTAAATCAAGCTGGTTGCCAGACTCTCTCCAAACTTCATTTACTCCTTTGTGTTCTTGGCTTTCCTATATTGCTCTGCAGCCACGTTTCTTTTACCTAGCCAAAGATCCCTGTAATGCCCTAAAATTCTTTAAGTTTTGCTCATTAAGGGGGTTACTACTAGAACAATTGTGAAGTGACAGGGGGATACCAATGTGCTGAACCTGTGGCATATAAGGGTAACAGCTGAAAAGTGCTGTTTTGATCCAGCCTAATTGAGTCCAGGGTCATATAAGGTGAGCAGCTGAAAAGTGCTGTTTTTGACCCAGTCTGCTCAGATGCATGCTGAAGTCTAGTCTGGTGTAGTGTCAGGGGCATATAAGGGTAGCAACAGAGAAGTGCTGTGCAATCCAGCCTGCTGAGTTCAGGGACATATAAGGGGACAGCTGAGAGTGCTGATAGATATTTGATCTTGCTGCAAGGGGACATATAGTGAGAAATGAGTTCTTAGGTAACTGGGTCCTTTACTATTCAGGGGTGAAATTCTAGCCCCATTAAAGTCAATGGCTATGTCTACACTGGCAAGTTAGTTGGAATTAAGGAGGCTTAATTCGAACTAACTAAAGCCATGGCTACACTAGGCTTTAGTTAGTTCGAATTAAGGGCTTCCTTAATTCGAACCAATAAGTTCGAATAGGGTAGTCGAACTAAAGGGTTAATTCAAACTAACTAGTTCGAATTAACGAATGTGGCCATGTTAATTCAAACTAATTTCTTAGTTCGAATTAACTGGCCATTGAAATGAATGGGGATCGCTAATTCGAACTAAGCAAGTGCTTGCTTAGTTTGAACTAACATTCCAGTGTGGCCATGCTAGTTCGAATTAAGCTAATTCGAACTAACTAAAATTAGTTCGAATTAGTTAGTTCGAACTAACTAATTTGAACTAATTTTAGCAAGTGTAGACATAGCCAATGATAATAACACTATTGACATCAATGGATCCAGGATTTTACTCATGCGGTTTAAGACATGCTGATACCTAGAAAGATAAGATATTATCATGCAGAGATGACGTCTCCTTGCTGCTAGTGGGGGAGCAGAGTGAAGGCAGGGGCTTCAGAAGATGTTACTGAGCATTCTGAGTTCATGTGAGCATGCGCAACACAAGCCAAGCAAAGCAGCAATTATGGGGTTGGGGGTAAGCACGCAACCCTGCTATGCAGCACTTACGTCATAATGTGTTGTTACCCACATATAGTTCCCTGATCCATCTAATGTGGGCAATTGTGATGGGGAGTCCACCTCACACAAGGCCTGAGGAGGTTAAAAAGGGCCAATTACACTTACAGGCTGCACCCGAAGGAGAGTCAGGGACAGATACAATTTAATTGAAGATGAAGCCTAGATGGACAGGGGCAAACTAGGTTTGTATCAAGTCAGGAAGTTGAGAGCAGGAGAGGGACAAGCTCTGTGGTCACTCTCTAGAGAGAAAGGGGATTGGCCAGGGACAAGAAGAAGTCCTAGGTGAAAAGTAAGCCTGTCCTGTACTACTGAGTCAGGCAGGAAATCTAGAGGGGTGGAATAGCCACCGGGAGCAAAGGCAGCTCAAGTTGGTACACCCAGAGAAGAACCAGGAGAGAGAAGAGAAGTCAGGTAGGAAAGAGCCCAGGGAAATAGCAACAGGGTCTAAGATTGAATAGATTGCTAGGTACAGGGTCCCTGTGCTCAAATCCAGAATAGTGGATGGGCCTGGGTTCCCCTGCCAGCACTGAGAAAGTGACATGAGACCTGGACTTAGACCAGAAGACAGCCTGACATAGCATATGGGTAGCTTTTCCAGTGGGACTTTGACCCCCAGAAGGGAAAGACTAAATAGTAACTTAGTACTTTAGCCAGGTAATGAAGAGGGAGCAACCCAAAGCCCAGAAAGAGAAAGAAACTATGATGTGAGCAACCAGTATAAACCTGCCAGACAAGAGGAGAGCCGATTCTCCAGACTTGGTCACAAGGAGGTGCACCAGCAGTGTGTGAACCCTATTACAGCAATATTTAAATATCATCTTAATCTTCAAATCATACGATGTTCTCTAACAGTTATTGGTATATTCCTTATCAGCCTGAATGAAACCATATATTCATTACTAGAGCAACATAACTAGGAGAGAGGTCTGTTGTGGTTTTCTCACTGGTGCGTCTTTTGAATGACCTCATCTGAGAAATATCACCTGAAAGATAGGGTATACATTGGTTGGAATACTTCTGTTTATAGCATCATTAAAGTGACACTATATTTTGTCAATGTCTAGAGAAAACACCAATGGAAAAATGCGTGCAGAAATCTTTCCATTATGTGCTTGTGTTTAACAGCAAAATTTACTTTAAGATTTAAAACTAGCAAGTGACATGAATTGAAGAAATTATAATAGCAATATTTTTGACAAAGTAATAGTTGATCATTGTTATATCACATTGTGAATGACTAGAAGCAAATCAGATTTATCTGTTGAATGCACACAGCAATATGGTTGCTGCAGATGACAGTCTCATACAGCACCTGCTGCTATAAAATGTATGTCTGCAGTGAGGCCTTTAAAGTTAACTAGTGTATACAAGAAAAAAATCCATCTGATTATTTTCATGGATGATCCTACTTTTCACACAAATGAATTTAAATATATAAACTATATTATTGAAATTTTAAATAGTAACACATGCTCTAGTTCCTGTATGGCTCGCATGGTAAGAACTGATTTCTGTGCATTGCATCAGTATTTAAGACTCAAGCAATCTCTGTTTTTGCCCTGGTCTACAGTGACAGAGAAGTTCAACATAATGCTGCTTACCTTCACCTTCTGCACTGTCAGTCTCCACTGTCAGAGCAGTGAATTTGAATTAAATGCCACTGTAATTTGACCTGATAACATCCCCCCTGCAAGTGGTGTAGCACTGAGGTTGAAATCTAAAATTCGAATTTAAATCCATGTAGCCAGAGAGTAGCCCTAATACTGTGAGTATAAGTGCCTGTGAGTATAAGTATAAGTATAAGTGATCTTCTGGCTGTTTTCCTTTTGCAGCTTTTGGTCTTCATTCCAAAGGGGTAGCCGTGTTAGTCTATTGTAGAAAGACAACAGAGTCCTGTGGCACTTTTAAAGACTAACAGATTTATTTATCGCATGCTCGGGG
>ML685821.1:9632216-9735559 GCA_007922175.1 Pelusios castaneus
TGTGGCACTTTTAAAGACTAACAGATTTATTTATCGCATGCTCGGGGTTCGCATAACTAGTTATGCGACCCCCGAGCATGCGATAAATAAATCTGTTAGTCTTTAAAAGTGCCACAGGACTCTGTTGTCTTTGGTCTTCATGTATAAGTGTGGGTCCAGACTGAGCCAAAATATCAAAGAATGTCCATATTCTGGCTTTAAATAGGAAAGGTGAATTTGGAGAGTTGGCCAGCTCTATTTGAACTCAAATCAGGTCCAGATAAATTAGATTTTGAAAGACATCCTTTAACATAACTCAGGTCTCTAAGGGCAGGCTGAGTCCCATATCCTTTCCTATCTATCTATCATTCCTGTATCATGCTTATCATCACAGTATCTGAGTTCGGGCCATAACACGCAGTGTCTGGTTAACCTGAACTAATACATGGGTTTTGGTTTAGTAGCTGGTCTGATCTGTTCACTTTCAGCCCAGTTCAGATTCTATTTTTACAAATCCTTTCCAAATTCAGATGATTTTTGCCTTAATTTAAATCCAGATTTCCAGAAGTGACATCACTATATGAGCTAGCTCCCCAGTGTTCCTATAGGTAACTTCCGTGATTACTGATGAACACTACATAGTAAAGTGGTTAGCATTAGTAAGCTCCTCTGAAAGTATGCTGTATACAACATACTTTCATTTAATCCTTGAAACAGAAGTTTCTTTTAAAAGTGCAAGCTTGAGGCACACAGGCTATGTCTACACTTGTTAATTTAGGTCAACTTTAGATAAGTGGACTTAAGAAAGTCAACTTTAAGTTGACTTTCTTAAGTCGACTTAGCATGTCCACACCTAAATTTTAAGTCGACTTAGGGGGGAACTTACAAAGTCGACCTAGAGCGTCCACACTGGACGCCTAGGTCGACTTCTAGGGGCTAGAGGGACCTGGGAGAGGTCCACGGTGGCAGGGGGGCACCCCTTGCCAAGTGCCAGGGGGCTCAGCCTTTGCCCCATTCTATCTGGTACAATGGGGCAAAGGGGGACAGGGACCCTGGCAGGGCATAGGGGCAGGGCAAGCTTAAGTCAACTCATCCCTATTTCTGGGCTAAAGTAAGTAAGTAAGTAGCACATTATTTTCACATTAAGAAATAAGTTGCCTTTTTGGCAAGATGGAGCCCCATCAAGATCAAATCCTTTGCAGACACCAGCAGCCATATATTTCCCTCAGTCAACACAGGTAACTGCCATTGGTGTCAAGGTACTACATACTGCACTCATTCCATAGTCCTTGTTCTACATTTGAATAAGACCTATAAGTAAAATATATGTTCTTCAGGGCAGAGACTGTCTTCAATTGTTTCCTTATATAAAGCTGACCATATAATTAATGTCTAACAAAGAAATAAATAATAAAAGTAATAATAATAATAATTAGTAATAATGAGTTGAAGCTAAAAGATATTTTGAAAAAATCCAAATATTGAACTTGTAATATTAGGGTCTGAACACACCCAGGAGTAAACTTTAAAGTTATTTTTTTAGATACGATGATGATTTTTTTTATTCAATAAATTTCTCTTAAAGTACCAGTCTTTACTTGAATGGAAATGTGTGACCTTCTCTCAAGAAACTAAATATAAAATGAAAACCAGATAGAAGTAAGACAGTTATGAGTGAAGGCTACCACCCTTTTGTGCCTGGCTACTTTTCTACTTTTGTACAATAAACACTGGAACAGAGGCACAAAAGCAATGAGTTAGCAAAGGCAGTCAGAAAAAGCAATAGTCAAGATATAAGGCTGCAATTCTGAAATATATCTCTAAAGAAAACAATATGACTCTTACCTACTCATTAGCTCTTGAAAAGTTCCATTTGGTAATGGAAATATAAAGCCATTTATGACTGACTTTAAGTACTCCAAAGGCACAAATCCACTCTGACTGACATCAAATGCTCTGAAGGCTTTTTCAATGTCCTGATAGGCTGAGTGCAGCTGTAATGAATACAATTTATACTGTTTTGTTCAGAAAAATCAAGCTCATGAAGTTTTTTAAACAATAAGGTATTTTTACAAGACCTTTTCAAATGTTCTTCTCTGTAAATTGATTAAGTAGGTTACTATGGCAAGCTCTAACTAATTAATAAGCTCACTACAAAATGGTATTTCCCAATCACAGAGACTCAAGTAACAAGATAGACAAATTTTTCATAGAAAGATAGCACATACAATAACACTACCTCAAAATTCAGACCTAAAAATATTGGTGGATCTGCCTGCTTGATACATTTGTCTAATAATAGGTTTTAAAAACATCCCTACTTAACTCAGTACCAAGCTTCTCTTTATTAAAATGCATCTTTAATGTAATGAATGCTAGAAAAATGTTAGGAACAACAGAATGGTAAATATACCTGTTATATAAACATATTGCACATTTCTTTGGTTATTCTTTTAGTTCATAGACTATTGCAAAGAAACTAGATGAATGTGGTTTTTCTTATGGGACCTACTGCAAATTTCAGTAAGGATACTAAAACAGCAGGAAGACTGGTTTTATTCACCAAAAGTTCAGTCAGCACCATTTGTTAAATTGTACAACCATTCTGTGGGCTTTCCATCATCCTTTTTCATGCGTTACCTCTATCTTTCTCTATCCTGTTTACTGCTAAATGAAAACTGCAGGGAGAAGGTATGGAGAAACCTCAGGAAGTCCAGAATAAATCTCGTGGGCTGACAGAGTTTGAGGTGATAAGATGTACCCAACCACCATCCCAGGCATCAATCTTTATAGTTCAGGGGGACCTATTCTGGCCTTAGAATCAGGAACTAAAAGGGAAAGAAGGTCAGGTGATGTCCCTGCAGCCTTGTATGCCTGTTGACCTCCAACCCAATAGTACCCTCCCATTATTTCAAAGCTGAGGAAGTACAGTTATAGTTCTGTATGACTGCATTTGTACTAAAACTCTGGTGCAGTGTTCCATCTCCTTACTTTCTGTATGGCCTTCTTAGAGTGGAGGAGGGATGGTGAGTAGATTTGGATTCTACTCCTCTATCCACAAAATAGATCGAATGTATGTATGGAAATGGTAGTATAAGTTCCTCTACTTCGTCCTTCTACCATGCTCTAAATTAGAAGGATCCCTTCAAGATATAAAGACATAACTCCTTCTCCATGCCCATTTGGCCCTTAACCTCTGTGTTCAGTCTACCAGCTTGGGTGCCATTTATAAACTTCACACATATTCTGGTATGGACTGCACTGAGGTCACCATCTTATTTCATGTAGCTCATGATAGAATTACCAAATTCTGACAACGTTTAGGCATTACTGAGCAGGGCTAGATTCAAGGAAGTGAGAAGTGATAGATTCCCATATGATCTGCCTGTGCCATCCAGTCACAATATTTGTATATTGTTTTAGCCTAGAAAGCTCTGCATATTTATATACATATTTTTAAAGCTACGAACCTGGTATGCAAGATACGAAACCTTTAGAAAGTACAATGCAAAACAAAACTGACATTTCTATTAAGGGATTTTTTTAAAACATAAATACTATACACTGGAATTTTTTAGTGAATCTATTATTGATTGGTATGTTGAACACCAAAACTTTCTGTGTAATCTACTTCATGTGTGACACCTGGCTCAACCTCTCCAATGTTTCAGAGTTGTCAGACACATTAAGTACTTCCTTACCTTTCTCCTAAAAGCCATCTCAATGTCATCTACGTTGCATTCTATCAAACTACACTCAGCTCCTGAAGTCTGTAGTGACAGCTTATTCTGTTTCTGTATCTTGTCTTGTGTCTCCTCCCAGTTGGCTGTTGGTAAGAAAAACGCATTTTAGCAAAGTCACTGCTATTGTCACATCAAAGAAGTAACTGGATTTCTTTTTGAAGACCATTTCCTGTTAAAGCATTAGAAAAGTCAGTATGTAAACATTTAAGATAAGCCTGAAATACAACTTACTTGTATTTCTCAAACTGGATTTCTAGGGAAGAATAATGAGCAGAAAGCTTAGCACTTATAATAGTACTTTTTATCTTCATATTTCTTTAGGAACATTCATGTAGCTTACAGTCTTAACAAATATTCCTATTAGCATGTAATATCACAGGGTACTCTTGTAGTTTTATCTTTTTCTCAATATTGTTACAGAGCAATTAGACCCCTGAAAATAGGTTTTCAGTATATGGATGATTACCCACCCACAGATCTCAGAAAGCAAACATGCCTGCTAACCTTGAAAGACCCTAGTTTCTCCTGACTACTCCCTTTGGTTTTTTTCACATACTCTTAAATCTGTTCTTTCAAATTGCCCATAACCTTTGAAAGATACTTTAGTTAATACAAGCGAACTGCCCTCCCCATCAAAAAACTTTCCTGTGAAGCATTCTTGCTAGAACGATCATCATCTCACTTTGGGTGCGTCTACACTTAGAAATTAAGGTGACTTAAGCTTGCTTAAATTGACTTAATTTAATGTGCGTCTACACTACTTTTTCCTTAAGTCGACTTAAGGAAAATTAAAGTCGACTTTCTTAAACCCCCTTTTAAGTCGACTTTTCTGGCTAAGTCGACTTTAGAAAGTCGACTTAGCCAGTGTGGACGTGGAGTAGCCTAAGTCGACTTTAAGTCGACTTAGGGGGCTTTAGGGCTTCCCCACTGCCCTCCCTGCCAGGGTGGCTGGCACAGCCACAGCCTGGCATGCCCCCCCAAAGGGCAGGGCAGAGCCCTGCCCACCCTGCTCCTATGCCCTGCCAGGGACCCTGTCCCCCTTTGCCCCATTGTACCCAGGTACAATGTACCCAGGTACATTGTACCCAGGTACAATGGGGCAAAGGCTGAGCCCCCTGGCACTTGGCAAGGGGTGCCCTCCCCCGCCACTGTGGACCTGTCCCAGGTCCACCTAGACCCTACAAGTTGACTTAGGCGTCCAGTGTGGACACTCTAGGTCGATTTGGCAGGGTTCCCTGTAAGTCGACTTAATTTTTGAATGTGGACATACTAAGTCGACTTAAATTAACAAGTGTAGACATAGCCTAAGTGTTTTCTCTGAACTGTATTGTGCTCTATTTCAGTGGTTTTCAAAGTTTTTTTTCTCAGGACCCAGTTGAGAAAAATTATTTATGCCCGCGACCCAACAACTACATCTTTGAGCAATGCATTCCAGTCTTTTGGCAGCGGCGGCAGGGGGCCCCATGACCCAGTTTCTGAGGGTCTGTGACCCAGTACTGGGTCCCAATCCATGGTGTGAAAACCACTGCTTTACTTTATTCACACTGTACTTTTAGAATGTAAAATCTGCAAGGCAGGGACTTTGCTATGTGTCTGGCATATTTTACTCATTGTATAGCACCAAATGTAATCACTGTGCTAAATATGGCCCAGGGGCGGGGGAGGGTGGGGCTCAAGAAAGAGTCCACAATATTCTTGCCCTGCTCCCGACCGGCTGGTCTGAAGCAGACCAGCACCTACCTCGGCATTGGTTTTCTGTTGCATTTTTCTTAATTGCATCCACATTTATACCAAGATTCTTCAGAAATTCTTTATAATCCAATGTATTAGTTTTACCAATGCAGTAACGATTCCACAGTCTGGAAAACAAAGCAATTTCTTTTAGTGAACAACTATTGTTTCAGGTTGTTTGCAGTTTATGTGAGACAACATTCAGTTGATGTTTCCAAGTTTATTTTCCTAATAATTAGAAATAGGTAATTTTTTAAAAATGAAAGTTGGGGTTTTATAGTACAATTTACAGATACATAGATTTTAAGGTTTAAAAATACTGTTAGATCATCTAGTTTAGCTTCCTGTACATCACAGGTCTGCTATCCCTGTATTGAGACTAATAACGTGGTTGCTTGGAAAGGCATCTAGTCTTGATCTGAAGACAACAAAAAATGACAAATCCACTCTTTACATTTAATGTGTTCCCATGGTTAATCACACTCACGGTTAAAATTTGCACCTAATTTCTAATCTGAATCTCTTTGGCTTCAGCTTCCTGCCATTGGTTCTTGTTATGCCCTTCTTTGTTAAATTAAAGAGCCCTTTGCTATGTACCATTTTCTCTCTATGAAGATTTTTTTCACTAAATCAGGTAACCTCTCAATCTCCTTTATGATATGCAACTTGGACAAGTTACAACCTCTTTTTACCTCAATATTCCCACTGGTAAAAGTGAGATATAGTGCACACCTATTCAAAGAAATAATTAGTTAATATTTATACAGTGCTTTGACAAACATAAAGTGGGACAGAAAAAAATTAATACAATGGATAGATCATTTTCCAATTATAAGCAAAATGCCCTGTAAAAATTCAAAATAAAATGAATACTTTAAATAAAGGGAATCACAAACATTGTGTGATTGACTTGTCTGAACACTGATAGTCCAGTCATGACAAAAAAAACCATGTTAAAGATCAGGTGTGACACACTGTTTCCCAAATAACACTCTGTAACCCTCATAATCCCCACTGTTAAGTGACTATGGTATGTTTCATACAAAGTAGGACTTGTGAGTATCATTTGGAAAGTTATAGTCTGTTGACCATTGTTGTTCTCTCAAAACGCACATACCTTCCTTGCATACAAAGGTATAAGATTCTAAATGTTTGTTATTGAAACATGTGAGTCTGGGAAATGCCCACAGCCTCGCTCCTCAGTAGCAACAAAGGAGTGATCAACACTCAGCCAGATGTTAAGCAACCATTCACCAGCAAAGGATTTGTAAACAAGAGATTTACAAGTCACATGAAAGAGAGTTGCTCAAGTACATACACCATAGGACTACCTAAACCCCTAAGGTTAAGAGCTTGGCCTGGTCTACCCTAGAGTGTTTTGTTAACCACACAGTGCTGTGTACACACTGCAATCACACACACACACACACACACACACTGCTGACAAAACTCCTGTTTTATTTTTGACAAAATAAAGCCACCTCGATGAAAGGTGTAGGGTTTTCTCAGCAGAGCTAGGGCAACGCAGTGTCCGCGTTGTAGACACTGTGCCCCTTGCATCGGTGGAGGGGCTGTCACTCTTGTCAATTTCATTGGGCAAGAAAGCTGGGGCAGCTGGTTCCCACTCCCTGCTGCTCCAAGCCTGAGGCAGTTGGTTCCTGGTTGCCAGCTGTAAGCTGGGATCGGGCAAACCCTGGGAAGCAGAAGCCAAGCTACTCAGTCCCGGCCGGGACTGGGTGATGGGCAGCTGCTACCCACTGCCAGCAGGGATGCCAGTGGCTGCTGCCCTTCTCTCCAGGACACAGGAGACTGCTGCCTGGCTCCTGGCTGCGTGCTGGGACCTGGCAGAATGTGGGTGACTGATGCCCGGCTTCCTGGGACATGGATGGCTGCCACCCAGCTATCGGCTACACTCTGGGACCTGGCAGCTGCCACCCAGCTTCCCAGGACATGGGTGGCTGCTGCCTGGTTCCCAGCTGTGCGCCTGGCATCTGGTGCCTGGCTCCCCAGGATGCAGGTGGTTTGCAGGCTGCATGCCAGGACCAGGCCTGACTTGGAAACTGCTGCTCCACGGGACTGTACAGTGAAAAGGTAAGAAGAGCCTAGAGGGAGCCCTGGAGCCTGTGGGTTCCCAGCAGCGAGCTCAGAAATGGGTCTCTCAGCTCCCCACACTGCTCTTTAGGTTGGTGGAAGTGTTCTTAGTGAGGACGCACTCCATCAACCTAAGGAGAGCAGCCTGTACACATCAGCCACCATTGTAATTATAGCGGTGGCTGAAAGTGGACGTATTTTATGATGACTTATTTTTCTAGTGTAGACAAGACCTTTGTCGTGGTTAGTTTTATTAAAAATCATGGACAAGTCACAGGCAATAAACAAAAATTCACAGAGCCTGTGACACATCTGTGACTTTACTAAAAATAATGGAAGTCAGGGTTGTGGGAGGGAGGAATAACAGTCGGAGTCCCATGATGGGGTGTGTGTGTGGCTGGCCTCTGATCACCTGTTTGGCAGTGGGGTCCGGCTCCCAAACAGCTGATGGGGGGGCCTACCCTGAACCGCTGCCAAATAGCTGATCAGCGATGCCAGCCCTTCCCTCCCCCCCAGCCATTGCCAAACAGCTGATTGGAGAAGGGTATAAATCAGAGACAGTGATATCATCCAAAGGCCTGTCTCTGCCCTCTCACCTGTACACAATGAAACAAGACCCCCTGAAAGATAAAGAAAACTCCATTGGGACCTTTAGGAGTGACTGGCCCTAACTAGGAAGCATTATAGTCAGCAAGAACTGTTGAGAAGTTTTGAGTGAGAGAAATTCTTTTGCTTTTAGAATTATTAGCATGGTAAAATTTAGCAATTAGCTTGCGATTTTATATTTTATTTCCTTTTGTAACCAATTCTGATCCTCTATGCCAATACCACTTAATCACTTAAAATCCATCTTTCTATAGTTAATAAATCTGTTTTATGTTTAATATAAACCAGAGTGTTTTTGGCTGAAGTGTGTGGGGAATATACTGAACAAGGGCTGGCACATGATCAATTTCTTTGTCAAGACCTGATGAGCTTGTATTGTTCCGTAAGCAACTGAACAGTACAAGATGGCACATTTCTGGAGTACAAGGCTGGGACTATAGTTGTGTGGGTGTCACCCTATGTGTAATTCAAGAGTGGCTGAGCAAAGCAATCTGGTGTGTGTCTGGGGGAAATTTGCAAGCTCTAGACTGTGGTGAATGGCAGAGTGGCAGCTCACATAACACAAGAAAGCCTAGTGTACACCAGACTGGAGAATTAAGGGGGCACAATGATCTAACAGTCCAGATTGTACCCCAGGGGATGTCACATCAAGTTCATGCTATACCTCAAACACGTGGCCCGTGAGTTACCTCCTGCGGCCCATGACAAGACCCGGAATTCAGGGGTTCCCAACCCCTGGCTGGCTTTTCAAGTGGCCCGCGCCTCCGCTGGCTGGGAGCTGGCAGCCAGGCTGCAGCCACCTGCCTCCTATCCAGGTTCCTGCCACCGACTGAGCTGAATTCAGTGCTGTCCAGCAGTGCTTCCGGACCATGCCATGCCCCCTACCCCCCCAATCCCGAGGGGCCTCAGCAGCCACTGCTGGGCAGCCGGGGAGGAGCCTACTGCTGCCTGGGAGCTGCCACTCACCAGACCAAGCAGAGCCCTGGCCTGTAGCAGTGGGGGAGTGCGGTGGGTCCAGACGACTAGAGCAGGCAGACTCAGTGTCCGGGGCCAGGTCAGGTGGCAGGAGGGGAATCTGGGGGTGTGAGGAGGGCTCCCATGGGGGCTCCATGCTGGGAGAGGCTCCATGGCTGTCTACACTTGCAAGTTAGGTTGACTTAAGGAGGCGTAAGCTGACCTAACTTAGTCCCTGTCCACACCAGGCTTTCATTAAGTCGGCTTAAGAAATTCCTTAAGTCGACTTAATGAAAGGTTAGGTTGACTTAATAAGAACCGCTGGTTAGGTCGACCTAACCCCTAGGTCGACTCCTTAGGTCGACTTAAGCACAGTGTGGACACTTAAGTCCACTTTATTAGGTCAACCTAAGGGCAGTTAGGTCGACTTACTAAGTCCCCTTTAGCGGAAGCACTTTGTTAAGTGCTTCCTTCCTTTCTTTCTTCCTTCCTTGTTTCCTTCCTTCTCTTTCTTTTTTTTTTAAATAAAATACTTTAAAAAATTTAATTTTAATTAAAAACTTATTTAAAGGTTTTTTAAAAAACCTTTCTAAAAATTAAATTTCAATTAAAATTCATTCAAATCCAATTAATTAAACCTAATTAATTTATTTTATTTACAAGCACTTTGAATTCAATTAATTAATTTTTAATTTAATGTGAATTAAATAAACTGGTGGCCCTTCAGGGTTTTAAAACCTGTTGTATGAAAGGGTTTCAGTGATGTGGCCCTTGGGCCAGTATCCTAGTCCTCATGTGGCCCTCGTGGTGATTTGAGTTTGAGACCCCTGCTATGCCTTGTCATAAATGACACGTCACTCGTGATATATCTGCTTGCCATTCAGAGGTTTTTGGAGATCAGTTTTGGTAACATTCATATACTATTAAACTCAGATGGATATCATGCCCCAATAACAAAAATGAACACTCATTATCTAGCACTAAAAACAATGACAATAGTGAAAATAGTGGCAGCTTTCAGCAACACATGGTGCTCCAATTTCTAACATCTGAAAATCTCCCTCCTCCACAAGATATATTGTTGTTACTAACAGACAGAGTCTGGTGGTTGAAAAAGAAGTCTTACTCAGGATTTTTACATGTCAAAGTTAGAAAATCAATCCCATCCACTCAAAAATGGAACTACAGCGCTAATTATTTGTTCAGGACACCATTATGCATGACTAGCTGCTCTTGGTATTGGAGTACTGAAAGGGACTCCAGAAACTCAAGCCATAAGTATAGATCACAACCATGCATTGCATGTTTTATCGTTACTATAAAAAGGACATGATGCAACATATAGTAAATGGAGAATGAGCTTTTTTTTCCAGCATCCACATACAATGGGGCAAATCCTGCTCCCAATGAAATCAACAGGAGTTTTGACATTGGCTTCATTGGGAGTAGAACTGATTCTTATATTTACTGGAAGAAACAAATAACATGCATGGGGGAAAATTTGTTTATATGCTTTAAAACAAGAATTCTTGGGCAGAATCATCACCATGGATAGGCTGCTTTTAGAATTTCAGTGATTAAAATGGCATTCCTGTTTATTCCAGTATCACTGTGGAAAACTAATAAATAGCCTCACTGATGTTTAACATATTGTGATATTTATAGTATAATATAGTATTAATAACTATTTCCATGACTTTTTTGATCCTAAAGGTACAATGAACTAGGCCGGCTCCTGATAACTGTGGTGGAATGCACTAGAAATGAATAATATAGATCAATTAGCTATATTAGAATGGATGTATAAGATAGGATGGCAATCCACTCATGGCAGCACAAGCAACATTCTCAGAAATTTTGTCCAAAGACACCAGAGCAAAACCCTTCTTAAACAAAAAGTAGCATCTTTAAAAGGATCTGTCTGTTGTGTCTTGTAGGCAGTAATATTTCAGGTTACTGCAACTGAAAGATGTTAGCTGACAAAAAAAAAAGACCCTCTATTTGTTTGATTGTTTACTTTGTATGTTGGACCACACCATGTGTGGTTACTTTTACCGTCTCCCCTTTATTCTTGTTATAGTGAATGGAAAGGCATCGTCTCAAATGTGCTTTAGATCAGACCCCTAGTTAAATTCAGAAGCTGCAAACACACGTTTTTAATTTTGAGACTATAAGCCCCAAATCCAGAAAGTACTAAGTCCTTGACCCTGAAGCACTCATGCACATGTATAACTTTAATACTATCATTGACTTAATAGGATTTAATCACATGCCTAATGCTTTTCCAGAATCAGAGCCATGGGTAGCCACACTAAAATCTAAGGGTCTATTCACCTACCTACCTTTAAAAAAAAAAATCACCAGTTTCAAAAGATTCAGGTTAAATTTAATGTGTACATAGGGGTGCTGTTTTTCTAAATATCAAAATGTAGTCATTATCACTAGAATTGTTTTATTTTTCTATTTTCCACAATTATGAATGCCATTTATTCATTAAAATTCAAAAACAAATAAACCAATGTATACCCATTATTCTTTCCAGCCCATTCTTCAAGAACATTTCATTCTTTACATAAAGATATGCTCTGAAATGCTGCCAAGGAAAATAATCTTGAATTATTTGCTGCACAACTGCCAGATGAGTACACTAAAGGTGTCTGGGGACAGCTTCATCTCGAACACCTGACTTTTAAGAAAACTCTTCTAAGTGTATGTAGTATTTAAGAAATCCCTTTTGGGGGATGTGTCCTTTCTTTTTTCCCCTATTTTTAAATTAGCTCCCCATATCATACAGCGGAAGAGTCAGATGCCCTTCTGTTCTTGCATTCTTCAGCACCTTCCTATGATACATGAGAAGAGATTGTCTTGATGCGCTGAGTCAAGTCCAGGATACAATGGGAGAATCAAGTTCCATAGCTTTTTATAAAAAGAGTCACCCATGGACACTGTGTTTTCCCCCCAAAACAGGAAAGTGCCAGCACTGATGAAAGGCTTGGTTGGGTTTAAAGTCCATTAGGACTATTGGACTGAGAATGTACAAATGTGAAAGCCTGAAGGTCGAAGTACTGGGTACAGCAGGATGATATTTGTAGGGTAAGTCTGTGGATGGGAGGCCCATAATGAAAGGTAGAGATCACTCTTCCCAGGCAAGATTGAGTCAACACAGAGCAGATGGGACTTGTTAGCCTTTTTCTGTGAGAGGGCAAGACTTCAGAGCTTTTTCTCTTACTGGAAGTCTCCGAGTATCATTTCAATTAGACTACAATCATCCCAGACTTAACTGGGAAAGCCCTCTTTATATTTATAGGCTTGATCCAAATTCCAGTCAAGAGAGAGACAGTACTGAGCCCCAGAACACCATAAGAAAAGTTTTGTCATGGGGAGGAGCACTTATCAATCTCTCCAAGTCAAATATTCAGTGGGTATGAGTTTGCACCAGAAACAGCTGCAGAGTCCAGAGTACAAATGAACAGAGGAGACCATCTTAAAGGAAGGCACCAGAGTAGCAGCAGATCCCGGTAAAAGGGACACCACTGACATTGAAACACCTGTGTAGCTGTCTTTTCATTCCAGGTTGGTGTGGATATTGCTTCCCAGGTGGATTAGACGCTGCTGTATTTTGGAAAAAAAATGGGAGTCCTGTGGCACCTTAAAGACTAACAAATTTCTTCGAGCATAAGCTTTCGTAGGCTCCAACCCACTTCGTCAGATGCAGAAAGCTTATGCCCGAAGAAATGTGTTAATCTTTAAGGTGCCAAAGGCTCTCGTTGTTTTTGCTGTGCACAGACTTACACAGCTACCCCTCTGGAAATTGTATTTTGGAGCTAACTCCAGAGACAGAATGGTAGGAGCCAGGAGCCTGTTAACTGGAAATACTGGAAGAAGTTTCAGGTCTGTTCCCACAAGCAGCCTTCATTTGAAAAACCCATGCCTATTTAAATGTATATTGCCCAGAGCTATTACAAAGATGCAGTGTAGCAGCCAACTGAGAATCTGAAGGTCTCTTTGCTCTGTGGGTTTTTGTCCTTGAAAGTGCGGCTCCTAATATCTAAAGAGACATCACTGGGAACCTCAGGAACAGAAGCGAGTTTGAACTAGACTAGCTGTACAGAAGATCCTTTTTCGCTTCTTAGTGCAGCTAGCTTTTTAGGCTCCTCAGTGGGGGAAGATCTTGTACCTAGACTCTGGCTGTAACAAAAGCTTTGACAAATAGGTAAGAAAAATCAGGAAGAATAGAGGGAGGAATGATCATATTCTTAAAAAAACCCAGACCTTTCAACCTATCTGATCTCAGACCCTGAGATGCTAATGAAGAATGAAAGTTGCCCATGGACTTTAGCTAAGGAGAGGCTGTGGATTTTTGTTGGCGACCTCTATGGAGACTGTTCAGAAACGTGGACTGCTAGGCAAAGAGATTCAGAAAGTGCAGCTTTTGGTGTCTTGTCATGAGAGTTACTTTTGCTCAGTTTCCTGACAGCATTTCCTAGTTTCTGAGCTACCATCACCTCTCATAGCATAGTTTTGTTTTTGGTTTTGGGGGTTTTTTTGAGTGGTCTAGCTGAAATGTGAACAGTATTGCACTTGTGCTGCTTATTCCTGGGCAGTCAGAAGAAGACTGGGGCACTCTTGAGAAGCATGAGGACACTTGGACCTTGCAGTTTAATTTTTTGCCCTTGGCAATTTACGTATGATATCATAAGCAAAAGCCCATTAATAAGTGAACTAAGCTTGTGCACTTGGACAACATCCAGTTGGACATGCTGTGTCAGTGGAAAGGTGATTTAGGAGGATGGGCTGTGGAGGTGGAGATAGAGAGCCAAATTTATTGGTATGCTTATTTCCTTTGTTCTGTCCTGGTGATGCAAACAACCTTAAGTAATAACTCATCTTAACTGGAGCAGTGAATCTGGCCCATGATTTTAATTGTCCTCAAATGCTAAAGCCTTCTCATCCCTGGAATCGTGAATTAATAACCTTCCCTCAATGCACTATTATCATTAATGATGTCACACTTGTACTTTGAGGGGGGAAAACACTCCTACTAGAACACATGGGTGGATTAATGCACAGGCCTATGGGTGGCCTATGAGGTGCTGAGGGGAGAACAGGGCCACCATGGGGCAGAGGCCAGGCTCTGCTCTCCTGCCCCACCCCTGAGCTAGCTGGTTCGCCCCCAGGGGCGGGGTGGGGCCAGTTGTGGAGTACGGCCTCCAGCGCAGCCTTTGGGCCACATCAGAAGCCACAGTGCATGTGCTGGTCAGCCCCACTGCCCCGGGGGCAACCAGCCTGCCTGGCCTCTGGCCCCAGGTCCCCCCCAACAGCGCTGGCCTGCTCGCAGGGGGCAGGACCCCAGGTGAGGGCGGGAGAGGCCCCAGGCAGTGGGGGCGCCGGTGGAGAAGACCCGCCAGTGGGGGAGGTGCAGATCCAGCTCTGCTAGAACCTTAAGGGTCCATCCAAATAAAGAATTCTGGTTCAATTTGGTTACATTTGAAATCTCTCAAGTTTAATAGGCTTCCTTAAGAGAAAGTGACTGTAGTTTTGTGATTTTTACTATGAAAGATAGGACAAAATCCATTTTTAAAATAAGTAGTGCATTATTTCTGATCTTCTGTTCTCTAATACAAAGGTGAATCTGTGTCATTATTTTATACATTAAGCTTCAGAAGTTTTATCCGAAACGTTCTCCTTGCTGAGCTTTAAAAACCCCCAAATAAAAATTGGCAATTTTTTTTATTATTCAGTACTTAATGGAGATTGATAGTAATTGAGATTGATAGTAAAATTTTTATAGATTTATTACCTCTCAGATGACAAAGCCAAACACAAGGTTTATTGTCAAACAAAGCACTGTTTTGTTGTTGATTGCCTACTTTAGATGAGTATTGCTTCTGTTCTATAACTGCATGTACAAAATTATTTAATTGGTTTTGTTGCGCTGTAATTCTGGAGAGTGTCCCAGCCAGAAAAGATATAAAAATTGAAACAGTGAGCCCAGCCAGAAAAGATAGGCTGAAAAGTATTCTATAGGTTGCTTGTAGTGGAGAAAAAACCCTTAACAACAAAAGAACTGCCTATCCTAATTGGTTTAATTTTCCTTTAGGACCTTATCCAACAGAAAATAGCTTCCAAGATTGCTGCTGACAAAAGCTCTGTGGATCTTGTGGAATATCCATCCATGAAAGCAGCTTCAGATTCCAAGAGGATACTTGGAAACTGCCATGTAGTCTACACACAGCTAAATAAGGTGTTCTCCTAAATAAGGTGTTGGTAACACTTTCCTCCACTAGCTGATATTCCTGAATGCCAGGGGCAATTCGCCTATCCTCTTTCAAAATTGCTACTGAAGAGGAGCAGCTTTAACTCACAGTTGGGGCTCCACAGGAACCCAATAGTGAAGAAGGCTGAAGAGATGCATGGAGTTAATGTATCCTCCAGTCACCTTGGACATCAATCCTCCTGGTGCAGTTTTGCCCACCTGGGGGCTGCACAGATGCCCTTTCCAGGCCTCCAGTAGAGTGGATGTGGTAGCTACTTTTCACTTCCACACCTGCCCTCTGACAGAGGTGCCTCTGCTAGGGTCTATGGCTATGTCTAAACTGAGAAATTTAGGTCGACTTTACCAACTCGACTTTAAGTCCACACAGGACTCTTAAGTCAACTTAAACCTGGCCTTACTAAGTCGACTTAGAGAATCTACACTAGATTCTCTAAGTCGACTTGTTAGGTCCAGGGGGAGGCGAGGCTCCTTTGGAGCCTCAGCTCCCCAGGCTAGGGGGGCTTGTCCAGCACAGCTCTCAAGCTGCTGGGAACCTCCGCGGGCTCCCTAGCAGCTGGAGCCTGATCCCGGCCAGAAAGGAGCCCCACGGTCGCTTCTTCCCGGGACCTGAGCGGTCCTGGGGAGAAGGGAGCTGAGACGAGCCGCTAGCAGCTTCCTGGGGAAAAGGAGCTCCCTTTTTCCCCCTCCTGCCCTAAGTCAAGTCGACTTAGGGCGTCCACACTGCTTAAGTTGACTTAAGAAGTCGACTTAAGCATTAAAATCGACTTAAAAGGAGGTCTAATTAAGTCGACTTTAAATTTCCTTAAGTCGAATTAAGGAAACTCCAGTGTGGACGCAGAGTAAATTAAGTCGATTTAAGCCTGCTTTAAGCCTAATAATAATACTTAGCACTTACAGGGCAGAGCATTTTATATTTAAAACCCCTGTACAAATATTAATTAATCATCACATCATCCCTGTGAGGCAAGTTCTATTATCCCCTTGTACAGGTTGGGAAACTAAGCACAGAAAGGTTAAGTGATTTGCCTGAGGCTACCAAGCATAATAGTGTTGATCTGGGATTACTCAGTGTTCCCAAATCAAAGCCCCATGCTCAGTCCACTGACTCATATCCCTTGTCTGACTGTGCCCTTCCCACAGACAGAGTCTGTGTTTCCAGCTCACCTAACTACCAGGCTTTGCAACCAGGGTTGGGAGCCTGATGTCAAAGCTTCAAGCTTTCCCTTACATCCCAAGGGGGAGGATATGTTCTTCCCTGCTTGAATGACATTGTGAAGAGGTCTCCTAGTTCAAATATCTCCCATGACTCAGCCAAGGAAAGCTAGAGGGTTGAGCAAAAGATTGTTTCTTTCACTTCCAGTTAGTGGACCATAGAAGGCACTCCACTGCTCATCACTGCTCCCCTTGGAACAGATTCGGGTGGATCTCACTATCACCATCATTCAGCATGTAATGAGGGCGGGGTGAGAAGGCACCAGCATTACCACTTCTGCAATTGATCTAAAGGGAGGAAGGAACTTCTCTTCCAATAATCTTTTGGGCAAAGAGGCTCCACCCAAAACAGCAATCTCTTTGAGACTGTGTGGGCAGGACATTCCCACCCCCAACAATCAAGCTGCTTGAATCTAAGAGGAATTAAGATGCTGAGACCCATTCTTTTGGGGACTAGATAATGGAATTACTATCTCCCTCAGACTAGAGGAAGTTTCAGAGGCTGCAGAGTGCATGTGGGTGATAAAAGTGACAGGTCCACAGCAGTGCTTTTTTTCTTTAAAAAAAAAAAAGGTGCCCGTACTTGGCCAGCAGGCGTGGTGGTGTGGGGGTTGTCAGCAGGCAAAAGGAGACCCGCTCCTTTCCTCTGATGACCCTGCCCACCCAGCTGGGCAGCAGGGCCGGCAGGGGACAGGACCCTCTACCACCGCCACCACCTGGGGCCTCTCCAAATCCCCTGCTCCACCACTGCCGGCCCCCAGCGGTCTTCCTAGACCCCAGCTTCCCCATCCACCGGCTCCCCGCCCCGCCCCCCCGGGTCCCTTCACCGCTGGCTCCCCAACCATACCCCAGCCCCTCCCCGCCCACCCACCAGCTCCCTGACACCCTCCGGGCTCCTTCGTCACGAGCTCCCCGACACCCCCCCAGGCCCATTCCTTGCCAGCTCCCCAACAGCCCCCAGCCCCTTCCGCACCCCTCCCCTCCTTACCTGGCCAGAGCTGCAGGGGTGGCCAGAGTTGCTCCCTGGCCAGGCTGCTCCCACATTGAGCCACACATCTGAGCATGCTCAGGGCAGGAGATCTGAAAAGGCTCCAGCCTGGCCACAGCTCCTAGGCATCCACGGGCCGGATACCAGCCCCTGCTGGGCTGGATTCTGGCCTGCGAGCCGCAGGTTGGACAAGCCTGGGAGTGCACCACTCCTGTCCCCTGCCAGCCCTGCTGCTCATCTGGGGGCCAGGGTCAACATATTGGTGCGTACCAGCACAAAAAAAGCCCTGGTCCACAGTATGGAGTTAGACCCTTGCCAGCCACTTAGCTTTTATCCTAAGAAGTTAGCCTGTTTCCATGCCACTATCCAGAAACTGACTACCTGTGCAGGACAGAAGATCAAACTGGTCCCTTAACTTATTAATTTCAAGCACCCTACAGCAATCCTTGACTGTTTCCTTACTTACTTTTCATACTCTGAATCCTTCATCCTGAAACAGCTGATCTCGAGAATCCGTTTTAGCTCATGCCGCTGTATTTGTCCTGTTTGGTTGTAGTCAAAAAGTCTACAGGTCTTAATGATGCTTTTCAAATTCTTGGAAATCTATAAATTACAGATGATCTAATTAAACAAATAAATATTGATGCAACCTGAAACACAAGCAATGGACAGCTTTGCTAATATCAAAAATGGCATTTTATATCTCTTCCAACAATTCAAACAAACAAACAAAACCCAACCTTTTTGAGCACAACAGAAAGTATTACAAAATAACTCTGAGACATGAACACTGTGCAGTTATTGAATGTTTTGCAGGCAATTTCCTCAGTAAATAGTGTCGGTAAAGTTAAAAACTTCTTGGCAAAGCAGTAAGTTTCAAATACAACTCATTTCTTTTAAGCAGTAGGCAAAAAATATCTTCCTCCAATGACTGAAACTAGACATTTGCTAGAAACCAAATACTGCAAGATTGTGGCAGATCTGATTTACATGAGTATTTATGTGTATTCGATATCAACAAATGATCAGTGTTCTACATAAAGTGGAGTGAATCTCTTCTTTTACTTGAAATATTTACCAGATGGTTTTGCTAGTGAGAGTGATGACAATTGCAACTGCAGTGCTTTCCTCTGACCCTGTTTAAAATATCTGCAAAGTCCGAATTTGAAAATGTAATCATACACTAAAACATGATGTTGTGGGATTCCAAGCATACTGGTTCTCAATTACTTCCATGTGAAATTTTGCTCAGTTTACAAGTAAGAAAAGCTTGCTTAAAAATATTGATTTTTTTTTTTTGGACTACTCGTCCTTCAAATTCAAGCTGGGAATTGAAAGTCAAGTTGTGTTCTTTCTGGTTCACACAAGAGCAGCAACAATATCGATTCTACAAGTCCATTTAGTTACCTGTTCCGATAATGGTACATGGGCCAGAATAAAATCCTGTAGGCTATGCGGTGCTAGCAGGAGTACAAAGTAGCAAAACCTTGGGTGAAATCCTGCTCACACTGAAGTCAGTAAGAGTTTTACCACTGTGAACCCATTATTCCCAGTGCTGAGCAGTTAATCCCATGAGTAGTTTTTTTGCCTGGTCTACACTGCAGCACCGTTTCTGCAGCAATCAAAGGGAGATACGCAAGGTATTTTAAGTACTTTGACTATCTCCCTCTGATTGCCTACCTTCTACTTGCCACAGGGTCTCCACGTTGCTGATTAGATGGGAAACGCCTTCCCGTCGAATCGGTGCTGTGCTTGTTGTCAGGTAGGTCTTATCCAATCGATCTCTGGCTCATTCTGAGTTTGATTGAGCGCGTCTTTATGCACGCTCAATCACACTTGCATAATCAATTCTATGCTGTCAGCACTGCCGCCGACAGTGTAAGCCTTGGCCTTCGACTGCTATGGAACAATCTATGATTATAATTGCCCAACAATGTCAGTAACAGGCCCACAATCTAGTCCAAAGAAAGCAGACTTCTGCCATACAGTCAGGTTTGATTGTCCCATGGCAGGTGTACTTGGGCCAGAATGATCAGCGGGGGAATTTTTTTTTTGTTTTGGATAGAGAGTAGGAGGAGGGAAAGCTGCTTTTACTCATAAAAATTGTCTTTTGCTACTGTGAATAGTTAAGATAATACAATACATTTCTAATATAGACAGGATTCGCAAAAAACCCCAGAAATTTCCCAGTTTCACTGGTCTTAAAAAAACATATTCACACATTTAATCTCATGCAACCTCAAGGTTTTCATGAGAAAGGCAATTTATTAACATTTGGTAAATCTCTGTAATCAGATTTTGTCAAAAAGACTCACTGAATGGTCAAAGACTCCCACTTTAAATACTCCAATCCCTCAGAATCAGTGGTTCAATTCCCAATAAGTTTAGTTCAACCCTTCATTCTTATAAGTTAAATTGAGTGTCATGCCGTTTACTACATAAAGATAATTCAGTTGATTGTGAAACATGATCAGTTGTTTTAACATTAGAAAAATTAGTTCTATTTATTCTTGTGACAGGGTGCAGGGGGGTGAACCTCTGGTCAGCCCCTATCATTTCAGTCTCCCCAGCTGAGGCGCAGTTGAGCTAATTGGCTGGGCTAAGGGCTGATTGCCTGAAGGGAGGCGACTGTTCATCTACCCAGGCTAAGCAGTTGCCAAATCTTGACTGCGGAAGGGGCGACACCTGCCCAGAAGACTTAGAAGAGTTTATAAGCTAGTCCAGGAGGCAAGAGAGGGGGAAGGAGTACTGAGATTTGGTTAGGCTCCTTAAGCATGCCCCAGAAACCACTGATGCTAAGGATACTGGTGGGTGATGGGATTTTTGTGCACTCCTTGAAAATAAAGTCTGGGTGACTGCAGTCTGTGGAGGTTTCTGAATCCTTTGTATGTCTGAGGGGAATGGATATGGAGGTGGTGGTGAGCAAATCCCTTATAAGTGGGGACTTGTCTGGGACTGCAATGCCAGCCTGATTGAGCAGTGGTGACCTGGAAATGGAGGAGAACCTGAACTGATTGGTGAAGCAGCAGGGGAAGGCCCTGCAAGGTCTCCAGGAGCTTCACCAATTAGAAAGGCAGGCCTTGCTTGCTTGGCAGGAAGACCAGCAAAAATCCCTGCTTCACAATGGAGCAAGCCAGTGTCCAGAAACAGCTTCTCCAGAAAATTGGTGAGTCCTGGCTGTCAGGCTTGGGACTTTGTAAAATGGACCTGGCAGATGACCTGGACGCATCCAGGGCATGTTTGAGTGGGTACCTGTGGGGGCAGGATGGGATAAGGTGACATGTGCCCTGTGACTGGCACCCTATTTGTTTGGGGAGGCCCAGGCAGATTATGTGGCCTTAAATGATGTGCAAGTCCAAGACTACCAGCTGGTAAAACTGGCCCTGGAAACTTCATGTGGTGAGGTGAATGGGAAGCTTGCAGAGCTGGGCATTTGCCCAGAGACTGAGGGATTAGGCCATTTGGTGGCTGTAACCCACCACCCAGACCAGTGGAGGAGATACCGGACATGGTAGTCCTGGAACAGTTTTTTTTTCAGGGACTCCCTGAGAATGTCTAGGTCTGGATGAGACAACACCAGCCAGGCATGGTAGAGTTGGCTGTATGATTGACCAAGGAATACATAGAGGTAGATGCTTCCAGGATGGCAGACAACCTTATAAAGGCTCTGAGGTGAGGGTCAAACCCAGAGAACCTCTGTCCAACAAAGGCTGGGAAAGGAAGAGGGAGGATGGTTTGGGACACCTGCAGGAACCCCAGAGGTCCTGTGCTGGCAGTGTGGACAACTAGGCCATAATAAGCAGGACTGACCATGAATGGATTATGAACTGGCCAAGTTTTGCAGCTGGACTAACATAAGAGGGAGGGGGAGTCCAGAAAAATGTCCACCATACTTTTGAGGGTGGAGAAGAAGTCCCAGAGGAGCTTGGTGGATACGGCCACCACCCACACCCTTGTCTGAAGGGGCCTGGTGAAGCGGCACTGGAGGGATCCCAGGGCTGGCTGTGGAATGCATCCATGGGGACGTGTGACGATATCCTGTGGCCCAGGTGCCCTGGAAGTCAAGAGGTGATTCCAATGGCAACAGGTCACAGTAGTGGAGGGACTGCCTTACCCTGTAGTGGGGGAAGGGAGGGGCAGCCAAGAGGTCCTCCTGAAAAGGGAAATGTGATGGGGGAAGGAACCCACCAGGGGGCTACCCATGGGACTTCCTGAAGGAGGTGATCAGAGACCCTATCCAAAAGAAACTCCTAGACAGGTGCTAAGCCAACACCGAGAGAGATGCCCTCTTGTGCAGAAAATGGGAGGAGACAAGGTGGGAAAGGATCCAAGGAAAGGGCCTAGCCCAAAGCCCCAAATGAAGGGGAAAGGACTACTGGAACCCCCCATGACACCCCAAAGGGGAGTGCTCCAGGCCTCGCTGGGTAGGTGTAAGACTGCTGGGTGCCCATGAAGAAATCGAGGCAATCCAGGAGACCTGGCAGGGGAACTTGAGGAGGTAGGAAGGTTGGCCAGTATGTCAGGTCAAAGGGAGGTTGGTGAAACCTGGAAGTTTTGAGGTGGGGAGGTGTGTAACAGCTAAGGGCTGACTGCTTGGAGGGAGGTAGCTGTTTGCCTATCCAAGGCTATGCAGTTGCCTAGTCTTGATTGGGAAAGGGGTGACAGCTGCCCAGGAGACCCAGAAGGCCAGAGATGGGGAGGAAGGGCAGGGTGCGCTGAGGTTTGGCTAGGCTCCCTGAGCAAGTCCCAGAGTCTTGCTGACTCCAAGGGCACTGGAAGGTAGTGAGATTTTTGTGAGCTCTTTGAAAATAAAGCTTCGGCCTGAGGGGTCTCTTCGTCCTTTGTACATCTGAGCGGAACCCAAGCAGAGGAGGTGGTGAGCTAATCCCTTGTGGTTTTCAATAAACATTAATTAGCCTATCACACTTTTCATTATAATTGGACCTTGCCTTAGCATCTGGCCATGGTGTCCTCTCTTACTATTGCTGTGTGCTAGTTGGGTGCTGTATCTCTCCCCATAAGTAACTGCATTTCAGCAGTGCTAAAGTAGGTAGTTTGTATAGCAGTGGAGGTGCCTCAGTATCCAAGGAAGCCACTGAAGTACTGTGTGTTTAAATTATTTCCTTACACTTTGATGTGTAAAGAAAATTCTGTGCAAATTGCATTTTGTACATGCACCTGACATAGGAAGCTCTAAATACATTTTTTTTTTTGCAGACAACAGATTACTTTGCAAAAACTGAAGTACTCTACCTCTGAATATGAGAATACCCATCCTAGTGTATTTTGCTAGCAACATAATTAGTAATGATCCAAATACTTCCCTCGACACATGCATTCCAAAGAAAGTCCGCACCCATGGATCTGAACTTGCATAGTATACTTCTTTCTTCCTAATTCTGTGTGCAATCCACTCTGCATGGAGAATGCAAAAGTTTCATTTCTGCATGTTTGACAGGGCAGGCAGAGGGTGGTGGAGAGGGTTCACTGGTCTGTACTGTCAATCCATTTTCCTCACCCCAAACCCACTGATTCTGTCTATATTAACTTACGACAGCTTCCCCCCTTTGGGGTGTGGAACAACCCTGGAAGGGGCTTCAGAGGAATCCACAGGACAAGTGAGTCCCTTGCAGCACAATTCATAGAAGAATGATGCTGTTCAGGGAAAGCAAAATGTTGGAGTGGGGAGATAGATCTCCAGGCAGATTTGCTGAGATCCCTTGCATATCTTTGGGGATATATAGAAGGAAGGAGTGAAATGCATGACTTCTTCAGGAAGCAAAAGCTGCTTCCCCCTTCCCCCTTACAAGAGAATATTCTGTATTAAGTGCTCCTCTTTATAGCAGGCACCTTAATAAATTACATGTAGGGAGTCCTGCAAGCAATGAACTATGTATCTACGGCAAATATTTAAGGGTGGCAATTGCTCATTCTATGAGGAACGAATTGGTGGCAGGACTTGGATTTAAACTTAGGTCTCCTGCCTGCCAGCCCACTATTCAAACCAGTAGAACGTACTGCCTCTCTCTTTTTAGTGAATATGTGCCAAACGACCAAGAACCATGTTGTAATCTTTGGTGACCAAACAATGAGAACTCAATTGTGCCTTTACGGCCCAGTTTGCAGCAGGGGTGGGGCTTGGAAGCACACAGCCTCTGCAGCAGTTCTCAGAGAAGCGCAGCTTGTGCATCACATTTTTACAGGGCGCAGGATGTGCTTTCCTCCACACAAGGCAAAATCTGCTGGTCTTTGCAGGGCAAGAAAGGGAGAAAGGCCATAACCCTTCCATTTCCATAGCCCTTTTGAGGAAGCTACCGTTGCTGGCCTGGAGCAATCCTAGCTCTTGGCATCCTCTTTCTCCCAGCCTGCACACACATCCAGGAATACCCATATTCTACCCTGGAGTGGGCCTGGAGAATGATCCACCTTCTCACCCCAGGGGGTGGCACCCTCCAAAGCAAGGTACCAAATATACTGGGCAGGCACGGTGAGCAAGCGTTCACAGTCGCAGCTCAATCTGGTGCCTGCCCTGTAGACAAATAGAAGATTTCAGTCTGCACGGCTGTCAATCCAGCACATTTCATGCACACTTTTTTTTCTTTCTTTTAAAAAAAAGGAAAAATAAATGCATGACAAAATATCCCTCGTGCAATAAACATATCAATGCTCATTTTCCCTATATTCTACTTCAGGCCATTTTGTATAAAATCTTTAATTAAAGTTTTTCTTTGAAACTGTCATCATCAAACCAGAAGAAAGAAAGTAAAAAACGGAAGGACACAGCTGTGCATATATGAAGTGCTATTCAGTACCAAATGAATTGGAACAAAATAAGTATCGTGACTGTTATGCTCTTAGTTTTGGCTCTGTATTCTCAGTAGCACAGTCTAACTTGTCACTTTATATTGATTCCATCTGTTTACACTCTGCAGAGTATTGGCTTCCTACGGTGAACATTTCCTATTTACCAGCTGGTAGAGATAGGCCAAACCAGATAGAAAAGAATTAGACTATTTTCAGAGCCTCATAAACATAAAATCAAAACTTGGGGCCTGGGGGGTGGGGGGAAGTAGAAAAGTGGGGAATGAGGAAGAGATCCTGGGCCTAATTCTCCTTTACACTAAAGACGCCTTATATACTCTAGCAATTTAGAGGGACCTTAAAAGCAGTGAAACACATCTATGCCGACTGTAAGGCTTTCTTACACCACGCTTCACAGGAGTGTAAAGGGGGCTTAGTGAAAATGAGAATCGGGCTCAGCATGTTGCTAAAGAGACATTAACAATTAGGTCCAAAACTAAGGATTAATTAGCATGAATAGTTATACACATATATCTCCATACAATGCCTAGAAGTGAAATGCCTCAATGTAACCCTAATGCATAAATACATTTATAGAGCCATCATTGTACCCACATAAACCTTCTTATAAATTTTCCTTTTTTAGCAGTTGGTTCTCTTCTTTGCTAGGGTGATTTCAATCCCATAGCTGCTAGCTCCTAAGGAGAGTATTTTTGCTTTGTAAAAAAAAAAAAAAAAAATCCTGAATGTTATGGACCATTTTATCCATATGGTATTACTTCCTCCCATGGTCACATTTTCACCAGCTCTTCTGATAGTGGCCCACTGGTAAACTGTTATTGCAAGTGGCCAGAAAGAAAAAATCCCACGTTCAGATCTAGCTTCATTTATTGGCTCTTGTGTTCGAAATATTACAAATCTTTCCCTAGCTTTTCTTTGTTTCTGTAAATATTTAAGAATTATTATGAAGGTAGCAAGGCTTACTCATGGCAAATAAAAGTGGTGATTGTCATGTCACAACATCATGTGGACTAGAAAGGACGTGTAGAGGGTCATGTACTCCACCCCCTTGCACTGTTGCAGCATGTATTTCATTATAAGAGCACTATTTACTTCTACAGGACTGTCCATCTGAGGATCTCAAATGTTTCACAAGTATGAAGTTTAGCATCAGACCACCCTTGCAAGATGAGAATTATTATCCCTATTTTACAGATAAAGAAAAATGGAATTAAGGACCCAATTTTTAGAAATGAGTGTGCCATTTCCCACACAATCTCAGTAACTGATGCAAACATGTCCCTGTTTGATGGATGATGGCACCCATGCAGGAACAGAGTAAAGTTTGGTTTGGGAATAATCAATGTGCCATTTTATAGGTAAATATTTATGTAAGAGGTTGTATGAATACTAAATGTATCTGAACATTCATCTATTTCTGAGGTTCATTTCCATACTTTGAAATGTTGGGGTTTTTAAATAAAAAATTTTCTGGAATATGTATGTAGCAGTAACCTTATTTTTAAGTTGATAGTATTTTCAATTAATGTACTTGAAAATATATATCACTTCTGTTTCACCATGTCCTTAAAAAAAAAAAAGAGAGAAAAAACACAGAACCTTGTAAATTAAGTATACCAGAACCCTAATTAGGACTTTGGGGGATATTGTCAATTCATAAATTTTGTAATAAGAAAATATATAAGCTTTCTTTTGTGATATGGCATACTCAACATGAAAATGTAAATGTTAGTCTCCACTTAGTTGCATATAGACAAATGAAGAAAAGCTATGACATTAATAATAACTATATTCAGCTATGATTGATAGGCTTTTCTGCAGTAAAGAAAGATTGTCTTGGGTGCAATCTGTCCTAACAGTGCAGTGATATGTTAATATTTTACACAGACTAGAGAAAAGACAATCAGATGTCCACCATATAAAAGGGGTACATGGGCTGAGGACACTACTGCAGCCTTGAAGTTGTAACAGAAGCTGTACAATATCCCCTCCCAACATATGAGCCAAGTCCATGCCAAGCAGTGGAGGGGTTAGGATTTACTTGAAGATCTGTATGAGGCTATGTTCTAGAATGCTTTTGGCTTATATGAAAAAATTGGGGTGGGATGGGACACAATGCTCCAGAAGTCATAGAATATTCTTCTGGACTATGCTTACACTTAGATAGTTAAATTGACCTTCTTAAGTCGACCTTATTAAGTCAACTTAGAGAGTCTACACTAGACTCTCTAAGTCGACTGGCTAGGTTGACGGAGAGCCAAGGCTTCAAAGGAGCTAGGGGAGCTGCAGCTCCCAGGGACAAGGGAGCCATGGCTCCTTGCCAAGAAGGAAGCCCCCCATGGCTTCCTTGTCCCTGGGGGAGCCCCTTGTCCCTGGTGAAGCCACGGCTCCCTTCTACTGGGGAGGAGGGCTCCCCCTAGCCCTAGGATGACCTAGGGCATTTAGGTTGATTTAGGGCGACTCCCCATCTACACTGGCTTAAGTCGACTTAATAAGGTTGACTCAACGCTGAAGTCAACCAAAAAGTAGGTGTTATTAAGTCAACTTAAGCTTTCCTTAAGTCGAGTTAATAAAAGCCCAGTGTGGACGGGGAATAGTTTAGGTCGACTTAAGCCTCCTTAAATCGACCTAACTTGTAAGTGTAGATGCACCCTTGGTGAGCTCTGTGTCATGACAAATATTTGCTGTTATCTGGTAACTCTGACTGCCTTATCTGATGTCGAAGTATAATAAAAGATTACTACATTGATGCTGGATTACTTCCTCAGAAAAATCTAGTTTACACATAGCCATTCTACTATTACCTGAATCATCAGAAGAAGATACCAGAGTTTTTTGCACACAACATGGTGCCAGAGATCTTAGTCTGGATTCTCCACAGCCGGCCCCATCGTGTAGCTGTTCCTTTTCATGCAAAGTGAAAGGCCTAAAATGCTGTTGTTTTGATTTGATAGCATGTTTTTTAACCAACTTTGCACAAGTGTAAGTGATTATCCAAGATGCACTGAAGTAAAGAATAAGACCCCTTAAATCAGTGGTTTTCAAACTTTTTTTCTCGGGACCCAGTTGAAAAAAATCATTTATGCCAGTGCCCCAAAAATTACATTTCTAAGCAATGCATTCCAGTCTTTTGGTGGCAGCAGGAGGGATTGCCGCGACGGAGTGTCCGAGGGTCTGCAACCCAGTACTGGGTCCTGACCCTAAGTTTGCAAACCACTGCCTTAAATGAATCTAGCCCTATTATTCAAGCCAGCAACATCCAGTATTAGAGTCCCAGGTATATCATTTTTGTAATGCCAGAGCTTAACTTATAAAGTAAATAACAAAAGCAATCAGTTTCTGTTACTATTCACTCCTACAGTACCTTTTCCTTTAAGAAGGACTCCAGCTGACTTAATGTCATGATTTGGCTGCCTTGGCTCCCATTCCATCTAAAAATAAAAGGATTAGACATAAGGCAAATGCATTATATTACAGTTGTAGAGCAACAATGGCCTGATTATTGATGTCAATGAGAGTTTTGCCTAAGTATGGGATAAGTAATGAGTTTTGCCTAAGTATGGGATAAGTAATGAGACTGCAGGAATGGGCCTCCACAGTGATCCTGAGCAGGCTCAAGCTGTACTGCACCTGCTCCACTGGCACAAAGCAGCACTAAATCCGGTGGATCCAGTGCCCAGATAATCTCTCTGTGCATATGGATCCTCCAGCAATGTAGAGATGCTGTAGTTTCTATACCTTCTGCACCATGGCTGACCATGTGGGTAGGGGATGTGGCTGGAAGACAGCAGCATAGCTACCCAGTCTCCAAGCAATCCTTAGCTGTTATAACATCCCCTGGGCATCACTGGCAGCTGATATGGATGTGTGGCTGGGCCAGGGAAACAGATTGGCACACAGGAGTCTGAGAATCAGGTGACCACAAAGGATATGTCCGTGCCTCTCTGCCCAGCTGCACTGAGTGCTCTTCAACTATAAATGAGGTCATTTGAAATGATTCATTGTCAATGATCGTTTAACATGTAAAATCTTCTAGAAAAAGAAGGGCCCTAGTTTCCCTTCCACTGTAACTTGCATCAAAACCGTAGGCCAAGTCATTTTCACGGATAACAATTAACAAGTTTTATTTTTCTCAGTGGACCCCACTGTTTTTCTGTGCTCTTTCCCTGACTAAGGACTTGACCTTGCAAACAGTTACGCAAGAATTTAGTATTCATGTTTGTATTTGCAGGATCAAGTCTCAAAGATCAAATTTCCCCCGCTGTATGGCCCACTGGGTTCATTGAGCTTGTGCTGGCTTTAAATCAGGGCACAAAACTGGTGGGTCCCATGCTCCCTCTTACAAAACTTTCTCTGGAAAAACAGCATCTGTACTGCCCTCCAGTGGCATGCCTTTGTATAATTTAAGATACAACTATACCACATGTATTTTTGCCTTAGCAACATTTTCTTACTCACATGATGGCATATAGTAGTAATACAACTCTAAAAATTATTGATTGATCATAAGGCACCATTTTCTAATTGTAGAGCTGATTCTCTGTTCTCTTTCACCAGTATAAACCAGGAGTTTATGAACTAGATGTATTCAGATTACATCTGAAAGTGAGAGGAAAATCAGGCCTCCAGGGCCAGCCCAATAATATAATGAACTAGGCAGTTGCCTAGGGCACCAGGCTTTAAGGGGTGCTAAATTAGACAGACGCGATTGTTTTTCTATTTAAAAATATATATTAATACATTATCTCTTATAACGTATGGGGGGAGGGAGCACCAAATCATAGTTTGCCCAGGGCACCAAAAACCATTAGGCTGGCCCTGCAGGCCTCATGTTTAACTTGGCTGCTATTTTTTCCATGATATAAAAAAGGATTAACCTTTTCATTTTGTGTGTGATTTTTCATTCTATTTAAATAGTTTTCTCTAATGAATCGCAATTTTTGAAAGGCTCCCTTATTTCTGTAGAAGATAGCAGCCTTAAATTCTCTCTTCCCATTTTCTATGTCCTCCTTTTCTCCCTTCTTCCTGCTTCCTTTCAGACAGTACTTCCGTTGTTGCTTCCCCCTCGTTCTTTGGGTAAGTTTGTTAACTTTAAACTAGTGGTAAAAGGGTCAAAATCACCAGAATACCTTCTGAGGCAATTGTCTTTTAGAAAACTGGATCTTTTTCTCCCACAGTCAAATCTGCAGAAGAAGGCAGCTACGAAAGGAAATCTCCAGCAAGAGAAGGAATCTCATTGCAGAGTCCGGTCCCTACCTCTTGAACTTATTAAGGGGTGGGGAGGAGGTTAAATTCCATAATACTTTTGGAGGAAAACTACAATGTAAATGTAGGATTCGTTTTACAGTATAATGGTACATAGAGAATGCTTTCTGTTACACCTGTCAAATGCCCCTCACATGAAAGGCAGGCACTCATTTTAATCCCAAAGTTACATACCAACTACACAAAACTGGTGCCTCCCTCACTTTTATTGCTAAAAGAGACATAAGAAATAGAAAAGAATAAAAGTGAAACTACAGAGTGAGTTATTTACAATGAAGGAATGAATTCTGCACCTTTTCAACTCTTCTGCCAGAATAATGTTTGTGTGTCCCTCAGATTGACTCTTTGTCATACACTCCATCCTGCAAGTTGAGTGATATGCTTTGAGTATCCCAAATAAATGTTAACCGCAGCTCACGTCTAACCTCTCAGATACTCAATTACACCTACTACTAGTTCACAGAATATACCAATTAGGCTTGAAGCTTTATTTGTTTACATTATAAAATCAAGGGCCTGACAGATTACTTTCCCTCCCTTTAGTGACCATATAAAATCCCTATGGCAATGAAATCAATTGCTTGTATGGAAAACCAATATTGGAAAAGTACTTAATGTACCTGGAGCTGTTCATGACATGATGTAACGGCTAGAAACAATGACAGCTAGAACCATTTAACCAGCTCTTGGCAGACCACCAGCAAGCGATCCATGATCGCAGTTTAGGAACAAGTGGATTACGTAAGAAGTAGCTCTTACCTTCTTTGCATGCTGGCACTTTTGGCAACCCTGGTGAACTTTGCCAGGAAGTCAAGATATGGTACAGTGACTTTGCTAGTCATTGGAATCTACATTTCAATAAAAAGAGTGGTAAATGCATGGATTTTTAGATAAATTGTGTAATGAAATCTCAAAGGACTAAAAAATACCACTCGCATTATTAGTTAACCACTTTATTAAAACACAAAAATAATCTCTGATAGCTTCTCATTTGTTGCACATTCTGCATGTCACTTCTTCTCACCTTTTGTCTAGGCTCAAGTATAGTATCAATTTAATATCTAATAAATCCTCCAGCAAGAGATTATATCCTCTACACTTACAAGGGACAAGGACTTGAAGATCATGCAGGTCTTTTCATTACACTAACTCTATGTTCTTCTGTGTCCATATGTGAAAATATATTCCATCTAACCTAACCAGTGAGACATTCTTTCTGGTGTACCACATGCATATGTAAGGTGTTTCATATACATATATGAGCCTTACATTATTATAATCAAGGACCTTACTTACTTGCATTTTAACTGAAATCAGTGCTGAATTTTCAGAGACCAATATCTTTAAAATGTAAAGATAACGCCTTTTAACCGCTCAGTATATGTGAAAAATCAAACAACAAGCATGTTTGGAAAGGATATAAAATCTAAAATCTGTGAAACCTTAGGACAGAAAGTCAAGGGAACACAGAGGTCAGGACTGGAACACCAGAGAGCCAAAAATGCATCTTGGGTTACTTATTAGTGGGAGTGGTCCTGCTTTTTAGCAGGGGGTTGGACTAGATGACCTCGTGAGGTCCCTTCCATCCCTATTATTCTATGATTTGCAAAATAAGTGGTAGGGGAGAAGGGGAGGGATGTTGAAAACAACCAGAAACAATGGCCTTGAGATATAACTCTTTGGAGTTCATGGTATGTTTCTAAATGTTATGGTACTACACTGAAGTTACTAGACTGACATCACTTTTAGAAAAAAATGAAAGCTTTATAGCTCTAATAGCAGACAGCAGACCCCATGGACAAAAAAATTAACACTTTGAAAGCCACCTAGAGGAGTTAGCCACTAAATCCTCTGGTGGGTTTTGAAAATCAAAACCAGTTTAACCACCAGTGATCTTTAAAGAGTGTTTTTTATCCTAGATATGACTTAAAGATGGTGAAGAGACATCAATCCTTCCTCCAATTAATTCTTACTTTACAGTGCTCAAAATGTGCTACGCTCTTCACAGTACAAATAAGAACATGATTCTCAAAGACTTTCAATCTGATCTTTCTCCAATAATAAATTTGCATACACTTTACATTAGATTATAATTTGATTAATTGTCGCAAAATCTACTAATGAATCGTAACTTCTGACAGTGGGAGAAATAATTCAGACATAATCCTCTAAAAGAAATACAAATAGCCAAATCTAGCTGACTTTACTCAGACAAGTAAATCTATTGTCTTCACTAGAACTACTCTCACATGGCAAGCAGGATTTGGCCCCCTCTATCATCATTTTGAAAATACCGGACCTGATCCTGCTCCCTCTGAAATCAACAGGAAATTCTGCCATCGCCATGGGGTAAGAACAGCCCCCAGATGATTATACACATCTATAACATAACATACCTGTGCCAGCACAGCATCAAACTGTGCTTGTGTCAGAGGAAAAAGAAAGGTTTCAATCACTCTCCTGAATTCGCCTTTTGTGACTGCTAGGGTCTGATCAATGTCAATTGTCTGAAATGCTTTTCTAAGTTCACCTTCTTTTTCAGCAGTCTTTTGAAGTAAAATCTGCTCAATGTCTGCGGAGGACAATGTGGGATCTGGGACAGAGCGCACAGATGTAGCTGTAAAACATATCAGACAGTTACCATAAACTCTTAAACCTGGCCAAATCAAATGTGTTTTCTGAGAATTAAACATAAATCAATCCATCTTCAGAGATATCACTGTAAATTAATTAACATTTGTGCAGCATTTGGAAGATCTAAAGCAATTGAAAAGTGCTAAGTATTATTTAGAAGATCTCCAACTCTTTCTTTATGAGATTATAGCCAAGACACTAGATAACTTGGAAGATTATCTAAAAGAGCAATTAAAGTTACAAAGGAAAACATATGTAAAGTAACTCTCAATGTATTAGTCCATCCCATCCCCACTAGCACTGTGCCTTCAGACTACAGCTGGAGTAAAAAGACCTTAAATGTCTTTGCTTTGTACCATTTAGATGCTTTATTCACTTCTTAAACTCCTTACTAAATTCATCTGCCAATGATGTATCAGCACCACTTCTCTGTGTGCTGACTCTATCGCTGATAAGCATTTTAACACACAACAGCCACCTTCTGTCTAAACACCCATGGGAGAGGAGGTCTAGAGAACTGGGCAGAATAATGAATCTGTACCCTGTAGTCCCTATTCAGGCAAATTCACACTGACTTCAATTGGAGCTTTGACTGAGTAAAAACTGAATAAGGTTCACAAGATTTGGCCTGATGTGTCTCCTGGATACGTAGGGCCAAATTCAGCCATCAGTGCAAATGCAACACTTCCTTTGAAGTCAATAGGAGCTGAGCACTCTGATCTAAAGATAGATGTTCGTTGATGGAGATAATTGTGCATTTACATTTACAAGTCCTGCCATCAATCTGTATGCAAAATATTAGTTGCCTTCAATGGCAATTTACATGTATGGAAACATGGCAGAATATGGCCCTTTATATTATTTACACTTTAATGCAGTTTCTCCTCCACCCATCTCCTCGCTGACAGAGTGCTGAGGACAAGCAGATGAGCTAGCACTCTGGTCACTGTAAAACAGGGGTTGGCGACCTTTGCCGACCCCTGTGCCAGCCCCTCCTCCTCAACCCTCAGCTGGTGCCGATGGCCCACTCCTAGAAAGAAGCCACCTGGAGTGGCTCCTCTCAACAGCGTGCCTGGGGACCCCTATCCCCAGTTACCTGGAGTCACTCCTTTTGGTGGTGGCACACCACAGAGAGGATCCAGTCTGGGTGGCTTCTTTACATGGTATGCCTGGGGCATGGACATGGCAGGGACCTCCACACTGCAGCTGCCCCCGAAATAAGCCACTTGGAGAGTCTTTTAGTGGCAGGAGTGGCAATTTCTGTGGCGCCACAGAGGATGCCAAGTGCCGCTCCAAATGGGCTCGTGTGCCACTGTTGGTACGCGTGCCGGGGGTTGCCTGCCCCTGTTATAAAACCAATTAGTTCCCCTGAAGAGGGCCTGTTTGAGGGAAGGAAGAGCTAAGTACCTCACCCTAGGGTGAGGAAGAGCTAAGTAGCTAATTTGCCAGTTAATTGCAGGAGTAGAAAAGGAGAACAGGAAGGCTGTGCAAAGTGAAAGATAAGAGAGGAAGACAAGCCAACCAACCAACCAGGCCAGAGTAAAGGGAAATCTTTGTGTAGAGAGATCTCTTCCCTCTCTCACGTTTGTAAAATGCTGTCAATAAAAATTGCTGCACTGGACTGTAAGAGGGTGGTGGTTAATAAAATACAAATGAAATACACAGCAGTGGTTACAGTCCTGAGGTATTTGAGCTGTTTATACAAGAAGACAGGAACTGAGGGCTGTGCCCTGTCACAAGTGGGGACTTCTCCAGGAACTGACTTATCCATGCTGACAAAGAACCTGATGAGAGAGCCAGTGCAAAAGTTCAGCAGTCAGGGCAATGGGTGAAACATTGCAATAATTCATAGAACAGCAGAAGATGCAGAATACCCAGTAGAGAAGAACCTCCAAGCTCCTCGCAGGCTGAGCAACAGAAATGCTTACCAGGCTTTATTTGAGAGCAAGCCCATATGCAGCAGCCTGTTACCGCAAGATGTGGTGAGGCCTGCAGTGGATAATAGCAACCAGACACAAGTAAAAGGGTCTGTAAGAATGCAAAGGATGCATTCTTGGTCACTTTTGTAAGAGTAGCTACGGTTCAAGTTAGACCAGTTCTGTATGCAGTATTCAAGATGAGAGCATACCATTGATTTATAAAGAGGTGATATGATATTTTCTGTCTTATTTTCTATCCCTTTCCTAATTGATTCTCAACATTCTGCTCCGTTCGCTTTTTTGACAGCAGTTGCACATTGAGTGGATATTTTCAGAGAACTAGCCACAATGACTACACAATCTCTTTCTTGAATGGTAACAGCTAATTTAAACCCTATAATTTTATAGTATAGTTGGGATTATGTTTTCCAATGTATATTACTTTCCATTTATCAACATTAAATTTCATCTGCAATTTTGTTGCCCTATCACCCGGTTTTGTGAGATCCCTATGTAACTCTTCACAGTCTGTTTTGGACTTAACTATCTGGAATCATTTTGCATCCTCTGCAAATGTTGGCAACTCACTGTCTACTGCTTTTTCTAGTCATTTATGAATATGTTGAATAGTACTGTTCCCACTGCAGATCCCTGTGGATACTATTATTTACCTCTCTCCATTGTGAAAACTGATCATTTATTCCTACCTTTTGTTTCCAATCTTTTAACCAGTTACTGATCTATGAATGGACCTTGCCACTTATCCCATTACCACTTACTTTGCCTAAGTGCCTGTGGTGAACTACCTTGTCAAAGGCCTTCTAACAATCTAAGTACTCTATATCAACTAGATCACCCTTCTCTACATGATTGATGACACCTTCAAAGAATTCTAGTAGATTGGTAAAGCATGATTTCCCGTTACAAAAACCATGTTGACTCTTCCCCAACAAATTGTATTCATCTATGCGTCTGATAATTTTGCTCTTTCAGAGGTAAGTGAGTTCTTATGAGACAACAGGATGTCCATCAACTCTCTAACACTGTCGGTAGTATGTTTCCAGGAGCTTTAAGACCAAGTGGCCCAGAAAAATGAGGAGAAAGACCCTGTTCCCCAGGTTCCTGTACAACTGCAATAAACTTGCATGGACTGCAGCTCTTGGTGCTGGGGCAGGAAAGAAAACATGAGCTGTGCTCTTGATTCCCTTTTCCTCCCTACAACTAAGGCAGTTGCCAGGGGATTGGACAAGAAAGGACCAGGGCTCCATCCCTCCGAGGCATCACCCACCACAGCTGGATAGATGCATCCTCTCTGTGTGTAAAAGGTTGTAGCAGATTACTTCCCGAAAAGAGTAAGAGGGGAACACTGGAAGTACTGAGCCTCAGACAACCACTTTGAGGTACTGCAGCTTACTCGGGGCTATTTCAAAAGCCACAGTTTAGGCCTAAGCTAATAATAGACCCGAGGCCAAATAGGCCAAAAAGGCAACACCACATGCAGCCCCAGTTACACTTCTCCTGTGGAAAATATGAGGATTTCAGTTTAAAATCTCACTGCTTTTAAAACCTAGAACTCGACGATTTCTACGTACATGAGGCCGATTTAATTGAGCTTTGCCTGCTTCTGCGTGATGATGCTCTGCCTGATGTAGACTGTGGTCTTGCTGTAAATATGATTCCATGGGAGTAGGGGCGTAAGCCACTGAAGTCTTCTGCACTCACCACTCTGGCCATGATCCCTGGGGAATTTAAAACACAGTTATGAGACTACTTTAGAATCTGTGACACAACGGCTGACTTAACGAAAACGCGCCCATGCTGCTGTTGAAGATTCTGACTGACAGGGAACCAAGTCTGGCCGCATAGATGTGGGACTCTTAAACAGGTCACTGGAAATCAACTGAAGTTTGCCTTCTGTGGGTGCTGTCAAATATGCGGTTCAGGGCAGAAGATTAGATTATACTCGGGATTAGATATATATTATTGCTGGAGAAGGATGCAGAAACAGTCCATAAAGCAGTACATCAACGACTGTTTTATTTACATGTGACATTTACATTTTCTGTTGAGAAAAATCAAGACAAACTGAACAACAAGCGAAAACAGCAAAAAGGACTTCTGAAAAAAAGTGTTGCTTTTGCCTCCTAGCGAGCGCTCAAACTAAGGGCTTGTCTACACTGCAGGCTCCATAAGTGCCACCGTAATCGATGCAGCAGCAATTTGCTAAGCAGGCTGGGTAAAGATCTGCTCAGTTGACTGCCAAGAGCTCTCCTGTTGACATAGCTTGAGAAGACTGTACGGCTACTCAATACAAGGCTTGTCAATGTCAGTTACATTACTAATGTATCTTACATACCTTGCATCAACGGAGACACCCAGAGTAGACAAGCCCTGAGATGTTATAATGGAATATATTGTGTGTTTCTCTAAATCATAAACTGAAACATTTGGCTCCTTCTATCTGCAATAGAAGTTTTCAGTGCCAATAGAATCAAAGATTCTAAAACAACACCACCATTGAACCCTTTCGGAACTGTTCCTTGATCATTATTCACATAATCTCAGCTATATTTCCTATAGACTTTGAACCATATTTGGACATTGGACCACGTTGGGCCTCTAGATTCCTGATCTTTGCCCATGATCAGGTATTTGAAAGCAAAAATACTCATTCTTGTGTCTGCAGATGGACTGCAAATGGTACCTGAATTTTAATCACAGGTACAAAATGCAGGGGCAAATTTTGGAAATGTAAATAAAATTCTCTGTATAGGAGGTTGCCTTTTGAAAATGTGGCCTATTATGAACAAATAATTATGGGCATATACTTAGATTTAGACTAAGCCATCCTTGTAGTCAACCAAGCAGAAGTGACATAACAAGTACAAGATGTTACTTCAATAGGAGAAAAAGATACTATACATCAGTTCACTAGATTGGGGATTGGAAATAACACAAATGGTTGAGGCTTGCATGGCCTACAGCCTAGGATTATTTGAAGGAAAGATAATTTGATAATTAGGTGAATCTATTTCCATTTTCCAGAACAGGAATTAAGCAGGCTTTTTCCTGAGCAGACCATCCCCACCATGTCCCCACCTGGTATCCTTCTTTTATAGTCATCAATAAAAGAAAAATTAGCCTCCAGGCAAAATGCTGATTCTTTCCTCATTCTTCAGGTGGAAAATATCCTTCCTCTGCATTTTCTCCAAGGCCTGACATCATCACCTGAATAACCAAATGTCTAGCACATTTCCAGCAGCTGCCATGAAATCTCCATTCCTTAGCAACTGTAGATAAATAAGGTCTGGTTCCCATCAAGGTCATGGATCTCAATAAACACACCACTAAATTGTGTTTTGCCACAGATACTAACAGGCAATGAAAGTAGATGGCACAAACAAATGTGAATTCACTCACATTTCTATCTCAGGCACCACCAAGCCCTACCTCTGGCACGTGGGAAGTGATGACAAAAAGTGTATGACAGCTATATATAACCTGCACAAGCCACAGGGAAATCTGTGCACCCAGCAACACTGCTCTGCCCTTTTGCTCTGTTACCTAAGAGATGCATCAATCAATATGCTAGCAAATGCACTGTTCACACAACTCTGGCAGAAATAACTGTATGTGCTAGTATCTAGGTTAAGACAAAGAAGCACAGTCCTGTTCCTAGTTAAGTTAATGGCAAAGCCCTTTGACTTCAGTAGACCAGGACTAAGCCCTGTATTAGAATAGTAGAAACCAAAACAAAAAGAACTTCTTAATCTGAGGTCCTGATTCACTTCTCTCTTTCACCAGTTTTCCATGTGCATAACTCCAGGAATAATTTAACTGAGTTCAATGGAATAACTCCTTGGAGCTATTCTTGATTTAATGGAGTTCTTCCTGGTTTACACTAGTGCATATAATCATTTTTTAAAAAAACACTCTATCAATAACCTCAGGGCCAGGTCCTCAGCTGATATAGATCAGCACAGAGCCATTGATTTTGGTTACTTCAGAGGAACTTCGGCAATTTACATCAGCCGAAGATCTGGCCCTCTGTTTCAATTTAAATATATTTATTAGAATGACATTGTATATAAATACATCAAGTTTCTGTGTACTGGGTACATTTTACAATGGCTATGGGATAAGCGGGTTTTACACAACGGTTCCATTTTGTATTTGATTTCTGATTTGGTGGCAGATTGCAGAAATAGCCTGATGTTATGTGCACACTGGCAGTCTTTTACTTTTCTCCCCAAT
Source organism: Pelusios castaneus (assembly GCA_007922175.1). Classification (NCBI taxonomy): domain Eukaryota; kingdom Metazoa; phylum Chordata; order Testudines; family Pelomedusidae; genus Pelusios; species Pelusios castaneus. The sequence continues at coordinate 9,670,692 of ML685821.1, forward strand.
ACAAACTGAGTTTTATTTCCGGTCTTTTTAGGTTATCGTACTGCTGATACTGCCTCAAACTATCTTTTTGGTACTTATTATATTGTGTATGTGATGTGATAGAAAATGTGTCTTGGTTTCATTTTCTCTTCTTTCTTTAAAAAAAAAAATCCCAGTCTTCTTACAATATGTAATTCCGGGGGAAAAGATCCTGTATACTTATGTACCCATAGTTTTATCCTCCCTCTTTGTTTGACTAATAGAGCCTTTTGTGACTATTTTTTGACAAAGAGCAAATAAGGACACAAACTACACCTTATAAATGAGCTTTTCACAATCTTTCTTTGCTTATCTGCATCTCTGAACTTAATCATGAAGCCCTGATTAACATACTGCTACTCAGTTACTCCACCTTATTCTCTTTCCATGATTCGATGGGAAGAGGTTGATTCTTGAAAGCTTGTATATTTAAAGCCAGATTCTGCTTCATCCTTATGCTGGCTGAATTGAAGTGAGGGTTCAAGGAGTCAGCTTCCCAACCATATGAGGCCCTGTGAAAGCCAGGCCAAACAGTAGCTCCTGCTCTTCGCAGAAAGCAGTGGCCGCACCTTTCCTACATATAGTAGGTGCACACAGCACCACAAAGAACTCATGGAGAAGGCACAGCCAGTCTCTACCCTCTCTCAGAAGCAAGGATACATGGTCATCAGAGTGCCCTATAAAGGATCATAGGAGTAGCGGTGGTGCGAGTATGCTGCCTCTGTACGCCTAGGAACTCTTGGGCTTACAGATTTATCCTAATTGAGTTTCCCTGTAAAAATCAAGTTGAAGTTTATAAAGTGTTACAATAACCTCTAATAATGATAATAAATGTTAATGGGAAAAGTTGCTGGCTGAGTTGGAGTTGGGCTGTGTGCTGCTGTCTGGCTGGTGACAGTGAGGCTGGGTAGAGAATGGTGCTAGCCCGCCATCTCCTATCTGAAAGGATGCTGAACACTGAAACTGACAATGCCGATGTGGGGCTGAGGAGGAAGTTGACTTGGAGTACGAAGGAGAAGCAGCAGGGGATGAGGAAAGGTCTATGATCAAAAAAGACGACTGGGTCCATCGGGATTTGAAGAAGGAATATATAGAAATGAGAAACTACAACAAAAAGAGGAGAAAAATCACCATTTCGTAACAGTCAAATCAGTGACAAAAGTAGAAAATGTTAAGTCCCTGATAATGGTGGAATAGATACAGTGAAGTGATGGTAACATACAAAGAACCGAAAGAATGCAGGATGGAGATCTAATTATAGACTTCATACATAAGGAGCAAGCTGAAAAACTTCTTAAAACTGTTAGGGGAGATGGAAGTTACTTCTCAACTGCCTATATTCCTGACAGAAGCCACAGGGGCTATGAGTGGACTGTGGAGTACCAATGATTTCTGAGGATGAGAATACAGATGAAGGTAAAATATTGTTTGTTAAATGGCTACTTATGGAAGAGAGGTAAAGAAAACCAACCATCTATGGTTGTCGGCCTATCACTTAAAGGTGGGACACTTCTGGATGGGATCCAAATGGGGTACCAATCTTTCTGGGTTAAACCATATTCTGTGCCCTGTCCCACTGTGTGGCGCTATACCCGTCAAAGGTTTAAACACATGGCAGTCATTTGTAAGGGAAAAATGAGATGCAGTAAATGTGGAGGAAATCAGTCATATGAGAACTGTGTAGAAGGAACAGGACCTAAATGCAGCAATTTTGGGGAAAGCACAGTTCAGCATATAAATGACGTGCAGTAGCAGAATGAGCTACAGTAACACAAAAGATTAAAATCATTCCAAAAATATCATACGTGGAAGCTCTTAAAAGGTACCCACTGCAGAAAACAGAAAATCTAAAGATGTACAGGGGCAGCAGAACACATTTCTAGTCAGGGAGGAGAATATGAGAGGATTGGAAGATGAAGTATTGCTTGTAGGTGAAGAATTTATAGCATTCATTAGAGAAATTATTGACTGCAGCTTGCAGATGGGGAAAAAAACGGAAAGCATTAAAATCATAGCAAAAGCCGCAGAAAAATATCTAAAAATAGACAACCTCTCAACAGACTGCCTTCACGTGATTTTACATGAAGGCAATAAAACAGCTTAAATAACATGGTCTTAATGATCCTTAGCTGCATTGTGCATAGTTTCATAATGCATAGACAGAAATTTAAGAAAGCCATCTTTGAAATGGGAAAAAAAAGCCTGATGTATACGTTTGCAGATAACATGGCTAATAAGAAAACTTGTATTCAATTCACAGAGATATGATCTCCAGTGGGATTGAGAGGCTACCACAGGAAGAGTGGTTCTGTATATCCATAGACTAGGGATTTAGTTACATTGAAATAGACATTCAGAAACTAAGTTTTGAATATAGTGCTAATATAATGCTATTGGCTATGTCTACACTTACTAAAGTTAGTTCAAATTAGTTAATTTAACTTGAACTAGAAAAATTTAGTTTGAACTAAAAGTTCGAATTAGCGAATTGCATTGAATGGGCCGGTTAGTTCGAACTAAGCAATTAGTTCGAACTAACATGGCCACATTGGTTAATTTGAACTAACTAGTTCGAATTAACCCTTAGTTCGAATAGCATATTTGAATTTATTAGTTCGAATTAAGGAAGCCCTTAATTCAAACTAATTAAAGCCTAGTCTGGCCAAGGCTTAAATTAGTTCTAATTAAGCTTCCTTAATTCGAACTAACTTGTCAGTGTAGACATAGCCAATATTGAGAGTCCCATACATTTATATATGGACATGTTCAGAATCCATATAAAATTAGTTATTTTAGAAATAGAAAAACTAGTTAATAATATCAAAAACCCATTCATAAATTGAGGACACCTTATTAGTCATAATAGGGGAAGTAAGAAAACCAACCTAAATGGCAACTGCATAGAGCAGTATTTTGATATGCATAACCTGGCAATATTGAATACAGGAGCACCTACTAGATTTAATTGCGTGAACAGATCCTTTTTGGCTTGGATTTGTGAATTACAACAAATGATATAGCTGGTAAATACACCTGGAAATTCATAAAAATGATGGAAAGGGAAACTTCCCTATGCTTACTGAGTACCAAGGCCAAGGAAATGTCAAAAACACAGAAAGAGTTCCTAGAAGAAATAGTCAAAAAGTTGACTGAGGCCTTTTCAAGATTAAATTTTGTAAATATTTATGTAGTAACTGTACAAGTGACAACCCAGAAGAATTCTATGACATAATGAAAGTAGCAGTTGATCTGCCCATATACAAAATATCAAATTGCCCGGACTTAGAAATCCAGTTCCCTGGCGGAATGAAGTTGCAAATTAGCAATCAAGAAAAAAATAAGGCGTAGAAACAAACAAAACACCCAATGGAAAGGAAAAACTTAATGCATTTTTAAAAATTGTAAGGTAGTGGCACAAAGGATTATCAAAAAAAAAGTGACAAACTTTCTGTGGGAAATGGAACAAAAATTCAAAGCTTTCAGATATAAGTAAATTCAAAGAATGAATGTAATTCAAAGTAAATCTATATGTATACATGCTCTTATTGTAAACAATTAAAATAAGGTTTCCAGCTTAAGAAAGGAAGGCAGACATTTTAGCAAAGGAATTCCAAAAGGTCAGTAGTGATATGAATCAAAAGAATGAGTTTTGTGAGAAAAAAGGAGGTTTATTGAGAAAAAAATTAATTATTCAATACGTGGAGAGAATATACTGATGATATTTAAATAGCATCTGACATCTTATGGAGGGAAAGCCACCTCTGCAAACCAGCCAAAATTGGAATAAAAGGGAGAATTTTTTGGTGGGTAAGAGACTTGTTAAGTGGCAGATGTATATAAGTCAAAATGAGAAGAGGTTTATCAGACACCTACAAGCTTACAAATGAAACTCACCAAGAGAGTTTTATCAGCCCTACGTGGTTTCCATTATGATAAATGACCACCCAGAAAGTGTGCAGATTGGACTAGGTATGTCCCTTTTCACAGATAACTGTGCTATAAGGACTAAGAACAAAAGACTTAAAGGAGCCATGGAAAAGACAAATGAGGCACTAGACATAATTTTCAAGTGGGGAAAAGAGAGGGGATTCAAATTCTCTCTTGTGAAAACTAAAGGCGTGTTTACTCTGCAATTAAACACTAGCAGCTGGCCCTTGTCACCTGACTCCTGCTTGCAAGGCTCAGGCCACAGGGCTCCAAAATTGCGGTGCAGATGTTTGGCCTTGGGCTGAAGCCCAAGCTCTGGGACCCCAGGGGGCTGAAGGTCCCAGAGCAAAGGCCAAGCCCAAATGTCCACATTGTAATATTACAGCCCCGTAGCCTGAGCTCTGTGAGCCCAAGTCAGCTGAGCTGGGCCAGCCATGGCTGTTTAATTGCAGTGTACACATACCCTAAGGGAATGCTTTACACCAGAATGAAAATTAGGGATGACTGCGACTTATTTCTTTATAGTGAAAAATTTAGATAGTTCAAAAGTTTATGTTCCTAAAAGTAGTGTGTAATGGTAAATTGGAAAGGTCACATAGATAGTATACAAAAATGTATAAGTAGGATTAACTTACTTTTTAGTGTGGCTGAAAACAAATGAGGTCCAAGTAAGGATGATGAACAGAGCATTGATAAAACCAGTTTCAGATTAGGGATACCAAGCTTCTGATTCAGCCTTAAAAACAACTCTTAAAAACTTGCAACTGATGCAGACCCAAGCTCTGTGATTGTCATGTGGTGCAATTATAGAGCTAACCTTTTGTACAAAGGAAAAAGAGAATCATGAAAACAAAAGTACACAACAGATTTATGAGAATTGCAGGGAATTAAGTTGATAAAATTATCTTGATTGTCACAGAGTTCCTAAAACTATCAAGCTAAAAAAATGAGTAAAGGAGATATGTATAAAAAAGAAAACTGGATAGAAATAAAAAAATTTAGTCATGGAAAATCAAACTACAGCTGGACAGGTATTCCTCCATTTGTGGCTTTAAAACTGTGCAAAAAAAAAAAAAACCTGAGGGAAGAAAAAAATACATTATGACCAATTAAATTTCTGAATTTATTTAGTAAAATGGGGGCATCTTTGTCAAGTCTATACAGATGAGTTAAAAGATGACAGCACAAATAGATGAGAACAGCATTCTATGTTCTTAGTCTTGGAATCCAGAAATCAAAAAGCTCTTGAATTATGTGACTGTTCTGATAACTGAACTAATGGGTACAATATTGGCACTAACCTGGATTAGAGATGCGTGTCTGGCTGAGTTTTAATTTTATCCTTGTCTAGCATTATGGTAACCAGAACAAGGATTTTTGAAAGCAGAAATTACATAATCAGTGAAATAACGTTCCAACTACATAAATAATGCAAGCAGGTATCTGTGTGTAACAAAAGCATGGATTCTGGTGCATATCTTCAAGATTAAATTTGATGAATATTTATGTAGTAACTGTACAAGTGACAGCCTAGAAGAATTCTACGACATAATTGGCCCCTAGCTCATAATTGGCCACTAGTATCACCTGGGATGCAAGACTTCTTTTGTTTCCCTGTCTCCCTCTCATGTGTCCTTTCTCTTTCCCACCTTATTTCTTCTCTTTTCTATCTCTCCTCTTTCCTTCTGTCTCATAAGAGCCTGGCTTAGCCAACCAAGACTATACATTTTTCAATACCGCTGTAAGCCTGTGACCAGGAAGAGTCAGCAAAAAGCAATGCCCTAAACCAGTGGTTACCTGCAAGCCAAAAGTGGCCTTTTGCTGGGGGCTTTCAAAGTTGTCCTCTCCCAATGACTGCAGAGGGGAACCGCTTCCTAAGGACGCCAGCAGCAAAGTGTGTTGCTTTGGGGCTGAAGACCAGGGCAGGCTCCTGGCTGCAGTCAAGGGGATGAGAGAACAGCGCTTCTCTCCCACTAGCCGTAGAAGAGAGTATAGCAAAGCGTGCCACCTGTGTCTCTAGGTGCTGTGGTTCCTGATAGACCGTGGTTAAAGTGTAATTTGACGGGCCCCAGAACCCTCTTAATCTCTGGGCCCCCTTCCTGTATTGTCGGGGCCCCATTCATGCATGTTTCTGTCCCCAGTCCAGGTAGGCATTTGCAACCACTTCCCAGTACCCTATGCATTGGTTATCGCTCCATGAAAATATTAATAATTTTATATGGCGTTTATGTCTATACCAGTTATTGTCACAAACTAGCAAACACTGCATAACACAATAAGTATTGTGATCTTTATATTCCCGATATGCACATTTCACTTTATTAAATGCAATGCCAAACTTGGAACACAAACATTTTATGTCACTTTCACCAAATTATGGTAACAGCTCTGTAGTGAAATGTGAGGGTCAAGTGCTTCAACAGCTCTCTTGGACGTTTTTCTGAGTCTGACAACAATCTAGCATTCATACAGTCCGCTAAAGCCTGGTAAAACTGACATTTAGAAATTTCAGTTTGCTTGCCAGCATTCACAGGCATGTTTACACATACACCTTTCAAGCAAACTGCAGCAATCACCTCATAAGCCTCTTGGTAGAACTCTGAATCGCACTACCTACAAGCTATAAACACCTGAACTTGTCGCCTTATCAACTTACTTGCTGTAGATAATGTTACATCAGACTTTTGCAATGCCAAGGACAGCTCTGCAAGTTCCTCCAGCGCATCAAGCATGAGACCCAAGTTTTTAACAAAAACTGGGTTTTTTTGCCATGCCAGCAAATTTTGCTTTCTCTTTGCCTTCTAGGGATTCAATTGATTTTTTCAAGAAGTGGCTATGGAGGGCTACATATGACCGCCAAACAGCTCGTACAGTGCGGCAGCTGGAGGCAATCCAACGCACATCAAGTATGCATCCAATCCTATTAAGCTGGACTTCCAGATCACTCGCACATTCAGCCAACTCTCAAGCACTTCGGCGACTCATACAATGAATCCACGAATGATTTAAAGTGATTAACTTCACTGCAGCATTTGGTAGCATCAGCCACGGCCAATTCCAACCTGTGATTAAAACAATGTCAACTTAACAAAAGTGGAAATCGTGTCTTTAATTTTGCGGCAACACCAGCCTTACTGCCTAACATGACAGAGGCCCCATCTACACCTAAACCAACCCAATTATCTTTGAGAAATTCCTCCATGAACCCATGTACTGTCAAACACCACAGCAAAGCTAATACTACGCCATCAGCATCATTGCTGCCTAGTTCAACCAGATCAAGAAAAAATGTGATAGGACCAATGTTTGCATCAAAAGTTATGCACAAGTAAATTACAAGACAAGAAAGTTTACTTAAACTCGTACTCTCATCAATTAAAACAGAAATTTGCTGAGAAATGACACTAGAACACAAACTATGTTTCATCTCCACAGATATGTGGTCTATTATATCAGGACAAACAACATTGGTATGCAAAACACAATCCATATCAACACCTTTTAACTGCTGTAAAGTAATGAGATCTGGATGGTGAGTGACCACCACTCAAATAAAAGATGTACAACACATGCTAACCCAATAACACTATCTAGGACAGGGGTCTCAAACTCAAATCTCCACAAGGGCCACATGAGGACTAGGATATTGGCCTGAGGACTGCATCACTGAAACCTTTTCATGCAACGAGTTATTATTAGAACTGGAGACAGCACTGCTGGATAGCCTTATGACATCTTTTTAGGGGCCTGAACAAAACACACATTTACTTTTAGAATTATTTCCATTCAAGATGGTGATATCATTAGAAAGACAAAGAGAAAGCAAATAAACACACTTAAAATTTTGCATTATAAATCAGTGGTTCCCAACCTTTTTTGTCGAGGGCCCAAATTACAATTTTTAGAAACCCTGAAGGGCCACTAGTTTATTAAATTAAAATTAATTAAATTAAAATTGATTGTAAATAAAATTAATTGGGTTTAAATTTTAATTAATTGAATTAGAATTAATTTTAATTGAAATTCAATTTTTAGAAAGGTTTTTAAAAAACCATGGCCAGCTGAGCTTCCCGTGGCCAGCTGAGCTCCCGGACTCCCGCAACCAGCTGAGTTCCCCATTCTCGCTCCCCGCCAGCCAGCTGAGCTCCCCAACCCTCCAGTTCCCACCGGCCAGCTGAGCTCCCTGACCTTTCCATTCCTGCCAGCCAGTTGAGCTCCCTGACCTCCCCGGTCCACACCTCCCCCCTTACCTGGCCGGAGCTGCAGGGGCGCGTGTGGAGTCGCTCCCTGGCCAGGCCTCTCCCGCCCTGAGCCACGCTGTCTCAGTGTCCTCACTCAGGGCAGGAGATTTGAAAAGTCCCTGGCCGCTGACTGCTCCCAAGTCCCAGGTGACCTGTGCAGGGTGGAACATGTGTTCCGCCTGATTTTTCTGGGCTCCAGAACGCTGGTCTCACAAAATGTGTGATCTTCCGGGGCATCCCAGCATACTTTAATCTCTGCTGATAGCACTAAGGAAGGGGAGCACTGATCTCCTGTCCCCCCGGCTGCAGAAAGGATTCACTGCTTAGGGAGCCAGGAAGAGCACATGGGGTTTACAGGATGCATGTGGTTTCCCTGCTGCAGCCGGGGGGGCAGGAGATCAGTGGGGTGGGAGGCAGTCTCCTTGCTGAACTTCTTCTGTCTGGCTGGAGTAGGGGACGAGCTGGAGGGCTGCTGGCGGAGACTTGTGGCCCGTCAAAGTTGTAACAATGATATCTGTGACCCTCGAACTAAAGGGTGGGAACCACTGCCTTAAATAGTCTGATGGTGGTACAAGTTTGCCATGTCTCAAGATGGCTAAGACCCCGTGCTGTGCCTTTTTCTCCAGCCTGGAGGCTGCAGGTGGGAGTCAACACAAGAGACAGATGCTACAATTTTTTTGTCTTTACAGTTCTTTTCTTTCCTCTTTGTACATGATTGCCTTGCTTTGTCTTCTACGAAATGGGGCTGGATTTTAACAAAAAAAGCTCCATCCATCCATCTCAACTAACTTCTCTTTCCCCCAAAAGGACACTAGAAACCATATAGGGTGATCAGATGTCCCAATATTATCAGGACCATCTTAATATTCGAGACTTTTTCTTATATATAAAACTAATTCTCCTTTGCCCCCTTGAAAAAATGTGTCCTTATTTTTCATATTTGCTATCTGATACCCTATCAAAGACACTATCAAACAAGCTGTGGGGGAGAGGGGTGGTCCTGCTAAAATCTCTCTTGAGCTAAAGAAAAAGGAAACAAGAGATAATGTTAAAATGAAAGCCTTATTTAATAGTTTACATTTCAACCATTTTCCCTTTTTTTCTCCTGTATCTTTAATTAGGGTTAAAAGGATTTTAAGGGTATGGCAAACAGGATACTAAGCAATCTCTGTGTACCAAAACCCACTTTAAACTTGTTTAATATTGAACAGTAACTGGGATCTGTTAACACCTTTTCCTTTTTGGGCCCATATGTTCCAGCTAAATTAATGCAACAGAGCTTCCCAGGGACAGAATGGATAGTTGTGTGAACTAATCTGTACATAGGGAAAGTTTCTTCCTAGTCCAGGTATGACAGGCTGCTTCCCAGATCTGGTCCAGTGTGCCGCTGTGACCCCCCCAGATTTCCACTCCTGAACCCCAATTCACCCCACTTTGCCAGGGGACCACTCACTCCTGAGTCAGTCCTGCATGTAATCAGTCCTAGGCAGTGAATGCATGCCCTCTGGCCACTCAGGCAACAGTCCCCAAGCGAGCACACCGAGCCCCAGATAACACAGTGGAACCTTCTGTCTTACAGGTATTGGGATCCTTCTCCAATCACCATATACTCATGTCCATCCATTTAACACTGAAACAGATCGTGCCCAGCCTCCCTCACCCACACCCTCTAAAATCCACACAGCTTTAGATAAAACAAATAATAGTTTATTTATTAGGATATGATTTTAAGTGAGTATATAAAATCAATGCACAGTCACTTAATAAAGGAGTCAGGAGCTATGAGAAAATAAAAGGTATAAAATGCATACTAAACTAATAACAGTACAAATATGCTCATTTCACCAACCAAGTCCAGCTGTGATGTTTGCAGTCGTACTCTGCCTATTTCTAGACACGGCCAATTCTTCTTATAGATGTTTCAAGATGGAGTGTCCCTGGCAAAAAGCCAGCAGCCTCTCTTGCTCTCCAAGTGTCTGCATTCCTTTTTCTTTCCCCCTCGGGCCCCCTTCCTCCTACCTGAGCCAGGGAGGTCAATTTACATCGCCTTCATCATATAATTCTCCAGCCTCTGTGCTAGAGACAGTCTGAGCTATGTAACATGCTTCAGATCGGCACACATACATGATGCTCAGGGAACATGATACCATAACAATACGTGGAGCATTCAAAAGGGAACCTTGCATGGCATAATTGGCATCAAATTATACAATCACAGCAGAGGTGGCTTCGCCTACCCCAAAAGCCATGTCTGCCTTGATTGGCAACAAGAGGAGGAGCTGGCCCAAGAGGCTGGGGCCGCTTGGGGGAAGCTAGAGCCAGTGGGGGTGGGAGGGGTCTAAAACAGGGAGAGGGGGCCAGCAGCGGGGGGGACGGGGCCACAGAGACCCCCAGCAGACCTATACAGGTCCTTGCAGGCCTATAGGGGCCCTGCAATGGGCCTTCACCTAGGACCCCCAATAGCCAAAGGCCGCCTCTGAATCACATTGCACAAGTGAACAGAAAAATCATATAGTTCATAGCCCAGGGGTGCACGGATGTGCATCCTATGACACCAGGGTAGCTAGAGGATGCAGTGTGATTTTAGTCCTACCCACGGCAACTTAAACCGCAGCCCAGATTCCCCCCCTACACTCCCTCCCCATCGCCCTGGCGCTGCTTTCTGTTGGTCCCTGGATCCGTGCGGATCCCGGGCTCCTGCCCCTCCCGCCCTCGCCCACCCGCCCCCTAACCCCGCTGCACGGGCTCCTGGGGTCTCTCCCTCCACCACGCACCACCCGAAGTCGTCCCGCCCCCTTTGCAGGGACATGGGGGGCGCTCCTCAGGGCGTAAATTACCTGCTTGGCTGGCGGCGCTCGCCCCGCTGTGGACTGGGGACAGGCACGTGCGGCTCTCCCCAAACTTCTTTCCTTCGCTCACCTGTTTCTAAGACGCTGTTGCTGTAGCAACGGGTTTAGCTTCTGATTGGCCAGGCGGCCGCGGCTACTTCGCAAGCATGATCCAGGCAGGGATTGGATGCCCGGCTGCAAGGCGCTCGCCCGGCGCAGGCGCGCGCTCAGGGGGGTTGCAATTGCAAATGCAAAGCAAGGAGGGGTTGCGGCGCGCGGTCCGCGGCTCCTTCTCTCGCCAGCCCATAGACCGGAACCGGTGGGGGGCTTTCTGGGAAACCCCCGAGGCAGGCGTGTGGACCGGGCGGGATCCCGGGCTTTGGATCTGGCTGCCTCTGCCAGGGGGCTCCGTACAGCCCACTGCACGCCGCGTGGCGGTGGCGATGCAGGGAAACGAGGGGGCTGTGGGGAATCCACCGTGCAGAGCTCTAGGGGGCGAGGCGCGGCGGCTGCGGGAGCTTTATCGTTCCTTGAGGCTTGGTTCAAGCAGCTCTCCTGTGTTCTTTCCTTGCACGTAGCGCAGCAGCTGTGTGCCACAAGCACACACGCCATACACTCTCCCTAGGGCGAGAGCAGAGGTGGGTTTTGCCCAGTGCTGCTGATCGTCGTCACAGTGACAGCCCCCTGGCTGGTTTGAAGGGCTCACAGGTGCTGTGGGGATGGAGCACTATCACTGCTTGGCCCTAGACAGAGTAGCTGGCACTTTGCAAATATATAGCGCATGAGCCTCAGCTTCTGATAGACGGGAAATACAAACCTCTGTGAAATCCAGTTTAAACAGGAAAAAAATAACTTTTACAGACAGGTTCTGACCCCAAGACTAGCCCTAGGCACTGTTCTGAAGGGCTGTTCATGCACAGCAGCTGGTTGGAGGAGATTTTCCCCATCACAGACCCAGCTCAGGGACACTGTAAGCAGCCCCACACTCACAGGCCCTGGGATGAGCTGAACAAGAGAAGTGTCATCCACCCCCACTCCCATTGTAATTTATGCTGGCAGCCACTTCAGCCCAGAATATAGGGAGTGCAGAAGTGGTACTAAAGCCCTCACTGACTTCTCATGAAACTGGGCTGTGCCCTCTACCTGCAAGCTTCTGGAGAATATGTGAGAGCAGAGATGCCTTTTGGGGTAGATGAGGGCCCCGAGCAGTAAGGGGCCCCATCTCCAATTCAATGGACAGCAGAGGCAGCCGCCTGCTTTGCCTTTCCCAAAAGCCATGTCTGCCTCCATCAGCAGCAGGTGTGATTTGAACTGCAGGCACAGACAGCCTGGAAGAGGGCTGTGGTGGTAAGGGGGTGGAGTCCTGGGAGGCTGCCAGCAGCGGGGGGGGAGGGAGAGGTCAGGGTCCCGGGCTAAGGGCTGAGGCTGGCGCTGGGGCCAGTGGTGGAGAGCCAATAGGGGGCCCCACAATGGGCCTTTGCCTAGGGCCCCAGATTGCCTAAGGCCGACTCTGTGTGAGAATCTCGGTACAGCTCAGAATTTAGCCACTGCTTGACTTTTTTCCACACCAGTACCTATGCTAAGCTATCCTGGCAGCTTAGTTTAGGGTGACCAGATAGCAAGTGGGGAAAATCAGGACATGGGGTGGGGTATAATAGGCACCTGTATAAGAAAAAGCCCCAAATATCGGGACTGTCCCTATAAAATTGGGACATTTGGTCACTAGCTGAGCTGCTCTTCCTAATGGTACTACTGTTAAGCAGGCTGCAGGCTCAGTCCCTAAGTCACTGTTTTATAATACCTTTGGATCACTCTGGGACAGGCTCAACATAATATGTTCTAGTTTGAAGCTCAAACTGAAGTCCTTGTGAAGACCTTAGTTAACTTCAGTGGGTTTTGGATCAGGCACAATTAGGAATTGCACTCAATTCTGACAACTTAATTCTGATTTAGACATTCTAATGTATTGCAAACAATGATGAGTCATGAATAGTGGACTACATGTGTTGGAGAGTATGTAGTAGGAGCTGAGAATAAAAATCCCTTTTTACTAAAGAAGAATGAGGGCAGCAGTGTTTGTTTTAACTAGAAACCCCTTTCCCCAAGAGCTCATTAACAAGAACAATTAAGTACAGACCCTTTGACTTCAGGGGATACCACTTGTGTGAGTAAAGACTACTCTCAAGAGTAAGCTTTGCACAATGGAGCCCTAAGAGGCAAATTCATTTTTAAGTCAGCCTACCAGCAACCTTTGTATATACAAAAAAATAGAATGCGTGTCACCAGCACAAATGGAGAAGCGTGGAGCAGTTTCTATTAAAACTTACCACTGCATGAAATTAATGGTGTAGGCAAACAAACATTTCAATACCCACAGTTTCATCACTAAAATGACCATTTGTTAATATAATTAATAGTATATAGTTTTGGAGCAGGATCCTGCAAGCCATTGTCTGAACATCCTTTTAATCACTTCAGTCAACCTTTTCACAGGAGTTCAAATTGTAAAATAAACTGAATCCTAAAATCTATCATTTGTCTGATACAAAGTGTCCGGTTTTCACATTGTGGAAACCTAAGATTAGGAGGACATAAATTCCTCCACACGGACATGATAATAGGAATCCATTTTCTGTGATCTGACACAAACCTGGAATTTTTTCTTTTTTTACATATGTAAATTGAAACAGATCCTTTGAAAGTTGCATTGCAGAAATTACCAATGAATAATATAGTATCTTGCAGAAAAACAGAGTCCTGTGGCACTTTTAAAGACTAACAAATTTATTTATCGCAGGAGCTTTCACGGGAGAAAATCTCACTTCATCAGACACTTTGAAGATGGCTAATTTACAGAATAGGAGGGAAATAAATGCAGGGAAGTGTTAGTCTTTAAAAGTGCCACAGGACTCCTTGTTTGTTTTGCTGAACTAGGCTAACATGGCTACCCCTTTGGAACTTATCTTGCAGAAATAAATTTAGGCATGTGCACACATAAATAAGGGGTTAATGCTCTTTATTTTCAGAATTCCAGCAGTCTGCTCAACATTCCAATAATTCATGCTGTAAGTTAACTTCCACTAATGCTGCAGTTACAGCCTAAGGCTCTGATCCTACAAATACCTGAGTAACTTTAAATACTTGTTGTCTCATTGTTTGAGTTCCACGAAACTGCTTATATATGTGGAATTAAGTATATATTTGCAAGATTCCAACTGTCCAGGGGGCTAAAAGGGATGTAACAGCTTAGTTATCTTTTTAAAAATAAAGACAATTGGAAAACATGATTTGAAGATGAATAAAGGCTTCAGATTGCTGAGTCTACTCAGGAGCTCAAGGAGAATGGGCCACTTCACTTTGAATGGTCCCTTGAAATGTGTGTTAACTACTTATGCTAAACAATCTGTTCCATTTTGTATTTAGCCAGGACATTCTCAGTAAATTTCCTAGACCTGAAGAAGAGCTCTGTAATCTCAAAAACTTGTCTCTCTCACCAGCAGAAGTTGGTCCAATAAAAGATATTACCTTATCTTCCTTGTCCCTCTGTACTCAAAAGTGACATTCTAATCTCCTACTTGTAAGGTCAAAGCCCTAGCAAAACAATTTCGTTAATTCATTTCAGAATAGCATAACTTTCATGGATCTTTATGAGGTGTAGTATCCAATGGAAGACCTTGTAACACGATAAGCTTCAGTAGGTGGTGTCGGACATTAATTAACACTAACTAAAAGTTAATTTCATGTATAAGCAAAACAGCTGGTACTGACCAAGGACGTACCTTGCTGCCACTAAGTAGCGGACATAACTTGTAAGCTCTGTAAAACAACAAGATAAGATGGGGACAAAGGAATATTGTAAATAAGTGTAAAAAACACCATGCCTTTTACTCACTTAGTAAGCTCAAAAGGTATAAAAAAGCTGGCTAAGCCCCTCCCAAATTGAAACCTTGTCATCAGGACAACTGCTAGGTTCACCACCATGAGTCATAGCTCCCCACACTTCACTTCCGCAGTCATTTAACTGGGATTCCCATCTCCTGAAGGGGCGTAAGGATTGGTGCTTTCCTATTCCTTTACTTTTTTGTCTGTGTTTTTCAATAAAACTGTTTGGCTTTTATCTTTTACCTTGTTTCCTAGTGTTGTGCCTACTGAACCCAACGAACCTGGGGACTTGAGCTATAGGTTGTAGCCAGGGTCCTGTAACCTTCTTGTAATATCTGGGCTTAAAAAAATGGATCCTTTTTTTCATCAGCTTGAGGAGGTTTTTGTATTCTAACATACTTCCACGTGTGAGGTCTTTAATAGGGAAGATGAGCTTCAAAGGGGGCCTAATCTCAGGCCTGTGCTGGACCATTTCTCATGCTCAGACCCAAACTGAGGATGTTTGAGTAGGTTTTAATGTTTAGCTAAACTAATTAAATATTTGCAAGCTTGCAGAATTGGGCTGGCAATCTCCTGAAAGTCTCTCATGACATTTCTAATACTTCCGCTTTCCAACAAAGATAGAACAGTCTTTCACGTTTTTGCAACACCAGACCTCATCAGAATCAGGAACTAGTGGACGTGCAAAAACTTTAAAGTATTTTTTTTAAAAGAATGATCTGGAAGAAGTTAAATTCTTCAGTTCAGGTCTCAGCCAGCAGGTGTTCATTGTTGTTATATTATTGAATGTATTTTCATGTATTTTTAAGTATCAGTGGGCTTGGCCCTATGCAGACACAAATAAAAGAAGAGAAACAAACAGAGTCCTGTGGCACTTTTAAAGACTAACAGATTTATTTATAAAAGAATCAAAATAAAAGAAGAGTCTGTCTCCTGTGGTGCTCATAAACTAAAAGCTATTGATTGGTTCTTACTTTATCCCAGTTGGTTCACTCACGCAGCATTCCTAGCTTTCACATATATTATGGATGACTCTTTTCCACAGTTATAAGGAAGCAGCTGTAAGGACCATGAGGCCTGCAGTCTTACCACACTGTTATGCCAGCTGGGCTATGATTATCCAAATGTGTGGATTAAATTGCCATCTTATGTTCAGAACTGGGCCTGGCAAAGGCACAGTATGTCACAGAGAGGGTGACTGTGGAGTCAGCCTGTGTGCGGCAAGTGCTTAATACCAGCTACATCAGATAGCCTAATGGGGTGGAGGTGCCGCTGCTACGGAATTTGCTTGCTTGCCTGCCTCCCTCCTTTTATGCATCTGCATTTAATTGTTTTTTGAGCTCATGAAGATGCCATTAGGTACAGCTCTTTGACTCCTGGCAATGGCCACTTTGCCCCTCATTGTCACAAAGCTTCAGTAATCCTGTTATTCCCTATTGCCATCGCCTTTCAATTGATTCTGCGCTTTGCATACTACCACAAAAAATTCCATTCAACAGCAGGGTTAGAATCCCATTTTACAGAATACATTTCCCTGCAAAAGATAGTTTTACCATATTTCATTCCCTACAGCACATGAACCTATCTCTCCCCTTGCCCCCTCCACTATTCAAGGTCTCCTCAAGCTGTGTTTCTCAACCTTTTGATAGCAGGGACTGGCTTCCTATACTGTTCCAGAAATACAAGGCATCTTACACCATGTCAGGGAGATCTCAACCACTAGTGTCGGTCCATGGATGGGTTATTAAGAAATACTGCTCTAGAGGACATCATTCCCTCTGTATCCATATACATTTGCCATCCGCCATAGGAGGATCTCACAGCTCTTATGTGGGTGTTAGCCACAGAGCAACTTCTGCAAGCCTCAGGCTCTAACAAAAAGAGTTGATTGTATTGGCAGGGAGGACAGAGGCAGCTTTCTTGCTGCTGCGGTGTTGGCATAAACATTTTCACTGTCTCCCCCAAGGCAAATTCCAAAGGGGTAGCCCTGTTAGTCTATTGTAGAAAGACAACAGAGTTCTGTGGCACTTTTAAAGACTAACAGATTTATTTATTGCATGAGCTTTCGTGGGAGAAAATCCCACTTCGTCAGACGCTTTGAAGATAGGAAAGTTACAGAGTGGTAGGAAATTAAATGCAGGGGAGTGTATGACATAGCATCAGGTCA
Source organism: Pelusios castaneus (assembly GCA_007922175.1). Taxonomy (NCBI): domain Eukaryota; kingdom Metazoa; phylum Chordata; order Testudines; family Pelomedusidae; genus Pelusios; species Pelusios castaneus. The sequence continues at coordinate 9,687,755 of ML685821.1, forward strand.
GGCTGTAACAGCAAATCAAAATAGGTGTTAGGATTCAAAACACTGGGGAACAGCACATAGAGGAGGGGGAGGTCAAATCACTTGTTGTAATGCGAGAAAAATCCATAGTCCCTGTTTAACCCCAAGACAACTGAGTCAAATTTGCATATAAATTCGAGTTCTGCAGTCTCTCTTTGAAGCTGTGATTTGTTATTCATCTGTTTCAACACAGCTATTAACAAGTCGTCAAGGGAGTGAGCAGGGAGATTGAAGTGTTCCCCTACAGGTTTTGCAGTGTTGCAATTTCTGATGTCAGATTTGTGTCCATTGATTCTTTGGCGCAGAGACTGTCCTGTCTGTCCAATATATAAGGCAGAGGGGCATTTCCGGCACATGATGGCATAAATCACATTGGTGGATGAGCAGGTGAACGAACCCTTGATGGAGTAGGTGGCATGATTAGGCCCTGTGATGGTGTCATCAGTGTAGATATGAGGGCAAAGTTGGCAGCGTGGTCTGCTGCAGGGCTGTGTTCCTGCTTTAGTGTTTCTGTTCTGTGATCTGTAGTTGCTGGTAAGTATCCTTTTAAGATTAGGGGGCTGTCTGAAAGCAAGGAGAGGTCTGTCTCCTAAGGCTTGAGAAAGTGAGGGATCAAAATAGGCTGTAGTTTTTTGATGATGTGTTGAAGAGGTCTGGCTTGGGGGTTGTAGGACTCTCTCCTAAGACCCTATGCTATCAACACACCTAGCTATCTGAGAGACACTACAGATTTCCTGAGAAAAATCCAATCCATTAATGGTCTTCCAGAAAATACCATCCTGGCCACTATGGATGTAGAGGCTCTTTACACTAAGGCCTTGTACACACGATCAGTTTATCGCGCATTAAAGCTCATTACCGCGCGATAGCAACAACGGCGTACACACGTGCAACAGGGCTCTTGCGCGTTAACTGCCTTGTTGTCGCGCAATCCAACAACCACTCCGACGAGAGTGGTAACAGCTGTTGCGGATCATATGTTGCGCGTTTGAGCTCGTGTGTACGCTTACCGCGCATTGACTGGATTCCGGAAGTGTCCCAGCATTCTCAAGTTGTCCTCTCTGGTCTTCCCCCCACCCGCTCTGTGGCCATGACGAAACTGTCCCCGCCCTGCCCCAAACTTATTCCCGGGATTTTCAAATTTCTAGTCTGTTTCACTTCCTGCTCCCTTCCTCGTGGAGTGTGTTTGGGCTCCAATCGTCAGTAGCAATGGCGGCCCGCCGTGGAAGACGCGCACCCCTTTGGAGCACGGCAGAGGTGCTGGACCTGATCAGCATCTGGGAAGAGTCCGCTGTGCAGGCGCAGCTACGCGGCAGCAGGAGGAATTATGACACATTTGGCATAATTTCTCGGGCCATGTCAGAGAGAGGGCATGATAGAGACACTGTGCAGTGCAGATCAAAGGTGAAGGAGCTCAGAATAACCTATCACCGAGCGAAGGAGGGAAACCGCCGTTCTGGACCAGCGCCTGCTACATGCAGGTACTATAAGGAAATAGAAGCCATCCTCAGTGGGGACCCCACAACCACTGCCAAAAGTCCCGTGGACACTTCAGCCCCCCGTCATCCGGTGATTGCCAGAGCCGAGCAGGATGAGGACGTTGTTGAGGAGGAGGAGGAGGAGGAGGAGGAGATGGAGGATGACACGGAGGAAAGCGCAACCGCGTGTAGCCAGGAGCTCTTCAGCAGCCCCGCTGAGACTTCAACCCAAGGCTTGAACTGCAGCATGTTCTCTGAGGCGGCAGAGGGGGGTTCAGGTAAGTTTCTCCTTCGTTCAGCTCTGCTCCTGCTAAAATATCATTGTCTGGGGTGGGGGTGCTTGCGGGTCCCCGCTGTGCACGCTATTTACTCTGCATTCATTAGAAGGGCATCAATACAAGCAGTGATTGTAAAATAATCATCTGCATTTAGGTCAGTAAAGGTTTCCTCGATGTACCTCCAGAGCCTAATACTCAGGTTAGATGGGAGAGCGTTTGTGTCTACGCTCCCAAAGACGGATACTCTGCCTCTCCAGCTGCAAAGCACAGCCCTGGGAACCATGGCAGCACAAAGTGCAGCAGCATACGGTCCTGGCCTGCTACCGGCGGCATGTAGGAGATGTATTCTAGATGGCAGGGGCACTCTGAGGAGAGCGATATTGGGTTCCATCTGTGTGCCCTCTTCCGATTATTAGCCCCCGGTAAGCCGTCTATTAGAACGTACCTTGTCTGCTTCAGCGAAGCGTCGTGTGTTGACCGCCCTGTACCTTCCAGTGGAATGTGCAACTGGAAGGTTACATTGGCTATCTATGCTATGTGTTAACAATGTCTTTATTGTTATTTTTGTATTAGAATTGAGCTTCACAAGGCTGGTGTCTACCCCAGCTGACCGAATGAGAAACATTCGGCGGCGTGCTCGAAGAAACAGGGAGGATATGTTTCACGAGCTGCTGAAAGCAACACAGGAATCCTCAAGGGAGAATAGAGCCTGGAGAGAGGAATCCCAGCAGAGGAGGCAGAAACACAGGGACGAACTGATAAGCGTCATGAAGGAGCAAACAGAACTGCTCAAGAGCATGATTGCTTCGCAGTCCCAGGCGATAAATGTCCGGGCTCCACTCCAGACAGTTCAGCCGTGTATGCCTCCCACACACCGCAGTCCCTCAAAGCATTTCTTTGAAGGCCACCCTTCCCCCCGGTACAGGACAACATCCAGTCCCCCCCCAGCTACTTTTATGAGACCCGGAGCTACACCAACCTGTAACCCCACCCCCACCTTTTAGGTTTTAATAAAAACAGTAACAAATACTTTGAAGAATGCATTTATTTATACACATTATTGAAATGATCCTAAGGTGCACCTGATGCGTCATGGAACTTAACTAGGGGAGGGCATCATTGAAATGCTCCCTGAGTGCCTCCCTTATGTGAGCAGCTTCTCCTTGTGCCACCCTAATACTCCTAGTGGCTGGCTGCTCGTATGCTTCCTCGAGGCGCTGTGCCTCCGTAGCCCACGTAGGGGAAAACTTTTCTCCCCTACTTTCACAAATGTTATGGAGGACACAACATGACGCAATCACGGCAGGGATCTGGTCCTCCGCCAAGTCCAGCCTCCCATACAAACAGCGCCAGCGCCCTTTTAAACGGCCGAAGGCACACTCCACAGTCATTCTGCAGCGGCTCAATCGGTAATTGAACCGCTCCTTGCTGCGATCAAGGTTCCCAGTGTAGGGTTTCATGAGCCATGGCATCAGTGGGTATGCTGGGTCTCCGAGGATGACTATGGGCATCTCCACCTCCCCCACTGTTATTTTTTGATCAGGGAAAAAGGTACCCCCTTGCAGCTTCCGGTACAGACCAGTGTTCCTGAAAATGCGGGCATCATGCACCTTTCCCGACCACCCAGCATTGATGTCCTTGAAACGGCCCTTGTGATCCACGAGTGCTTGCAGCACCATGGAGAAGTAGCCCTTCCTGTTTATGTACTCCGTCGCGAGATGGTCTGGAGCCAAAATAGGGATGTGTGTGCCGTCTATGGCTCTCCCGCAGTTAGGGAATCCCATGGCAGCAAAGCCGTCCACAATCTCTCGAACATTGCCCAATGTCACTGTCTTCCGTAGCAGGATGCGATTGATGGCTTGGCACACTTGTGAGAGGGCTAATTCGACGGTGGTCCTCCCGACTCCAAACTGGTTTGCAACGGACCGATAGCAGTCGGGAGTCGCCATCTTCCATACAGCAATTGCAACACGCTTCTCCACGGTTAGGGCTGACCTCATGTTGGTGTCTTTACATCGCAGGGCAGGGGCCAACTCTGAGCACAGTTCCAGAAAGGTTGCTTTCCGCATTCGAAAGTTCTGTACCCACTGCTCGTCATCCCACAGCTGCATAACAATGTGATCCCACCACTCGGTGCTCGTCTCTCGCGACCAGAAACGGCGTTGCACCGTGTGCAGATGATCGGTGAAGGAGCTGAGCAACGCGGTGCTGTTGCTCTGCATGGCATCGATCAGCCCCTGCTCCTCGGTGTCCTCGTCTGACTCGGAGCTCATTGCGTACTGAGCAACAAGCCGAGATGTATTCAGAATGTTGAAGGCGACAGTGGAGATCAGAGCAGGATCCATGCTGTCGCTGTTGTGATTGATTGCAAGTGGTGCGTTGCGTCACTGCAATGTTGAAAATAGGCGCGAGTTGCTATTGGAAACGACGAAGACGGTAGGGGAACACAAAGCACCATGGGAAACTGACACTTTACCCATGGCGCTTTGCGTTCCTTTCCTTCATCCCATGATTCATAGCGCCGACTTAGGGGAAAATGGAACGATGGGATAGGTGCCCAGAAGTCATTGCGCTCAACCGCGATAATGCATGTAATTTTGTTGCGTTGCAGGGAGCAACGTGTGTACGCGTTGTCCCGCAATAAAGGTCACGTGAGTTTTATAGCGCGATTGCCTTGTTGCGCTTTAATCTGATCGTGTGTACATAGCCTAACATTCCCCACAAGGATGGATTACAAGCTATTAGAAGAACCATCCAGGATGATGACACAGCTAAACTTGTGGCTGACCTCTGTGACTTTGTACTCACCCACAACCATTTCAGATTTGAAGATGATCTATACCTTCAAGTCAGTGGCACTGCCATGCATACCCGCATGGCCCCACAATATGCCAACATCTTTATGGCCGATTTAGAACAACGTTTCCTCACGTCTCATCCCAGAGCACCTCTCCTTTACCTACGCTATATTGATGACATCTTCATCATCTGGACCCATGGTAAAGATGCCCTTGAAGATTTCCATAGAGATTTCAACAATTTCCACAACACAATCAAACTTAGCCTGGAACACTCCACACAAGAGATCCACTTTCTGGACACTACAGTGCAAATTAGCGATGGACACATAAGGACCTCCCTATACCGCAAACCTACTGATCGTATAGTTACCTACATCCCTCGAGCTTCCATCCTCGACACACCACACGATCCATTGTGTACAGTCAAGCCCTAAGATATAACCGCATTTGCTCTGACCCTTTAGACAGAGACAGACACCTTCAGGATCTCTACCAGGCATTCTTAAAACTACAGTACAAACCCGCAGAAGTGAAGAAACAAATTGACAGAGCCAGACGGGTACCCAGAAGTCAACTACTGCAGGAGAAGCCCATGAAAAACAACAACAGAACGCCACTGGTCACCACCTACAACCCCCAAGCCAGACCTCTTCAACACATCATCAAAAAACTACAGCCTATTTTACAAAATGATCCCTCACTCTCTCAAGCCTTAGGAGACAGACCTCTCCTTGCTTTCAGACAGCCCCCTAATCTTAAAAGGATACTTACCAGCAACTACAGATCACAGAACAGAAACACTAAAACAGGAACACAGCCCTGCAGCAGACCACGCTGCCAACTTTGCCCTCATATCTACACTGATGACACCATCACAGGGCCTAATCATGCCACCTACTCCATCAAGGGTTCGTTCACCTGCTCATCCACCAATGTGATTTATGCCATCATGTGCCGGAAATGCCCCTCTGCCTTATATATTGGACAGACAGGACAGTCTCTGCGCCAAAGAATCAATGGACACAAATCTGACATCAGAAATTGCAACACTGCAAAACCTGTAGGGGAACACTTCAATCTCCCTGCTCACTCCCTTGACGACTTGTTAATAGCTGTGTTGAAACAGATGAATAACAAATCACAGCTTCAAAGAGAGACTGCAGAACTCGAATTTATATGCAAATTTGACTCAGTTGTCTTGGGGTTAAACAGGGACTATGGATTTTTCTCGCATTACAACAAGTGATTTGACCTCCCCCTCCTCTATGTGCTGTTCCCCAGTGTTTTGAATCCTAACACCTATTTTGATTTGCTGTTACAGCCTGACCTGATGCTATGTCATACATTCCCCTGCATTTAATTTCCTACCACTCTGTAACTTTCCTATCTTCAAAGCGTCTGACGAAGTGGGATTTTCTCCCACGAAAGCTCATGCAATAAATAAATCTGTTAGTCTTTAAAAGTGCCACAGGACTCTGTTGTCCCCTAAGGCAGAAAGCACACACCTCATTAGAGTTATTTTCTGAGACTAGGTCCTTTCCAACTGAGAGGAGCTGCACACCGCACCTTTAGAGGCTGGCTGTGGATGTCTCAGAAAACACCCACTCAGGCAGCCAACCCAGTAACTTTTTACAAAATAATATTCCCCTTCCTCAGGCCCCTCCACACAACGAAGTCCTCCTTCATGGGGCCTGGTTGCAGCTATTTCTGAGGGAAATCCAAGCAGCACATCTACAATGGTACTGCATTCCATGGAGCAGAGAGGGCTTAGGTCCGACTGATTGGTACACAGCTCTCTGTACCAGCATGACTTCCACCCTTCCAGGGGAAGCAGAGTCATATGCTTCCTTTTGTAGCAAAAAGTTGTGGGAAGGGCAAAAGCAATCTGTGAAAAGTAATATGTGCTATACTACCCAGGCAGGGGAAAAAAAAGAGTTTTGGTACCTCATACTTAATTAAAATTAAGTCGACTTTATTCAACCTCATTTTAATTCAACCTAGTGCTCAAGTTGACTTCCTAGAGTCGACTTAAGCCAGTGTAGACGTGGGGTAGCCCTAAGTCGACTTAGGGCTACCCCAGGGCTACACCAATGCCCTCCCTGCCGGGGGGGCACAGGGGGAGCCTGGCATGCTCCCCCACAGGGCAGGGCAGAGCCCTGCCCACCCTGCCCCTATGCCCTGCCAGGTTCCCTGACCCCCTTTGCCCCATTGTACCCATGTACAATCGAGCAAAGGCTGAGCCCCCTGGCATTGGGTAAGGGGCGCCCCCCCTTCCCCCGTGGACCTCCCCTAGGTCCCCCTAAGCCCCTAGAAGTTGACCTAGGCATCCAGTGTGGATGCTCTAGGTCGACTTTGTAAGTTCCCCTTTAAGTCGACTTTAATCTTAAGTGTAGACGCGCTAAGTCGACTTAACTAAGTTGACTTAGTTAAGTTGACTTAGTTAAAGTTGACTTAAATTAACAAGTGTAGACATAGCCACTGAGATTAGCTCTTGAATAAGTGGTTTTAGCTAAAGCAGCTACAATTTCTGGGGAAGATTTGGACTTTGTGCAGTGCTACACAACGGTGGAATCTGTTCTACAGGACCACAGGGTTTGGACAATTGGAGTGAGTTTTTTCTGAACCTCTTGCAGTCTTAGCTGAAGACCACACCCCCTATCTCTTTTCAGATGGGTTCCGTAGTTCTTAGGCATCCTCTGAAATGGTTATAAATTGCCAGATGGAGCTGATGGGGATTTCTATCAGCTCAGAACACAAAGCATTTTAGCCTGATTCTTATCTCCTCAAACCATACCATTTGGCTCTTTTGATCATAGTTATGATTTACTCTGATATAGCATCATGTGCTTTCATAGAGAAGGTTTTAGTGTGTGTGCCCACAGCAAATTTTACAATAAAGTATCTTTTCACACAATAATCATTGTAGTCCTAGGCCTTGTTTGGGGGAAAAGGGTGCTTTTGTAGCACAAGAAGAGAAAATGTTTTTCAGTTTGAGTACAGAACTTACCTAAGTACATTATCTTTTTTTTTTGGTAAAGACATTGAAGAAAGTTCTTTAGCACGGACAGAGAGAAGAATTAACATTGCTGACTCTTCCCCAATTGGAGGAAAGATTAGTAAGTATCCTGAAGGCCCCTTCAGGATGTTGGTAGAATGAACATTATCCATCCCTTTAGGTATGGCCAAACCTTGCATGCCTGAGGACACAATGCTGCAGAAATGTCATCATGTGGTCCCCCCCAAGCATCTTCTTGCAGCCAGCTATCGCACATCAGCTGCACCTGCCTTACTTTTCTCCCGCATGTAACCCAAAGGACTCTCTTGTCTCCATAATACCCTTTCTTGGAGCTGGTTTATTACAAAAACATTCCACAAATGCTCCAAATCGTAAGTCCCAACACATAGTTCATTTGCAAGTAGCCATTAAAAATTGCAAGACACCTAATTCCTCAACATTCCACATATCACACTGGCATCTTTTGTCACATTCAGACTTTTTGTCAGTCCTCTTCTGCCAGGACTGCTAACTCAGACCTTCCAGCTGGAGTGCCACACCTTTCTTCCTAGCAACCTCCCCCACCACCTTCCCCCGCTCCCTTCCCCACCAGCCTCTCTGCTAAGGATCATCCTCCTCACCAGGAAAACATCCCTCAGTGTTCCCCTGAAGCCAGTTTGTCAGCCGATAAACCCCTCCACTGATTCCCTTCAGCCATCTCAGGTCCTTGGCTCTGACTTAGGCAACTCCTCTAGCTGCTCTCCAACCCTCTCCAGGCTTGGCACTCCGGCTTAGGGATGCCAGTCAATAAGTCCCTCTTGCTGCTCTCCTGCCTTCATCCTTCCCTCATGAACCACATACTACCCTCATGAACCACATACTATCTCTTAGCTCTGGTAGCAGTCAGCTCCCTGCCTATCTTCCTCCCACCCCTGCAACCTCCAGCCCCTGCTTTATTCAACTTTTTCTCATGCAGGTGATTCACCAGGTCTCTCTCTCCCTCACAAATTCTCCCTGATTTTTTGTAGTGCTTAGTGCTGCCCTCCCATCCTAATTGGCTGAACAGGAGCCGCTGTTCTGGCAAAGTGGCGCTGGACCTTCTTCATTTACAGGGGCCAGACATAGAGATTCTCTCATTCTTAAACAAAACAGCTTATTTTCATAGGGTGCGTCTATACTTGTAAATTAAGTCGACTTAAGCTTGCTAAAGTCGAATTAATTTACTCTGCGTCTACACTACACTTTCCTTAAGTCAACTTAAGCAAGCTGCTTAAGTCGACTTAAGGAAAATTAAGTCAATTTTATTAAACTCCTTTTAAATCGACTTTTGGCTTAAGTTGACTTTCCAAAGTCGACTTAAGCCAGTGTAGACCTGGAGTAGCCCTAAGTCGACTCTAAGTCGACTTAGGGCTCTCCAGGACTCCCCCACTGCCCTCCCTGCCAGGGTGGCTGGCACAGGGAGAGCCTGGCATGCCCCCTCACAGGGCAGGGCAGAGCCCTCCCCACCCTGCCCCTATGCCCTGCCAGGGTCCCTGTCCCCCTTTGCCCCATTGTACCTAGGTACAATGGGGCAAAGGCTGAGCCCCCTGGCACTTGGCAAGGGGTGCCCCCCTGCCACTGTGGACCAGTCCCAGGTCCACCTAGCCCCTAGAAGTCGACCTAGGCATCCAGTGTGGACGCTCTAGGTTGACTTTGTAGGGTCCCCCCAAAGTCGACTTAAAATTTAATATGCTAAGTTGACTTAAATTAACAAGTGTAGACATAGCCAGAGAGTCCCTCTCCTTAGTCAGCTAATATATCACCAGCATGTCTAGATGTCCTTTCTTCCATTATGTAGTCCTAGTTGGGCCTTTGGTCTACATCATCTTTCATCTGCATTGCATCAGGGGAGAGAACCATAAATCTGTGTACATTTGTGATTTGACCACTAGAGGGCACCAGCCTATGCACTCTATGCTAAGGAAATTGAGTGGATTATTGAGGAAGAGAAAGTACACTGGTGAAGAGCACAGTATTACTATTTATAACATCTCTGCCTTGTGTCCCCCAGCAACAACTTCTCTCTCTTGATAGACAATCACTTCTTTTCACATTAGTGGTCACTGCTGGATTTTTTGTTTTAAACAGTCTCTTTTTTAGCCTTCCCCCTTTCAGAAGAGAGGGTGGGAGGCTGTTATTTAAAGCCTTTCTCCAAAATCTTTACCTGTGGCTATCAAGTGGAGCTATTTTTAATATGGGTGAGGATAAGGGAAGAATGTGAGTGGCTGATGATAATAATGAGTCAAGCATATAAATCATTATAGTCTGAACTATAGAGCACCTATAATGTCTGTCATGTTACTAGTCCACAGAAAAGGCTATGTACCATTAGAGTAAGAATATTTTCTCTCTCTCTAATACTTAACAAGGTATATGGGCCATTCAAGCCTTTCCGACACAAGGGAAATTTTGCCAAAAGTGCTCACCAGAGCACTCTCAGATCCAGATGTTAGCACTCTTGGGAGCCCTAGTTTAGGCAGGCTGCTGGCATTTTAAGCACTCTTCATTAAACCTGCTCTGAACAGGGATAGATGATGCGAGCTGGATCTTCAGGTATCCTGGAACAGCACTCAGCACAACCCAGGGGCTCTCTGGGGAACTGCTTCAATTTCTGTCATAACTTAAGCTGCCTTAGGATGACTGAGTTACCTCAGTTTGGGTGCGTCTACACTTGTAAATTAAGTCGGCTTAAGACTGCTTAAATTGACTTAATTTACTCTGCGTCTACACTACAATTTCCTTAAGTCGACTTAAGGAAATTTTAAGTCGACTTTATTAAACCTACTTTAAAGTCAACTTTACTGGCTAAGACAACAGAGTCTTGTGGCACTTTTAAAGACTAACAGATTTATTAATTGCATGAGCTTTCGTGGGAGAAAATCCCACTTCGTCAGACGCTTTGAAGATAGGAAAGTTACAGAGTGGGGAGTTGACTTAGCCTGTGTAGACGCGGATTAGCCCTAAGTCGACTTTAAGTCGACTTAAAGGGCCCCCAGAGCTCCCCCACTGACCTCCCTGCCAAGATGGCTGGCACAGCCAGAGCCTGGCATGCCCACTCACAGGGCAGCACACAGCCCTGCCCACCCCGCTCCTATACCCTGCCACTGTCCCTGTCCTGCTCAGCCCCCATTGTACCCTGGTACAATGGGGCAAATGCTGAGCCCCCTGGCACTTTGAAAGGAGTGCCCCCCCCCCCCGCCACCATGGACCAGTCCCAGGTCCACCTAGCTCCTACAAGTTGACTTAGGCGTCCAGTGTGGACGCTCTAAGTTGATTTGGCAAGGTCTGCTTTAAGTCGACCTAATTGTATAGTGTGGACATGCTAAGTAGACTTCGCAAAGTCGACGTATTTGGCCAAGTGTAGACATAGCCATTGGCATGTAGCTGGCAGTAGCGGCTGTGAGAAGAGCAGAGGCACTCGTGCTGGAGCCAGCCCCTCTGCCGTGCATGCGGCCATGGCACCTAGGCCCCACAGCCACAAGTGGAACAGAGGCACCAGTACCGGCACTTCTGCCCCGCTTGTGGCTGCTGGGTGGCCCCGTGGCCGCAGCTGAAGCAGCGAAGTTCGTGCTGCTGCCGGGGGCTACAGTGGGCGGCCTCAGTGGGCTCAATCATACTGTGTGACATGCTCCTTGCATGCTCCTCCCCCATCTCACCACAGGTCTGGCCAACCCCAAGCAGCATGGAGGCCGCCCCAGTCCCACTTCTTCCCCCCGCTCCTCTCCCACATGGGCCCAGCACCTTGGCCAAGAGTCACTCCTGCCCCAAGGTGCGCAGTGTGGCCAACCCCTCTCCCAGCCCCACCCTTCTCCCATGTGAGCCCAGCCAGTGCCCCCTCCAGGCCAGCACCCGAGAGCATGGCCCTCTCCCATCCCTCCTCTTCCCTGATACGCCACTAACAGGGCTCCCAAAGCACGGAGCGATCACCCTGATTAGTCGTACCCAATGGAGCGCTCTGGTGGCAAGGTGCCTTCCATTAGGTTTTGCAACACTAACCAATGTGATACCTAAGCCTTGGATTTAGCCCCAAGTCCTTAAAGCAGAGTTTATGCGGGCATGAGCCCTGAACTAGCTTTCTGCACAAGGGTGAATTTCAGCCAAAAGGGGAGAAATTATTAGGCAAGAGTAGGTGTGGCCATGAGCAACTCACCTTGTTCCCAATCCTGAAAGCCAAATTATAACATGCAGGAGCTATTTTGCATGCACATCTAGCCTTTCGATACTTGACATGGACTAAACGATCTCAGAAGTGAGACATTCCTCAGCCTGCAAATGTTAATGAAACAAATGACCAAACCACCATGCATGGAACATGTCTTTATTAAACACGCAAGCAAGCACAGAAGTATAATGTGTAGTGCTTAATATTTATAAAGTACTAAAAATTATAAAAATAGAAATAAAATTTCACTGAAAGCCGTTTCACTCACAAATATACAAGGAAAAGTGCTGTCAAGCCACATCATGCCACACCACTTGCCAATTGCTGTATTGACAGGTTATTCTCCAACAGAATCAAAACGCTAGAATCTGCTAGTCCTCCTCACAGCTTTTGGTGGGGTATACTACTATAGGGCTAGCAAAATGGGCCTTCTGCAGCTGAGAACCTAAAACTACAGATGTAATTTTAACTGCAGGATCAAAGATCCAATAATTCTGTAGAATCTCATTGTCATGGTAACCTGCGCCAGGCTAAGTATGTAACTGCCCACAGGCAAGCCAGGAAAATAAAAAGGCTTAAAAGAAATAAACTTGAATCCTGTTTATAATTCAGATTCTTAATGGCTGACAGTCAGTTACTGCAACTATATTCTGCATTAAACACTATCACTTGTATTATACTCCCATCTGCTGGAGTATCCTTAAAATCTCTTCTTCCAGATCTGCTAGTTCATTTATGTATTTGCACCAGCAGGTACATCCATCTTCAACTTATATCTGAACAGGTATATAAATAGTAAAAATACTAAGTTCCCTCAGTTCCCATGATTTTAATGAGATTCGGGGGTGCTGAGTATCTGGCAGAAAGCACTCCTATGTAAGAGGATCATTCTCAATGGGTCAAACTCAGACCTGTGCAAGAGACCAGCGTGTGTCACAGAAACCCTGGGAGAAATGGACACCTAACCAGAAGCCCAGCACAAACCCCATGTGCCACTTGAGTCTCACTTAAACCCTATGGTGAGGGCTTGAGTGTGACTCGTGGTGAAAAGGCCCTTATGATGGGCCACCCTTTTAACAGGGACGAATTTCATTCCCAGTGAATACAGCCAGCCCTTATGAGACATAAGAGCATGTCTACGTGGAGTGACAACCACAGTTATGTTTCATAACAGAATCTGTCTTGCAAAGTATGCCAGTGAATGGTATCCACCGAGAAACCATACAAATAGTGGAAGTATTGATATTACAGAAAACCACCATATTTATCTATTATTAATTTGGGAGAGGATTGTTTTGTCCTTGACATTAGAACTATAAAAATAAATGTGACAGCTAACCCCTGAGATCATTCTAGCATACAGTTTTGGCCTGTTACTGATTTCCCTTTGAAATAAATTATTTGGTCTACTGAAATTTATTTAGGTTTCCAGTGAAAAGCTTTTATAAAATATATTAAATAATAAATGTGGGGCTGAAAAAAGTGTACATTCTAGTTGCATATATGATACATACCTTATACGTATATAACACATTCCATAACAGCTGAGTATTTTTGTATTGTGTATGAAATTCTTGCATGTTGATAAAGGATTAAAATGCTGAAGGATAAACAGCTGTTTAGGATCAAGAATAATAATATTTCCTATGCTTTTCTTAGATTTTTTTGTTTTTAAGTCTTGTTACACATAAGAGCTACAGAAGTTTATCCTGCAGGTAATAAACGAATGCATAAAGCACTTCTAGCTAGTACCTGGATATAGTATGCATGCATATTTTTTTATAAATAAAAGTCAAACGTGAGGTCACACTTTCCCATCTTCTGCTTATAAACTAAATCAAATTTCTCATTCATTGACACAGTGAAGATGTCTTTCCATAGGCCCACTCGTCCTGAAATACAGAGAAAGAACATAAGTCAGACTATAGACATGATGATTTTCTAAAATTATGTGTCTATGGTATGAGGTACTGTAAATTGCAGGTCATCCTCTATTCTCATTTACTTTCATAAGACTTGGGGTGCTCAGCTTTTGCAGGAAGTGTGGTTCATTCATATATCTGAATAAATCCCACTGAAGCACTCAAAAGAGGTGTCACGTTCCTTTGGGCCACCACACAGGGGTGAATTTCATCCAGGAAGCATTCATCCCCTTGCAGGATTTGGCCTTCTATCTTTAAATGACAATAATGGAGTTGTTTGCAGTATTATTGCAGTGGAGCCCTAAGTTTATGAACTAATTGGAGATTGAGGCGTTCATAATTGCACATCTCAAAATTACTGTAGGTCTGGTATAGACACTGCAGTAGCATGCAGGGCAGTGCTTAATTTGTGCCGAGGCTTGCTGGGACTCAGTTCATAGCCCTGGCACCTCTAGGTTCCCAGCCAGCAGCCACCTCTCTCTAGTCATCCAACTCTCAAGGTGGCGCTGCTCAGTCATTAAAGTATGATTTAATGGGCCCTAGAACCTTCCTAATCTCCGGGCCCCCTTCCTGTATTGTCTGGGCCACCATCATGCACGTGCAGGCCGCAGCCCAGGTAGGCATTTGCAACCACTTCTCAGTACCACATGCATTGGTTATCGCTCCATAAAAATATTTATAATTTTATATGGCGTTTATGTCTAGAGCAATTATTGTCACAAACTAGCAAACACTGCATAACACAATAAGTATTGTGATTAACAATGGTGGGGTGTAGGACCTGCCAGCAGCCGGGGCAGGTTGGAACATGCGTTCCGCTGGATTTTTCTATTTTTTAGAGGCCCCGGAACTCTGGTCCGTCAAATTTGTGGGCCCCAGAACTGCGTTCCGGTGCGTTCCTCCTTACTTTAACCCGCCACTGCTGCCAGTGCAGATGTAAGGGTGGCAATACACCATATCACGCTACCCTTATTTCTGCTCTGCTGCTGCAGAAGCGCTGCATTCAAAGCTACCTTCAAAGCCCTGACTCTCTGGCCTCCCAGCTTGAGCCCCAGCACCTCTTTCATTACAAACAGACCACTGGTCCATAGCCTTGCTTTCCTCTCATCCTTCAAACCACTACAAAGTCATTTCCAATATACTGAAGGCAGCAGAACGTGAAGGGATGTTCACTGTTTTTCATCAACACCACTTTTATTATATGGTTTCTTTTTCCTGTCAAGAAAAATGGTTCCTATAGCAGCTAGTTAAAAAACTTGGTGTTCATAAAACGGAGGTTTAGTTATCCCCTTTTGAATAAGGGAGCTGTTTACATGGTCGCTGAAATGTCATCAGATATTGGTGGAAGAACACACCCAAAAGAAACTAAAATAACAATGAAGATAGTTAAATGGTTTTCCTTTATGTTTAATAGACGTACAAAAGGTGCTTATGATTGTACAAATACAATGAGGCAATTTCTCAGAAATGAGTATCTGAATTATGCCTACAAAAAATATACATCCAGGTTCTCAGTTTGTGCATATAAATGTGAATTGTGCATGCATAATGAGTGTCTGCACATTTTCTATGGGTGCATTTTAGCCATCCATGTTTGAAAATTTGGCTTCTTGTATAAAATACTTTTACTTTTCTACTGAATCCAACAAATAAAATGATCTGAAATCAACAGTTGCCAGTAAAACACTCCAGGCCCTCATTCACCACTGTGCATTCTGGTTTGATGCTACTTCAATTCAGTCAAAAATCAACTGGAGTAACAGTGTAGGGTCAGGCTCGTATTATATAATTGATCCACTGTGGTTTTGGGCCTTAGAAGGCCTGATTTCCTTACTTACACAGGTTTAAGTGAAGATTAGCTCTATTAAAAGCAAGGGTGTTAAACTGCTGTAACAGGGAGGAGAGTCAGGATAATGCTACCAGAGAACTTAATCACATTAACAAGACCAAAAATTACACACGGGGGACCTAATTACGCATTTGATGTGTATGAGAAACTCCCAATTAATTTCATGACAATTGATTGTGTTCCGTAGCCACATAACTGGGTCCAAAGACATAATTATCTGTGAGCTCTGTCAAAAAGTTAGCAATGAGTATCCCACCAACTGCAGAGTGACTTGAAATTAGTTATTACACATGACAAGTGTCATTCTGTGAAATAAACCTTTTCCTAGAACCCCTCAAGATATAATACACTACTAGATTTTTCATTTTCAGCCCCCAAAAATCAATGCTTTGAAACTGACTGAAAATGCTTAATCTGACATCTTTTGACAAATAAATGCTGGTACTAGCTTTCCTGTGTCCAACAGGGCAGTCAGTAGTAGTAATAAAAAACATTCTTGCTGTCATAAAAATCAGGTATTGATTTCAGTTGTGCTCTAGCAACAATTATGGGATAAATACAGTGCACTGTGCAGCATAAAATCATGTTATCCTTTAGGTAATAAAAAGAGTTTATTCCTTTGTCTAGACAAGAAAAGCAAAGAACCTTATTATTTCTGAATCTCTCTAATGATACCTTAGGGTGCAATTACAAGTTTTCTAAAATGAATGTAGTATAATGTATTTTCCTAGCAACTATCTCAACCATATAGAGTGATAGCTTATCAAAAAGTCACCCACCTGGTTTATCATTTGAATCATGCAACTGTGTAATTTATGATGTGATATGAAGCAAATATAAGTAACATAGCTAATCAAAATGCCCTGCTTTCACAGCAGCTCAGGATTTTCTTCAGAGTAAAGATCAATGTGCTAAAAGAAAAAAAAAATTAAAGAACCAAAATAAAGCAAAATAATAACATAAATGTAGTTGATGATAAATTAAAAATATTTGGAACAGATTACAATAAGCTGTTGTGTTATTGCTACCAATATATATCACAGATGAACAGAGGAGAACAAAACGGCCATTAATGAAGTTGCATTCCGAAGAAACAAAACATTGCAAAAGCCAAAGATAGCAATCAAAATGAATTCAAAATTCAAAAAGCAGACAGCAAATAAATGAGCAGGTGTTTGTTTAGTTGACTACAATAACTCCCTTCTCTGTCATAAAATAAAAGCTTATATACAGAGCCTAACGCAAAGGGGCTTCTATGTTCCAAAGTAAAACGTAAGGTAACAACAGCAACAATGTGGGAACACAAAGCGCAGAGCATCCGCACCTGTACTTCTCAATGTCATGCAGATAGGCTGGCCTGCAGAGGAGCTACTTTGCTCTTCCATTTGAGGACTGACAGGTTGCAATGTTCTCACAACAGCCTCGCTCTCCTTCCCCGTAACTGCCATTCAAAAGGCCAGCAAAACATCTCTCTGTGAGAGCCAATCAGGGAACGAGAAAGCAGCAGCACCAGTGCTATGGCCCCAACCCTTGTTCATGCCCAGCTGTTGAGCCACATCTGGGGATGAAAAGGGAGGTACCCCTGCTTTTATCTGCCCCCCACTCATCCACTCTGTGAAAACTGAATGGCCAGGCCAAACTCAAACTTACCTATCAAACCCAGTGTGTGAACTGGCCAAGGAACTAGTGGTATCTCTGCTAGGTTTTCTCTCCAGGAGAGAGATCATGGTTGTAAAGAGTTGGGTGCCATGCACGAGCTGGGTGCCCAACTCCCTTTGAAGGGCAGAGTTTAGACCATGCCCCTCTTTTATGCCATTTCCTATCAGCTAGCTTATGTGGCTTCTCACAGTGGCTGGCTTTTGTGATTCTCATTCTTAGGCACCTAACTGTTCCCATGCACTGTACAGAGAGCCTGGGTGCCCCTGTCAGGGCTGAGGTTTCCAGTAGAGGGCAGCATGACTAAAAGTTAGGCATTGCAATCCTAAGCCTCAGTCTCTGATGTGGATCTAGCGGTGTGTATTTTTTTCCAGTGAGCTATCTCGCTGGCATAGACAGATTCTGGTGGGGGGAGGAGGGAGCGGGGGGAGGACACAGAGTGAGGTAGGTAAGAATGATGTTTATAGCTGTTTTCAGACAGGCGAATGGAAGCACACAACGGTTCAAGGTCAGTGAGCAAATCAAATGCAGAGCGGGGAATAGATCTCAGAAGTTCCGATGCCCAGTCTGCTACTCGAATAACTGCACTGCCTCTCCACAGCAATGATTCCCTAACTTTTTAAGTTGTTCCTCTGCTTGCCCCAGTGTAATCTGTCTGTGCCCCCTTTGAGGAGCTGCAGTCAGGAGCCGGGCCTGAAGCTGGAGCTGCTGCTGAGGTCAAGAGTGGGACTGCAGCTGGGCCAGGGGCCACTGCCGGGCAGGGAGCCGGGGCTGTGGCCATGGCCAGGATGACAGGGCTGCAGCTGGGAGTTGGAGCTGCTTTTGGAAGCAGGGACTGTGGTCAGGAGGTGGGGAGATGGGGCTGCAGATGGGAGCCAAGGCCAGGAGCGGAGCTGCAGTCAGGCTCCATGTTCAGGAGCCAAGGGCAGAGCTGGGTGGCGCTTCCTACCTGCCTCCCCTGCCATATCCCTGAAACATTCCTCTGTGTCCTCCTAGGGAGGTGCACTCCATAGTTTGGGGACCACTGCTCTACAGTGTATATGGCATCTTTCCATGCCAAGTTTACAGAATAACAGATTTTTCAGATGAGCTGAAAAAAAAGGAGCTGCCTTACAAGGGCAGTTGTTTGTAAAGTATGATCAATGCTAATGTCACACCAATATTCAACAAAGGCAAGTGGGATGACCCAGGTCATTGTAGATCCATTAGCCTAATATCAGTCCTGAGCAAAATCATGGAAAAGGATTCAATCAATAGAGAATGAAAGGAGGGGAAATAATGGCAGTGAGCATGGCTTTATGGAAAAAGGATCCTGTCAAACAAAACTGTTTTCATTCTATGATGAGGCTACACGTTTGGTTAATAAAGATAAGTAGGTAAGTTTAATTATACTTACACTTTTGTAAGACATTTGACATAGTATCACACAACATTCTGATTAAAAAAATAGCGCTGAATAATATCAGCAGAGCATATGATAAATGGATTAAGAACAGGCTACCAGATCGTTCTCAAAAAATAGTTGTCAATGGTGAATCCTCACTGAATGGGGATGCTTCTAGTGAGGTTTTATAGGGATCGTATTAGACCCAATCATGCTCAGTGTTTTTATCAATTATTGGGAAGAAAAAATAAAATCACTCCTTATAAAAATTGTGGATGATACAAAGATTGGCAAAGTGGTAATTAATGATGAGGATGCCTAGTCATACAGAATAATCTGGATCACTTGATAAACTGGGCTCCTTCAAACAAAGCACAAGATCTAAAATCCAGGAACAAGGGGCATACCTATAGAATGGAGGATGGTAGCCCAGGAAGCAGAGACTCTGAAAAGTATTTAGGAAGTCATAATGGATAAACAATGTGAGTTTCCAGACCAAATTCTAACTTCACTATCCTATTATTCCCAAAGTGACACTGTAGAAACAAAGGCCAATGCTGTCCATGGACATATAAACAGGGGAGAGGTAAGTAAGAGTAACAGGATGATTTTACCTCTGCAATACTGTGTACGGTTCTAGTGTCCATGTTTTAAAAAGAATGTAGAAAGATTGTAAAGGGTGAATTAAAAGCTACAGAAGTGATTTGAGGGCTGGAGAAAATACCTTACAGTCAGAGACTTAAAGAACTCAATCTGTTTGACTTATGAAAAAGACAACTGAGAGGAAAATTGTTGATTATATATAAGCACTGTCACAAGGAGAAAATACTGGGTAGTAAAGAGCTATTTGATCCAGCAGATAAAGGCATAACAAGAACTAGTGGTTGGAAGCTGAAGCCAGACAAATTCCAATTAGAAAGAAGGCACACAATTTTAACAGTGAGGGTGATTACCCATTGGAACAAACTACCAAGAAAAAGGGTAGATTCTCCACCTCTCATTGTCTTCAGATCAAGAGGTAATGCTGTTCTGGAAGAGATCCTTTAGTCATACACCAGGTATTGGGCTCAACGCAGTGGTAACTGGATGAATTTCTATGGCCTGTGTTACACAAGAGATCAGACTAGATGATCTATTGTTCCTTTCTGGCCTTAAATCTATGTGGTTGTTATCTCTACTGCTGTTAGATGAATGTCTCTCTGTTACAACCAGGTTGGGTTTCTGTTGGGGTTTTTTTCAATTGAATGCTTCTTTTAGGGCCAAATTTTTCACTGATGTAAGCAGAGACAACATATATAAAGTCAGTGGTGTTGCACCCACTTGCCCTATCACTTTAAAATATTTGTAAATGTGAAATGTGCACCTTGGATGTTTTTATTTTCTTTTAAATCACTTTCACTCCTTCTTTGTCCCAATACTAAACAAAGTTCCTATCATACTAATGATAATTGCCCTAGGTTGTTTCAATAACATTTCAGATGTAATTTAGGACAATAATTTGCCAACACATCCTGGACATTATCATTCCATCATTTATCCTTTAGTAACATCCATTTTAATAAGTTACTGTATAGGGTACACATACCCCTGCCAACTGGAAGGGCTTCTGCATTACAGCACTGGTCAATGAGTTGGTGGCAATGTTCCACCATTGATTCCAGCTGTGCTTTGTCATAAGAAACTCCTAAGAATCTCACCAGCTGCTCAACCATTGTCGCAAGGTCCTGTAAGAAAATATTTCAAAACAAGTAAAAGTTAATGGGTGTCTAGACTAAATATACAAATGCAAAAAAATGCACTACAGTTGAGTTAAGGTTGCAACCTCAAAGTAGTATCTTGTGCTGCTTGTGTCCTTCCTGAATGTGGAAGCTGAATTCCCCAAACTCAAATGTTGGAAAACCAACAAATGCCCAGAGGCAGAAACATAGGTGCCTAGGAAACTTTAGGTACCTGCAGGGGCTGTCATGAGTTTTGTGAGATAAAAGAGAGCCAAAACTGAGACTTTGGTACCTAGTCCCAAGACTCTGACCCTAAATCCTTAGGCTCTTAAGTAAATTACCTGATTTTCAAAAAGTGTTGAGCATGTAACAGTTTACATTAAAGACAGAGATGTCACTGGGATTAGTGCTCTGGAAAATTAGGCCACACATTTCAGAGCTTAAGTGTGGATTTAGCAGCCTAACTTTAGACTCCTAATTTGATGAATCTGAGTCAGGAACAGTATCAGGCTATAAAGCTATTTATAATATCTGGTTTACCTTGTGCATATCTTCATACTTCAGGAAAAGTACATTGGAGTCCATGTGATGTTGCCAGAATTCTTGCACATGCTCAAACCATGAACCATATCCTACTGCAGAGACAAGGGACATTATAACTGACAAGGAAAATGGTCAATATTGTCATGACTTCTTGAACAGGAACCGCTGAGGAATGTAAGTGTATCTGAATGATTAAAGCACTTTATACTTCCAAAGGAATTTTTGTTTGTTTGTTCCTGCACTGTTTCTATTCCTAAAAAGGAACATCACTGAAATAGAGTGTAGTTCCCATCAGTGATGATGAGATGTTAACACCTTCATAGAGAACTGAGTTGCCCAAAGGCATGGCTATGCATTCAATACCAAAGTCCACCATGTTGCATGATGAGCACTCTTTTGAGTCCAATAATATTGCATGCATTGTTCATGAATTGAAAGGCAGACAGCAAAAAAAAATTAAAAAAAAAAAATGCATGTAGATTTCCAGTCACTATGCATATGACTGAACAGGAATGAGAAGACATTCTTGCAGTTTACATGCCACACTACAGTCCACTTCCCTTTCATTGGGTCACACTCAGCAGAAAGTAACTATAGCGTGGAGGGAGAGTAGTGCGGATCGTCTAAAAAAAACCATTATCCACATTAGATAAAGGATTCCTTCTCACTGCATTCATACATGCAGTGCAATTTCTGGGGCAGATCAACCTTTTCTTCCTTATTTATAAAAGTATTGAGGAAATTGCTGTATATATCCAAATATTGCTTTGGAAACAATAGTGAAAATCAAAAGTAAAAATCTATAGCCAGGAAATTCTAAACACAGTTAAATCTTTCCCCTCCTTAATGCCGCAAAATCTGAATTTACTGTCTTGTTTCTGTTGTTTTTAAATTGTCTAGGAACACTTCTGCTCATCCACAAGAATATCAGTACTTAGGTCCAGAACTTTATCTCATTTATACCAGAATAAGTCCAGAATAGATCCACTGATTTCAGTCAATTTACACCAGTGTAATAAAGGTCAGACATGGGTGTCTACTATCTAGTTTCACTCAGGAAAAAAGTAACGTTTACTGCTAATATTACCAGAAGAAAATATATTTGGGCACATAATCCAAGAAAAAATACATTCTGAAAATTTGTTATTAATTTGTCATCTATCACAATTCTTAATGATACCTATAATCATCAAAAAGTAGGATCTGTGCAAAATAAGTGAACATTTTTCCAAGACATTTTACATTAAAATATCTTGTCATCTGATTCAGGGCAATTTTCTTTTCAGATTATATTTTTCCATGAAGTTCAACAAAGTAGCTATATAAACTAAGAAAATACTCCCTTTCCGAACTGGATTTTGAAGCCACCTTGTGCTTGGAAAAGGCTCATTTTAATTTGGCAATGTGCCATTTTTACCTCATGTAGGGTCTGTTTTTCATATGCAAAATCACAAAACACAGGCAATTTTTCAGCAAAACAGACCCATTTTCAAAGTATATAATGGCATGTGAAAAACTGGCATCTTGAGCCCTTTTACTTGTTATGACTATTTCACCACCTCTGAATAAGTGTTTACAATTAGGTTGACAACTCAGTGAAGCAAAAAATGTCACATAGGACAGCTCGATACCTGCGGCTTGATACCTGCTGCTCGATAGCAGCTGCTAACCCAAGCGGACGGACCTGAAGGTGCAAAGCAGCAGCTATTTAAAATAGTGCTGACAGAGGTAACCATTATCTGATCTGAGGAAAGCCCTTGAGATCTTCAGGGGATGATGCTGTAGAATGAGGATCTTCTCAGTCTTCATCCCCATGCCCTGTAGCTAAAGGCCCAACACAAAGAGAAGGTGTGCAGAGGGGTTTCCCCAGAGCCAGGAGGGGAGGGGGATGGAGAGAACAATGATGTCATATTGCTCAGTCCCTCTTCCTCCAACAGAACTTTGGCCAAAGGAGCAGGTTTTCTGCTCCTTTCATTCCCTCTCAAGGAAAAAACAGGGTATGACATGGTTAAATGTCATATCTTGGTTAAATGTATTAGTTAAATGTATTACATTATAAAAGTCCCCATTTGCAAAGGTATAGGGACATAGAAAGTGCTATAATGCACCTCTGTGGAATGTTCCCCTTCCGCCTCCCCATCCATCTTCACTGAAACCCCTTCACAAGGCTCCAATGCTCCAGGTTTGCATGGGGCACATTGAAGATGAAATGGTGTGGACAATGGTCCTCCCTGCTGCAACCCACAAGAGAAAACAACAATGGTTTATAAAGCCTGGTATTAAGCTCTTGTGACACTATGCCAGAAAGGGCTAAGCTCCTTTGAAACCTGCACCAAATTCAACCTTTGAAGACATATTAAAGGGAAATCCAAATGGTAATGAGGGCCATGCCTCATAAGTAGACTAGAGCTTTGAAATGTAAATCTATTGTTGGTAGTTATTTGATGTTGTTTTCCTATATCTTGTTATAGATTACCAATGTAGATAAACTATTTTCCTGTCTATTATTATTGTACTAGTGTTCAGTTGTATTGTGTTTCTATTAAGACAGAGTGGTTATTTTGAATAAATAGCTGCACTGACTTTCGGTGAGTCAGATAAACCAAAAAAGTTCATCTAAATTGCTGTCAGATTTATGTAATTTAAGGAGGCTTTTTTCAGGCAAATATAAGTAGATGGATAAACTGACTGCTAAACTCTCTCCCACTGCTAAAAGGTGTACAAAACTATTGGCAAATATCCTAAAGACACTGCAACAGTTAACTTGAGTTGTACACTTGAATTACTCCACTCAAATTAACCTAGCTCAAGCAAAAGCAAACAGAGCAAAACAACACCAGACCTACACCAGGGTTTGATGAGCAGCTAATGAGTTGTGCTAACTGGGGCTGCGGCATGATGCATCCCTACTGCATTACTAGCCTGAGCGTCAGTAGCACTGAGTTTCAACCTACTCTCTGTGATGGGCCAACTAGCATGTGCGTAAAGCACTACCCACCTAGAGATGGATAGGAGTGTGGATGGGAGTCAGGTTAGGGACAACATTCAAGTCATAGCTCAAGCTGACAATGCAGTATAGACATGCCATAGAAACTGCCATCATGAAACTGGCCATCATAGTCCATCTTGTCTGGTATCTTGTTTCCAACAGTGGCCAAAGCCAGATATTTCAGAGGATGGCATAAAACCTCCATAATACCCTTAATTTTGTAATATTTAATACTCTTGATTTTACAGTATCACAATGTAGCTACAGTGTGCTACAAATAGGCTGACGGGTATTTCCACATAGTGTCTGAGACTCTGACAAAATATTTCATTCTTCACTTGGACCCAATCCAGAGTGACTCACAAGAGGGGATGAATACCCTCAACTTCCACTGAAATTAATCAGATCTGAGTATGATTAACATTTCCCACAAGGCACCCAAAACATTGCAGAATTAGGCCATGATTGACTTTAATGGAAGTTTTGCCTGAGTTCATTTGCTGCAGGATTGAGTCCATAGAGCCCACTACTGCAGTCTGTGCAATTGTTTAGATGATATGACTATAGTTTGCATGTACATGGAGAAATTCTACAAACTGAATCCATCCAGCATTAGATTAAAAATCATTTTGTAGTGCCCATAAAAGCAACTAAAATATCAGAAATGTAATCATACACCAGTATTTCAACAAAAATATATAGAATAGAGAGGTAAAAATAAATGGATAACACATTGCATCATGCACAGAGAAAAGTTCCTTACACTTGTCATTCATAAACCTTCGACAGAATTCTTGAAATGTTCCTCTGTAGCTCATTGTTCTTAGGGAGCGGTGAAACTGGTAATAGGACACTACCAAGTCTTTGGGGTTTCGAGCCATGTATATTACCTATGAAAGTGAAAACAATCCATCTTATTAAAAGGGCATTTTCTTCACATCATAAACCATTTAAGTACCAGCCAGTGGTATAGTTAATCAAACATTAATTCATTTTTACCTTGGAATCACCATTATGGAGGTCTGAAGGCAAAAACCGATATGGTAGGTGGCTTTTTATGAGGCGAGGAGATGTGAGCTCCTAAAAGAAAATGGAAGGAGGAGACATTTCTCATTGCAGATACGTTGGCTGGCATTTCTTCCTAAATTGTTAAATTTAAGGTATCTTTACATTCACAGAATCATTGCTCAAACGAATGAGGATTCAGGGCTAAGAATTTGATCATCATTTTGCATTTGTTTCCAAATGTCACAAGTTAAGATAATGAGACTTTTTAGTCACTGATCATTTGCAAACCTCTTACATTCTTTTTACCATTGGGTTTTTCGAGATGGGGAGCCAGATTTTCAGAAGTGCACTGTGTCCGGCTAACTCTGCTCCCATTTAAGCTAACGTGGAGCAGAGTTAGCCAGACACAGAGCAATTTTGCAAATCCCAGCCTAAATTTCTTCACCAACATTTTTCTTTATTTCAGTCACGCAGTTTAAAGTACATTCAGAATTAAGCCCAGGTGATGTCCTCAATCCAATGATTTATTAGTGTTTTGTCAATATTTTAAAACCAGAACATTTCAAACCATAATCGTTGAGACTGTTTGTCTTGGTACTTGAATAACATGCTGGAAGTTAAAATCTATGGGTGCGTCTACACTTACAAATTAAGTCGACTTAAGCCTGCTTAAATCGACTTAATTTAATCTGTGTCTACACTACAATTTCCTTAAATCGACTTAAGCTGCTGCTTTAATCAACTTAAGGAAATTTAAAGTCAACTTTATTAAACCTGGTTTAAAGTCGACTTTACTGGCTAAGTCGATTTTATTAGTCAATTTAGCCAGTGTGGGCACAGATTAGCCCTAAGTCGACTTTAAGTCGACTTAAAGGGACCTAGGGCTCCCCCTCTGACCTCCCTGCCAGGGCGGCTGGCACAGCCAGAGCCTGGCATGCCCACCCACAGGGCAGGACACAGCCCTGCCCACCCCGCTCCTATGCCCTGCCACTGTCCCTGTCCTGCTCAGGGTACAATGGGGCAAATGCTGAGCCCCCTGGCACTTTGAAAGGGGTGGCCCCCGTGCCACCATGGACCAGTCCCAGGTCCACCTAGCTCCTAGAAGTTGACTTAGGCGTCCAGTGTGGATGCTGTAAGTCGATTTGGCAAGGTCCCCTTGAAGTCGACTTAATTTTATAGTGTAGACATGCTAAGTCGACTTATTTGGCCAAGTGTAGACATAGCCATAGCGATACATGTTTTATAGAAGTATTATCTGCAATGCAGCTATCCGTATGCAATCGAATAGTAAGTTCATTCACTATTATTATTTGTATTGTGGTAGCTCCTAGAAACCCTATTCATGGATCAAGGCCCCATTCTGATAGATGCTGTACAAATGTAACACAAAGATGGTTCCTGCCCCCAAAAGCATACATTCCAAGGCTAAGTCTATACTAGGTTTCTACAGTGGCATCACTACAGAGCTGTAGCTATGCCACTGCAACCCCATCACTGTAGGAATTCCACCTCACTGAGTATTGGTAACAAGGGTGATGGAAGCATTCTTCTATTGACCTAGCTGCAGCTATTCCAGGGGTTAGGTCAGCACAGCTACTGCACTCAGGGAGGTGAACAGCATAGCTATGTTAACCTAAATTTTAAGGCAGATTCTTAGACTTTTTAAGGTCAGATCGGACGACCATGATCATCTAGTCTGACCTCCTGCACAACACAGGCCACAGAACCGCACCCACTCATTCCTATAACAGACCCATAAGCTCTGGCTGAG
This sequence comes from Pelusios castaneus, assembly GCA_007922175.1. Taxonomy (NCBI): domain Eukaryota; kingdom Metazoa; phylum Chordata; order Testudines; family Pelomedusidae; genus Pelusios; species Pelusios castaneus. The sequence goes on from ML685821.1 coordinate 9,714,366, forward strand.
CTCCTGAAGTCCTCAAATCATGACTTAAAGCCTTCAAGTTGCAGATAATCCACCATTTACACTAGTTTAAATCTTCTAGTGATCCATGGCCCATGCTGCAGAGGAAGTGGTAAAAAAACCCTAGGGTCTCTGACAATCTGAGCTAGAAGAAAATTCCTTCGTGAACCCAAATATGGCGATCATTTAGACCCTCTGCATGTGAGCAAGACCCACCAGCTAGACACTTAGGAAAGAATTCTTTGTAGTAACTCAAAGCCTTCCCCATCTAGGATCCCAACAGCAGCCATTGGAGACATTTGTTGCTCCAAGTTGCAGATCAGCTATAGATCATAGCTGATCATACCACCCCCTCCATAAATTTATCAAGGTCAGTCTTGAAGCCAGTTAGATTTTTTGCCCCCACTGCTCCCCTTGGAAGGCTGTTCCAGAACTTCACTCCTCTGACGGTTAGAAACCTTCATTTATTTTCAAGCCTAAACTTGATGATGGCCATTTTATATCCACTTGTTCTTGTGTCCACACTGGTGCTTAATTTAAATCACTCCTCTCCCTCACTGGAATTTATCCCTCTGATATATTTTATAGAGAGCAATAATACCTCCCTCAGACTTCTTTTGATTGGGCTAAACAAGCCACGCTCTTTGAGTTCAATCTGATAAGGCAGGTTTTCCATTCCTCAAATCATCCTAGTAGCCATTCTCTGCACCTGTTTCAGTTTGAATCTTTCTTAAACATGGGAGGCCAGAATTGCACCTAGTACTACAGATGATGTCTCACCAGTTCTTTGTATAATGGAAATAACACTTCCCTATCTTTACTGGAAATATCTCACCTGATGTATCCTAGGCCTGCATTAGCCTTTTTCATGGCCACATCATGCTGGCGGCTCATAGTCATCCTGTGATCAACCAATATATGCAGGTCTTTTTCCTCAGTTGCTTCCAACAGATAAATCCCTGGATTATAGCAAAACTTCTTGTTGCTAGTCCCTAAATGCATGACCTTGCACTTTGCACTATTACATTTCATCCCATTTATATTACTCCAATTTTCAAGGTTGTCCGGATGTTCTCTTTTGATATTCCAATCCTCTTCGGTATTGGCAATACCTCCCAACTGTGCATCATCTACAGATTTCATTAGCACACTACTACTTTTTGTGCCAAGGTCATTAATAAAAATGTTAAATAAGATTGGTCTCAAGACTAATCTCTGAGGAACTCCACTAGTAATGTCCTTCCAGCCTGATAGTTCAACTTTCAGTACAACCTGCTGTAATCTCCCCTTTCACCAGTTCCATATCCACTTTTCAATTCTCAAATAACCCCTGTTCTCTACAATTTGACTAATAATGTTCCATGTGGAACCATATCAAATTCCTTACTGAAATCCAGGTAGATTAGATCTACTGCATTTCCTCTGTCTACCCGATCAGGCCTAAATCAGTGGTCCTTATGACCATTTCTGAAGGGTACAGATGGCATCTTGTGTAAATATTCTGTACTCCTCAAACCACCATAGAGAGATTCAGGTGTTTGTCTCTCACCCATTCTTGGCATAAACTTCTATGCAGATTCAGCAAGAGGAGGAAGAGGCTAGGGAACAAACCAGAACTATCGGATTTGAGTCACCGCTACTTACGTAAGCTAAGGGAAGAATTGGGCCCTTTTTACTTAGAGGACTCCCACCAAGACATTTAGGTCACTGAATAACATATCTAAAAACAACAAGGTACTACAAAACGTTATAATAAAAATATTTTTTTAAATAAAAACCAACATAGTTCTGAATCATTAAAACAAATGGAGCGGGTTGAGTGATGAAAAGAACAAAAAAATGGGAGGAAGAGAATAGTAATAAGTATGGGGCTAAAAAAAAGCACCTGAATGCTGAAAGACTTGCAATGAAATCAACTGTACCTTGATGATGTCCAGACCAGGCTGAGGATACTCTAGGACTGGAAGCTGTTCATCTATATTCATTAATCCAATCTCGTCGGGGTCAGCTCCCTGACTCACCAGATATACCACTTCCTGTAGCAAGCCTGTGCCTCCAAAGATAAACCAAACAACAGACGAGAGGAGATTGTATTATAATCCTTATTTAAACAGAAACATCTGAAAGGAAGACCTACACGTCCAAATAATACCTATGTCCTTGGAAGTTTTCTGAAAACTAGTGTATAGAGCTACTATAAGCCCTTATGCTATTATATCTATCCCTCTACCTGTGTTTTAAATGTAAGATCTCCTTTAAACTAGGTTCAACGGGGCAGGTGACAAAATCCTACAGGTAAGTCAAAAATATGGAGACGTCAGAGAAGGGTCAGAATCTGGGGGGAGCATGGGTTGTTATAGCAAGGATACGGGAGAGACAAGAGAGAACATATGGGGGAAATCAAATCGGTATATTAGATGTCTGTATACTAACATGAGAAGTATGGGGAATAAGCAGGAAGAATTTGAAATGTTAGTTTATAAGCACAACTATGATATATCTGGCCCCACAGAGACGTAATGGGATAATACACATCATTGTAATGCTGGCATAGATGGGTACAACTCGCTCAGGAAGGACAGGCAGGGGAAAAAAGAGAAGGAGTTGCCTTATATTTTAAAAGTTTATACAGTTGGACTGAGAAGGAAACAGGAGACAGAGTAATTGAAAGTCTCTGGATAAGGATAAAAGCGGTAAAAAACAAAGGTGATGTCCTGAGAGGGGTCTACTATAGGCCACTCAACCAGGAAGAAGAGGCTTTTTTAAACAACTAACAAAATCATCCAAAGCACAGGATTTGGTAGTGCTAGGAGACTTCAGCTACTGAAACCTCAGATTATCCAACAAGTTCCTGGAATGTATTGGGGACACTTCTTTATTTCCCAAGGTGGAGAAAGCTACTGGGGAGAGGCTCTTCTAGATTTGATCTTGACAAATAGGGAGGAACTGCATGAGAATTTGAAAACAGAAGGCAGCTTGGGTGAAAGTGATCATGTGAAATGGTAAAGTTTATGATTCTATGGAACGGCAGGAGGGAAAACAACACAATAAAGATAAAACAAACAAGGAGTCTGGTGGCACTTTTAAAGACTAACAAACATATATCATATGAGCTTTCGTGGGACAAAATCTCACTTCGTCAGACGCTTTGAAGATGGGGAACTTACAGAATGGGAGGAAAACTAGACTAACATGGCTATCCCTTTGGAAATATAGAGATAATGGATTTTAAGAAGGGAAACTTCAGCAAACTCAGGGAGTTGGTAGGTTAGATCCCATGGGAAGCAACTCTAAGGGGAAAACAGTTCGAGAGAGTTGGCAGTTTTTCAAAGAGACATTATTAAGGGCACAAGAAAAAACTATCCCACTGTGTAGGAAAGATAAGAAGTACCGGTATGTCAAGAGACTGCCGTGGCATAACCAGGAGATCTTCAAGGACCTGATATGCAAAAGAGTCCTACTAAAAGTGGAAACTAAGCTGAATTACAAAGAATGAATATAAACAAATAACACCAGTATATAGGGACAAAATTAGAATGGCCAAGGCGGAAAATGAGATTAAACTAGCTAGAGACATAAAGGGTAATTACAAAACATTCAACAAATACATTAGAAGCAAAAGGAAGATGGACAGGGTAGGCCCTTTACTCAATGAGGGGGGAAAAATCATTAACAGACTATGTAGAAAAGGCAGAAGTGCTAAATGATTTTCACTGAAAAGGTTAATAGTGATTGGATGTCTAACACAGTGAATGCCTGTGAAAATGAGGTAGGATATCAGGCTAAAATAGGAAAAAAACAAGTTAATAATTACTTAGACAACTTAGATGTTGTCACGTCACCAGACTTGATGAAATATATCCTAGAATATTCAAGGAACTGACTGAGGAGATATCTGAGCCATTAGCAATTATCTTCAAACAGTCATGGAAGACAGAAGAGATACCAGAGGACTGGAAAGAGGCAATATAGTGCGAATCTATAAAAAGGGGAAGAAGGACAACCTGGGAAGCTGACAACCTGTCAGCTTAACTTCGGTAACTGGAAAGAGAATAGTGCAAATAATTTGAAAACACCTGGAAGATTTTAAGGTGATAAGAAACAGTCAGCATGAATTTGTCAAGAACAAATCATGTCAAACCAATCTGATAACTGTCTTTGTCAGTGTAACAAGCCTTGTGAATGGGGGGAATGGTAGGTGTGTTATCATGGCTTTAGTAAGACATTTGAAAATAGGGCCAAGTCTACACTGGTGGTGAAATTCAGCAGCAGTCAACTGGAGTTAACGTAAACTGCGCAGAGTAGCTTGTGTAATTCCCATCGACTATCTAACTCCCCTTCAGCATTACGGCACTTGAGGGGAGAGGCAGTTAGTAAGTCAATCTCCAGACTGACTTAGCAGGTCTTAACTGAGCATTAAATTGATCTGGAAAGATCAATCTGACAGAGATGAGTTTGCTGCTGTCAATGTAGATGTGGCCTAGGGAAATACAACCTAGATGGAGCTAATATAAGGTAGGTACATAGTTGCTTGGAAAACTATTCCCACAGAGTAGTTATCAGTGGTTCACAGTCAAGCTGAAAGGGCATATCAAATGGGGTCTCACAGGGATCAGTTCTGGATCTGGTTCTGTTCAATATCTTCATCAATTATTTAGATAACGGCATAGAGAGTACACTTAGCAAGCTGCAGATGATACTAAGCTAGAAGGGGTTGCATGGGCTTTGGAGGATAGGATTAAAATTCAAAATGATCTGCACAAACTGGAGAAATGGTCTGAAGAATACAGGATAAAATTCAATTAGGACAAATGTAAAATACTCCACTTAGGGAGAAACAGTGCTTTTTTTGTGATGGTACGCGGGGTCTGGAGTACCGGCACTTTTTGCCGGCCCTGCTGCTCAGCTAGGAGGTGGGGTCAGCAGGGGCAAGGAGCACACTGCAGGAAGAAGAGGAGTGGCGTAGGAAGAAGAGGGATGGGAGAGGCATTTTTCAAATTTACTCTCAAGATATGAGTACTGGACCCTTTTTTTATTATTTTATTTTTTTACAAAAAAAAAAAAAGCATTGGGAAGAAACAACCAGTTGTACATATACAAAATGGGAAATGACTCCCTAAAAAAGAGTACTGCAGAAAGGGATCTGGGTGTCATAGGGGATCACAGGCTAAATATGAGTCAACAGTGTAACACTGCTGCAAAAAAGCAAACATCATTCTGGGATGTATTAACATAAATGTTGTGAGCAAAACATGAAAAGTAATTCTTCCACTCTATTCCTTGCTGATTAGACCTTACTTGGAGTATCTAGTTCTGGATGCCACATTTCAGGAAAGATGTGGACAAATTGGAGAAAGTTCAGAGAATAGCAACAAAAATGATTAAATGTCTAAAAAACATGACCTACGAGGTCATGCAAAAATTGGGTTTGTTTTATTCTTGAGAAGAGAAGACTGAGGAGTGACATGATAAAAGTTTTCAACTACATAAAAGCTCATTACAAGAAGGAGGGAGTTCTCCTTAACTTTGAGGACAGGACAAGAAGCAAATGGGCTTAAATTGCAGCAATGACTGTTTAGACTGGACAGTAGGAAAAAATTCCTAATTGCTAGGGTTGTTAAGCATTGGAATAAGTTGCCTAGGGAGATTGTGGAATCTCTGTCATTGGAGATATTTAAGAGCAGGTTACCAAACACCTGTCAGGGATGGTCTAAGATAATGCCTTGGTCCTGCCATATGTGCAGGGGACTGGACTAGATCATTTCCTGGATACCTTCCAGTCCTATGATTCTGTGATACCCTGAAAAATGTCCAAGTTATTTCCTTGAGTGATTTAAATATAAATATTTAAATATAAATATATTTCCAAGCACCTTTAATCTGAGAATCTCATAGCATTTTACCCACATTAGTGAAACTTCACAACATAGATGTTGTAACATATGTTATCATCTCCATTTTAGAGATGAAGAATTGAGGTACACACAGAGCTTGTACAGGATCACACAACACATCAATGGCAGCAATGGGAACAGAAATCAGGAGAACTGACACTCTATTTCCTATTCTAAATATAAAGCAACAACACCACTTTGTATACACACTGACATCTTATGCAGATTTTTTGATCTTGTTGTAATCTGAAATTTTACTGATTGCCAGTTATTTCATATTATTATTTGACTACACAGAGCTACTTCTTCTTGGACACAGAGGTTTATTGTTGGTGGTTCACTCTAGTGAATCCATTTGAATTACAGTAGGACCAAGGGTTGAAAGCCCTGGCTCGTCCTCTTTTGGTTCTAATTGAAAAGCGTGTCTTCTGTGCAATGATAGCTGGGAAGGTGCAAAATTGGATACCATAAACCTTATCTTCTACATGGCAATCACTGCAGTGTTCTATCAAATAGAATAGAACCTGTCATTTTCAACACAGCAGGGAAATTAGTGAATTCTCAATTAGGATTTCTTAATCCCAAATTAGGGTGGGGAAACTTCAAACCCATCACTGCTGCACTTTAGGAGGTTGTTCAGTAAATGCATGAATGCAGGTGGTATGAAATCACAGCGTGAGAGTTGCTTTCCAGAATGAATCATATAATGTCAAGACTGATGAGACCCATTTCACCTGTTTACCTGCCACCTGAGCTCAGGGTAAGTAGAATGACGTTGAAGAAGCCCCTATGAACACCCATGTCAGTGACAAAGCAAAAAAACAAGAACAGCCATAGTGGGTCAGACCAATAGTTCATCTAGCTCAGTATCCTGTCTTCTGACAGTGGCCAAAATGTCAGGTGCTTCAGCCGGCATGAACAGAACAGGTAATCAGGGACGGACTAGCCAGCTCAGGGGGAGGATGGGGCGGGAGCGTGGCCTCTGCCTCCTCCCCCCACAGCATGGCCCAAGGGGGTGCCCAGTAGTGGGGGGCTGTGGCCCCCAGCTGGGGGAGGGGCCCACAGCGTGGGGCAGCCCGGGGCCCCAAGGCCCCTTAATCCAGGCCTGCAGGTAATCATCAAGTGATACATCCCATCAGCCATTTCCAGTCTCTGGCAAAGAGAGGCTAGGGACACTTCAGAGCATGGGGTTGCATCCCTGCCCATCTTGGCTAATAGCCATTAATAGACCTATCCTTCATGAACTTATCTAGTTCTTTTTTTAATCCTGTTATAGTCTTGTGCTGCATTTGCATTAAACTCTTCACTTCCCTCTGCATTCTAGAGCATAGCAGGTATTTCTGTACATTAAAATTAACATACATATGGCCCTTTGGTATCAGGGCTTGTTACTCTATGAGCACTACACTTGTCCTTATTAAACATTCATGACAAGAGACATCTGGATTCTTTATAATCTACTTCTGTTTTCCAAATTCCACTTGCAGGCTAAGATGCTGTTACAGCAACCTCAGTTCATAAGAAAATGTATACCTGTTCAAGGACAAACATTAGCACTAGAAAGACAACAGAGTCCTGTGGCACTTTTAAAGACTAACAGATTTACAAACAAGAAGTCACATTCATGGTGCTCATGTGAATTTGGGTTGGTGGGACCACCCTGCCCCTATGCCCTGCCAGGGTCCCTGTCCCCCTTTGCCCCATTGTAGCTAGGTACAATGGGGCAAAGACTGAGCCCCCTAGCAGTGGGCAAGGGGTGCCCCCCCTGTCCTCGTGGACCTCCCCTAGGTCCCCCTAACCCCCTAGAAGTCGACCTAGGCGTCCAGTGTGGACACTCTAGGTTGACTTTTTAAGTTCCCCTTTAAGTCGACTTTATTTTTAAGTGTGGACACACTAAGTCGACTTAGTTAAAGTTGACTTAAATTACCAAGTGTAGATAGAGCCCTCATGCTCCAAACACTCATGTTTGTACAACTTACACATGCTTTATTCTGTGTTTGTCTGCATTGTTTTAAAAAAGGGGGAAATTGCCTCAATAAAGATATTTATTTAAAAAGAAAAACTTCCTTACATTTTTAGAAAAAAAAAATTAAACAAAATTGACAGTGCACCTTTAAATACCTTTAGTGTAGAACTGATGGTTTAATACAGTGGTTTTCAAACCACAGGTTGGGACCCAGTACTGGGTCACAGACCTTCAGGTACTAGGTCGTGGCATCCCCTGCTGCCACCGCTGAAAGACTGAATGAAAGCATTGCTCAAAGATGTAATTGTTGGGTAATGGGCATAAATGATTTTTTTTCAAGTGGGTCCTAAGGAAAACAGTTTGAAAACCACTGGTTTAATCTGCTGTGTGTCCAGATGTATGAGGAGAATCATCTGACCTAGGGGGAGTTAGAGTAATAATTTGCTGGAGTACCAGAAAGTAACAGCGGAAGATGGGAATTAGCTGCATAGGTCTCATGGAATTTCAGTTTCCTTTGGCAATTCCAGTTTATAGGAAAACTCAGCCAGATGTTTTGGTAAAGAGGGATCAGATCTTTGCTATGGGCAAGGAGCACCCAGTGAAATACTTTTAGAGAGGAGGGACTGGGCTGGAGGCAGAGAAACAATTGCAAAACTCACCTTTGCACTACCTAATCCTAGACCCCTCCTCCATGTGCAGCCATAACTTAGGACAAAGTGAGTGTTACACCATCCTGAGATGCAATTGAAGGAAAGAGGTAGTTAACTGCAAAGATAATGAGCACGCACAACAGTGTAACTTAGGTGCAACTGGATGGACCTTTAGCATCTCTTGTTATACAACATATTTTTTCCTGTAGTATTTTTTGCATCTTACTCATGATGTTGCACAGAAAGTAGATGACAGAGGGGATTTCGTTCTCAAACTTTGGGAATGAGACACTGGATGCACCAGACATTAGTACCCATGCCATCCATCCTTCCCCCATCCAGCTTCTGACTGAAAACCAGCATCATAGCCTGGAGGAGGACTGTCAGTCCTCCCAGCTGCAAGATCATATGCCAGGACGGACTCATACTTCATTTATATTAATTCAGCACCAATTAAATCAAAGTTAACAGAGTCAGCTGGCAACTGGGATACTGCAGTGCCCTGTATTCTTTAAATGATCCTGCTGACCAGCTTTCTTTGGTGTCAACCTACATTCCAAGGGGGAAAGATGTCAATAAAATGTTAAAATTGCATCTCAGAACATCTGAAAATAGAATGTTTTCTGGGGGAAACGGGGATGGAGGTCAAGGGGAGGCAGGCCAGAGCCAGGAACTGTGACTGGAACCTACCTTCCCCTCCTGTCTATGGTACAGTAAGAGATACAAAATAATCCACAATCACAGCAATTTTAAAATTTGCCATTTGGGCTGTATTCTCCCTTCTAGATTGTTGCCATGGGCCACAGGGCTTGTTCAGAGCCCATTTGTACTGCAATATTTAGCTCCAAAGCCCCCGCCCCTTGAGCCCAAGTCAGCTGACCCAAGCCAGCCATGGCTGTGTCCCTGGTCTTTTATTGCAATGTAGATGAACAGAGTCCAGAAATCTACAAGAAACCCTACCCATGGATTTCCAAGGCAAGCATGAGAAGGAAGTTACTCACCTATCCATGATCCGCCCAGGGCCAATACCTTAGAAATAAAAACACAGCTAGCTTATAGCTATGTTGCCACTGGCTCATTGTGTGCACACCGTGAACTACTCCAGAGGGAGTAAGAGAATGCTGACAAGTAGTTAGGGATGCTTAAAGAATGCTCAAAGCTACTTCATTTTTTAAAAAGAGAGAAGTTAATCTGTGTACGAGGGTGAAAGTATATTTTAAAGTAGCTGTTTCCTGACTCCTCCCACTGTTATCTAGCCAATCCCCCTTTTTTGCATATGGCCATCTGGCTGCATACATTTTTTATGGAGAGGAAAAATAGCGAGTACAAAGAAAGGAATATCCTATGAAATCATCTCCCCATCCCCATGAGCAACTGTAGCTTTTGCCAGAACTCTGTTCTCCTCCAAGTCACATAATAAGAGACAAGCAGGCAGCCCATTGACCTAAGCCCCTTGAGATGTTTGTTTCTTAATCTCGTGTTTTTGAAAGTGCTATGGAAAGGTATAAAAAACTAGGCATATTTTTTCTAGGGATTCATAATGTTAACATTAGCAGTTTTCAATTGCATCCCATTAGTCTTGCCTCTATTGATCCATCAATGCTTGGTCAAATTGGTCAAAGCTAATACAATACAATGGTACCATTAAGACTCGTATATTTTTAGAGCTTCAGTAAACGTAAGTGCTTATTAAAATGAGGGATGTTAAAGCTATTATAGACTGACTGAGCAAATGCTGTAAACAAATTCTCTGCATAGTTTTGTTAACTGCTTGTAAGATGATTTTCCCTTTCCCCACAAATTACCTTCAGCATGCAATGGAGGTTAGGAACGATGGATTTCTTTTTAAACTACAATAAATGGGAGGAACCAGCTGATTTTTCCACTGGAACCAGATAATAATAATTAGTTAATACTTAGGACTAAATTTTCTTCAGATCGACACAATATTCCGCACACTCTATGCCCTTGGAATTGATATTGAAATCGATGGGAGTTTTCCAGAGGCAGCCTTTGGCTAGTAGGGGCCCTAGACAAAGCCCCATTGCTGGTCTCTTTATGGGCCCATTGTGGAGGCCCCCTTCTGCGGCCCCAGCTCCAGTGGCCAGCTCCTTCTGCTGCTGCTGACCAAAGCAGACGAAGCTTTGGAGGGAGGTGAAGCAGGCAATGGGGCCTCTTACTGCTCAGGGCCCTAGGCATGCGCCTGCTTTGCCTACCCCAAAAGCCTCTTCTGGAATTTTCCTGAGAAGGACAGAGGTAACACTGAATAAGAACTTAAAAATCTGGTCCTGTGTGTTTAATAATTGGGGTTTCTAACAATAAAATAAAATTGTACTAGATGCCATATTTTCCTTTCCTTGTATGACTCATCTACTTAGGACCTACGCTTCACATTTTGATTAGAATGTGAGCTTGCCCAAGTAAGAACAAGGCCTACATTTCTGAAAATGATTAGTGATTTTACTTCAATTTTTGGATGCCCAATGTAAGACACATGATAGGACCTGATTTTAAGCAAGTGATGAGCATTTACCATCTGAAAACCAGGTCTATTTAAAGTGACATAACTTGGGCACTCAAAAATTGAGACAGGTGAAATCTTTAGTCACTTTAAAAAATTCAGGACTGATAGACTTGCCCAGGAAATCTGTGGCAGAGCCAGAAATTGAAAGCACATCTTCTGCAGCCACGTCTAGTTTCTTAACTATAAAACTAACTTTAAAGCATATGATAAATTCTTCACTTACAGATACAAAATGGGGAAGGTATTATCTTTTAGTGGACCAACTTCTGTTGGTAAAAGGGTCAAGATTTTGAGCTTTCAGAGCTCTTCTTCAGGTCTGGGAAAGGCACTCAAGAGTGCCACAGCTAATTACAGGTGCAGCAGATTGGTAAACACGAGGAGTTACCACATGTTGTAAGAGACCATTCAAGGTGAAAGGAGGAGTTAATATGCTTTAATCATTGAACAAAAGAGAGTTAGTGGATTACAGATTGATGAAATGAACCATAAATCCAATATCTTTAATTTAGTGTCTAGCAAAGTTATGAATGTATTTATCTTTTGAAGGTTTTATACAGGTATCTTTGAGGATAAGGTCAGCTACGTCGTGATCATTTTGTGAAAAGTGTTTGCCCAAGGTGATATGGTATTTTTGTCTTTCATTGGTTTTCCGAGTGAATTCATTTGAGCATAGTGACTGTCTCATTTCATTGCATAGTTGTTATTATTGGATTTAGTGCATGGGTTGAGGTATAGCACATGTTGTGAGGGGCAGGTGTAAGACCCATGGATCTGGACAAGGGTATTGATCATCTAGCAGTGGAGATATATCTACGGGGTTTGCATCTGTTGTTATGACAGAGTCTGTTGCCACTGTGAGCTGGTGTGTCCCGGTCTGAGGTGAGCTTACTTCTGATTACTTTGGCAAGATTGGAGGGTTGTTTTAAGGCCAGAAGAGAAGGTTTGGGAAAAATTTCTTTCAGGATGTAGTCCTCATTGAGTATGTGTCGTAATTGTTCAATGATAGGGGTTCCAGTGCAGGGTGGCAGATGATTACTATGAGGTGTGCGGTCAGCGTTTTGTTTGTTTTCTGTGCTGAAGCAGAGTCTCTCGGGGTATTTCAGCAGCCCTTTCATGATGCGATCTTCTTCACTGGTCGAGTGTCCTTGTTTGGTGCACACAGTTTTAAGTGTGTTAAATGATCAATATAAATTGTGTTTTCAGTTATTTTATTTTCATTGGGCCAGATTCTGCTTTTCAATGGAGACACCCTAGATTTACATCAGTGTAACTGAGGGCTTGTGTACTTGGAAACTTAGTGCAAGCAAGGCTGAACCATGTCACACTAGCCTGCTGCACAACAAACCGTCATGTGGACCTTGCCACTGTCCACTGAAGTTCTGCTGCTGTTTGAATATATCAAAGTGCTCTACAGAACCGTTAGTGTGTGATAATAGGGTCCAGATAGCCATTTAGTACACAGCAGGATAGTGTAGTGTTTCTCAAATAGGAGTATATGTACTCCTGGGGGTATGCAAATGTCTTCCAGGGGGTACACCATATCATCTAGATATTTTCCTAGTTTTACAACAATAAAAAGCACTAGCAAAGACAGTACAAACTGAAGTTATATATAGACAATGACTTGTTTATATTGCTCTATATACCATCCGCTAATATGTAAGTATAATAGTTACATTCCAATTTATTTATTTTGTAATTATACGGGGGAAAGGAGAAAGTAAGCCATGTTTCAGTGATAGTGTGCTATGATATTTTTGTATTTTTATGTCTAATTTTGTATGCAAGTAGTTTTTAAATGAGGTGAAACTTGAGGGTATGCAAGACAAATCAGGCTCGTGAAAAAGGGTACAGTAGTCTGGAAAGATTGAGAGCCACTGGGCTAGTGCACTAAAGATTTACATCTCAGCTTACCATCCAATAAAACTCCAGGTAAACAAACTCTGAAGAAATCGGGCACGGTTTGTCTTGTTCAGCTGCTTTATGATTGTTTCACTATAAGCACCAAACAGCAATCTATTGTCTTTTGGCCAGCGATCTGATTCCCAAGTGACATGAAACTATTTACATACAAATATTATTCATATAATTATTATTTTCTTATAATATCATATCCTAAAGAAATATTTCAAGAAATAGGTTACAACACCAATGACCTTTTCAATTAATGTATTAAGAATATTTTTTAAAGTCTTTAGTATTATAAATGCCTGAATCTTAAATTCTCCTGTGTTTTAGCACTGCATGCAATTACCATAGCAGAGAATGGAGGACTAAGCCCAAAGGCATCTAAAAGACTGGCTGCAAAGGCTCCCCAGTTTCATACAGTAACACAGTGAAGGTAACAGAGGAAGCTCAGAAAAGAGGAGCCATCCACACTTGTGTTTTGTGGACATTAGAAACACTAAGGGTTAGACCTTCTGCTCTGCTGATTTTAAACTCTGCCAAATGTTTATTGATTTATTCCCTGATTATCTGTCCCAAGCCCTGAAGCAGGTGAAAACAGAAGCTGCTCAAACCCACATCAGCAGGCAACAGTCCACACGCTCCGGTCCTCTGGCTGAGGAAAGCTGGAGCGCAAAGTGTTTCAGCCACACTTCTTGCATGGCCCTGCCCCACCTCAGCACGCCCTCTGTGCTAGGCATTGGGATGCATGGCAGTATTGCCAAAGCATTCTAAAATATAACCCGGCCTCCCATCCCCCAAAAACATAAGATTACTTTAAAATTATGCGATTTAAAAAACTATACAGTTTGGTTTCTTTTAATTTGCCTTCTGAATTATGAGTCTCTGGGGTTTTCATTTTCAAGCTTTTCAGAACAACCATGAGGGCTAGAAAATTACTTTTTGAAAATGAAAGATGAGTTTCGCACATAATTCCCAGACTCCCAGAGCTTTAAGAATAAATGCCATATATCACAAGATTTGTGATAACATTGTGGGAGTTGGCAACCCTGCTAAGAACCCCATCTGTGGACTTCCACAATGACAGAAAATCCCCCACTGGGGAGATGTGGGTGATCCTTCCTTCTTTTTTGTTGCTGGAACAGAGGAGAGGAGAGAATCTGCCCCTGGGACCACAATCATTAATACTTTACAGCAATTAGATAGCAAGGTGAATAGTATTTTAGAAACTAATGAAAGGAAGAAAATAACACAGATTAAACAGTTTACCTGGTCAATGTGGCCCAGGTGAGACCACTGAAAAAAAAAAGGATAGAAAATCATTTTTGAGACTAGTCACTCAGTCCAGATTAATCAGTCTAGAAACGGTTGTCCAATACCGTTTATATACAGTTTTACCTGGTCCACACCAAATGGGAAATCTGTATTAACCCATGTTCGAAGAAACCATTTCAAACAGCTTCCTCACATGGGTAAAAGTCCAGAGTGAATGGAGCCAAAGACATAGTCAAGCAAGAAGGACATTAGGAAATATGAACAGCATCATGACTACTTTCTCTATGCATTTTAATATCATTATGTTTCTCAGGCTTTCAGGTGTATAGCTAACTGGGACTCAAACAGGGACAGAATAGTGTACTTTTCTCCTTCAGTCTTTTCTACCTAAATGTTATTATTTAGTTGCACACAAGACCTATGATGTCAAAATAATAAGGAAAATTGTAGAGTATAAGGAGTCTGAAAAGAAAAAGAACAATATGTGCCAGGTACATTAAAAACAATAAATAAATGAGCTAAAACTCAAACTTGTTTTGCTGCTTACAAAATAACTTCTGGAACAAATTAAATCCCTTCCTTCTATTTCCAAAGCTACACAGAGCTGTTTGTGTACACAGGTAACCTAATCCTTCCCACTGTTACTTGCTTTTCCAACCTTCCCTCCAGGGCTTCCCTTTGGTGAATATACCTCTGTGGCTTTTCATGAGTCAGAGCTATCACCTCATATTAGACCCCTGTAGACCTGCAGTCACAATGAGGGGAAGTTCAACAGAAAAGTAAGAAGCTGGGGGAGGGGGGGGAAACGTGTTCTTTATACACTATTCAGGGCAGAGTATGTTTTCCTATGTGTTTCAAAAAACGTCTGGAATATTCATACAATAAATAAATTTGTTAGTCTTTAAAAGTGCCACAGGACTCCTTTTTTGTTTTGCTGACCTAGACTAACACGGCTACCCTTTGGAACTGGAATATTCTGGGCATACAAATAACAGTAGTGATCCCAGCCAGTGTTTACAACACCTAAGGCAAGATCTATAGATCCTCCATTCTTAACTCCCCTAAAGCACTCTTAGGGTGTGTCTACACTGGCAACTTAGGTTGACTTAAGGACGCTTAAGTCGACGTACATAAAACCGCATCCGCACTGGGCTTTTATTAAGTCAACTTCAGCGCTTCCTTCAGTCGACTTAATAACAGCTTAAGTTGACTTAATAACACCACCTCTGAAGGTCAACTTAAGCCGTAAGTTGACTTCTTAAGTCGACCTAAAGCCAGTGTGGACGGGGAATAGCACTAAGTCAACCTTATTAAGTCAACTTAAAGCCAATGTGGATGGCTATATCTACTTTTAAGTCAACTTAACAAGGTCGACTTAAGTCGACTTAAAGTGTAGCCACTCTGTTAAGTCGACTTAACAGAGTCAATTTAACTTTACAAGTGTAGACGTAGCCTCTGTGAGGTGCAGGCCCTTACACAACCGTCATCAGCTGTGTCCTGCCTCTGGCAGTTTTAGGGCCATTCTCATTCTAGAACTATTTTAAAAGATGCCAAAATTGCGTCCTGGTGCATTATTTTAGAAGCACCTCAATGTCCTCTCTAAAACATCCTTGGGCTGTAGCTCTTAATCCTCCTGCAGTGTTTAACTCGCCTGCTTTTTCAGAAAGGTGACATGACATTGTGTGGAGGGCAACGATGCAGAAAAGAATCTTGTTCTAATGCCATATATTTCAAAATACCCTTTAGGACTCCATTGCTTAAATCAATTAGCCATAGTTAGTTATCTACACTACAGCACCACTGCTTTTGGGGAGGAGGAATGGGGTGTGAAATCATTGTGTACGGAGAGCCTTAATGTGGCTCTTTAATCCACGGTCTCAGGTTGTATGCTGGAACTGACAAGCAGGGCAGAAGGCAGATGTTTCCATATCCAATGGAGAAGCCTGTGTTGAGGCAGTTCTCACAGCCTTAGCTATGAAACCAGTCATTTCCCATGTGCTAGGCACTGCTGGAAGCAGGCTCGTCAGTTCTGAAAGTGCTGTCTTGGCATTCAAATTCATACATCTTCCTTTTGTAGCCAGAAGGGAATTTCCATGCCCCAGTTTGAAATCTCTTCAGGAAAGTCGTCAGCAAAAATCTACCCACACTGGTATGCATTTGCATATACTTTTGAGGATGAATAGCAGAAAGCCAGTGCACCCTCGGCACCATGTAAATATGCTGCAGGCAAGGGCCATATGTGCAAAAAATAAGAAATAAGAACCTCAGTGTTTTGAACATTTAACAAATGTTGCCTACCCTCAGGGCATGACACTATCTCAGAATCAGCTAGCAATAAGGATGCTACTTATTAATCATACCCGCACAAAATGTTAAACCATTTTTATATCAAATTATATTTCTTTTCAAGAAAGAGTGGTGCTCATATGCCACAAGAGTTGCCCTAAGTGAAAAAAATGTTTGCAAGATCCCTGTGCCCCTACTGATGCTGAGAATGTTTTCATTCATTTAAAATTGCAGATTGGGGAAGCCTACAGTTGTCCTTCTAAATTAGCTGAGAATGTAGCCCTAATGTGATAAAACGAGCACATTATGCATGGCAAGCTGATTGCATTGTTACTCTTTTTGCGAGTGTGTATGTGATTTCCGCAAGAAAACCTTTTGCTCCGAGTTCTATATTCCTGATAATCAGAAGGCAATAATA
Source organism: Pelusios castaneus (assembly GCA_007922175.1). NCBI lineage: Eukaryota > Metazoa > Chordata > Testudines > Pelomedusidae > Pelusios > Pelusios castaneus. The sequence goes on from ML685821.1 coordinate 9,731,281, forward strand.
ATTCAATAGACATACTGAAGGGAACATCATCAAGGTAATTTTGAACACGATATACACAGAATGAGCCAATCTAAATGGTACATTACAGTTGTTTCCTGCCACTCTGGCAACACAAAGCAGCAGTAAACCTGGCTTTTAATGGGCTGGTTAATCTGGGTTTATGGCTGCTCTGTGTCACCATTGCATTGCAAAGCAGCCGGAGCAGTGCATGTATCACTAATATGTATATACTGAACTCGATTATGATCTCACCTGGTTTCCAACTGATTTTGTTTCATAGGTTTAAATGGATTTATTACCCATTTACACTAGTGTAGCTAAGAGCTGAATCAGGACTATTGTGTAATGATCTAATTACACTATACACTATATATTATCCAGAACCCATAACCTTATACATAATGAGTTCTGATGACATCCGATTTGCTGCTCATCTCTCCCTGGGCCTGGCTACAGTGTTTGGAATTTGCTCCCACTTTCTAAATAATAGGTAGATTTTGTTGTGACCGGTAAAATCTCTTAACAGTTAGCCACCCAATTACCTCTCTACCAGGTCCCTTCACTATCTCACTTTATCTTTCACACTCTCCCAGTGACTGCCCCACTCCTTCCTAGTTAACTCCTCTTTCTCACACCTTCATCTGGCAGACTTGCTTCCTTCCTGACACTTCCCAGTGCTATGTTCCCTCCCCTCATAAGACCTTTTGGGGAGGGCTGTGGATTTCCTCTGCCCATAATCCTACAAGACTAACATATCTAAAGACTAAACAAGCAGAGTCCTGTGGCATTTTTAAAGACTAACAGATTTATTTATCACATGAGCTTTAGCATCTGACAAAGTGTGATTTTCTCCCACAAAAGCTCATGCGTTAAATAAATCTGTTAGTTTTTAAAAGTGCCACAGGACTCTGTTGTTTTTCTAGGTAGCAGTGCTTCCTACTCAGTGCTGATCCTGCTCCCATTGAAATCAAGGACAAAATTCCTAATGTCTTCAATTATTATTAGTTTTTTTATTATTTATTGGTATTGTGGTATGCTAGGAGCTCCAGGCATACACCAGGACCCTATTGTCCTAGAAGAGACAAGAAAGGCGGTCCCTGTCCCAAACAGCTTCCAACTGCAGGCTCATCACAGTTCTGATCCTCCAAATAGCTATTACAGGGAAAGCCTGGTTCCATCCTTGTAGCCCTGGCCAGGAGCATGCTCAGTAGCTCCAGAGGAGATTGTATATGCACAGTCCAGGCACAGGTAGGAGCTATGAGGGGATGCAGCATGCTCAGTTTCTACGTGCAAGCATAGATTGTTCAGAACCAAGAGCTGTGAGAGGTTCCAGCTAGCTCCAGGAGGACAGAATCTTTGGAGATTTTAGCTGCTAAGCTGTAGCGAGTCTCTACTGCACATGTGAGGAATGCAGCGCTTAATTCGTGCCAGTGCTGAGCTCTGACACCTCTAGGCTTGGCAGTTCTTGGCCCTGACACCTCTGGGCTTGCTGCATAGGTTACTAATGAAAAAAAAAAAAGACATGAGTCCCAGCACCTAATTGCTGGAGCCTGGGCAGCTCTTTCATCACAAATTAAGCACGGGAGGAATGCTATTTTCAAAGGCTTATGATTTGGTCAAACCTGGGTGTATTTTCATGGGAATGGCAAAAACTCTAACATAAAGGACAGCCTCCAGCTGAATTTTGAGCCAGCTCCAAAACATGGGAGGATTGGACCTTTCCAAAGGAAAAATCATCAGGCTTTTTTCATCATTGAAAAACCATGTATTTTTCTCTAGCTTCCTTCTCAGAAACATCTGAATCATTTTGGCTGACATTATTTATTTATTTAATCAGCCTGAAGAGGCAAACACCTAACTTGGAAAATTTCAGCCCAGATGTTTAAAGTTTAGCCAAGTGATAAGCAACTCAAAAACAAGGTCTTAAAATGGGAAGTGTCAAGGAACCTTAAAGTTAGCAGTGGTACCAGCCTGGCCTATAGGAGAGCTAGATTGTCTCTAAATCCATGTTCCTGTGCAGGGGAAGAAATAAAAGTTATAGTCCTTGTGGTTGTGAAGGAAATCTTAAAAACATGAACTTTAAAACCTCAAAACCCAGAAGGCAAATAAGAAACCTACATTTTTTTTAAAGTCCCGGGGAAGAGAACTGGAAATTATAAATGTCTGTTCGTAGCAGAAATGGACTCATTATCTGGCTATGGAATCAGAGCAGTACAAGAGATAAGTTCCAAAGGGGTAGCTGTGTTAGTCTAGTTCAGCAAAACAAACAAGGAGTCCTGTGGCACTTTTAAAGACTAACAAATTTATTTATCGCATGAGCCTTCATAGGAGAAAATCCCACTTCGTCAGAAGTGAAGTGAGATTTTCTCCCACAAAAGCTCATGCGATAAATAAATTTGTTAGTCTTTAAAAGTGCCATGGGACTCCCTTTTTTTTAATAAAAGAAATAGTTGTCAGAAAAAAATACTGGGTGACTGTCTCCAGCAGTGCAAAGACAATGAGACACCAGGAGCAGAATCTAAAGCAAACAGGTGAGACAGCTGCACTCCAAGTCTGTCTTTCTGATTGCATGTCTGATTTGAACAGGACTCATTCATGTGGCCGGAACGAGATCCGCTACTGCCATCACTGGAGAAAAACCACAGCAGTCCACTGCAGCCTTCAGCTGACTCATCCCACTTTCTGTTTATCTGACACTGCTCTTGGCATGCAAACCAGCCAGCTTTGTGTATGCTGCCCAGCAGCCTTTCAGCCTGACTGCCCTCTCATTTATGTCTGTGCAAATCAGGGCTGTCAGTGGAGATCTACTGGTGTAAAGCTGTTGTACGTGAGGAAAGAATCATCCCATTGTGTTCAAGCTTATCAAACCCTCATGTCACGCAAAGGCTTCTGGCATGTATTAGCCAATTAGGCAAGAAGCCAGGAGGCAGAGCTAAAGTGCAGCTTACCAACCAGCCACCAGGAGAATGCCTATGAACACATAAGAAATTAAAATTATACAATGATCCTCTCATATTGAAATAACAACACCTAATATCTTTTAGCTCTGTACAAACATGAACCAATTCATCAGACAAGACTGTGGTTGAGTAATTGCAGGTGATGTTTTAGCTGATGAATCATGATGTGTATAGAGTCCTATGCAACTACACAGTGTTACTTATGCAATTTTATCATTGCTATTTAATATTTTTATAAGTGTTGTTAAGTGCTACAGGAACATCTCGTCCCTACCCTGAAGAGCTTACAATTTGAGTAGACACATAAAGTGCAGGGCAGAGAGATACAAACAAACACAATTTTTAATGGCCATGTGAAACAAGGTCTTATTCTGAGCTCTATGGCATTTCACCATTTGTCTGTAACATGGTTTCTTTTCAACACTGTATCCAGTCAGCACCATAACATCAGAGAAGGGAATGGATGGCACACACAGCCTATACCATGGGGAGAAGGGGCAGAATGGGGGCTATGGAGGGATGGAAGCAGGGTCAGATTAAGACATGCTGAGGCCCTAAACTATGTCAAGATTCAGAGGTCCCATATCATAAAAAATAAAGAGAAAAAAGTGAATTAGATTATATAACAGAAAGGGTAATGAAAAAATAAATGATAAACCATTATATTTGCATATATACATAGGCAAAGATGCAACAAAACATAAATAAATAAAACATACATCTTTCAAAAAGCCTTACTTGCATTATCAATTTCAATTATGATAAATCTTCTTAGTTATCTTGGACATATTTAGAGGCCCCTCGAAGTATGAGGCCCTAAGCCATGGCTTACTTAGCTTGTGCCTAAATCCAGCACTGGATGGAAGAAAGAGGCGCTGCACAGAGCCCCTGGCTTGTGGCAGGGGTGGGAATGGGGGACATACAGAATCCTTGGCATAAGGGAGTGGGAAGGTTGCAGGGACTCCCAGAAATAGAGAGGGGGGCAGGTGGCACTTGGAGGTTATGGGGGAGAATGGAGGAATCCAGAAAGTGCCTGGTGTGTGCAGTGCACTCATCCCATAGAAGCAACAAAGCATGGGACCTTCTCATACAGATTGGTACAAGATTGTTTTTTTCTTCTCATATTTGTAAATAAACTAAGTGGTAACTAACTCGTCTGTCCCCTCTCTGATTGATTTCTTAACGATACCATGTCAGAAAGAATGAGAAAGGATTTAAAGGAGGAAAGCATAAAGAACTTTCAAGTCAGTTCAAGAAGGGCTTTGCTCTCTCTGTGTGTGTGTGTGTGTGTGTGTGTGTGTGTGTGTGTGTGTGTGTGT
>ML685821.1:9735569-9807456 GCA_007922175.1 Pelusios castaneus
TGTGTGTGTGTGTGTGTGTGTGTGTGTGTGTGTGTGTGTGTGTGTGTTCTCTTGCCCCGTGGTTAAACAAAGGGCGTAGGGCCAACCTTCCTGTTCCTGGGGAATAAACTATGCGGCCAAAGGATTCCAGTGGTGGAGAAAGAAATCTCAAGACTTTGTAATAATGCAGATTCCGCTAGTATGAGGTGATGATGCAAGACATGCTTGGTCGTGACAGCAGCTGCCACTGGAATTGGACTCAGCAGACAAGTAGAAGTTTGCGTGGATAACTTGGGTAGTAGTAACTCGATGCTGATATTTGCCCAGCGCTGACATTTTCCCAGACTGAACTCTAGCTAATTATCTGGCAGAATCGCCAAGGTCGGAAGACAGCTTCATTATTCACTTGAATAGTTCTGCTTTCTCAAGTTACCAATTTCGCAAAGTAAAGAAAAAAACAGCATTAATTTATAGGCTTTGACCCACCAATGTAAAATACACATTCATTTGGAACAGGAGCAGTAGCAACAGCCATCAACAAGGGCACTGAATATCAACTTTAAAGTGAGGCAAATAGATCTAATGCTGTTAGTGTGCATAGCTGACGAGCATAGCATATGTATGACTAAACTAGTGAGCCACACCAGCGGTTTTCAACTTCTGTGTCACGACGCAAAACTGTGTTGTGAAGAGCCGGGTGCTGTGGCACCAAAAATTGGTGGCTGCACTGCTCCCAGCCCAAGTACCACTGCTGGCTCCCTTCGCCCTGCTCCCGAGCTGAGCACGGTGAGGCGAGCCGGCAACGGTGGAGGTGGTGCTTGGTCTGGCAGTGCTCCTGAGACCGAGCTACTTCTTCGCAGCCTCGGGAGCACTCCCAGCCCTAGAGCCGCTGCTGTTGGCGCCCCTTGCCCTGCTCAGCCCGGGAGCAGGGCAGAGGGAGCTGCTTGCGGTGGCACTAGAGCTGGGAGTGCTCCCACGGCTGAAAAACTCCTGGCATTGGCTTCTTTTTTTTTTGGTGCCACTGTTGAAAGCACCAGCAGGGGCAGGTTTTTTTCGCCGGTGGATGGGCTACTGTGTCGCCATCACTGGCCACTGCTGCCAACTGTGTCGCAGAAGAAAAAAGGTTGAGAATCCCTGAGCTACACCATACTTCAGGGACTAGTTTTATCCCTGGTTTAACTCCACCGAAGTCAATGGAGTTTAAACAGAGATAGACATGGCCCTAGGCATGGTGTCTGAAGAAATATCATACAAGAATCCCTTTATTAATTTTGCAATAAAAAGTTCGTTAAATTTATCGATAGGCAGGTTATTTTTTTGAGAAGGGCACATAAGTGTAAACTGTATGAATGAGTATATCACGAGTTTTGACAGGCTGTAACACAACAATAGCCTTCTACAGAGTACTACGGACTTTATCTCATCTGTAAGGCAATCTGCTGTGCAACTTCTCATTGTTTAATAATATACAGAATGGTATTCCATTTTTTACATTCACAAGGGCAAAATATAACAGGTCACATTTCTCCCTGGTGTGCCTCCGCTGAAGTCAGTGCAGTTATAGCAGGGAAGAAGTCAGTGACCCTTTTTCTTTAATAAAGGTAGAAAGATTGCAAGATCCCGACTAGCATTAACATTGCAGAGATGGCAGATAGTTTCCTTGTAATTACAGGAAGAATATTTCTTTTGGGTTGCATGCATGAGATTTTCCAAGATCAGGAATTCCCAAACTTTTAAGCCCTTTAGGTTTGGTACTGTATTGTCCAGCCTGTGTGGGATGAAATAGCCCTGGACAATTTAAATAATGTTTTGTCTACCATTATGCATATTTATGTTGTACCCCCATAAGAAAAATGGATTTGTAGCCATTTGTTTATTTTCTTGGCCAGATCAAACAAACAAGTAGGATAGATTCTTCTGTCATTAGCTAGCAGTGTGGGGCTGTGAAAATACAACAGATAAAAGCACTGACCTCTGTCATAGATTTATAGAGTTGTTATTTATTTTCTTTTCTGAGTGATTATCACTAGTCCTGGCCAAACAATATAACCCTATTTTTACAATAAATAAATGGAAAAATAAATAACATTTTGGAAAAAAGATTGAAAGTGAAACTAAATAAAGGAGGGTGTAACAGAGTGGAAAAGATTGAAAAATGACACTACAGTTTTCATTACAAATTTTGACACTGTTGATAATATTTTGTGTGAAATTTTTTTTAAAAGGCCACATTTTTTATTTAAAATGTCTCCATTTGAAAAAGTCCGACTAGCTGTAGTTACCAGTGAGGCCCAATGCTATTGATGCTTTTTGTTGTGAGAAGGAAGGTGGTACTGTGGACTGAAACTCAGAAAATCTGGGTTCTATGCCTAGCTCTGCTTCTGGGAGACTGTGGGCAAGTCACCTTTTCTGGATTAAAATATTACCAGGCTAGAAAGGACCCCAGTGATCATCTCCTCTGACCTCATCATCACACAGGGCACAGAACTTCCCCCAAAATAATTCCCAGGGCTGATCTTTTAGAAAAAGATCCAGTCTTCAATTAAATGTTGTCAGTGATGAGAATCCATGGGTCTTGGTAAGTTGTTCCAGTAGTTAATTACGCTCATTGTTAAAAAATTTCCAATCTGAATTTGTTGAGCGCCAACTTCCAGCCACTGGATTGTGTTATACCTTTCTCTGCTAGATTAAAGCACCTATAATTAAATGTCTGTTCCCATGTAGGAATTTATAGATTGCAATCAAGTCACCTTCTCTTTGTTAAGCTACATAGATTGAACTCCTAGAATCTATCACTATATGGCTTGTTTTCTAATTCTTTAACCATTCCTGTTGCTCTTCTCTGAACCCTTTCCAATTTATCTACTTCTTTTTTGAATCGTGGACACCAGAACTAGACACAGAATCTCATCAGTGGTCACACCAGTGGCAAATACATTGCTAAAATAATCTCAGGGCTCCTACTCAAGATTTACCTGTTTATGCATCCAAGGATTGCATTAGCCTTTTTGGCCACAGTGTCACACTGGAAGCTCATGTTCAGATGTTCATTATTCCCCAGCACCCTCCAAATCTTTTTCAGAATCATTGCTTCCATTTCTCCCAGTGTGTAAACATGGCCTATGTTCTTTGTTCCTAGATGTATAGATTTACATTTTGCCATATTAACACACTTTGTTTGCTTAGACCCAGTTTACCAAGTGATCCAGTTTTCTCTGAATCAATGACATGTCCTCTTCATTGTTTACCACTTCCCCAAATTTTGTGTCATCTCCAAACTTTATCAGTGGTGACTTTATATTTTAGTCATTCTAGTCATTAATAAAATGTTAAACAGCCTCTGGCCAAGAACTGACCTCTACTGTACCCTGCTAGGAAAACACCCATTTGATGATGATTCACCATTTACCCGTACATTTTTAGTCCTATCAGCTAACCAGCTTTGACTCCATTTAACACAGGGTTCTCAGACTGGGGGTCAGAACCCCTGCAAGGGATGTAAGGTTATTATCAGTGGGTTTTGAGCCATCAACCCCCATGCATGCTGGGGCTAGAGCTATCAGCTATTGACATGGCAGCTATTGTCCCTCAGAGCTGGGTGGCAGAGAGCAACAGCTATCGGCTGGGTGGCTAATCTCAAAGGCAGCACCGCCTTGAACCACAGCACAGAAGTAGGGGTGGTATGGCATGGGAGAGTCATCACTTTTGGGGGGAGGTCATCACAGCCTGAAATATTTTCAAGGGAAATCCCAGCAAAAAAAATATTGGAGAACCCCTGATTTAATGTGTCATGTTCATTTTATAATTTTCTAGGTTCTGAATCATGTGGTACCAAGTCAAAGGCCTTAGAGAAGTTTAAATATATTACACCAACACTATTACCTTTATCAACTAAATTTACAGTCTCATCAGAAAAAGGTATCAAGTTAGACAGGATCTACTTTCCATTAAACTGAGTTGATTTGCATTAATTACATTACCCTCCTTCAGTTCTTTATTAATAGAGTCGTGTATCAGCCACTCCATTATCTTGCCCAGGATCGATGTCAGTCTGACAGGCATATAATTACCTAGGTCATCCCATTTACTCTTTTAAAATATTGGCACAACATTAGCTTTCTTCCAGTCTTCTAGAACTTCCCCGGTGTTCCAGGACTTATTGAAAATCAACATTGATGGTTCAGTGAGCTCCTCAGCCACCTCATTTAAACTCTTGGATGCAAGTTAGCCAGAGCTGCTAATTTAAAGATGTTTAACTTTAGTAGCTGCTGTTTAAAATCCTGCTGAGAGACCACTAGTAGAACGAAAAGAATGTATTCATCATATGATGACTATATTGTGTGTTTTTTCCCATTTACAGAACAGAAATATTTCTTGAACACTTCTCTCTGTCCTGCATTATAACAGAAATTCTATTGTTTCCATGTACTAATAGACCTATGCCACTGTTATGATTCTTTTTGGTCCTAATGTACTTTAAAAGATCCTTTTTATTGTCCTTAACACAGCTGGTCATAAATTTCTCTCTATGTCCCTTTGCTTCTGTTATCAATTTTATACAATTACTAGCTTCTGATTTATATTCATTACTATCAACTTCACCTTTCTTCCATTTGTATATACATTTTTTTTCATAGCAGTCTTCACTTCCCTGCTAAACCTTCTTCTTCAGTTGTGGATTTATCATTCACATTTTCTATCAATTATCATTCACATATTTCTGATTATTTCTTCTTCCTAACTGACTTGGATCATAATTGTTTTTAGCTTTGTGAAACTGGCCATTTTAAAGCACCAAGTGCACATTACTAATATGATAAAATCATGACCACATGAACCTAAGTTACCATTAATTTTTAGTTCTGTGATTGTTCCTCTTTATCTGCCAAGATGAGATCTAATACAGAATTCCCCCCATTGGATACAACACTTTTTGAGTTACAAAACTGCCATTTATAATATTTAGAAATTCCAATGATATTTTAGAAATGGCAGTATGAGACCTCCAGCATATGACACTTAAACTGACGGCCCCCACAATCATGTAGGATTTTTCCCCTAAACCTTATATATAGATAAATAAGGAGCCAATCATCCTATCCCCTAGTGCAATTTGGAGGTCTGTAGCAGACTCCAACTAATACCCCATCTAATGCTTTATCTGTTAAGAAATTGATCCCCATGCATTTAAGATAATATTTTCATAGTTATCAGAGACTGGAAACAGGGAATACCACTATTGAGACAGAGTGCCACCCTCCCTTCCCTTTGGCCCACTAAGTACTTCCTAAATAGGTTATAACCATTAATTTTAACATTCCAATCATGGGGATCCTCCCACCAGGTTTCAGTTTTACTGACTAAGTTGAAGTTATACTCATAAATGAGCAATCCCAATTCCTTCACCTCTCCGTGCCTCAGTTTTCCAGTCTGTAAACTGGGGATGATACTAATCTCATTTGTAAAGTGCTTTGAGATCTGCAGGTGAAAAATACAGTGTAAGAACTAAGCATTATTATTACAATGTGTATATATAGCAGTTAGCACAATGGGGCCCAGATCTAATTGGGGCCTCAGTGCATCTATAATATTATTACCTCTAATAACAATAATGGTCATTGTAAGTTGAATAACTCTTCATAATTACTTATGATTCAGTGATTGTAAAGGTATAGGAATTAAGCTGTTGCCTCTTGACATGTTACATTGTTCTGATGTGCATTATAAGGGGACACAGGGTAGTAAGGAGTGTTTTACGGCTCACCAATATGACCCAGTATAGGGTTCCCTGATGAACTGTTTTAGATTCAGGAACAGTAATACAGTAGAAAACTGAAATCTTAATAAGCTGAAATAATTAAATAGAGTTTTAGTGCTTTCCGCATTTCATAGATTTTTAGAAAGACATTTTTTAAAAGATATGGCTATCTGGTTCTAATCCTAGCATTTTTGGTCCAGCGAACTGTCTGTTCTGCAGATCCTGCCAAGCACTCACCAGGATCATTAAGAGCATCATTATTAGTTATGTATAAAGACTTTAAACTCCAGTGGACAACAACAGGAGCTTTCATTATGGAAGACAGTGCACTTTTACACTGGGACATCAAGAGAAACTGGAGAAGCATATAACACTTTCATAAAATATACAGGCAAATGAAAGAATTTGGTAAGTAATTCTTTTGCTCATGATGTAAGTAAAACATGATTTTGACATTCTATTGAGAGAACTAACATCTATTATCTCAATACAATGGGCTTTGAATTTTCCGGAAAGAGATCATCTTATTACCAGGGGAAAAGTCATTCACTGATGTCTTGTTTAAAAAAGGAGTCCATCCATCTCTGTTTTCAGTTTTATCAGGCGAATGATGAAGCTACCATATTGCCTGCCTCTTTGGTAGCAGCACTGTATCCATATTAATTCAGTCTAAGTGCATGCTTGAAAATGGAAAGCACAATAAATAAAATAATATAGTGTTAAAAGTATAGATGCAACACTAGTGGCATCAAATTGTTGAAGGACATATTTACTGCAGAAACACACACTTCTATTAACAATAGTGGGCATTTCTTATTATTGTATTTAAACAGTTCACCTCTAAGCACATGTTCTCACTGAATACTCTGGCTTTCCTTAGTGACATAATAAGGGTGGTGGTGGAGTGCTGTCATTGCACCTGATTCAACATATATTCTGCCTTAATATATTTATTTTGAGCTAGATTATGGCACACTTACTCTCACTGTCTAGAACCTTACTCCTTCAGCAGTCCAGCTGAAGCCAATGCAGTAAGGTGCTCTAAAGTAAAACGAGCAGCAACAGACCTTTTATTTTTTATGCAGGCAAAATTCTGTAGAAAAAGACTCCCCACTCACCTTGTCTAACCGCATACAAACATGCCCTGGCCCCAGAGCCCCCCTTCACTTCAATGTGTATTCATGGCTGTCAATTTCCAGAGGGGTAACCGTGCTAGTCTGTGTACAGCAAAAACCATAAGAGTCCTGTAGCACCTTAAAGACTAACAAATTTCTTTGAGCATGAGCTTTCATGGGCTCCAACCCACAAAATGCATCTAACCAAGTGGGTTGGAGCCTACAAAAGCTTATGCTCAAAGAAATTTGTTAGTTTTTAAGGTGCCACAGGACTCTCGTTGTGGCTGTCAATGACGTCTGAAGGGATGTATCGCTTTCCAAAGCGTTTTCAGGCTCTTAGACCACAAAAGGCTCCATCCAAAATGAACTTTTTTTTTTCCTAATAGGGAAACTGGGCACTACGGCCATTGTTAAAATCATACCCTTTCTGAGGCCGTGCATATCATTTCGCTTTTGCTGCCTAACTTTGCCCAGCGCTTTGACAATGTAAGCTACAATGCAAGCCACACACCTCTGTGTGCTGTGCCTGTGTCCTGCGATCAATCCAGCCCCAGCTAAGGAGGCCTCCAGCTGCAGCCCGACCTGAAATCGCATAGAGATCGCTCCGTTTGCTTTCCAAGGTGCTGCACAAACCTTGCAACATGTCCTAGGACCGTCCTGACAGCTCCACCGTATCAGGCGGCGTTATCCCGCATGGCCCCCAGCTAAAGGAGCCAGAGGGGCGCCTTAGTCCCCCCAGCCCTGGGGGCTCCGCTGTGCAAGAGACAGCCCCACCCCGCCCCCCAGGGGAGGAAGAGGCGGGCTAAATCTGTACCTGATTTGGGGTAGGTGACAATCCAGACATCACTGTCCCTCACCGGGAAATTGGCGATCTCCTCCATCTTCCCCCGGCAGAAGGGAGGGAGCCGCACCCCATTGTACTCGAAGTATTTGCTCTCGAACTCCCCGGGCGTGCTGGGCGTCTCGGCCTCGCTCTCCGCCATCCTCCTTCCTGCCAGGGGCGGCGGGGAGGGCGCAGCCTGCAGCCGCGGGGAGAAGCGCGGAGTCCCGGGGAGCAGAGCCCGGGTCGCCAGCGAATGGGCTGCGGCGGCGGTGATGTAATGCGGCGCTCCCAGCTCGGCGGCGACAGCGCCCTCGCCGCGCCTGCTGCTTAACCCTCCCCGTGCCGGGCCGCCCCCAGCCCGCCTCCGCCCCCACAGCTGGGAGGTGGGGCCCTGCTGCTGGGGTGGGGTCCCAGTTGCAAGGGAAGGGCGGGAAAAAGGGGTTAATGATCTGCCTACCCCACTCCAGTCCCCACCCTCAACCCTTCCAGTTATACACCACCCCCCTGGAGAAGCCCAGGGAGCAGCCCCTTGAATGGAGGGTGACCCCAAGCAGGAGGGCAATTGGAGAAGAAGAGTGAGGGTACTGAGCACCTATATAGACACAGCCCAGAAGACAAGTTTCAGAGGCTATGTCTCCACTGGCAATTTAAGGAGGCTGAAGTCAACTTAACTTAAGCCACGTCCACACTAGGTTTTCATTAAGTTGACTTCAGAAATTCCTTAACTCGACTTAATGAAAGCTTAAGTCGACTTTGTTACTGTCATTCATTAAGTCGACTTAACCCATAAGTCGACTCCTTAAGTCAACTTAAGGACGGTATGGAAGTGGAGTAACCGTTAAGTCGACTTTATTGAATCAACTTAAGGGTAGTTAAGTGGACTTAACAAAGTGGACTAATTCGACTTAAAGTTAAGTTGACTTAGTCCACTTTGTTAAGTCGACTTTAATAAGGTCGACTTTAAGTTTAGTCAACTTAACGAAGTCGACTTAACTTTTCTAGTGTAGACATAGCCAGAGAGGTAGCCGTGTTAGTCTAGTTCAGCCAAACAAACAAGGAGTCCTGTGGCACTTTTAAAAACTAACACATTTATTTATTGCATGAGCTTTCATGGGAGAAAATCCCACTTCATCAGAGCTGGCCCTATAAAATCAAGGCATCAGGTCAGCCTACCAAGCTGTCAATTTGGGTTGGGGAGGAAGTTGAGGCTGACTCCCTATAGTCAGTCAGCCCTTCATCCTGCTCCGCAACTGACTCCCCCCTCCCACACAAATTGGGGGCCATCTCTATGTGTTTGTGGGATGAGCTAGCTAAATGTGCCCTTCGCAGCATTGCAAGGGCTCTTAGCAAAGCAATGAAATGAGGGCTTTCAGTCAGCAGGTTATGACAATAAATTACCAGGCAGCCCTAATACTGCCACATCTCTCAAGCCACAGATGTTTGAGAGTGGGGGCATTCTGCAGACAGTGCTTTTGGGAGGGAGGATCAAGCCCTTCAGAACTGAACCTAGCCTAGAAACTCATGGATGGATGACAGCCCAAACTCTAGCTCACAGGCCTGTTGTTTCAATGCTGGATGCATCCAAAGGCAAAAACGTTTGAGGGCCTGGTCTCAACGGGAGAAATTTGTAGTGATAACACTTGCTTGGCTGCCCCAGCATTAACAAAAACACAAAAATACAGATTAACAAAGTTAGAGTGTGTGGTTCATTCTAGAGAGATGAAGGCTAAAAGTATTAATGAAGCTGAAGATACCTATGTAATGTTATAAATGGACTCAGAAAAACACCTCACAACTACATGTAATTTCTTCAAAAGACCTGATACGGAAACAAAAGTCTACAGCAGCAAAATGACTATAAAAGAGACTTGAGATAGCTATCCCTTCACAATGCTAATGAAATAATCTTTCCTTCTCCCAACACATGCACAACTATACAAGAGACCCAAAATACAGAAGTATACAGGAGGAAGCTTAAGATGAGGTGGGATTAATTTCTTGAGGCTGCATATGTTTAGCTACAGCCACATGTTCATAATTTATAAGAATTTATAATGTTCAGAATTTATAAAGTCAATAATTTACTATAATGAATGTGAGATTACACCAGCTCAGTTAATTTTTATTGTATTGTTGCTGACATTATTGTGATGGTAGCACCAGATCAGATTGCCATTTTTCTCAGCACAGTACAAATATATAGCACATGGTAATCCATATCCCGGAAATCTTATAAAATAACTGGTTATATGGGTTAGAAATAAATTTGAGTCAAACAATTGGGACAGCCCTTCTAATCAGGCACAGTTGAAAAGTAGGGTAGCAACAGCATAGCTTTATTATCTTTGCCGTATTGAAATTTATTTCTGTAAAACATGCCGGGCCACCCCATTCCCTCTGGCTGCTGTGTACAATAAAAACAAACACAATGATTCTCATATTTTATCTTTCAGAACTACCCTTTCAATGGGGAATAGTGCTGTGGTTGAGGAGACCACATAGACTGCCCTATCTGTGATCAAATTATTAATATTATGCCTAAAGCTCCAATTTTAAGTTGAATTGCTGTTGTTCTAGGCTCAGTACAAGCACAAATAAGGAACGGTCTCTGTCTTAAAGCTTGCAGTCTAAATAGAAGAGACAGAAAGTATTATTATCCCCATTTTATAGATGGGGAATGAATGCATATGGAAGTGGACTTGCCCCAAGTCACCCAGTGGTAGTGCCAGGAATGGAACCCAACTGTCCTGAGTCCCAATCCACTGCTCCAGTCATTGGACCACATTACTCTGAATAGAAGCTAGAGTAAAAACTTAAAACATGCCAATCACTATCTTATGATTGTTTCAAACTGGTTTCACTGTAACCCTTAACAAATACTATTGCATGCCACAATAATGGCCCCAAACTCTATAATTATGGCCCATTTTTAAATAAACCTTGCTGTTTGTTATTCAGAATACTTAAAAAGATGAAATTGTATGTGGGTGGAATGCAATAGGAAATGTGCTGTTCATTAATGCAAACTGCAACCACTGGAGAAAAGTTTACATTATGGTTAGCTCAGTTACGTAAGGCATGGTGTGCACTCTTCTTTGACAGAAATGTAATTGCATAATTCTAGGGGAAATTACAAGTACAAGGCTGTGATTCAGACCTTTTAAATTCCCCATTTTACAGATAGGGAACTGAGGCACAGAGAGACTCACACCATGTCTGCACTACAGAGGTAAGTTGACTTAAGTTAGATCTACCATCATAAGCCACTTTAATTACCTTGGTTGTGCATGTCCAGACAATGCTCCTTGTATCAGCAGAGCACATGCACAGTTGTTGTCCTTGCAATGACAGAGAGAGGGGTTACATTGGGGGTAGTTATATCACTGTGCAACACACCATGCTGTTACTCTCTGCTGCTGAGATCTCTGAATGGATCACAGTGCATCATGGGGGTGTGCTGGCGATCCTGTGATGCAATGCTTTCTATCCCATCATTCCATGGGCTCCTGGCTACATTTAGCACCATTTTTCAACAGCCCTTGTGTAAATGAGACCCCCACCATCTCTGCCTGACAGCATGGATCCTGAACTGCTGACCAATCTGGTGATCAGCGTTATGAACAGAGTAGGCAGTTGGTCCTGCAGTAGTTCATGAGCTGTTAAACAGAGAGTGAAACAGTGCTTGCCTTGCTATCTGCCTGGAAACAAACCATTCAGGATTGCTGCTGACATTCATGAAACAGTAGCACACAGTGGACCGTCAATACTGAGTCCAGGAAACAAGCAGTGGGTGGTAGGATCGCATTGTGATCCATGTATGGGATGATGAGTAGTGGCTGCAGAACTTTCAGATGCACAAATCCACTTTCCTGAAACTAAGTCCAGAGCTCACCCCAGCACTGCAGCACCATGTTACCAAAATGAGAGATGCCCTTGCTGTAGAAAAGTACGTGGCAATCGCTGTGTTGAAGCTGGCAACTCCAGACTGCTACCATTCAGCTGTGAATCAGTTTTGAGTTTGAAAGTCCACCATGGGGGTTACCATGATGCAAATGTGTAGGGCCATTAATCATCTCCCACTATGAAGGACTGTGACTCTCGGTAATGTGCAGGAAATAATTGATGACTATGAAGCAATAGGATTCTATAACTGCGGTGAAGTGATAGATGGAACTCATCACAATTTTGGCCCAGACCATCTGTGACAGAGTACATCAACCGAAAAGGCTACTTTTCCATGGTCTTGTGGGTGCCGTTTGGGGCAGTTTCACTGATATCAATGCAGGATGGTCAGAGAAGGTGATGTTTCAGAATCTGGCCCTCTTTAAGTTAAAGTTAAGTTAAATTTATGTTGCTAATTTACAGGGTCTTTTCTCATATCTGAATTTTGGGAATTTTGAAATAGCTATTGTTTTTTGTTTTCTTTCTTTTTTGTAAACTACCAATAAATATTTCTGCTTAATCTCAACAGAGTCCTGTGGCACTTTTAAAGACTAACAGATTTATTTATCGCATGAGCTTTCGTCTGACGAAGTGGGATTTTCTCCCACGAAAGCTCATGCGATAAATAAATCTGTTAGTCTTTAAAAGTGCCACAGGACTCTGTTGTCTTTCTACAATAGACTAACACGGCTACCCCTTTGGAATTTGCTTAATCTCAGTTGATCTGAGCTTTGGCTGATATAGTCAAATACATTACTAATAGGCCTTCTAAAAGGAAATGCATCTCTGTCCTCTCTAAAAGGACTGAGTAAGATGATTGTGACAGGAAAAGCATATGTCAGGAACATGGGGAAATCTATGTTCTTCATTCCACTGCAATGTCACGAAAAGGTTGGTGAGAACAAAAAGAGCAAGCAATCTAATGTTGCAAGGCTTGCAATCTAAGGTTGTTTCCTAGCTGGCTGTGATGGGATAACTGCAACATACATATCACAGGGTGTGGTATGCATTCATGTGGAATCTCAGCTGCCAGTAAGTTATTTTATACATGGTGGTCGCCAACAGTTTGGCATGTGAATACTATACTACCGGTGTTGTTCCTTTGTTATCACTGTATCCACTTCTGTTCATTGAATTAGGCTGCTAGCCACTGTGATGTGCTTCATCCTCACCTTTTGTGACCCTCGCAAGATAGCCCGTGCTCCTTTTTCAGTTATGTAAGTGCGACTCCATTTAAGTCAACAAGATTGTGTTGATGTAACTGAAAAGAGAATTTGACCCAAAAAGGGCATTGTAAAGTTCTTTCTCTCCATTTCTGCATGTGATCTTCATGATAGGCAAAATGTCTTAATATCAACAGTAAGAGAAAAATATCCTTGTTGCTTTGTTATCCCAATAAAGGGCCAAATTCTGCCCTCACAAAATGCACTGAAATCAGTCGGACATGAAAAGGGCAGAATTTGGCTCTACAGTTGTGCCAGGATGTTATGCCTTCATATTTCAAAACTAAAAAGTGTCCCTGCTCCCATATCTCATATTATAGCATAGATTTTTTATTTAAAATCCCACCCTGCTTCCACCAAAGAACATAGCAAAACTCCCATTGATTTCAATGGGAGGAGGAGTAGACCCCTAGTGGAAACGCATGTTTTAGATCTGGAGTCTTGATTTCAGTAGGTGTTAGGGACTTATAATAATGCAGGTTCAGTCTTCTAATCTGGAATCCTTTTGTTAGCAGCCAAATCATCTATGTTGCTGCACAGAGATGAAGGAATCGATTTCCTCTTATGCCATTACTTCTCCTGAAATCGAATAGTTGAAATATATCTGTTCTCAGCTGTTAGAAAATGTTGCAAACCCACAATTCAAACCACGGACGTGGTGGGTATCAAGAAAAACATTATTTGTTACAGTGATTTCTGATCACTAATAATAATTGGCTGTGTTGGTAACTAATCACAGCAAAGTCCGAACAAGGGAACAAAACCCCATATTTTATCTATGGTTACAATTTATCTGCCTTTATTTGCTTTTTAAAGCATCTAACCAAGCCTTTAGGCATTTATACAAACGTTATAAATGAATAAAATGAAGGGATCAATAGTCGCAATAGCAAGACGTTGACTCTGTATTTCACTTTGAGGTTAATGGAGTTGTAGATGTATATTTGAGGGTACAATTTGGCTTAAGGTCTGTAGATAACAAAACTGAACAAACAATATCTTGAGGGAAGAGGAGCATTCCAATATATTTTGAGCCATGTCTTCAGCAGCTATAACAGTGAGTAAGGCCGTTCAGTGTTCCGCTGTCTTAGTTTGTGGAACACTACATAAGGAAGACTCAGTTTCAAAAGATGACTCCAACATCAAAGATAATATTAATGTATATGGATCTGACTGGAGGATTTCACTGATTCGCAGGCTTGCAGGTGACAAAAGTGGGTTGCAGAACCATTTTCTGAAGGTCAAATTATTTTGGAGAATATAAGTCTTCATATGTGAATCATCTCTGTCTATATCTAAGCTTATAGTTGTGTGTGTTTGTGCGGCTTCTTGTTATGCTTGTAATCTACCAGATGCATAGCTTGGTCCTATATCTCTTACTTGTTCAAGAGTCCCATTGACTAGCAGTAACTAGCAGGAAGCTATGTTTGATTATGTGGGTAAAATAAACTTTATGGGCCGGGTTTTCCTCTCATGTATATTGATATAAATCAGGACTAATTCCATAATAGTTAATGGACTTATACTTGTGCAAAAACTAATGCAAACAGAGAATCAGACCGTATGCATCCTTAAAGGGTGAAATGCTGACTCTACTGATGTTCATGAGAATTTTGCTATTGATTTCAGTGGGGCCAGGACTTTAACTCTAGAATGTTCCAGCAGTCCCTTTAATGTGTATGTGGGAAAATAGTTGCATTTTAATAAAAGTATTACTATTTTATCAGTCTATCCTTCCAAAAACTCTCTTACACCAATAGATTCTAATGAAGCTATAAGGTTTTTCTGATCAAATTTCCCTATTTATAAGATGGAAATAATGTAAAATATGAGTGCCTTCAACATGTTTTTTATCTAACATTTTATTTTTTCTTGGAAAAATAACAATTTTTGGTCAAAGTTTAAGAAACATATGCAATAATTTTACTCCTAATTCTGAGCACGTTGCTCATATTTTTACTTTTGACATATTTCAAGTATTTCTATATTTTTAAATGAGCTTTTCATATATTTTTCCCAGCCTAAACTGGGCCTCCAGTTTTGCAAAATTGTGTGTTTCAGTTGAGTGGATTCAATTTTGTGCCCGAAATTTAGGTTGCTCCAGTATCTAAGTAAATTCTTCAGCGTCCAAGGCCCTAATCCTGCAGCTGGATGCACAAAGGTGAATCTTTGTACGTACATGGAATAAAATGGAACTATAAATGCATATCCAGGTGGATCTGACTGCAGGCTTGGGGCCTCAGAAACTTAATTTGCAGGTGGAAGGTTGTGTCCACAGTGAACAAGCATAAAAATGGAGAATGGGCTTTCAAAATCTGATCATAAATATAAGAATAATATCTGTAATAGCTACTTCTTATTGCACAGCTGTAAAAATTTTAAATAACTATGTGTTGTATGGCATATATGCTGTAAAATACAGAGGACATGGTTGGGGGTTGTAAGACATAGCCAGTGCTAGAAGCAGGGACATCGCTGGCACTGGGCACCGGGGGCACAGGCCCCAAGTGTCCCAGCCTGTGTCCTGAGTCTCGAGCCCTGCCACGCACAGGCGCAGAGAGCCTGTGCCTGCCCTGAGCACCCCCACACCTAACTGGGAAGAGCTCTGATAGAGCTGGCAGGAGCCAGCTCATTTAAATCTCCTGCTCTGCAGCACACAGCTGAGGCATGTGGTGCAGGGCAGGAGAAGAGGAGGGAAATTTAAATCCCTCCTCTCAGGTAGGCATCGTATGCAGTGGGGGCTGGGCCCAGCCCTCACTTGGGTCAGGGCCAATAGTGGCGGTGGCTGGCCCTGGCCCAAGCGTGGGTGGGGGCTGGCAATGGGAGTGGTTGGCAGCATCAGCGAACAAAACATCAGGCTGGGGATGGTGGTGTGGCGGTGGGTGGGGGCATCGGGTCCTAGGCCAGGGCTGGTGACAAGGAGAAGTGGCCGGAGCCATGGAGGCCCCGGCCCAGCAGGGGGGATGATTATGTCTTGGGGGAATTAGATTCAGAGAATGGGGTGTGAGCATGACTGGGGGGCAAGTGCTAGAGGGGCATGGATTGGGGGCATGGGAGAGTGAGTGCAGGGGGTTGAACTGGGGGGATCAGGAGTAATGATGACCTGGGGGGGGTTGGACCCAGGGCCTGTACCCCAAGTATTTTTAAATATCTAGCAATTCCCCTGGCTAGAAGATCTGTGGAAAGGACAATCTGCAGCTTGAGCTCCCAATAGAGCTATTTGGAAATTTTCTGTCAGAATGATGTTCTGACAGAAAATGAAGTTCCTGCTAAATCTAAATTTTCCCAGGGAAAATTTAGATTTTGCAGAAAATTGTTGATTTTCTGTTTGGAAAGGCAAAATGAAATATTTCATTTCAGATTGGTTCAACTCGGGAATGGCAGCGGGAAGCTGGGATTGGCGACCGGGGGCTCCCGTGGGCCTATACGGGGCCGCACAGGCCTATAGGTGTCATGTACTAGGATTGCCAGACATGCTGAATAAAGCGTGATAAGGGAACTCTGAAGCCTGTCATGACTATTGACCATTATTTAATCCTAATACATGACAACAGGGGCCCCACAATGTGCCTTCACCTAGGGCCCCCAATAGCCAAAGGCCGCCTCTGCCTCAGAGGGCTGTTATAAGGATAAATATGCTGAAGATTTTGAAGTGTTCAGCTACTACGGTGATGGAGGCAGTACAAGCACTTAGGCAGCAGGGAGTAGTGTTTGTGCCACCAGTGGAAATTACTCGGGGCAGAAGGGAGTCTCCTCCACATCTGTGGCTCTCAACCTTTCCAGACTGCTGACTGTAGCCCATTCAAGAGACCAGTTTGTCTTGTACACCCACAAGTTTCACCTCACTTAAAAACTACTTGCTTACAAAATCATACATAAAAAGACAGCATACTATTACTGCAACGTTGCCTACGTGTTCATTTCTACCAGATAATTATAAAATAAATCAATTGGAATATAACTATTGTACTTACATTCCAATGTATAATATATGGAGCAGTAAAAAAAGTCATTGTCTGTATGAAATTTTAGTTTGTACTGACTTTGCTAGTGCTTTTTATGTAGGCTCTTGTAAAACTAGGCAAATATCTAGATGAGTTGATGTACCTCCAGAACATCTCTGCATACCAAGGGTACATGAACCCCTATTTGAGAATCAGTGCTTTACATCCTCTCCTTACAGAACTAAGCACAATCAATCCTGACAATATATTATATTTACTGAATTTTGCAATGCTTGTATGTACTGCTATAATATGAACAACTTGAAATTCAGCACACACAGATGACTGGACCAAGATTGTGTGTAAATTTAGCAGCCCATTTATTCCTAGGACTACATTTCCCAGCAGGTTGTGCTAAGAGAGGTTTTCAGGACAAACCCAGTTCACCTCCTCCACACACTCAGCAATCTGAAAAAATACACCCACTTACTTCACTGATGCATCATGTTAAGCATGCAACAAAAGGCATGCATGCAAAAGGCAGATGACTAAAAATAACCAGCAGCCTGCAATATTGCCTTAAAAACTAAAAATCAAAGAGATGCTAAAAGGAAATGAGCAACAAACAAAACAGAAAAATAAGTTAATAATGTGGTATGAATCACCATCTTGTAATTCCCTTTAGAGTTATGCAATTACATTCTACCAAAAATAAGTGCACACCATGGCTTGCATAACTGAGCTAGCCATAATGTAAATTTTGCTCCAACGGCTGCAGTTTTCATGAATAACATATTTCCTATTGTACTCCAGCAACACAGAATTTCAGCTTTTAACTATTTTTAATAACAAATAGCAACCTTTATTTAATAATAGGCCATGGTGTTCTACAGTGATTTCCCAAAAGTGCTGCAATACCATTATTTTAAGTTGTAGTGTTTGGGGCAGTTATTATAGCATTCTATAGTCTTTGCTAAGAGTTACAATGAGGAGAGTCAGGAAATAGAGATTGTGAGGTTTTAAGTTTTTTATGAGGTTTCTCCTCTGAGCAGTGTGGTTTACTAAATAATGCAAAGGTCTGGGATTCTGAAGATCTATGTTCTATTCTTGGGTCACTTCACCTCTCTCCTTCTTGGTTTTCCCATCTGTAAAATAGGAATACTGTAAAGTGCTAGGTATTATTTTTTATTGCTAAAGATGAAAGAAAATTATACAGGAAAATTATAATTCAGATTGGTCATGTAATAATAGTGGTTGTGAAGGTAATTAGTGCAGGTTCTTAAGAATTTGTTTTCAGTTTTCTATGGAACTCTGAAAACTGGAAGGAGATTATTGCTTTGGAAGGTGCTGGTTTTGTTCTCAAAAAGCCAGTGGTCTCATCTTAGCTAAGGTTGTAAATAGTTGTGAAGTATAACCTTGATTTTGAAATTTCCTACATCCAATTCCTCAAAAGCAATTCAATTCTACATGAACTTTATTAATTGTTGTCTCATGTCACAATAGCAGTCCTGAGGTGAATCAGATAAAACATGTTAGAGATATAGGGACTGAAAAATGAGAGCTAGCTCCCTTTTTGAAGTCCTCTGACTTTATATTAGAACATCTTTTCTCAAGCTGAGTTGACCTAGAAACTCCAAATGTATTTTATATATCTGTCCTTGATGAGAATTTATGCCATTTCATGTATGTATCATGATGCATTTTTCATATATATTATACATATTTTATATATAGAATAGATGATTAATTCTGGCATTATAGAACTTTGAACTGCTCAATAGTTCATGAGTTTGCTAATGGATGCTAATGGACTTTCTTAAGTCCACACTTCAGAATAACTCTGCATTATTCAAGCAGCTGCAGAAAAATCAATTGGAATTAGGCACCTAACTCACTTAAGCAGTTTTGTGAATCTCATTAGACATGTATCTACAGAGGTGGGTGCAGGAATTCTGATTTGACTCCTTTGTGAGAGGCGCAGAGCTCCTCCAGTCCCAGGCCATAGCAGGAGCTGACTGCTTCTTTGGCTCTGGGGTTGTAGAGAGGAGAGCCAACTTTCCAGCCCTGGGGCACACTCCCGCCACAGCCCTGGGGCTGGAAGAGTTCCATGTTCTACCCATTACTGGGGAAGGGCCATGCCCCTGCTTGCCCCTTCCTCTGCCTTGTGTACATCCCTGTTTATCTGCATCTTGAGGCACCTAGGCTACACCTACACTATAAAAAGTTAGGTCAACTTAACAAAGTGGTTTCCCTTAACCGGGACTTAGTAATTCACGCTAACTTCCCTTAGGTTGACCTAAGAAAGTGGACTTATGCGTCAACACTGGGCTTAGGTCAACCTAAGGAGGGTTAGTTCAAATACCCCATGGTTCTTATTAAGTCGACCTAAGCGTTCATTAGGTTGACTTAAGGAAGGCCATGACAGGGATTAAGTTAGGTCGACTTAAGCCTCCTTAAGTCGACCTACCCTGCTAGTGTGGACATAGCCCTAAATACTACTGTAAATCTGGCCTGTAGAGGAGAAATTAACAGTTTGCATGGGCTAACGGTTTGGGGGTTTTTTTTCATTCCTCTAGCTATGCAAGTCATTTTCACAAAAAATAAAGGGGCAGGACGGAAGCATGACTGAGTTTGGCTGGTCATCTTGACTGTCCAGAGGTCCTTAAGACACCCAGGGTATGTCTGCACTTCAATTAGAAACCTGTGGCTGGTCTGCACTGGCTGACTTGGATTTGTAGGGCTTAGGCTAAGGGGCTGTTAAATTGCAGTGCAGATGTTCAGGCTTATGCTGAAACCTGGGCTCTAGGGCCCTGTGAGTGGGTGGGACTGCAGCCCAAGCCTGGAAATCCACACCACAGTTAAACAGCCCCTAGCTTGATCCCAGTAAGCCTGAGTCAGTTGGTGCAGGCCAGCCAGTGCTTCCTAATTGCAGTGTAGACATGCCCCCAGACAAGTACTGCTCTTTGGGTCATGCCTCAGGAATGACTAATCCAGAGACCCTGCTGCACACTCCTGACAAAGACCATCACACACGGATTTCAGATGTGCACAGGGATGGAGAGAGAGAATGGAGAGAATAGAGAGAGGCACATTGGCTACATCTACACTTGTTAATTTAGGTCGATTTAGCTAAGTCGACTTAACAAAGTTGACTTTAAGTCGACTTTGTTAAGTCAACTTAGCATGTCCACACCTAAATTTTAAGTCGACTTAGCGGGGACTCTACAAAGTCAACCTAGAGCGTCCACACTGGACACCTAGGTTGACTTCTAGGGGCTAGGTGAATGCTAGAATCAATGAGGGGCACAGAAACAGGAGAGGAGAAGGGGAAGAAATGAGGTGTAACATGGTGGTGGTGTTGCATTAATTGAGATGGAATGTACGGGTCCAGTGTCAAAAGTGTTACCAGGATCCTCTTAACATCTGTTACCCAGAGCCACTTGGACGCCAGATGGCAAAGGCCTCCCTATTACGTACCAACTATTCCTAACAGGTCTGACAAACTCACTGTACCTAACACACCACTTTTGTAGCATTTATCCATAGAGAATATCATGTGAGGGCTCATATAAGAGCCATGATTACACTGATCATCAATAGTGTTACAAGATGTACACAGGAATGATATTTACAAAGGCATACTGAATACATACATACTGAAAACATGATCTCTAAAATCTGTCTCCAAATAAAGAAAAAAACAGGTTCTTCCAGACAGGAAGTAAGATATATATCTCTCTGTCAAATGTATACTTGAACTACAGGCAGAGAGTTATCCTGTGTTTGAGGGCAAAAAATTAAGTTTGAAGAATATAAGTAGAATACAAGGAGACATTTTAATTATCCTTCATTGAGGAAACAAAAAGGAGAGCACTTTTTGCACTTATCGAAGGTGGAGCCATGCTCTGTTGGTTGGTAATGCTGGGAAATTTCTTTAGGTGAGAAACTACTTTAATAAGCGAAACCCTAGTCTTAAGTTAAGTTTAGACTAAGAGGCCCATTATACTTTTTGTTTTATATGTAACCATTTCTATTTCTGTTTGTTATCCCTACTCACTATCTCTTAAGTCTTAGTGTTTGCTAATAAATGTCTGATTGTATTCACCATAAGTATATCACAGTGCTGTGATGTTTTAACAGACCTGACTCTGAGTTGTACCAGTCAAGCTGTGTGTACTCTGTTCTCTTGGGGTGCATCTACACTTACAAGTTAGGTCGACTTAAGGAGGCTTAAGTGGACCTAAACTACTTTGCGTCCACACTGGGCATTCCTTAAGTCGATTTAAGCATTTCTTTAAGTCAACTTAAGGAAAAGTTACATCGACTTAATAACACCTCGTTTTAGGTCGATTTAATGCTTAAATCGACCTTATTAGGTTGATTTAAGCCAGTGTGGACAGGGATTAGTGCCTAAATCGGCCTTATTAAATCGGTTTAAAGTGTTAATTCTACTTAATAAGGTCAAAAAGGGGCTATATCTACACTACAAAAGTTAAGTCAACTTTTGTTAAGTTGATTTAATAAGGTCAACTTTAAGTCGACTTAAAGTCGACCTTATTAAGTTGACTTAAAGTCGACTTAACTTTTCTGGTATAGACATAGCCATAGAGACAGCAAACATAGCAATTTCTCTGAGTGTCTAGTGACAAGGGCTGTGTAACACAGGGGCAGACTTTTAGAAGAGCTCAGAGACTGGGCTACACCTGTTGTTAATGTGCAAGGCAAAGTAAGGGCTGCAGAACCTTGAGAGGATTATTTGGGTGGTTTATAGACTGGGGGTGTCAGCTCACTGAAGCAGGAGGATAATTATGAGTCACAGTCTTGGGCACCCCAGAAACATCAAACTGTCCAACGTTAAGCAATGTTAAACAAGGTTCAGTATATACAGACCTCAGCCTGCTTAATACCAGGGCAAACATAACATTGGAAATGTTTTTAACCTTTCATTCAAGATACTGAAAAGCAGGGGGGGAGGCTAAAACATTTGCAAAGTAAAGTATTAAGTAAGGCTTTCTTTCATAATGTTCCTTTTATCCTTTGCCTTTAGATGGAGAGTTTTTAAAAGGAAAAAAAACCCCTCATGGTTGACAGCTCCATAAGTAATTTAAAGGTGGTAAGAATTGTCTTTTTGGGGGGGGAAAAAATTAGTTGAGATGGGCTGTGTGACCGGGGCCTCCTGGGATACCCTTCTAGACGTGCAAAAATCAGGGCAAGCTGCAAAACCGGGAGCCAAACTCCCCACACACTGATGGGTGGTACTTAAACCAGTCTCCCTATCAGTCACAATCAGGCTTCTGGTTCCCCACACTGGGTACCAAGAAGTCTGTCCAAAATAGAAACAGCTCCCTTTATTGCACTCCAGCTCCTCCGGCTCCCACCTAGCCGCACGGTCCCTTAAAGATATAGGTTCTCCTGACCCCAAAGGGCCAGCCACAGCACACAGAACAATATAGGTTTGGATCTTACCCAAATACCACACTGGTAGCCAATCCTTTAGCAACTACAACTAAAGGTTTAATATAAGAAGAAAAGAAGCAAAATATGAGAGATGTTAAAGGGTCAAAGCGAATCACATACATACAAATGATTTAAAGTTCATGAAAAGCAGTTTGCAGGCTTGTTCCTCTGGTAAACACCCAGCATCAGGGTGGGCCTCAATCCTTTGTTCAGTCTCAGAGGAATAGTTCCAGAGATGGGTGTTGGCTGTAGACTGAGAACTTGAGAGCAAGATGGAGTTGGGGTTGCTGCCTTTTATCACCTCTGGCCTTCTCCTTGCTGTGTGCAGGTCTCTCCAATCAAACTGGAGCTGAGTCACATGTTTAAGTCCTGGTGGCTCAATAGGTTTTCTTCTTCGGCCCATTATACTGGGGAGCTTCCTTAATGGGCCATTAAGGAGACAATGGCCAGGTAGACATTCAGTCTGGGGAATTTCCCCTAGCCTTACACAAGTTAAAATATAACTATCATATTCCTAACTTCTAATATAAATACAAATCCTACACATAAACTATATAATCATTCCCCACAAATTATTACCTTTCTATTGACATCAAACATGGCATAATTCCTATGGATTATAACAATCATAAAATATTCATACAAAATAATACCATAAATGGTTCCCTAAATCCTGACAGCGTCACAGGCTGGAACTTTTGTTGTTGTTGGTAAAGTCTGATCCCATTTCCTAGAAGATAAACACACACACAAGAGCATAGGCAGTCTTAGCGGGTGGGGAGTGTGGGCAACTGCCCATGGCCCCGCAGGGAGAGGGGCCCCATGACGCACCTAGCTGCCGCAGGTCCCACGCACTAAGACTGCCTATGGTGGTGGGTCTGGGGCGTGGCGGGGGCCCACAGTGGGGCCGGGGCCCTGTTGAGGGGGTTGAGGAGGCCGTGGCGGGGCCAGGAAAGCCCTGGCGAGGCTAACGGTGGGGCAGTGGGGGGCCAACGGAGGCCGCAGCGGGGGCAGCGAGGCTGGCGATGGAGCCGTGGGGGACGTGGGGGCTGCAGCGGGGCTAAGGACCCTGGTGAGGCTGGCAGCAGGGCAGGGGGCTAGGGGGAGCATTGGGCCATGGCAGGGGTGGCAACGGAGGCCGTGGCGGGGGCAGCGAGGCTGGCGGTGGGGCCAGAGCGGGCCGTGGGGGCTGTGGTGGGACCAGGGAGGCCCTGGTGAGGCTGGCTGCAGTACAGCGGGGGCTGTGGGGAGGTGGGGGGCCATGGCAGGGCTGCGAAACCTTAGGGGTGGCAGCGGAGGCCGTGTGGGGCCAGTTGGGTGAGGCTGGCAGTTGGGCCGGGTGGGTGTCGGTGCCCTGGCGAGAGTGGCTGCTGGCCAGGGGTGGGGAGGACAGCCAGGGCTGTAGTGGGGCTCAGGGGTCAAAAGTTAAGGAAGGGCCCCCCCATGTGGTGCAGGGGCCCCCCATCCTTAACTTTTGCCATGGGCCCCAGAAATCCTAAGACTGCCCCTGCACAAGAGCAGAGAGAAAATAACAGCAAAGGGGGAAAATGCTATTTCTATCCGTGGTGTTCACTCTTACTTGCAACCTCGCTGCTGGAAAAATACAAGCACAGCGCATGGTCTTATCAGCCACTCCAAGACCTGGCTAACTCATATAAACATTGTGCTGTTTAGGGCATTGCTTTTAGTTGCCTCTTTCTGGTCACAGGCTCACAGCAGTGTTGCTAAATATTTATTCTTGACTAGAAGAGCTAGACTCTTAACTGACGGAAGGAGAAAAGGAGAGAGAAGAAATAAGGTAGGTAAGGAAAAGAATATATGGTGAGGAAAGGGGAAGATAAAGTCTCATCCGAGGTGGTGTTCAGGATTTAGCCAGAGCCTGTAAAAGTGATGATGTCATCTGAGTTCCTCTCTTGGCCTTTTCTGGTCAGGATATCTCTTAGTATCAGGAAGGCCCAGTGATGCTATGTGGATCCCGGGAGATAATGGGAGTGGCAGCCAGGAGGCTAAAGTAAATTCCTCCTTCTTTCACTCAGCAATTGATGTGTGCGCTTCACCTCTCTACATCAGTATTCTTCCCTCCTCCCCCCACCCCAAGTATTTGCTTTTTAAGAACCCCAAAAGGGGGTAATGGGTAGAACAGCCCATGCTTCATAATTTTGTTCACCAGGTAGGCCTAATTTCTGACACACCAATTTTGGTTCATTGATTTTCAGCCCCCAAACTTTTCTTATTTACCAGGCATGCTCTTAATACTTCCCTTGAGTTCTATAGAAACCTTTTTGTTCGAGCTAATTCAATCTTTCTGTCTCCCTTTTCCCCACCAGTACTTCTTGTTACGGTTCTTGTGACATTTATTAACTTTCACTTACATTCTATAGTTGAGCTCACACTTAGGGCAAATTTGTAGGCCCAGTTATCACAACATTGGCCATATTCTGCCAAGGACTCTAGAGGGAAGTGTGGGCCGCAACGCTGAGGCCCTTTGACAAACCTAGAAGTAGCTTGCTAGAATGCATGTTGTGCCAAGATACTCTTAGCTAGTCTCAGGAGAGATTCAGGTTATGCATATTCCAGCCAGAGTAACTATCTTGGCTACTAGCTACTACATCTCTCAACATCTGCAAAAGAGACAGGTGCTCCAACTAGGCACTCTCCTACAGGAGCCCTCAACATCCTCCTCATCCTCCTTTGACAGTGGTGATGAAAAAGGAAGTTAAGGTCTTACCTTATTTCCTCTATCTTTTTCTGCTCTGTCGTCCACAACATCTAAACAGGGATGAAGCAAAGTTAAATCCATTATGCAGAAACTTAGTTCTATCCATGGATGAGCTGTCAGAAAGCAAGAGCCCACATATAGGGCAAAGGTATTTGGTGATCAGCTCTCTCATGGAGAAACATCTCAGAGTTTCTCTGTGGGTTTGGGAAGAACAGTCAACCTGGAGGCAAATGGCATGGAAAGAAACCATAAGAAAAACACATTCTCCCTCTGGACAGCTGGCTGGTGAGCAGATGTTGGAGCAGACGTTGCCTGTTGGAGCAAGAGAGCAGAAGGAAAAAACAGGAAACAGGCAGCCACCACTATATGCAGCAAGTTTTTAGCATGCAGTAGCAATGGTGATTTGGAGGAGACATGGATCTTGGATTTCTGGGTGTGCCTGCTTACCACATGGTGGTAATCCGAACAGGTGAGGTTAATGGATAAGAGTGCCCACAGGAACCCCATCCTACCTTCTGGAATTTCCTCATGCGCAGTTACTCAATGGCTCTAGTAGGTTAGTCTCCTAAGTGCTATAATACTTTGACCTGATTTCAGTTGTTGGATTTGACATGTAATTGCTAGGTGGTGTTATTGGCTTGTGATATACAGGATGTCTAACTTGATGATCTGCTGGTCCCTTTTGGCCTTTAACTCTTTGTGTGTGATTCCCAGTTCATGTAGATGGTTCTGCATTAGCTTTACTAAAGCTATTGAGCTTGTGATCCAAAGGACCCCTCAATGCCAACTGGTAAAGGGTTCACTGTTCTGTAGCAGCAACTCCTATCAGGCTTGATAATCTTATTACACCCACCACACTCTTTCATAGTATTTAGTACATAGTATCAAAAAAGGTTTATGTAAAGCTTTACAAGCTGTCTAAGATAGCCAATGGGAGATGCTAACTTGAGGGGTGTGTGGTAAATCCCATCCATCTCTCAGAGATAGATGCCTGTGAGAGATTATATATAACCCCATACTGGAAACAAAGAGTTAAGGAGCTATTCTGATTTCAGGTGACTCTGTGCCCTCTGCCTCTCCCCCACTTCCCAACACACACACCTGTAGAGCTTGCTCTAATGGCAGAAGGAGCTTAAAAGAGAGCCAGACAGGTCACAAAGGGGGCAATTCTATCCTGACATTTCTAGGACAAGGGCCTAAAGGGGTCTTTGCTGCTAGGAAGGGGCTGAGCCATGCCCGTCTGAAAGTTCAGTTACTTCTTTTAGTCATCTTCTGTTGGAGTTTGAAGGGGAAGTGGCCCATGGAGGCAGCCTTGAAGCAATCCAGGATGCTTGATACTCCTGCCTCTCATATGGCTATGTCTACACTGGCAAGTTAAGGAAGCTTAATTCAAACTACCTTAAGCCATGGCTACACTAGGCTTTCATTAGTTCGAATTAAGGGCTTCCTTAATTCGAACTAATACATTTGAATATGCTATTCGAACTAAGGGTTCATTCAAACTAGTTAGTTCGAATTAACCAATGTGGCCATGTTAGTTCAAACTAAATTGCTTAGTTCGAACTAACCGGCCCATTTAACTCAATGCAATTCGCTAATTCGAACTAAGCAAGTGCCATTCATGGCACTTGCTTAGTTTGAACTAAATTTTTCTAGTTTGAATTAAGTTAATTTGAACTAACTAAAATTAGTTCGAATTAGTTAGTTCGAATTAACTAATTGGAACTAACTTTAGTAAGTGTAGACATAGCCATAGAGCTTGGGGTTGGAGCCTGGTTGAGTGGAAGGCCCAGGCTTCCCTACCAACTGTGCTTGTTGCGAAAGGGGCAGAACCCTTCCTTCTCCCTACCTCTCTCAGCAGTAAGGAGAGGGTAGAGATGCTGAACCCTTCCTTCTCACTCCCTCTCTATATTTCTCTGGACTCTGTTACTTGGAAAGGGGACAAAATAAGTTGATGGCTTATCAGGAGGGCTGAGTTGCCACCTACCAAGAAGTGGACTGTGACTGTGTCAAAGGGAGGTGCTGATGACTCAGAGGAGGGAGGAAGTAGAGGCTGTCATGTTCTAGGGTGCAAATCAGACCAATGAGGTTGTGTCACTGCTTATTCTGTAATCCTGAGTGTCTTAAAATGTGGTGCGGTAGTAGCTCCCTGTTTGGACACTCCTACCCAGCATAGAAGCATGCTTTATGTATTGAACAGTCCCAATTCTGCTTGTTCTGCCACAGTTGCAGTCTGCTTTCCACCAGCTTTGGTTACTACTAAACCAACAGCCCCCAACACACCCTCTATCCCAAATTTCCCCAGAACTGTATGCCCTGAAATGTCCAGCCCCCTCCTGGAATGTTCAGAAGAATAAGAGTCTGTTGTTCTTGTCAAGAGACAAAAATACAGCAGCATATTGCTATTACTGGAGTTAATAATCATTTCAGGTCAAAGAATGCACTGGGTTGATTTAGAATAAAAATGAAGTTTACTTAATCAACCAGAGATGTTAAGTGAATTCAAGTATAAAGGATAAAGCCTCAAATGGTTACAAACAAAAGTAAAAATGCTTTCTCGTGACTGAGGCTATGTACACACGATCAGATTAAAGCGCAACATGGCAATCGCGCTATATAAAACACGTGACCTTTATTGCGGGAGAGCGCGTACACACGTCATTCCTTGCAATGCAACAGAATTCTTTGCAATATTGCGGTGTAGCGCAATGAATTCTGGGCACCTATCCCATAGTTCAATTTTCCCTGAATCGGTGCTTGGAATCATGGGATGAAGGAAAGGAACGCAAAGCGCCATGGATAAACTCTCAGTTTCCCGTGGTGCACTGTGTTCCCCTTGCGTCTTCCTTGTTGCCAATAGCAACTCGCACCTATTTTCAACAGTGCAGTGATGCACCGCACCACTTGCGAGTAATCACAACAGCGACAGCATGGATCCTGCTCTGATCTCCACTGTCGCCTTCAGCATTCTAAATACATCTCGGCTGGTTGCTCAGTACGCAATGAGCTCCGAGTCAGACGAGGATGCTGAGGAGCAGCGGCTGATCGATGCCAGGCAGAGCAACAGAACCGCGTTGCTCAGCTCCTTCACCAATCATCTGCACACGGTGCAACGCCGTTTCTGGTCGCGAGAGACGAGCACCGAGTGGTGGGATCGCATTGTTATGCAGCTGTGGGATGATGAGCAGTGGGTAAAGAACTTTCGAATGCGGAAAGCAACCTTTCTGGAACTGTGTTCAGAGTTGGCCCCTGCCCTGCGACGTAAAGACACCAACATGAGGTCAGCCCTAACCGTGGAGAAGCGTGTTGCAATTGCTGTCTGGAAGATGGCGACTCCTGACTGCTACCAGTCGGTTGCAAACCAGTTTGGAGTCGGGAGGTCCATCGTCGGATTAGCCCTCTCACAAGTCTGCCGAGCCATCAATCGCGTTCTGCTATGGAGGACGGTGACGTTGGGCAATGTTCGTGAGATTGTGGACAGCATTGCTGCCATGGGATTCCCTAACTGCGGGGGAGCCATAGACGGCACACACATCCCTATTTTGGTTCCAGACCATTTTGCGACCGAGTATATCAACAGGAAGGGCTACTTCTTCATGGTGCTGCAAGCACTCGTGGATCACAAGGGGCGTTTTACGGACATCAATGCTGGGTGGTCGGGAAAGGTGCATGATGCCCGCATTTTCAGGAACACTGGTCTGTACCGGAAGCTGCAAGGGGGTACCTTCTTCCCTGATCAAAAAATTACAGTGGGGGTTGTGGAGATGCCCATAGTCATCCTCAGAGACCCAGCATACCCACTGATGCCATGGCTCATGAAGCCATACACCGATAAACTAGATCGCAGCAAGGAGCAGTTCAATTACAGATTGAGCCGCTGCAGAATGACTGTGGAGTGTGCCTTCGGCGGTTTAAAAGGGCGCTGGAGCTGTTTGTATGGGAGGCTGGACTTGGCGG
This sequence comes from Pelusios castaneus, assembly GCA_007922175.1. Lineage (NCBI taxonomy): Eukaryota > Metazoa > Chordata > Testudines > Pelomedusidae > Pelusios > Pelusios castaneus. The sequence continues at coordinate 9,764,487 of ML685821.1, forward strand.
AGGACAAGATCCCTGCTGTGATTGCGTCATGCTGTGTCCTTCATAACATTTGTGAAAGTAGGGGAGAAAAGTTTTCCCCGGGGTGGGCTATGGAGGCACAGCACCTCGAGGAAGCATACGAACAGCCAGCCACTAGGAGTATTAGGGGGCCCAAGGAGAAGCTGCTCGCATAAGGGAGGCACTCAGGGACCATTTCAATGATGCCCTCCCCTAGTTAACTTCCAGGACGCATCAGGTGCACCTTATGAGATTTTCAATGTGTACAAATAAAGCCACTCTTCAAATTATTTGTTGCTGTTTTTATTAAAACCTAAAAGGGGGGGGTTACAGGTGGGTGTAGCTGCGGGTCTCTAAAAAGTAGCTCTGGGGAGGGGCTGGATGTTGCAGTGTACCAGGGGGACGGGTGGCCTTCAAAGAAATTCTTTGAAGGACTACGGGGTGTGGGAGGCAGACATGGCTGAACTGTATGGAGTGGAGCCCGTACATTAATCGCCTGGGTCTGCAAAGCAATCATGCTCTTGAGCAGTTCTGTTTGCTCCTTCACCACGCTTATCAGTTCATCCCTGTGTTTCTGCCTCCTCTTGGGATTCCTCTCTCCAGGCTCAATTCTCCCTCGTGGATTCCTGTGCTGTTTTCAGCAGGTCCTGAAACATATCCTCCCTGTTTCTTTGAGCACGCCGCCGAATGTTTCTAATGCGGTCAGCTGGGGTAGACACCGGCCTTGTGAAGGTCGAATCTAAAAAAAATAATAATAATAAAGCTGTTGTTAACACAGAGCCTAGATAACCAATGTAACCTTCCAGTAGCACATTCCACTGGAAGGTGCAGGGCAGTCAACATCCTATGCTTCGCTGAAGCGGACAAGGTACGTCCTAGTAGAAAGCTTACTGGGGGCTAACATTCTGCACAGGTCACACAGATGGAACCTGATATTTCTCTCCTCAGATTGCCCCTGCCAGCTAGAATACATATCATACATGCCACCGGTTGCAAGCCAGGACCGTATGCTGCTGCACTGTGTGCTGCCATGATTCCCAGGGCTGTGCTTTGCAGCTGGCGAGGCAGAGTATCCGTCTTTGGGAGCATAGACACAAACGCTCTCCCATCTAACCTGAGTAGTAGGCTCTGGAGGTACATCGAGGAAACCTTTAGTGACCTAAATACAGATGATTTTTTGTCAGTCACTGCTTGTGTTGATGCACTTCTAATGAATACAGAGTAAAGAGCGTGCACAGTGGAGACCGAGACAGCAAGCACCCCCACCCCGGACAATGATATTTTAGCAGGAGCCATAGCTGCATGAAAGAGAAACTTACCTGAACCCCCCTCTGCCACCTCAGAGGACACGCTGCAATTCATGTCTTTGGTGGACGTCTCAGCGAGGGTGCAGAAGAGATCCTGGCTACACGCTGTTGCGCTTTCCTCGAGGTCATCCTCCATCTCCTCCTCTTCATCGATCACGTCCTCATCCTGCTCGGGTCTGGCATTCACTGGATGAGGGGGGGCCGATGTGTCCATGGGACTCTTTGCAGTGGTTGTGGGGTCCCCACTGAGGATGGCTTCTATCTCCTTATAGTACCTGCATGTAGCAGGCGCTGATCCCGAACGGCAGTTTGCCTCCTTCGCTCGGTGATAGGTTATTCTTAGCTCCTTCACCTTTGATCTGCACTGCACAGTGTCTCTATCATAACCTCTCTCTGACATGGCCCGAGAAATTATGCCAAATGTATCATAATTTCACCTGCTGCCTCGTAGCTGCTCTTGCACAGCGGACTGTCCCCAGATGCTGATCAGGTCCAGCACCTCTGCCGTGCTCCAAAGGGGTGCGCGTCTTCCACGACGGGCCGCCATTGCTACTGAAGATCGGAGCTGCACTCCACTCCACGAGGAAGAGAACAGGAAGTGAAACAGATGAGAAATTCGAAAATCCTGGGAATCTGATCAGGGCGGGGACTGTTTCATCACGGCCACAGAGCGGGTGGGGGGAAGACCAGAGAGGACGACTTTGGAATGCTGGGACACTTCCGGAGGCCAATCATTGCGCGGTAAGCGTGCACACGAGTGGAAAGGTGCAACAGCTGTTCCGCGTTAACTGCTACCACCCTCGTCAAGGTGGTTTTTGTATTGCGCTACAACAAGGCAGTTAACGCGGAACAGCCCTATTGCACGTGTGTACGCTGTTGTTGGTATCGCGCGTTAATGATTGTTAATGCGCGATAAAGTGATCTTGTGTACAAGGCCTAAGACATTACAAAACTACAATCGGTTCAAGGTAAGATTCTTACCACACCCCCTTCCACTACACTGGCTGACCACCCTTGTAGTAAGAATCTCCAACGAAGAGCTCATGTTTTTTTCTTCTGAGTGAAAAGTAACTAGGATTCTTCACCCCTCTCTTTTACAGTCTTGTGGACTTTTGAAATATATCCTTCTCAAAGTTCGGTAACCCCTGCTGTCAGGATGGTTCCATGCTGGTTTCTTCCCTGTTAGTGCTTTTTGCAATGCAACTAGATCTGTCCCTGCAGCCTCTGATGTGCTGATAAATTAGTACTTGCTTCCCATTGATTGTACCTGGATCGAGGCATTGGCCTTATCTTTGTCTTTACCCACTCCTAAGACTTGTTTGGCTCAAAAATATTTTAGTAACATCCTACAGAGGAAATTCATAACTTGACATATAACATTGACTTATGGATTTTACAGTGATTAATAACCAGGGTGGTGGTGGTTTTCAACTGATATCTCACAAGGCATACTTTGCACAAATTGCAGCAGAGTGTGAATACAAGTTCTGAAGTTCACAGAGGCCTAATAACTTAATTATTAGATGATGCTACTGGTGAGTCCACCTGCCTAAGTCCAGGCTTCAAAGAAGTGTCTATCTATGCTGGAGATCCACTAATGGAACCAACTGTCTAAACTCCTTGTAGAAGTGGGCTAAGCAATGGCTCACACCATACAAAATGCCTGAAAAGGTGGTGCCCATCTTATATTTTTTAACACGGTGGGAGAACACTCATCTTGGATGTTAACTACACCAGGTTAAATTCCCCCTCTCTTCTAGAGGGGGAGAAAGGATTTGAACAGGTGGTTTCACCTTGCAGCAAAGTGTTCTAATCACAGATTATTCTATCATACTCCTATCTCTACTATTGAAGCTGTTGAACTGTTGGTAAATAATAGAAGAGTGATTGGAGCAGGGAGCTGGACTTGGGGTCTCCCACATGGGTGTCCTAACCATGGGACTATAGAGTCACTTGCTCTCTGGCCAAATGATTGTTCCACTGTGATAAATACTTAAATTATTCCAAAACCATCTTATAAATTTTAATAAATTAGGCTTCACAACCTTTTAAGTAGGTTTCATTATCTTTATTACAAATGGGATAAGTGAGGCACAAAAGACTCAATTTTGCCAATGTCTGAAACAGTCAGAACTAAATCTCATTTCCAGTAATGCGTGACCCACAAAACTATCCTGCTTCTCCTATGACTGTTTATTAACCTGCTCCCTTTCCTGTCCTCATGGTCCTCTCACTTGGTCTAGGTGGTCATTTTTTCTCATAGATGCCTCAGTCCTACAAGCATCTATGCAGCTGCTTTGATTATAAATAGCCTTATTGACTACACCTCATTCTTAAACTAAAGCACATGTATAAATGTGTGCAGGATTGGGGCCAAGATATTCCCCCAAAATATTCCACCAAAATATTCCTCCTATTTTTAAGTATAGTTGACAAAGAAAAACATGAAAATAAACTTGACCAACTAGGAAATATTGAAGAACTTCCATTAATATTTATTTGATAAATAATTAATGAAATACTTCAAAAACTTTAGGGTGTTTATCAGCTGAAGTAAGTTAGTGTGAAAGTAATCAACTCATTAATGAGTGTACTGAATTACTGTCACCTTATTTTTGAAAATCTCATGAGAAAGTGGGAAGGCAGAAAAGGACTGGGGGAAAAGCTATTGTACCACCAACTTTCAAAAACTGAATGAAGGGTGATTCTGGTCATTCTAAATTCAACCCATAGAAATATTGAAATGGCGTTGTTCTGAAAAATTACTATTTAAAAACAGTACCATCTTAGTCAACAGATCTGCTGCCTGTGTGACTAAGTCATATCTGTTAACTTGTGTCAAAAATAAGGTGGTGTCTTTTGTGGGTGGAGAATTATTGTTTGTCATTAACATAAGTATTAGTTAATCTGCAATTACAAATTCTGCACTAGTACACTTGTGCAACAACTCTGATGTTAAGTTGCTATACCAGAGCAGCCTGAGCCTCATTACTGATAATGGAATTGTGGAGGTGTAATAAAGATCATAACCAGATAATGGGACTGTGCAGATTAATTTTTTCATTTGTATTGCAATAGTAGTTAAGGGCACAAGTCATGGGCCTCTTTCTGCCACATATTATACAAACTCTCAGTAAAAAGATGGTCAGTGCCCCAAAGAATTTGCAAACTAGGTTATGACACATGCAACAGGTGGACTGGACAATCCAATGGGTGTACAGAAGAGAGCAAAGATGAAGTAATAGAAAAGAAAGCACATTATACTATAGGAAGAGGTATATTTGTGTCTAAGTAAGGGGTTTTTTATAGCACCTATTACCACAGTAGCTAAACCTCACTTCTTAAGCAAATTAGATTGTCATAACAAGGGATTAAAAAATATCATGGATTTTTCTGCTCTTCTCTCATCCCAGACTCTATAGCAAGGGAGAGAGATCATTGTGAGAAAGCTTTACAAAAGTGGAAGACCGCACATTGTGTCCTAAAAGTGCTTAGATTAATCAGAATGTAATCTCTAGAAATTCATTCATTCTGCAGGTGAATTCCCTTGACTGGAAATGCTTGATCTCCAGCTCTTATATATTCTCCTGTACTTTGTAAACTATTGTCCCAAAAGGATGGAGCTGTCTTGGCAGGTCGCGGATTGAGATACAACAATGATGTAGCTCGAACCTGCTCTATGAATGGTTTTGAAGATCAAGACGAAGGCCACACACTGGTAATGGAAGCAGGCATCAAAGATAATTGCTATGTGTAACTGTAAGCTCCTTAGGTCAAGGGACTATGCTTTTGTATGATCCCAGTTCTGCCGTTCTGACTTAAGATGAGTAATCCCTTGTGCTGTAAATTCCATTGAAACTAATATATGTTGTTTGAATTAGACCCAATAAATAATAAATAGAACAGGTTTATGAAGCACAATTCATTCCGGTCTATCTTGATTTGCTGTTCTGCTGGAAATTGTTCCTAGTTCTTTTATTGATGGGAAACTGAGAGAGAGGCCCAATTAGGAACCTTCTGGAATTAAAAATTTCTTAGTAAGTCAGAGTTAGGGGAAATGAGACAGCTGATGCTGACATGAAGTGAAGAGTAGTTAGGGGAGGAAAGATGGAGGCAGACAGTAGATAACAGAGAGGGAAATTTTGATGATAACAAGAGAAGAGATAGAAGTACAGGTGTAGATCTTTCATGAAGAATTACTTTAGTTAGGAACAGAATTAAAAGATGGTTGAATTGTTAAGAACAGCATTAGATTCAAGTCTAATTTGTTATGCAAGGATAAATCCATTGATTTTAATTACTCCAGATTTGCATTAGGAAAAACTCATGTCTGACTCTGGCCCTGAGTTCATGGAAAGAATGAAGGAAGACATAGGGCAGTTAATGGAGAAACACAAAAACATTGCTGTAAATATGTGAGTGATAACATGCAGCTGCTGTGTTGGTGGGTGGGATGCCTGGTGGCGTTTTAAAAAAGCTGACAGCCAAAGAAAGCAGCAGCAAAGCAGAAAATAGCCATGAGTAATTTCTGGGTTTTCTTCCTTTTCATCTGGCCAGTTTGACAGATTATTAATCTGGACTGGAGGATAATGTAAATCTAGTATTGATTTATTAGTGACCAGCACTAGAAAAGTGAAGAGGGATTTATATTTACTACAAGGGCTGGTAGTAGGGCTCTGCCACTTGGTAACTGATACTTTCTGCCTCCAAAATGTCAGCAATCAGATAGTGAGAACAGAGTCAAACACAAATGTGACCTAAACATTAAATGCTAAAATGCAGGTTGGGGTTTAGGTTACATGTGCCTGGATCTTCACTCATGTGAGTAGTCCCATTGAAGTGAATGGGGCTAGTCACCCGCTTAAAATTAAAAACATGCCTTGCTGGGTTGATGCCCAATTATTTAAATGCTTTAAAAATTACAAACTTATGAGAAAGATGGCAGCAACAGTGCAGGGAATTCTCAAGATATGTATCTCATTCAGATACACATCTATTCATTTAGGACTCGAAAGTCTGTCCACATTTTAAAAACAAGAGTCCTCTGGCACTTTAAAGACTAACAAATTTCTTTGGGCATAAGCTTTTGTGGGCTCCAACCCACTTCATCAGATGCATGAGTTGGAGCCCACGAAAACTTATGCCCAAAGAAATGTGTTAGTCTTTAAGGTGCCACAGGACTCTTGCTGTTTTTGCTGTAAACAGACTAACACGGCTCCCCCTCTGGATATTGTCCACATTGTGTAAACCAGCATGCCCATGAATAAGTTATTTTTGATCTACATTGTGAGTTTGCCTCTATGAACCACTCATGATTTTAATATTTTGCCTACATACTGTCATATTCATGCTCATGTCAATATTAATCAATGCTAAATCTCAATTTTAGAGATTTTTCCCCCTACCCAGAGTCCAACCATGTGAGGTGTTCTATCAGTGTCTCAAAATCAGGAAATATGATGAGTAAATCTTTATCTTGATCCTGACTGGGGCCTCGGGGAACTACTTGAAATGTTAATGTTAAAGATAATGATTGTAAAGCACTTTGAAGATGGAGTACTATAAGATGGTTAAATATCAATCATCCAATCTAAGTACTATTGTTCCACCCTCCACAGATCCTTTGTTCTTTTGTATTATTTGGATTTATGTCTCATAGCTTGTGGTGAGAAGAGAAACAACACAACCTACAGTGGAATGAATGAATGTATTTATTTATTGCTTTAGTGTCTAGGAACCTCAATAATGGACCTTGACTCTATTGTGCTAGATGCTAGAACACACTGTACTAGAACAAAAGATGTGTCACTAATGATACCCTTGGGGTTTGGTGGAGTAGCAGAAGCTCATTACTGAAAGAGGGAAGTGTGATAATATTTGCAATTTGGAAAACAGGATTTTTTTTTTTTACTCCATTATGCAAACAGTGTCTTGATACTCTAGTAGTGGCGTGGGCACCTTAGAAATGTGGGGTTAGATCGGTCAACTCCCTCCTCTAAATGGCTCACACTGCCAACCTCTATTGTTCACTCATCAATTTTTCAAACAAAAACCTTTGTAGTCTATCACCTGCTGTCCCTCACATTTGGGAGATGCTCCCTCTAATCATCCTCAAAACTAACTTATTTTCCTCCAACAAATCCTCCTCAAAACTTCCCTTTGCCATGCCCTACAGCAAACTTGACAGTGGTTAGGCAGTTTGAATGATGAGACCTATCATGACCAACACTCATTGTTTCCTCACACCCCCTGTAACTGCTAGGATGGCCTCTGAAGCCCTTGTTTTAAAAATATGGCATCACATTAGCTATCCTCTAGTCATCTGGCATAGAAGCTGATTTAAATGAAACATTACATGCCATAGGCTATGTCTACACTTGAAAAGATAAGTTGACTCTGTTAAGTCGACTTAACAAGTCAACTTAACTATTCAAGTGTAGACGCGGCAGAGGTGGCTCCCTGCTGAGAAGGGACCCGCGGGTCCCTTTCCCAGGATGCCACAGTCCCTCCAAGAAGGGAGCAGAGGCTTCCTTCTTGCCAGGACACCCACAGGTCCCAGTGAGAAGGGAGCCAGGCGCTGGTGCTCCAGCTCACGCAGGAATCACCGGGGATCCCCTGTCAGCTGAAGCACTGGAAACAGCTGGCCCGGTGCTCCAGCTGACAAGGGAACCTCCAGGGATCCTCTGTCAGCTGCTGTGCCGGAAGCTGCCAGCCCGGCACTCCAGCTGACAGGGGAACTGCCAGGGATCCCCTGTCCAGGGAGTGCCGCTCCCTTTTTGCCTGGACGCCCGCGGGTCCCCGGGAGAAGGGAGCATGGGGCTCCCTTCTGGCCGGGACCCACTCGGGTCCTCAAGAGAAGGGAGCCCCGCGCTCCCTTCTCCCGGGGACCCGAGCGGGTCCTGGCCAGAAGGGAGCCCTGCGCTCTCTTTTTGGTGGGACCCGTGCGTGGGTCCTAGGCAGAAAGGAGCTGTGGGTCCGTTCCTGCCAGGACCTGCGGGTCTCAGGGGGAAAGGAGCCACAGCTCCCTTCTCGCCAGGATCTGCAGGGTCCCAGGGCACCTTAGGTCGACTTATATAATAAGTCGACCCTAGGCGGCCACACCATCTTTAGGTTGACTTAACAAATCAACTTAATTGTTAAGTCAACCTAAAGACCGATAGTTATTAAGTCGACTGAAGGAGCTGCTTAAGTCAACTTAATGAAAGCCAGGTGTGGACACGTCTTTCTTTAAGTCGACTTAAGCCTCCTTAGGTCAACTTAATTTGCAAGTGTAGACGTAGCCATAGTTAGTAATTCTGCAATCTCATGTTTGAGTTCCTTCAGGACTGTTGTTGAATGCTCCTGTTCTCATCCAGCTAGAACAGGCATAGGTAGCACTGTAGCCACAATAGCACAGTTAGCAGCAACAGAGGCCCTGTTTTACTCTGCTAAGTTTATCCCCTCAGGGTTTAAGCTCATCTGTACTCAGCAAAACTAAGCCATGCCTCTGCTGCCACTACTGGCTGCTGTTGCTCTTCTTCTAGCTTGATGAGAGCTAGTATACGTGTAGTGGGTAGGGGAGTCGCACCTGTAGCATGTACTGTAGACTTAGCATAAGAAAGAGGATTCATTTTTGTTAAAGCAGATGAACCTTTCTAGAGGCGTATGAAAGTGACTGGAAGACTCTTGGTTATGTCTAGTAAACTGAAGGTCAGTTATGAGCTGGGGAGAAGTAAGTTTTGGAAGCTACTCACAGGTGAATTAGAGACTGGGAATAAGCAGTGGTGGGGCCATAGAAATACTGTTTTAAAATAAAGGGTAATGTAGGGGAACAGTGTCCCATATTTATATTTTTGAAAGGCAGAGGAGAAAATGTGATCCTTTTTCTTCTCTCTTCCCTGCCAACCTCCCCTGTGACACCCCACTTTGAAAACATACTCAGGTTGCAGAGGGGAGATGGGCACAATTGTGCCTGCTGCAGCTGCTTCTGGGTCAAAATTCTTAGTGAAACTCAACCATTACCAAGGAATTTTTTCCAAATGGTGGTTGGGATTGTGATCTTTGCTCAGAAGTCAGTCTTTTGTTGGAGCTCCTGCATTTCAGATGGCCCAGGAGAGGCAGAGGAGGGTGAGAGGCAGTATCTGCAACAACCAGAGAATAAGGCCAACAATAAATGGAATTCATGCCACAAGACTCCCGCTCCCGAGTAACCAGCTATTGACTCTTCAAGAAGCTTAAAGTGCTACTTCTGTAACTCTGTGGGAGCTGGCCTCAAAACTGAAGAGCCAAACTAGCAGGGTTGGAGAAAGGATGATCTATGGATTAAGACATTGGCCTGGGATGAAGGTGAATACAGGCTCAGTTCCTGCTTTGCCACTTCCTGTGTGACATTGGACTAGTCACGTAGCTTTTCTGAGCTTCAATTCCTCATCTTGAAAATGGGGATATTAGCTCTTTCCTACTTCACAGGGGTATTGTGAGGATCAGTAAAAAAATGTGTAAGATTCTCAGATACTGCAGAGCTAGACATAATAGAAGTATCATAGATCACCTTGGGAAAAGAAAAAAGAAATTGCTCTGTGGAAACTGGGTAGCTACCAGTCAGCTGGGGAATTCACAGTGGATGATCTCCAGGTGGATGCTTGTGGGGAAATACAGTGTTTTGCTGGACTGTGTGATCAAGGTTTCAAATCATTTAGAGTCAGATTCCCAAATCATACTAGAGGGATATATATAGGACTATTTGCCCATTCTGTGCCAAACACCCATCCTACCAAATCTTGAAGTACATGAACAGAAACTGTAGGCTATCACTCTAGCCTTTAACTAGTGGATTAGCATGGCTGGTTCCAGAATGCTTACAGAAGCGGGCTAAGTAATGCTTTAAAAAATAAACCCCAAAACCTACTGCAATTCTGAATTTTCCAGAGCGAACAGAGAAGCATATTCTCCCTATCCCATAATATTGATATTGATGGTGTTTACGTCCCCACAATGATTCTTGGTAACCCAGCATACACTGGTTCTAAAATCCATACCCTAATAACACAATCAGATGGCAATACACAGCAGATTTAAGATGGTAGTATGCTTTTCAGGACCCTTAAAGAAAGGTGGGCATGCCTGAGAAATGATAGCCTCTTAGTGCAATCAACAGTCTCCATACCTGCCTGTTGGACTCTAGATAATATCTATGGGAGCAGGGAGGATGATACATTAAGGGAGGAGGACTCAGGACTTGAAGCAAAACATATGCACGTGGAAAGTCAAGTCGACATCTGAAGCTGTAACTTAACGTCAACAAAACCTGCTGTTGCCATGCCCTCCAAATTCAATACATTCTGTGCTCAGATTTTGCAAGTATAGGGTAAAGATGGAGGACACAAATGCCTAATATAGAATGAAGCAAATATCAGCAGTTGTTGGAATTAACTGGAATTGTTTCCTGTGGTGGGTTTACTCTTATAGTACAAGTACGTTTATCTTCAGTGACTGTTATGAAATCAATTTATGACCAAATCTTTCAAAAGTGACTAGTGATTTTTGGGTTCCTCAAGTTTGGGTGCTCAATTTGAGCCCCAATTAAAGGGGTTTGATTTATTTTTCAGTAGGTGGATGCTCAGAACTTTAAACTGTCTCAGATTGGAGTGAACATAATCACTAGTCATTCAGGGTAAGCTTTGTAATACCCTTGATGTGGAAAATGTCAAAATCACCTCACACACTTGCAGCCCAGCTGCAATGAGAAACTACTGTCCTGAAGGTTCCAAAGGGGTAGCCGTGTTAGTCTATTGCAAAAAAACAACAGAATCCTGTGGCACTTTTAAAGACTAACAGATTTATTTATCACATGAGCTTTCATGGGAGAAAATCCCACTTTGTCAGACGCTTTGAAGATGGGAAACTTACAGAGCGGGAGGAAATTAAATGCAGGGGAGTGCATAGCATCCTATGTCATACACTCCCCTGCATTTAATCTGTTAGTCTTTAAAAGTTCCACAGAACTCTGTTGTTTGTCCTGAAGTGTGGCACTGAGGAAGATTGTGTGGTTCAGTGTTTCCAAAGGGACTTGAAATACATGCATTCTTTAGCTTGCTCTTGGGCAGGAGTAGAGTACCAAGGGCATGCATAGGAAGGAACAAAGGATCGTGGTGTGTGTCACTGTCTGCAGGCAGGTTGATATTTGGCATGCCTACCTCTATCTTGGATGGCACTGAGAAGTGAACCTTGGGAGTACAGACCATGTCACTGAGGAATGGAGAGGCTTCCTCACAGTTTCAGACAGGCTGTGATTTCAAGCCACCTCCATACTAGATCTGCAGCCTTCTTGTTTTCTCATGGAACTGTTCAATGGACTGATGATGCCTTAATTGGCAATGTATTCAGACATGCAATTATAGACCAAGATCTTGTAGATCAGAGTTTCTCAACTGGTGTTCCATGGAATACTGGTGCTCCTCAGACATAGTGAAGGTGTTCCCTGGCAAGCCGCCCCCATTGGGAGGGTTCAGGGAGCTGAGTGGGGAGGGGGAAGGAGCAATTTATTGCCACAGCAAAGCTTCCAAGTGCACAGTGGCAGACTTTGACACACACCTGGAAGATTTGCTGCATCTAGGGCATTTTAAATCTCTGGCCACTGTTACCAGCTTTTTCGGAGAATGTTTTCATCAGGTGTTCTGTGTTCTATGCCTGTATACTGTTTGGCGTCTCCCTTCGGGGTGTTATTCATCGAGGGGTCCAGGTAGACGCTGGGTTCTTTGTCCACCGGGATTATAGCCCGGCCTTGATCTGATGGAAGGGAGGAGGCACTGACAGGTACATCAGTAGTCAGGGGAACTAGAATTGAATAATAAAGGGTTAAATCGAGCCAGCTGATAATCCAGGTAATTACCAAAGGAATCAAGTACTGTTCCCATAGGGGAAACAGAAAAAGAGGGAGGGGAGTGTCAGGAATTAACAGTACCATGGAAAATAGCAATAGAATCAAGAGAGTTAAAATCATAAAGTATTTATTGCAGAGCAGTACAAGAAGACATTTTTTCCTTATCTTTTTTGTTAGTGCATTCTTTAACTGTTATATACTTGCAAGATTTAGTACTTTACTGTTAAACTTGTTATGTTATTGTGCTGCAGCAGGTCTTAAAGATAAAAGTAAATGCGCATTATTAACTATTTAATTGCTAAAACTATTCTTATTACTCTGCACTTGCCCCTAGCAACAAAGGGGTGCCCCTAGCTTCAAAGGGGATGGCAGGCTATCTACCTGTACTCCCAGGCTGGGGTGCTAAACTGCTTGGTCCCTAACCTTAGCCCGATACCTCTTACAACCTAGGTTCGGGGAACTAAAACTAACTTCTAGTTTATCCAGTTGTTAAAAGAACAACCTTCCTGCTGCAATCCCTTTAAGGGGACTGAGCCCTACACATCCCTAACCTTATACCTATCCCCCCATACCCTCGGGGACCAGGGTGCTAAACTACTTTTACTGTTTCAGTTACTCATATACCTGTTACTTATATACCTGTTACTCATATACCTGTTACTTATATACCTGTAGCTACTTTTTAACCAGTGTTCACCGAGGCCTCTTGTGGTTTCTTAATACTCACCGAACTCCTTAACAACGTGTCAGTTTCGCCACCATCGGGAATCAGGTGCTGACCTTTCTTTGATGAGCTCGGGCCAACGTGCCAGTCCAGTCAGCTTCAAGACTAGGACCTGACCTTTCTCTTGCTTCTCTGGACAGACCCCACTTGCTATAGTGACCGAAGCCACTGGGCCTCTTGAATCTGTCCAGACCCTCTCTGAAGGGGTTATCTGTGGGGCTGATATTTATAGAGCTTTAGCCCCCTGTGCCCCTCCTGTTTTTACAGAGGTTCCCACAGTCTTTGCCACATTGCCATCGATCATTTTAGTTAGCTGTCAGGGAGCTATCAGGGAGTTCTATTCCGAGAGGTCATTGCAGCCTTGTTGGGTATTCGAGGCTCGTTAGGGTGCTCGTTAGGGCTGCAGCTGCTCATTAGGGCTGCAGGTGCTCATTAGGTGACGTCTGAGTTCTTGGCATAGGTTCATGTGAGCTCTTATGCTAAGGCCTTTGAAAACTGGTTCAGGCTTGGGCCTATACTTGCTAACTACTACTCTTAAAACTAGTTTCCATTAATAATATAAATTCCCATTAACCTAACCCACTTTCTACATGCGTAACTTAATTAATGCCTTTAGGTGATCCCTGATCCACTAAAGGTTGAGAAACGCTGTTGTAGATAACAATTCAATGTCACTGGATCTCTTCATCAGCCCAGATGCTCATGACTGCCTGGTTGTCTGGATTGGGGCTGCTGGCAGCATGCTTGTTAAGAGGCTTCTATAAAAAATATGCTCAGAAATTAACTTGCCACAACACACGGTGATGGGGAAGCTGATGCTGGAGAAACTATCTGCAAATGAACTGTACAGTTCTTAGAACTCATAAGAGACTTCTAGAGAATATGACCCCAGGCCAATAAGAGTCCAGAAATTTAACTAGACAGGACACCTAATCAGGTCAGATGGGGGTGGAAAGACTTTTTGCTGTTGGGGTTGTGAACATGGCTGCTTGTTCTTTATGCTGGCATTTGAATCTATGAGGATTGTCATGAAGGAGGACAACACACTGGTTAGCCATGCTTGAAGCAAATCTACTCCAAATGCTGTTGTGAACCCTTGTGCACTGTTGTGAGAAACTTATGTGCAGTTGCATGATGTGTTCCAGGCATGTTAGGGGATCCACATGGTGATTATTGCATCAGATTTCTCCAGTACAGACAATATTCAGATACAAAGCTAACTGGGGAACGATTTGACATTGTTTTCTCTGAATAGTGTCCATAAAGAGACAAGGTGGGTGAGATAATATCTTTTATTGAACCAACTTCTGTTGATGAGAGACACCAACTTTTGAGCCACACAGGGCTCTTCTTCAAATCTCTTGGGCTATGTCTACACTAGGAAAAGTTAGGTCAAGTTTGTTAAGACGAATTAATAAGGTCAACTGTAAGTCGACTTAAAGTCGACCTTACTAAGTTGACTTAACAAAGTGGTGTCCATGGACATGGACTTAGTCCACTTTGTTATGTCGATCTAACTGCCCTTAGGTTGACTTAACAAAGTGGACTTAAGCATCCACAATGGGCTTAGGTCAACCTAAAGAAGGGTTAGGTCAACCTAAGGAGGCTTAAGTCGACCTAATGGGTGGTTCTGACTAAGTCGACTTAAGCTTTCATTAAGTCGACTTAAGGAATTTCTTAAGTTGACTTAATGAAAGCCTGGTGTGGGTGCGGCTTTCTTTAAGTCAACTTAAGCCTCCTTAAGTCGACTTAATTTGCCAGTGTAGACATAGCCATGGAGTTATATGAAGTGGTCAGAGGGTTATAGCTACTGAGACTTCTGGGGATGATGATTTGTTTCGTGCATTTGCTCAGGAAGTAGATGTTGCTGTTAAGTTTTTCTTCTTTTTCCTTCATGTTCTTAGCCGTCTGAAATGGGAACTCCACTTAAGGTCCATAAAGAGAGCTGATTCCATTTGAGAAACCACTTGTGGGGCAGTACAATCAGGCAGCATTGTGTGCACAAGATTTATGATAGTATATTGTCTCCAGTGCTTTTTTGTAAAAAAATTAAAGGTGCAGGTAGTCAGCCCGATCCAGCCCCGATTCCGGCCAGGGACGCAGGGCAGGCTGCCACAGCGGCAAGTGCCCAATCCGGCCCCAGCTGGGAACCTGGGGCTGCCGGATCCAGCCTTGGACCCGGACCTGGGGTTTCTGGAGGTGGCGGCAGGAGCCGGGACCTCATTGCTGTGGGAAAAAAAGGTGCTGGTACTCCATACCAGTGCATGTCATCACAAAAAAGCACTGGAAACTTTCATTGCCCTTGTTCATGTGATACATGAGAACAGACTTGTTATATGCTTCTACCAAAGTCAAGGTTCTCAGTTTCGAATGAGCTTTGCAGATCAGACTCAGGCCAGGTATAGACTAAGAAAGACTTACTTTCAGTTTTAACATTGCAGTATGAAATATTTCCTTGATTAGTCACTGGGGAGGAGCGGCTACAGGCACCTGGATGTGCTCTCTGCTTATACTGGATTTCCAGAATAACAAGAGGTACCTATATCGTACATGAGGTGACTCTTAGCTGATTAAACGAAATCAGTGGGAAAAGAAAATGAACAGGAACTCCACAAAATGTAACAATAGCTGAATAACATCATTCCATAGCCCCCTGTACATAACCTCTCAACAGGTGCCCTTTAAAAAAGCTGAGTCTTGTAGCTTGCCCTGAAATTCAGTAGATTTAATCTATTTTAGACCAATGGGGGTATGAATTCCAAATGATTCAGATGATTGCCCTGTCCTTTTTGGGTAAAATAACATCTCAAAATTCAAGAAAATGAGGGTGATTGACAGAGCAAAATAAAACATAAGAATGAAGACCAAAGACAGAGATACTTACTTTTCTTCTCTGGACCTAGGTATCTTGTGTGACCTCAGGCACATTCCTTTGATTTAAACAAAAATTACAGATTGAATGGTCAAGATTGAATTTGCAAATGGCAGCTGCACAGCTGATAAGCAATCATTTCACACACAAACTAGGCGTGCAATTGTGCTTGCCTCGGTTTGGGCAAGCCACCCTGAGGCAGATTTTCAATGTCACACAAGGACCCAAAAGTATGTTTAGTGTGACCCCACCAAACCCAGTTCTTCCTTCAGTCAGACTACATCTCTATTAAAAAGTTAATTCAACTCAGCCACATTGCTTAAGGTGGTGAAAAAATCTACACCTCTAAGCAACAGGCAAACCTAACCCCAGAATTCTTCTGTCAACCTAGCTAGTGCCACTCAGGGAAATGGATTCTTTCTGTCAACAGAAGAACTCCTCTCATCGGTGTAATGCCTACAGTGAAAGCCCTACAGCCATACAGCAGCAGAACTGCCATTGGACTTCAAGTGTAGATAAGCCCTTATATTGTATAAATCAGGAATGACTCCATCTAAATCCAGTGGTTACACTAGACAAGGGGGAAAGAAGAGAAGTGGGCCCATTGACTTTAGTGGAGTTATAGCAGGGAAGAATTTGCTCCAATAAGTCTGCGAGTGAGTTGAGAACACAAGCTTACCAACTTCTATGTTTTGGGTCTTAACCACAAGCTCATCTAGTTGTTGCTATTGAGAAAATCAGCACAGCTCTGGGAATAGAATTGTATTAATCTGTGCCGCACTGGCTTTCAAGATTACTGCCTTTGCAACTATAAATGAGAATACTAGTCATTCATAAACTACAGTGTTGGGCCAGATCATCACCTGGGGGTAAATACATAGCTCCATTCATTTAATTGGAACTATACCAGTTTTCATCAGCTCAAAATTTGGCCCATTGTTTTCTTTTTTCTCCAGTAGCCGTGATGGATTTAAATAGAGATTTTTTTAATAACTTCAGATGGCATTCTCCATCAGATTATAGCAAAATTATGTTAAATTTAAAGCCTTAACTAATTGAGAGCTGTCTTTATAAATATTTCACTACCTATCACCTGAAAATAGTGATTGAGTTGGAGCAGATTTCAAACTTGACTGAAGATGGAATGGTAAACAAAGGGTATATGGGAAGGTGGGTGTTTTATGTGCCATTTGACGTAGTCTTTGTCTAGTCATTAATACAGCTGTACACTGTATAGCTGTCTGTCTGCCAAAGAAAAAAGTAAATTGGAAGCTTGAATTTCCTTTAAGAAGATTGAAATAAAGCAAATTATCTTGTAAATAAAACATAGTCAGAGTCAAATAAAAACATTGCAACTCTGTGACTGTGTCCTATGAGTTGCAGCAAGGAAATATCTTCAGCCTTTTTTATTTTGAAATGATTCATACAGAAATGATGCAAGTTTGAGCCTTTTCTGCATTTATTACCAATGCATTAATTGTACCTGTACAATCACTTATTTCTCAAGCAGTTTATGGAAATAGCACATATTATTGCAATGGCATGAATTTCAGCTGTTCCTCGCCTTTGAGCTCTGTTCTTTTTATAATTCTTCCAAGAGTGTCAGCATTTAAGGACTTCTTTACACATTCCTTTACACTCTACTCTTGCCTAATTATTGAATAAACTTTTGACAAGCCTGGCTATTTTAGTAAGATATGTAGTTACTTGCTGAGGATGGTAAATCCTTGGTTTAATGCTCTCATAAATTATAATCTTCTCCCAATTTCTAGGAACATAGAAATGAACCATGGTTATTTGACAGAAGGACTCTTTTGTAGACACAAATAAAATCTAACCATGGATGGCTTTGTAGCTGAGTTAGAACTCTAGAACATCATTCATTACAAAAGGAGCTGTGTATGTAACAATTTCTGGTCTGCAGCACTATCTAGGGCACTGGTCTTGCAAAGACTTGATGTGCATAACGTTAAGCGTCTGAATAGTCCCATTGATTAACTTTATACATTGCAAGTAGAAATCAAGCAAGTGCATGTATCTATGAAAGATGAGGGTCTCTGGATGTCCCAGTGTGTTTTGTTTTCTTGGTGTGTCTGAGAAGAAGATGGTAGGCTTCTTGTTTTATATTTTAAATTATGAATTCACTATTTATGAGCATGTCTTTCACGGAAATGTTGAATAAAATCAAACGGGCTAGTGTGAAGATACAGTAAAGCTCTCTAAGAAAGGGACTTACCACTTGATCTTATTTTAAAACTCGATCATTTTATTTTCATCTTGAAAAGTAGAAAAGAGAAGGGCACTTGCTGCTGCCTTTATATATTAATCTGAGTTTTCTCTGAGTTGGAAATGAAAGGGAGGGGTCTCTGCCAGTAATGATTAAAATGAAAATGCTTTTCACTCTAGGAATTCAGGCTTCCTCATAATAAAACCTTGGTGGATCATTCACAAAGAAGGGGAGGAAGAAAAGGGAGCAGTTCTCCCAAACAGTTTAATAGGGGGTTCAAAACAAACATATATAAAGCATGAACCTTAAACTCAACATAGCACAATCTCCTGTAGGTACTTTAGGGAACCAGGAATCCAGTTAACTCTCTGCAAAAGAGAGAGAGGCGTGGTATTGGGGGAACTTTTTCTTTACAGATTCAGCCTTCAAAGAAATTTTCAAAGGAAAAGGAAAGGAAGTATTCATAGACTACATAGTCACTTAAAACAATATTATCTCAGCTGGAAGATCCAACATCCATTGAATATTTTATTCTGAGTCTGGGACTAATTTGTGTTTGATGATGAAAGAGGTAAGCAGGGGAGAGGAAGGATGGACTTGAGTGATCTGATTCAACTCCCTGCTCTGTCACAGATTTCCTGAATGGCCATAAGCAGGTTACTTAGTGCCTCTGTGCCTCAGTTCCTTATCTGTAGAATTATTATTATACTTCTTTTGTGTGTTTAGATTATAAATTCTTTGACACGGGGTGCATCTCACACTAAGTGTTTACAGAGTACCTAGCACAATGGAATGTTGATCTCAGCTGCAGCCTCTCAGTGCTATTGTAATAAGTATACATTTACCTGGATAACCATTGGTGGTGCGAAATGCACCCTGTTGCTGTCTTCACAGCTTTGGAGGAGAAAGCAGCTCACTCCCTACCTCTACTTGCAAGAGGCAAACCTCGTTTTAAGTCGACTTTGCTGGCTTTGTGGACGCAGAGTAGCCCAGGTACAATGGAGCAAAGGCTGAGCCCCCTGGCACTTGGCAAGGGGTGCCCCACCTGCCACCGTGGACCTGTCCCAGGTCCACCTAGCCCCTAGAAGTTGACCTAGGCATCCAGGGTGGACGCTCTAGGTTGATTGGGTAGGGTCCCCTCTAAGTCAACTTAAATTTAGAGTGTGGATATGCTAAGTCAACTTAACAAAGTCGACATAAAGTCGACTTTGTT
Organism: Pelusios castaneus; assembly: GCA_007922175.1. Taxonomy (NCBI): domain Eukaryota; kingdom Metazoa; phylum Chordata; order Testudines; family Pelomedusidae; genus Pelusios; species Pelusios castaneus. Next base: position 9,783,688 of record ML685821.1, read on the forward strand.
AAGTTGACTTAGCTAAGTCGACTTAAATTAATAAGTGTAGACATAGTCCTTTATTCTTTGAAACATGATTCCCTGTTGTGATGTTGGGTAAGTGATGGGTAAGTGATGGCACCAGAGACACATATTTATGGGTTAGAGCACGAGACTAGAAGTTAGGATTCTTGGGTCACTGAGTTTTTTGCAAATTATTTCTGGCCAGGTTTTCAAAGTATTTAGGTGCTTAAAGATGCAGGTATGCATCTCATGGTGAAAATTCAGTCTTTGCCCTTTCTGTGTTTGTTTTCCCCATCTCTCAAATATGGATAAAACACTCCTTAGAAGAAAAACACTATAGTAGTGTAATGTATTATGAGTTTCTTGCCTTACTGTAACATATTAAAAAGTTCTTTTAATGCTTTGTGCAATGCCTGTTTTTACAACAATTCATGCAACACAAATGAACATATAAAGAAGTGTAATGTGTTCCTTTGATCATCTGATAATCAGGGAAATTGCTAAACCTGCACTTTCCTGTTTTCATGGGGTGTATTTACTAATGGGTTCTGCTATAATATAAGGTTTGTCTTTCATATTCAGCATTCCCTAATAATTTTAAAAATAACTGAACAGTTGCCTCTTTCTTTTGGCTTAACCTAAGTATATAAAATTATCCTACTCCTATGTTGCCCAAGTGTTAGAAAGACCATATAAAATACTTATTAGATTTACTTGTCTCCTTGGCTATGTCTACACTTGTTAATTTAAGTCGACTTAGCATGTCCACACTTAAATTTTAAGTTGACTTTGAGGGGACCCTACAAAAGTCGACCTAGAGCGTCCACACTAGACACCTAGGTTGACTTGTAGGGGCTAGGTGGACCTGGGACTGGTCCACAGTGGCAGGGGGGCACCCCTTGCCAAGTGCCAGGGGGCTCAGCCTTTGCCCCATTGTACCTGGGTACAACGGGGCAAAGGGGGACAGGGACCCTGGCAGGGCATAGGGGCAGGGTGGACAGGGCTCTACCCTACCCTGTGGGGGGCATGCCAGGCTCTCCCTATGCCAGCCACCCTGGCAGGGAAGGCAGTGGGGAAGCCCTGGAGGCCCCTAAGTCAACTTAGAGTCAACTTAGGGGTACTCCACATCTACACTGGCTTAAGTCGACTTTAGAAAGTCGACTTAAGCAGAAAGTCAACTTAAAATGAGGTTTAACAAAGTCGACTTAAGGAAAGTGTAGTGTAGACACAGAGTAAATTAAGTCGATTTAAGCAAGCTTAAGTCAACTTAATTTAGAAGTGTAGACGCACCCCTTATTACTAATTTATACCAAATTCCCATTTATTACTTATATTTCTATAAGACCATAGTGCTAAGGAAATCTAAACATGTACAAAGATCTCCCTGCTATATTGAATAATTTCACTGTATGTAGTCTGTGACTACACAGCCTTTGGTTATGATCTCCCCAGATATTACAAACCAAATAGATTCAGGACAAGTTGGTATGGGGGTGGGAGATTTCCAAGTAACACCCCAAATGCTACAGGAAATCATGATGAGGGGACAGGCAACACTTTCCCCAGAATCACTATTCCTACGAATTGCTGGGAGCCCTAGATGAAGTATCCTTTCGAAGAAATGTAGAACTGTGGTTGCCAAGCCCTGACCTTTCTTTTTAGGTCACTAAAACCCTTATAAAGCTTTCTACATTCTGTTCTTCTTGGCAGGACAGTCTCTGACCACTAAAAGAATGAAGAATAAATCAGACTGGATGATTAACATGACAGAACACAGACAAAAGCTGAAACCTCATTCAGCTCTTATGCAAGCAAACTCTCACTGAATTTCATGACCAACAAATTTATTTATTGCAGAAGCTTTTCAAGCATCTGACAAAGTGTGATTTTCTCCCATTAAAGCTCATGTAATAAATAAATTTGTTAGTCTTTAAAAATGCCACAGGACTCCTTGTTTGTTTTGCTGAACTAGACTAACATGGCTACCCCTTTGGAACTTGAATTTCATGAGTATAACATAGGTACGGGTTTCTGGTTTTGACTCAGTGTAAACAGTACTCGCTCATCTGAGACTATGCATTGCTTAGCATTGTGTAGTAATTGGATCACCGTTTCATCAGGCTTAAGTTTCCAACTCCTCATAGATAATGAAGATTAGTGATTGCTTTAGTCAAAAAGAGTAATAAGCCTGGATTCAGTCTGGTTCTATCAGAATCTCAAGACTTTTCATTTTAGTCCTCTTTGTTACATAAAGGACCTGATTCAGTAATGTTAAAAATAATCTTCATATCACTTACCCCTTTAAAATATTTAATTGGTATCCAAACAACAACCTGGCACATAAAACAGTGGCTTCTACTGAATTCTTTCTATACTGTGGAGGAAAAACATCTTCAGTCTGGCTTTTGCTGCAGTTCTGTTCACAGGGTCCTGTGTCTTCATTTGATATATGAGCCCAGATTTGCAAAGATGCCCACTATCATACCCTGGGATGATATTTGGGGAAAGTATGAGGTTCACAAAGTTTGGGAAAGTATTTTCTGGGATAATTTTTGTATTCTGCCTTTTCTGCTATGTTGGAATAATTAAGTAGTAAATTATACTCCAATGTAAGTGTGCAATACCAAGTGGACAGATCTTCTCTCAAGCAATTTACAGTCTAAAGCCATGTTTCTGCAATCCATACTGATGTGATCAATCCCATTGATTCCCCTGCATACAGGTTGCAAGTCTGGGTCCTAAATGTATACAAGTGCTGACAACAAAGGACGGGTATGTGCTTGTGAGAACAGCGGATATGGATTTAGTATAATAAGATCACGTGGTTGTCCAGTTTAGTTATGCATCTTACTGGCTCATGTCTACAAAATATATTTTGTGAGTTTATAAACTGAAGGCTATAACCACTTACATTCATGGTTATAGGGACTGCTCTTGGTACTATGCAGCTGAAGCATCATCCCACACACAGCTCCTCCTGGGATGGGAACTATCCTTGCACTGTACTCAGCATTATACTTAAAGGCACAAACTAGCCCTAATCTCTGAGGAAAATGAGCGGACAGATGGGAGAACAAAAATAATTCTCATCATCTACAGAGTCTGATTCAAGACTTGTGTATTCACTTTTCCCCTGAATAACAGAAAAGATCCTAAGTGCCCCTAATATTAAACAACCTTCTCTGATATAAATACCATGATAAACTCTCCATGCATACAAATATTTTCTTCCCTACCTGCCTGTCTGATTTAATTTGTGGTGAAAGTCTGTCATTCTTCAGGGATTTTTAAAAAGGCTTTTTTTATTGTTTTAATTTCCAATTCATAATAAAGCAATTAAGAACATCATAACTCTTCTATTTGCTGATGGTATAAAAAAGAATTATTGTACCAAGTACAAAGGCATCTACTAATCCTTAGACAGAGAAAGAGACATGCACTCTACACAACAAACAAGGAGTCCTGTGGCACTTTTAAAGACTAACAAATTTATTTGTCACGTGAGCTTTCGTGGGAAAAAATCCCACTTCGTCAGACTCTTAGAAGACAGAGTAGTAGGCTTGATTAATCGGTCCTCTAGCAATTTTTTATGTGAATGGTGTCCTAAAACCTAGTCATAGGTGCAGTTAAAATGTTGATCTACACTGTACAAGGTAGGAATGGTGAAGGGTCTCTGGATGGAGAGGGAGTGAGTTGTGAATGCATGAGGGTGGTGTTGAATGAGTAGTCTGAGGAAGATAAGGAGTGGATAGGTATGGCAGGCGAAGCAGGAAGTAAAGGGAAATAAGTGGCAAGTGAATGGGTTACTGGGTGTGAGGAGGAGAAGGTGGATGTGTCTCTGGGGTTTTTGGTGATTGGTCAGCATAAAGCTGGGGCACTAGGAAAGGGTGTCAGGTGCACAGGGTGTGTGGGGAGAAATGGAATGGGTCTCTGGGATGCAGTAGCGGTGGCTGTTAGGGGTATGTGAATCGAAGGGAGGCTTGCAGGGGATGGGGCTGTGATGGCACAGATGATGGAAGCAGTGGTCTGCCAGTGCTTTAAAAGTGCTATAGGCCTCCTTATTTGTTTTGCTGAACTAGACTAACAGGGCTACCCCTTTGGAACTGGGCATGAAGTGGTTTCCTTCATATATTGGGGTGTGTTTTGTTCAATGACTCTCGGCAACACTACAGATTGTTTCAGCACCCCAGTTCTGTGGATTGCTGGGTCTGGGGAGGTGTGACAAGAAATGCATGACTGGGAGTTTGGGGGGTTGCAGGCTGGGGCAAGGAGGGGGTCACTGCCTGGTGGAAAGGGGGAAAGCCAGTGAAGGGGGGTGCAGAAGAGAAGGGGAGGAGAGCGGTGAAACAGGACAGACGCTCGCGCTAGGGGGAAGCAGAGCGAGCTTGTCACAGGTAAGGGAGTCTTTGGGGCACCGTCTTGCTTAACTACGGAAGCCCCAGCCCCCGCGAGCACATCACCGGCGACGTCCCCCCATTCACCCAATGCCCGCAATCCTGGGAAAACCCCGCCTCCGCTCCAGCCGGGGGCCACCACAGCGCAGGCGCGCACGCCCCCGCCGAAGAAGAGAGGAGGTCAGCTATTTGCATATGCCCGCTGATTGGCTGCGGCTGCTGGTGCCATGCCGCCTGCTCCCCGGCCGCAGGGGGCCAGGCTTTTAAGTAACCGGCCGGGGCAAGGGTGGCCGGCCGGCTCCAGCTGTTCTTGGGTTTGTGGCCGCAACAGAACGCTGTGACGCGCTGTTCGAGTCGCTCGCGGCGCCGGGATGTTCGACCGCGAGCGCGGCTGGAGCGTCTCCTTCGCCGGCTGCGGCTTCCTCGGCGTCTACCACATCGGGGCGGCCAGCTGCCTGCAGGAGCGCGCTCCGCACCTCATCCGCGACGCGCGCAAGATCTTCGGGGCCTCGGCTGGGGCTCTGGCCGGCGCCGTGCTGGTCGGAGGCGGCTCGCTGGGTGCGTCACCTCGTCCCCGCCACCAGGCTGGGTCGGGGGCTAGCGGGGGGCGGCTGAGGATGGAGACTGCGCGGGGGGCGTGTGCGCAGCGGCGGGGGTGTCTCCGGGGCACCGTGGGGGGAATTGTGTCCTGGGGGTCCCTGGTGGGAGCCGAGCCTGGTCCTGCCTCCCTGAGCAACAGAGCCATCGTGCACGCCTGTGTGTGTCTGTCCGTCCGTCCTGTCTGCGGGGGGAGGCGGGTTGCATGGAAACTCTTGCTCCAAACTTTTCCCGTCGGCAGATTGTTTCCCACCGAGCGGCCCGTGTGTAAGGGACGCTCGCCCGCATCACTGTCTACAGGGCAGGACCCCAGGCGGGACGGTGACCCTGACAGACGGTCTCCGTTTGCCAGTGACCCGCAGGCGCAGCCTACAGCAAAACCTGTATCGGTGTCACGCCAGGACGAGCCTTTTCGAGAGCATTGTGAGAGCAAAGACAAATCAGCCAATCGCCACTTTTGCTCAGCAGCTAACTCGCATCCAAAAATGTCATTGGGTGTTGGCGGGAGAGGGCTAGATTATTTGGCTCAACTGCAGCCATCTGCTCGGATAAAGACAAATCTCCCAGCAGGAGGCTCCAGACACAGATTGACACGACCACCCACTCAACGCAGCTAGGAAAGGCAGTAGCCCCAAACAGGGATAGTCCTCATTTGCTGCACAAATCTCTGTTTAACACAGCCTAGGCACAATAACCCCAAGCATGGCTCTGAAGCTTCAAATGTGTGAGCGATGGAAACAGCTACAAGCGTGGCTGAGCTGTTTTTAGAATATTACCATGTTCATCACTGGGATTGGGGATTCCTTATCAACCAGTTTTTAAGTTTTCAGCAATTTTTGGCGTTTTTAACTCCTAACATTACAAATGACACCCGTACGGGACAGCAGGGGCTTTCTGCTACAAGTACTGGTATATACTGTATGGGGAAGCTGCTGTTCTGGGCTAAGAAGAGTGGCATTTTTACAGTCTCTCTCAAGACCTGCTTGAAAATTAACCCTAAAGGAGAGAACTCTAAGTCTTCTAGTCCCCTGTTCCCCCCCAGTTTTTCTTCCCCTCCCTTGGGTGGTGTTAGAGGAATTTTAAAAGTTTGTGTCCATATGCTGTGCAGAGAGGGAAAAGTCAGCTGAAGTAGGATAGTTCAGTCAGAAGCTCCTGGCCTCAGGGAATGTACTCGTCTGTTTATCTATATAGGGTATTCTGCAGTTGGCTATTTTAAGTTGCTAATTATATTTTAATGCACTCTGAGGTTGCAAAACATAATATCACACAATGAGATGTGCTGTGAGTAGCATCAAAATACTGCAGTTGGCTAGTACCAAAATAAGATAGGGTTTTTGAGTGGGAGGAGTATGTGGCTTTAATGCATGTCTCCATTCTTGGAGTTAAACTCTTCCTCCTCCTTGTGGTTTATTCCTATAATTGTCATTGGCATCAATGACAAGACACTCCTATTGACTTCAGGAAGAACAGTATCTATATCTAAGCCAAAAGCTCTTAAACCAAAATAATAATAAAAAGCATTTACAAATGGAATACTATAGGAAAAGAAGAAAATAGCTGAGACCCTTGCTCTTTTCCCTCCACCTACCTCCCATCCACCTGTCAGCGAAAGCAGAAGTATTGAGAGTTTGAATTAGTTCTCATTTGTTCCTCCTGTCTTACATAGGGGTGACTCTCTCACTTTTCCTGTAATTCTCTTTGACTGATTGTATGTAAGGGTTTCAGTTAGCTTTAACTTGCTTTCTCTAAAGCTTCTCATTTCTTGGGATAGGGTTTATAGAGTTAAGGTCAGGGGTTAGGTTAGCTTTAACATGCTTTTCTGCATTAGTCAATTCACAGTGCTCATATAGCTTATGGTGACCTAGGAGCATGTGATTAGAAATATTTTTTTTTAAAGTTTATGTCCAATTTTAGGTTGAACATGCATGTAAAACCAGGGTGGATAAAAATCAATGATCTTCTGAAAAAAAGATTTTTAAAAAAATTTAAATTAAATGCTGAATTGTTTTTAAGAACAAACCAATTTGAAATGACAATCTATGTTAAGGCCTTAACTTAATGTAATCTATTTAAGTCATTTCATTTAAATTTAAAAAAAAAAAGGCAGTACATGTTTGCTGCTGAAGTTTTTAAGAAAGTCCACCAGAGTTTGCTGGAGTGTTAAATTAGCTTTTGAACATCAGTAGCCTCTTCTGCAGAAGTGATGAGACTAGTTTCTTCATTTCAGTTTATTCTACAGTTTCAATTCACAGTTGAACAGATTAGCTCATTCAAAGTTGAGAAGCCAAATGGGAATTGAAAAGCAGGAAAGCGTGTTTCCCTCATCTGGTCTATGAATAAACCTAAGGTCTTGTACACACTAGAGAGTTATTGTGGAATAAGACAACAGAGTCCTGTGGCACTTTTAAAGACTAACACGGCTACCCCTTTGGAATTGTGGAATAAGTTGTTGTCTTGTGGAAAAACAAGCTCACTGTACACACCTGAATGCTGGTTGTTGCATTACAAGTGCCTTGTTATACCAGAACAATAATACCACCTGTGTGAGAGGCATAACACCTATTGTGGAACAGCTCTTGCGCTATAAAGTGTGTGTGGATACTGAGAAACTTTTCTTCCGCAATAAATGGCCTCTGGAAATGTGCCAGAATTCCAAGCCTGACCACTCTGGTCTTCCTCTTGGACTCTGCTGCTCTGATGGGACTAGGCCCTCCCTCCTGTGAGTCCTGTGAACTTTTAAATTTTTTCCTTGTTTTCCTGGGGCAACATTGAAAACGGGCACGAGTTGCTAGTAGCTACAGTGAATGACAACAAGGAAACAGTGTCCCAGGGGAACTTGTAAATTTACCCAGAGTGCTCAGTGATCCTCTCCTTCTATCCAGCGTTCCTAGTGCTAGAAGCTGACAAGTGGCACTGTGGGATGGGTGCCCACAATTCAATGCTCTTTCTTGTGGAAATGCAAAGAACATTGTGGACCCTCCTTTGCATTATACGGAGTGCAGTGTGAATGCGCAATTGCGCCATAAATAGAATGCATTTATTATAGCACAAAGACTTATTGTGGAACAATTTTCTAGTGTAGACATGGCCTAAGTGTGGGAGGATGAGATCTATTAGTTCTAAAAATCATGAAGGGGACCAGAAACAATCAGTCTGATTTATGAATAAATGCAAAATATACTTTGATAAACTTTTTATACTGTTTATGTACCAGCACATTTAAGGTAGTTTTACTTTTTTAAAAAAAAATCTAGTTAACTGCTGGTTTTGTGCATTTTAATTGAATTCAAATTTCCGTCCAAATATAGCTTGACACAAATCATAAATATAAAATTTATCAGCTAGTAAATAAGAAAATGATGACTAACATTAAAATATGTTAAAAAAAAGAATTGAATAAATGTAAACTAAGCTATCTAATTGTTTAAATAAAAACATATTTTCATGGATAGCAAAAAAAGAAGCACTAGATTAATTTAAAGGTTATATTTTAATTGCAAATCAGCCAATGTGAATCATCCTTTCTGGAAAATAATTAAAAAGTACAAATGCAAAACAAGATTAAAATTGATTTAAATATTGAAGGTTTCCTGTTTGGTGATTTTAATTGCTTTGATTTAAATCAAGCCATCCTGCTCCAAGCAATCTAGGAAAATTATCTGACTTTAGAATATGCTGTTGGAGTAGCTTAAGAACACGTTAACTTGTATATTTTTTACTAAGTGTTAAATTTCTGGCTTCCCCTGTGAAATAGAGTGCCAGTTTCAGAAACAGCTATAACATGGTATGCTATGATCATTTATTAAATTATTAGTTCTTATGTACAAATGCTTTTGATTATTCTGTTTGAAAAGTATATTCCACATTTAACTAGAAATATTCTTAATGAATAGGTAACAGGATTTTAGTCCCTTGGAGAACCGTTAATAATTATTAGTCATTGAGACACTTTTTATAAGCTTATATATACAGGTGCCTATTTTTTTAAGTAGGAAGAAAAATATAGTTCTCTGTGATTCTGTTTATTTTATTTTACATTGTGCATCTTTGTCCTTTTAAGAAAAGCGGTGTAATGATGGGATAGCATCAGTCTTTGAAAAGAGAAAATAAGGATGTTTGAAAATTGTACAGTTCATGGATGATACTGGATTTCAGACATTCAATACAGTGAGGTACTCCAGATAAGTGCTTGCACAGTTGTATATCAGTTTTACCACGGAGATGCATTTTACAATATGGGGATTTACCTCGCTAGTCCTTTTTAACACGCAGCAATCAGGAATCTTCCCATCTAGTTTCTCCCTTCACCCTCCCTAAATTCATCATACTTGTAAGAGATTGTGGGGAGAGCCCTCTGTTCAGTTTGACACTAATAGTTTCTTTTCCTATACCATGATTCTTTCAAATGTGCAAAAGGATTTCTTGAAGAACTAGGTCTATTGCAAGTTAGGTGTTTTATAGAAGTTAGTTGAGAAAATAGTCCCTTTAAAACATCTCAGATAATTTTATGAGTTGCCTTTAAACACATCCAGCCCCTGACTCCTGCAAACCCAACACATTTTGTGTTTGAGAACAAGCTGAAATTATGATTGAGGAATTTAAAATATCCTCCGTAATGATTTTTGTGTTGCCATGGATTCTTCATATGTTGTACAATGTGATTTCATTTTTCTGATGATGCTTTTGAATTTCCTGACACTTGAAATTTGACATTTCTTCTACTATGTTAAGTTTTTAATTAAACTCTCCTATGAAATTTGCATAGCACAATCAATTGAAGTACACCTTTTCTATTTAATGTATCAAACATAATTCCCATCTGGCCTCAAAATTTACCAGACACCTAAATTTCAGAGGGGGGATGAGGGGGAGAGAGAGAGAGAGAGAGATATGTGGGTTCTGGTGAGAATGGGCTTGCCAACCAGCCAGTCTGTTTGCCTACCCTTGAGTGGAAGCATAGCGGAGAGTGCTGAGATATCAATTAGGGTGGTGTTCATGGACCTTGTTTTGGGTTTTATTCTTGTGTAAGCCACTGACTGGTGAGTATCTTGGTAAACTTGAAGTTTCACCTCTTATTAGCTACTGAGAAGGAGAAACAGTTCTGTCTCTTCTTGACCGCCAAGCCTTCTATTTTCTGTAAGGGGGATAGTGTCCACTACCCCATTTCTTCCCTCTGTTTCTTGATTGTTACAAGAGGATGCTTGTGCTGCTCTTCCCCTCCCCCAGCCTGTTGGGTTTTTTTGTTGTGTATGGGTGGGTTATCCTTTCCCTCCTCAAATAAACTGGTGTGCCTACACAACTAATTCTGATCAGAAAAAAACTATAATGTCTTGGTGCTACTGCTTGGCAAAACAGGAACTGTTTGCAAATTCAGGTGGGTGACACTGCATCAATTAATATTTAAAATGCTTTATTTGTGAACCTAAGGGTTGGAAGCCTATATTTGCTCCCATGCTCAAGCAAGTTGAAAAATTCTCTCTGTATTTGTCAGGCTGTGGGCATACATGGTCTAAAATAAAACGGGAGTAAATGTGGTCTGTCAGTTTTTCTCAATTTTTTTTTTTTTTTTTTTTTAATACCAGGGGCCGGCTTCCTGTACTATGTCAGGGAGATCTCAGGCTTCATATACTGTGTCAGAGAGATCTCAGGGACCGGTGCTGGTCCGTGGTCTGGATGTTGAGAAACATTTTTCTAGGTGATTATACTAGTATGATGTCATCCAGAGTGCTAGTCGTTTTCAAAGCTGTTGTATAACTTATTGAAATGAAAAGTTTAGGTTAATAGAAGAGGAAAGAGTGAAATTTTCAGACTCCTTGATTAATACTGATTTTGGTTTAACATTTACTATTGTACTAGCAAACGGATCCAAGTGTCTGCACTTCTTACAGAGGAAAAGCTTCCTTATTTTTCATTCAAGGCAAAGTTTGAAAACTAGAAACTACCAAGATTTAGAACAGATCACCGTTGTAAAAAAAATCAAATTTTTCATTGAATATTTTTCTCCCCCAAACTGTCCCTACTTTTAAGACACCAGTGCCTAATTAATCAGCTTCTGCATGCTATATTACTGAGTTGAGAAATACAGCAGCAAGTGCCCTGTATCTGTTATTCAACTGCTAAATACTTATTTTTAGGTTTCCTAGTGTTTACTGCTTATCATATGTTTAAGTTGTGCAAACTTCTTGTACATGAGAGTTAAGTAAACTTTTACTGATTTGAATTTCTAGGTTAAATTCCATTCTGTTGGGTAATTTAACTTCCTTTATAGAAGTTAAGCTAGGGAGAGGGGCAAATGTCAATCTGATATTGAGGAATAGCAGCCTGGAAACTGTTGGATGTTTTCAGCCTGTGATTGGACAAGAAGGTGAGCTGAGCCTCAGGTGACTTGTGGTATGACTACTTGTAACATTAGAGAAGGTTACTACAGGCCATTGACCTACTCTAATTTCTGCTCTATAGGGGCAATGTAGGATAGGAAACCCAGACCAAAGATATTAGTAAATCATTTCAAAAGTGTGAGGATTTAATTAAAAAATTGAATGATGCTTTGAATTTAGAATACTCCAGTAAGATCAGAAATCCAAGTTTGTGTGTCTGTTTAGAAACTTTGTATTTGCAAAGAAGTATTTGTTTTTCAAACATCTGTCACTGAAAGCAGAACCTTTCTTGACAACTTTTTATTGTATTTTTTGCTTGTTTTTTGTGGTCTGAGTGGTTTGTTTTTTGTTTTGTACAACAACCAAATACAATGATTAGTTGGCACTAAATCATTTCCAAAACTCATGCAATAAATAAATTTGTTAGTCTTCAAAAGTGCCACAGGACTCCTTGTCTATTTTACTAAGAATAATGTTATTGGTAAACAGTTTGCTAATTTAATTTAAGTTTCTCTACATTTAAGCTAAAATTTTCAAAAGCGAGTAGTGATTTTGGATCCCCAGATTGATATTTTAAATGGGTCAGATTTTCAGAGTGCAGAAGACTGAACTTTAGTAAGTCGGACCTTAGGAAAACTAAAATGTCTAAAATTGAGTACACACAAATTGTCACTTAAAATTGCTAGTTGCTTCTGATAATCTTGGCTATAGTGTGAATTTTATAGCTTGTCACTATAAACAATTGTGTTAAAATTCCACTGGTCTTAATACTCTAGATAAGTGTGTATTGGGGAAGGTTAATATACTTGGATAATATACATCTGCCCTTGAACACAGGCTGAAAGGCTGGAGATCTGTGGTATTCTGCCATTTCTGTTGTGGGCCAGTGGACAACCATTGCTGGATCACTTAAGACCTATTTGTAGAGGTGCTGGACACCACAAACTTCACAATGAAGCTTGAGTGCAGAGAACCTTTGAAAAATCAGACCTAACCCTTAATCTGTGTACTGTCCCACTTTCAAAATGGTATTTGCTTAGGATGGGTCTTGTAACTGTATCTATGCAGTTGGATCCCTATACCCATGTGAAGCCCTGTTAACTATGAAACTTCTTAACACCCACACTAAAATAATATCTTCCCATCTATTTAGAACGGGTAGTATGCCATTAATGTACTTTGAATTGACTGAGGCTGTGCTGTCTTTGTGATACAAAACTTCCATCAAATATTTAATTATACTACAGTACAGTCTGAAATCCTGATTTCTGTAATGGAGAAAAGTGAGAATTATTTTAATTTCAAGGTTGTGAAATTTATGTGTAGTGTAACCGGGACAACTTTTGTTCAGTAGATTAGAAAACTTCCTGGCTGCTTATTTGTTTAGAAGTCTACAGTGTGAAGTTGTGAAGTAGCACATTTTTTGACACATGATATACTTTCCACACTGGATTAAATAATTCTTTAGGCACACTTGTATTCATGCAGTATTTGAAAACAAAGCCACTGTGTTATGTAAATGCAACAGAGCTAACCTATGCTTAAAGTATTTAGTTTTTTTCCTCATGCTTAGATGACTTCATAATTTTACCTGTTTAAGAATAAACACGTAAGGATGGAAGTGCTAACTCTTCTGAGGAAAAAAAGTGTTTTAAAAACGGAAATGCCTCTGAACTGCTATTGTATTGTCTGTAGCGTCCCTGACATGATCAAAAATGAATAATCTCTTGTTTTAGAATTGCTCAGTGACTTTGTACATGAGAGAATATCTACCTCTGTAAGCAGTTCCTGGAAGCAAATGCAGCTGTGCAAAAAATCTTGAGTTTAAAAAGACGACTAAACTGTGTGATTCTAAGCATATCCAAGATTTCTGTCTAGAGAGGAGAATAAAACAGACAACTCATGAGTGGAAATTGAATATTGGTGAATCCAGTGTGTAGGGGATGAGTGTTTCCAAAAATAATTTGTTCGTATCAGGGTTCGATTCACTGAGCCAGGAGTAAGTAAACGTCAAACTGCTGCACATCAGGTGCAAGAAGTAGAAGCAAAAAAGCACTGTTTTCATAAATCAGCTGACCTATCTGGAAGTAAGTCTTGATGAGAAGGGAGGGCACTCTGCACACACTTATTTCAGTAGATCAATCCTTATATTCTTTTGCTCATAGCTCACTTCTACAATAGATAAGTTCTGAAAAACATTTTCGGGTAACCTTGAAGCATATCAGTTTGGGGATAACATGTTATTTGTGAACTTGTCATTCTTTTTCTTTTTTTAACCAAGCAAATCTGACTGATAAACACTGGGAAGCACCTTAAACCATTTCTAAAGTACACATGAAAGACTCAGTATAAGAAGTTTAAATAAATATTTACCAAAATAAGAGAACAGCATATCTGAATGGGCTGCAATCCTGGGTAACTTCTAACTACTTTGAAACTGCGGGGGTGGGTTTAGTGTTTGTGAATATAGTCTTTCTTGCCATGACTTGATATGCCTGGTTCAGCTAAATGTATTCCTGTCTAGCTGTGCTATAAACGATTGGTGCAGTGCCTTAAATAAAGCTGACTTCTGTGGAGGTGAAATTTATCAGTTGATGAGACAAACTAATGCAAAAATTCAGGGAGTGGAAATAACTGAGTTTGTAAAATATTTGTTGAGCAGATCTAGTGTCAGCAGAAAGAGTCTAGAGAGAGGTAGTTTTCAACTTGGTCTGTGTACTGGATTTTCTCCTATATAGATGCTGAACAAAAGTGGTTGGAATTTCCCCTAAAATTCCCTAATATAGCCAAGTCCTTACTTAATGTATCTTTGACTGACTGGTTCTACGATCGTGTCAGACAAAAATCAGGTACTGGTCTCTTAGGCTATGTCTACACTTGTTAATTTAGGTCGACTTTAGCTAAGTCGACTGAGTGCCAGAGGCCTCAGCCTTTGCCCCATTGTACTTGGGTACAATGGGGCAAAGGGGGACAGGGACCTGGCAGGGCATAGGGGCAGGGTGGGCAGGGCTCTGCCCTGCCCTGTGGGGGGGCATGCCAGGCTGATTAGAAAGTCAACTTAAGCCTAAAGTTGACTTTAAACCAGGTTTAACAAAGTCGACTTAATTTTCTTTAAGTTGACTTAAGCAGCTTGCTTAAGTCGACTTAAGGAAAATGTAGTGTAGATGCAGAGTAAATTAAGTCAACTTAAGCAAGCTTAAGTCGACTTAATTTACAAGTGTAGACGCACTGAGATGAGTACTGCTGCTTTCTGTGCTGATTGGGTAGGGACATAACACTATTGTCAGCACGTTGTCTGTTGCTAGAGATGGATTATAAGCAACAAAAACAATGAAAGATTGTAGAGCAAACAATTTCAAATATCACACATTCAGAGGTTTCTAATATGATACTCAGTATCGGTGTCCAAGTTCTGCTATAAGACGACCTATTTGTGATGTAATTTCTGCATAAACCTAAGGATGTTATCTTGAATCCCTATTCACTTAATGCGGCATTCCAGCCCTGGTGTAGGACGCAGCAGTATGATTGCTTTGTGGTGGTGGTAATTTTAAGGTGTACTTATGGTTCAACTTAATTAATTGCTTCTGGATACCATTCAAGTTAGACTGATTTTTATAAAATCATTTATGGTTTAGGGTTTAACTAGTTACAAAAGGACATCCCTTCCCATATGCTCTGGTGACAGTTAGGATCCTGGGGGCCTGAGTTAATAGTCTCTTCATCTAAACTTCTAGTGGCAGGAATTCCTTCAGTGGTGGAACAGACTCTGGAAATATCTTCCATCGCTGAGGATATGTTGAATAAAATAAATGTCTCCTAACACATCCTAGAACCCTATTGTACACAAGGCAAGATGTAATTCTGCAAAAGTATTAGTTGATTGAGGTGAACCATTAGTTTTCTGATATCTTCAATATTTTATATTGAAGCTTAATCACCTTAAAATGTGTGCGCCATGTGTCTTTGGTCTTTCACTGGTTTCTTTTTCCCCCACAGTAGTACACCTGTGGAAAACTTTTTTAGTTTTCCTAGTTACTGTGTAAAAAGACTTCTGGATCATAAACTATACAATAGACTTGATAATGAAGCTTCCTAATATATATGTATATGCTTGATATAAATCACATTTTAAAGAGAATTTTCATCTTGTATTGCAATAAACAACAACATACATAAGTAATCTAATGGCAATGTTCAAAATGAGGAAGTTCAGCAACTTGAAAGTTTACGCACTTAGTACTGTTTATGACTGTATCTTATACAAAGTTTTTGTTTTAGTGTTCCTTAACAAGCATGAGAAATTATAAATGCTTGAGACGGTGTCTCTGGGGAAATAAAACTTTTATCATCAGTAGAAATTGCCTCCAATCTCAAAGGAAATACACTCTGTTTTTCAGCTGAAGCTTGTGCAGATGTTCTGGGGTTAGCCAAAGAAGCCAGAAAGCGAAGCCTTGGACCTCTTCATCCTTCTTTCAATGTTATTAAGATAATAAGAGATGGACTATTCAAAAACCTTCCAGAAAATACTCACCAGTTGTCGTCAGACAAGCTGTGTATTTCACTGACGAGAGTGTCAGATGGAAAAAATGTGTTGGTATCCAATTTTAACTCTAAAGAAGAAATAGTTCAGGTATGTGTTCCTGATCACCCTTATGACAATTTTAAAAGTTGTCACGTTTTAGATTTCTAAGGTTTAAATCCAAGTGTAGACTGATCCTTGGAATTTCATCCTTGAATAATCACCAAGTGTCACTTTAGATATGTCATGAAGTGTGTCCTTGAAGCAATCTTTATTGGAGAAACTAAACATCAAAATAAATTGATGCTGTACATGTGCAATTATGAAAGATTAGTATTGTAGGATGAATAATTGCTTGAAATCTCCAGATATCCAAGTAAGATGCAAACTGTTTTATTTGTAAAAGCTGAAAGGCAGTTTATGATGAGCAAAATGACTGAGAACCAACTCAGATTACTGCTGCTGTTTTGAGCTCTTACTCTCATCTGTAATGAACGAATTAGCATGCAGTGACTTCAGTCTTCAGATTTGTATTTCATACTATACCTGTTATACTCAGAATATCCCTTTGGAGATAGAATGGTTAATTTTTTGGCTTCTGGTTGACATCTTTTAATAAATGCTTGAGTACATGGGTTTTATCTGGAGACCTATATTAATATTACTTTAGAGGTTTGCTTTGAATAAAAATAAACCAAAAATACCCCAGCCACAAAAAACATTTCTGTCTGGAAACTTTTCACTTCCTATAGTTAAAATAATACTTTTCTCCATCTAATTTTAAGTATTTTCCTTTTTAGTTTTCTTTATGTATTTGACAGCACTTCCTGTGCCTAGCCAGTCATTTCTTCTGTTTCTGTGGAATTTTCACAGAATGATGAGAGAATTTAAAAAAGAAAAGAAAAGAAACATATGGCAAAACTTTAAATTGGCATAGATACTCTGGAGAAGGAGAAGGTGCAGTTACATAGCTAAATTAATTTAAACAGTAAGTAGGAAATTTACTTGAAGTAAAGTTGACAGTGTCCCTTTCAGTTGAAGTGTATTGTCGTTAAATAATAGATTTCAATACTACAGAAATTGCTATGCAAGTTACCAATATAATTTCATTTCTTCATAGGCTTTAATTTGTAGCTCATTTGTCCCTATTTATTGCGGCATAATTCCACCATCATTCAGAGGTGTGGTAAGTCTGCATTATTTCCTGTGAAGTGCTAAATTTATCTTGATAATCATGTAGAACATTTTGAAAGATACTGTATTTTCTTGATGACTGAAAAATGAGTACTTTAATCACAGTTCATGGTACTGAAACTATATCTGGCTTTAATTTTTGCAGATAGTAAAGTAATATTAAATATAAAAGGGAAGCTAGTGGGCTTGTTTACAGCAGTTTTTCCCCTTGATTTTTTTACCTCAGCAGGGCTAATTCTAAACCCATTCTTAGCAGTGGTAGGAATGCTTAAGAAAAGCATTTAGTGTAGACACATCCAGCAAGACCATCCATACACATAAGGTTGTAGGACTAGTCTCTTCAACACTTGTCAGGAAATAAGTGTAGTAAAAGACCACACTGTACTTCTGTATGTTTCACAATTGATCTACTTAATATGCAAAACCAAATGCAGATAAGCTATTTAACACTAATGTAAAGTTGCATATTTAAACAGGATGTAACTCAGATTTGAGTTAGAAATATTTTTCAATATAACTTTAGTGTGGGGAGATGGAAGAAGTGTCAATTGTTCTCTTCTAATAGCACATCCCCAGGCCTCTTTCTTAAAGCAGCATATTTCAAACCCATTTTTAGACTTTTGAGATCCGCCATCAGTGACTGTCTAGAGTACCCTAAATCATTGAAAGGAGCCATTGCTTGGAATGGTTCAGATTTTCTTGCAACTCATAAACAGCATCTGCTCTCTGCCATTCTTTCACTCCCTTCATTTTTTAGTAAGAAAAGAGAGATGTTAATAGCCAAACAGGTTATCCATAACATTATGATTTAACACAAGGCACAGATACATGGTCATTGTGGTGATGTTAATATTACTACCGTAACCTTTTTTGTGTTAAACCATAATGCTGTATCAACTATCTTGTTTTGCTTTTATCCAATTTTTTTTTTTTTTTTTTAAGTAAAATAGGGAGAGGAAGGAAGAGGGTAAAATGTTGAGAGAAAACTTAAGGTATTCCAAGTAATGGTTCATTGCAACACTTAGTTCAGACAGCCTTTATGGGTATGTCGCTCATTTCTAAGAATGGCCTTGGAATATGTTGCCTTACAAACATAATTCCTTGAGCCTTGCTGAAAGGTACAGGGTAACAATGATTAAAACATCATCTCCTCTTCATATTTAAATAACAACAGCAGAGAGCAGCAATGTTCAAGCTGACACAAAAGCATTTTCAAAAGCTGTCTTATCCATGTTTCTAAAGTTTTCCTATATCCTTACCTCTCTAAGCTTGAAGTAAAGTGTTATGAAATAGGACATTGGACTAGATCCAAGGTTTCGGTGGATCCAGGCTAATCTGGCTACTCAGTCCTCGTTGGTTGGACAATACTGTTATCTAAAACAGCTTAGTTTAGACTACAAAAACATACAAGGGTTGATGCTCTGATTCTAATAGCCTCAATGTATAAAAAGGTAGCTGCCTCCTTTTGACCTACTGTGCCCAATAAAGATTCTATAATAGGCTCTTTGATTCTTGTTTGCAGGGAAATGGATGTAAAAAATAGAATGTTTGTGTCAAGGTGTCTTGAGGACCCCAAGTGTTTTGGAAATTGACTTTCCTATTCTATGCATAATGAAGAGAAGAGAGAGTGGAGCTCAGTTTCTGCCATGAACAGGAGACTTAATTTGCTAATTTATGAAGTCAGATTTTATAATTAAGGCCCCTATTCTGCAAATCCTTATGTTACAGTGTTATGTTAAGTGGTTCCAAGTGGGGGATTGAGATTGTAAGACTGTTGCTATTATCAACCTCATTTAATATACATCCAGACATACAGAAATTCTTCTCTGTTTGAAAATGTGTGCATCTGCTCTCTGGATAGGTGTTGAGGATAGAGTCCTTTGCGAATACAAATATGTGGATCCATATCCGATCTGGATCTGCAAGAAATGGTCTGCGGATATCCCGCATATCCGCATTGTATCCGCGGATATAATGTGGATATCTGCGGATTTGCAGGGCTCTAGTTGGGGAGACTCTTCACATCTTGAAAAATTGGATTTTTCTGAGGAACAGAGTCCTGTGCCACTTTTAAGGAATAACAGACTTATTTATCGCATGAGCTTTTGTGGGAGAAAATCCCACTTTGTCAGACACTTTGAAGATTTTTCTGGTAACCTTCTATAAAAAATGAAATATTAATTCTACTTTCTGGATGGTTCTTCAGTTGTGCTCCCCTCTGGCGTGGGAGGCAGCTCCACCATTGGTTGCTCTCTAGAGCAGAATTATGGCCCAAAGAGAGAAGCAATTTCTTCTCCATTACAAAACTTTAAACAACTGTATTCTCATTTTTCAGAGAATTAGGAAATACGTTGGCTTTAAAATTGCAGTAAGAAAGTAGAAAGAAATTCTAAAATGATTGACTTAAGATTTAATGCATAGGAATCTTTTGAGAAGACTGGGTGGTGAAATTTGTATCCATGTTCCATGAATATTTTAAGTTAGCTGGTCTTGGTAGAGCTTTAAAATTAATTTTACAGAGATTAAACACAGCAGGCTACTAGATCACGAAAGTCCACAGACTTTGTAGTTTGGCTTAGAAGAATTTAGCAGCATTAGGTATACCTTACATTACAAACCAATAACAGTATTTCTTAAGCAGAAATTCTGAGAACATTTTTTAATATTGCAAAATTTCACTAATCTGCAACAACATTACAATATTAGTTATGTTTTCTTAAAAAGCACATCAGGAAACATGAATTTAAGATTTTTTTTACAGAATGTTAGCTTGAATGTGTTTCATCCTTCATTGGTAATATACTAAGCTTAAAAGAAAAACAGGTGATTAGAAAACATTACACATATGGAACATGGCTAAGTTAGTGGTGCATAGCAGGGATTGGTCAAACTACCAAAACTGACAGGTGGATTTGGTGCGATCTGGTGTAAAGCCTGAAACCACTTCTAAACTCACATTTTGAAAATGAGTCGATCTCAGGATAGTGTCTTTTTTTCAAGGTTTCTGAAAGGTTATGGTTCACTTAATTTTTCCTTTCCAGATTTTTTAAGCTTTTTTCTAATTAATATTCTGAAATGGTTTCTTCAAGACTAACATGTTTTATAATTATAAGGGCAGTTACTGCAGTTGCCATAGACTTCAACTTTAGCTCCAAGACTTAGAATTTCTTTTTAACTGTTGATTCATCTTCTTTTTATTCTTTTCTGAGAAAGCGCCCTGGATGGTTCTTCACTTGTGCTCCCCTCTGGCGTGGGAGGCAGCTTCACCATTGGTTGCTCTCTCTAGAGCAGAATTATGACCCAAAGAGAGAAGCAATTTCTTCTCCATTACAAAACTTTAAACAACTGTATTCTCATTTTTCAGAGAATTAGGAAATACGTTGGCTTTAAAATTGCCGTAAGAAAGCATATTTTTATTTGAATTAAAAATATTGGCTTCAATGCATATGTGGATGAAAAACTACTGACTTGTTCTATCTATTTAAAAATCTTAGGCTATGTTATACTTGCTAAAATTAGTTTGAATTAGTTAGTTTGGACTAACTAATTCGAACTACTTTTAGTTAGTTCGAATTAGCTTAATTCGAACTAGCATAGCCACACTGGAACGTTAGTTTGAACTAAGCAAGCACTTGCTTAGTTCGAATTAACGATCCCCATTCATTTCAATGGCCGGTTAATTTGAACTAAGAAATTAGTTCGAATTAACATGGCCACATTCGTTAATTCGAACTAGTTAGTTTGAATTAACCCCTTAGTTCGAATACCCTATTCAAACTTATTAGTTCGAATTAAGGAAGCCCTTAATTCAAACTAACTAAAGCCTAGTGTAGCCATGGCTTTAGTTAATTGGACTTAACTTGCCAGTGTAGACATAGCCTTAGATGCTGTTTAACTAATGCAAGGAATTTGGGTTTTGTAGAAATTGTTTTTGTCTTGCATTAAACTCTCCCATTTTTGTTCTTTGCAGCGTTACGTTGATGGTGGAATCAGTGACAACCTACCTCAGTATGAATCTAAGAATACCATCACAATTTCTCCTTTCTCTGGGGAGTGTGATATCTGTCCAAAAGGCAACTCGGCAAACTTTCATGAAATGAATGTCACTAATACCAGCATTCAGTTCAGTGTAGGGAACCTTTATCGTCTAACACAAGCACTGTTTCCACCAGAACCCAAGGTAATACATGTCCTCTGCATGGTTCTCAATAGAATGTTTTGCATTTAGAGTCCAACTGTTGCAGAAGCCATTGCAGTGGCAGGGATCTTAATTTAGCATCTAGCCAAACAGGTTTTTCTGATGATATCTGGTGTTGCTTCTCTTCTTTCATCACTTCCATAAACACTTAATTATTTTGTTAAGTTTTGCTTTTCATGACTAAAATCAAATATTTTATTTGGGTTCCTGTGTTTAAATTTTTAGCACTGCAACGTACTATGTACAAGTAGCAGTATGCTAGTTTATGCCCAGCCACCAACCAGCACAAGTTTTGAAACAGGTACAATTAAAGCTGAAGGTCTTAAAAAACAAACAAACAAACCAAAAAAACCCAATCTACTGATGCATCCGTGATGAGCCAAGACAGCTCAAAAGTAATTATCACAAAATTTGTGGGGGAATCCTCTTTCTGAATGGAAACTGCTGAAGGTGACTGGGGATGGGAGGTATTAAAAAAATAATAATGGTGTTTTAATAATCAGATATCTGATAAGCTTGGATGCTTTTAAAATCAGAATGTTTTCCTCTTTCTGGCTAATTGCAAGCAAACACTCTTTTAGGTGATGAGTTTATCTACACTTTGTTCTTAAACTTGTCTGCTTACATGGGCTTTAAACACTCTGTTTCTTTGTTGTTTATCTAGGACTTTGAAAATGTGCAATACTAGGTGGCCTGGTGGTTCAACTGGAAACACCGGTTATCTGGGAGACCTGAGTTTGGGATTAATCATGAAATTCAGCCTCCTTGGGAGAACTGCACAGTTTGCATTCTTTAATTTTGAGAAATGGCAAGGGGAGGGAATTGAGGAGGGTTATCTGTTTATCTGTGTGTCTGATCAAAAGAAGCTACTTAGGACTACAGTAAGGAAAGAAGTTCCTACAAACTTAATATGTTCATTGATGCTGTCATGCAACTGCAAGAGTATTGTTCTAATAGTTTATGAATAGTTTAACAAAATCTTGATGGACAGCAAGTTGAAAATATGTGTTCATTTTAGATATCAACCCAGCAGATGTGAATTCATCACTTTAAAACTTTTATTATAGTTGGACAGTTTTATGTTCATGGGGATAGTCTTCCTCCTATGACTAGTGTAAGTCGATGAAGCAGCCATTCATTCTGTAAACTGGTGGTCTTCACTTTGAATCTTTCTTCTGATGGCTGACTGATGTGCTTTACCCTGTGTTTGCAGGTATTAGGAGAGATCTGTGAACAAGGATATTCAGATGCACTTAGATTTTTGAAAGAAAACGGTATGTTAAGTTTGTCATTCTCAATTCTTAATGTGACATTAATTTGACACGCTTATCCTTTTATTGCAAGTTACAGCTCCTTTGGGACAAAATGAATTTCATCATGAAGATAAGTTTAGTTCAGCCATTCAGTAGGCAACAATCCTTTAATAGCAGAAACAATTTACTTGAGCAGTTTTGTTACGTTAGTGAAACTACTGTCCCACAATCTCGTTCTCTGTCTTTCACTCTGCAAAGTCACTTAAGCCTGTGCAAGGGGAATATAAAATGCCACAAGAAAAGAGAGATGATTACATCCCCTTTGCATAGCTGTAAATGACTGTTCAAAGAAGCAAATATTGTAGAAAAGGAGTAAAGGAAAGGATGTACTATAGAGGAATATGAGAGCATGAAATTGGGAGGCTTTCATAACCAGGAGACTGAGGCCTGGTCTACTCTGCACCGTTAGGTCAACATAAGGCAGCCTATGTCAACTTAATTATGTCAGGCTGTCTACACAACAGCCTTGTTCCGGCTGATAGAAGTGCCCTATTACACTGACATCATAGCTCCACCTCCAGGAGAGACGTAGGGTGAGAGACATAGGGCTTACATTGGAGCAGTTAGGGCAACACAAAGCCCCTGTAGACACTGCTGTTACTTACTTAAACTGTTGACAGTGAAATTGATAAGAAAGCCCGCTACCTAGCTGGGCTGGTGCTCCGATCCATGCTGCCCACCAGGAGCCCTGCTGCCCCCAGAGTCCCTGCTTTCTGCCAGGAGCCTGGCTCCCCTCCTGCTCTTGGCTCTCCGCTCCACACCAAGAGCAGCGAGCGCTGCTTCTGGCTGGGAGGAAAGTCATGAGGAGCTGGGAGCCCTAGCTTTCAGTCCCCCTCACTGTACTCCTGTCAGTTGGAGCACTCCTGGTGAGGGTGCACCTAACCTATGTTAGGTCAGCTTAAGTTTGTAGCACAGACATGCCCTGATTGTCTTGTAACCTCCCACTGAACTTCAAATCTGTTGGCAAAGGCAGAGATGAATAGAGTTTATAGTCCTGTTCATGGAGTTATAAAGATTATATTGATTGCAGCATTCTTAAATTTATTTGTTGGGTCTTAAATCTTAGTCTGGCTCTGAAAATGTCACCTAGAAAAGTTTTTTGGTGCCATATAAAATATTGAGGGTTATGGTTGAACAGCAATAAATTACTTGAAAATGAGATTAGAAAATTTAAGATTTT